>CM076980.1:33187887-33836772 GCA_039105355.1 Benthosema pterotum | reverse complement strand
TTGAAAATCATCAAAATCATGAAAAAAAACGTAAGGCTATAGCCTTGCGGGGTTTTTTCGAAATTTCGACATTTTTCGAAATTCTCAAAATCCTCAAAAAACTCAAAACGATGAAAAAAAGCATGCTGTCAAGACCGTAGGCTATAGCCTTGCGTTTTTGCCAGGTTTCGTCATTTTTTGAAAATCGTCAAAATCATGAAAAAACGTAAGGCTATAGCCTTGCGGTTTTTTCGAAATTTCAACATTTTTCGAAAATCCTCAAAATCCTCAAAAATCCTCAAAACGATGAAAAAAAGCATGCTGTGCAAGACCGTAGGCTATAGCCTTGCGTTTTTGTCATGTTTCGTCATTTTTTGAAAATCGTCAAAATCATGAAAAAACGTAAGGCTATAGCCTTGCGTTTTTTTTTTTCGAAATTTCGACATTTTTCGAAAATCCTCAAAATCCTCGAAAATTTTCAAAACGATGAAAAAAAGCATGCTGTGCAAGACCGTAGGCTATAGCCTTGCGTTTTTGCCAGGTTTCGTCATTTTTTGAAAATCGTCAAAATCATGAAAAACGTAAGGCTATAGCCTTGCGTTTTTTTTCGAAATTTCGACATTTTTCGAAAATCCTCAAAATCCTCAAAAATCCTCAAAACGATGAAAAAAAGCATGCTGTGCAAGACCGTAGGCTATAGCCTTGCGTTTTTGCCAGGTTTCGTCATTTTTTGAAAATCGTCAAAATCATGAAAAAACGTAAGGCTATAGCCTTGCGGTTTTTTCGAAATTTCAACATTTTTCGAAAATCCTCAAAATCCTCGAAAATCTTCAAAACGATGAAAAAAAGCATGCTGTGCAAGACCGTAGGCTATAGCCTTGCGTTTTTGCCAGGTTTCGTCATTTTTTGAAAATCATCAAAATCATGAAAAAAACGTAAGGCTATAGCCTTGCGTTTTTTTTTTCGAAATTTCGACATTTTTCGAAAATCCTCAAAATCCTCAAAAATCCTCAAAACGATGAAAAAAAGCATGCTGTGCAAGACCGTAGGCTATAGCCTTGCGTTTTTGCCAGGTTTCGTCATTTTTTGAAAATCGTCAAAATCATGAAAAAACGTAAGGCTATAGCCTTGCGTTTTTTTCGAAATTTCAAATTTTTTCGAAAATCCTCAAAATCCTCAAAAATCCTCAAAACGATGAAAAAAAGCATGCTGTGCAAGACCGTAGGCTATAGCCTTGCGTTTTTGTCATGTTTCATCATTTTTTGAAAATCGTCAAAATCATGAAAAAACGTAAGGCTATAGCCTTGCGTTTTTTTTCGAAATTTCGACATTTTTCGAAAATCCTCAAAATCCTCGAAAATCTTCAAAATGATGAAAAAAAGCATGCTGTGCAAGACAGTAGGCTATAGCCTTGCGTTTTTGCCAGGTTTCGTCATTTTTTGAAAATCGTCAAAATTAGAGATGGCAGATATTATCGGCCCTTGATATTATCGCGTTAAAAGCTTTCAAATTTCATATCGGAAAATATCCGTATCGGTATTTACAAACTGGAAATTATGACTATTTACAGGATGTAGACCAGCGCTACGGTCCATGTTTATACCATTACTTTTGTACTTTACCTGAAGTAGGCTACATGTTGAATTTATAGTTGTATGGAGATTTCTAGGCTATAACATGAATTCGTATTTATACTAATGTTTATTTATATTAATTATTTGTATAGTAATAGTTTTGTTATTTTTCACCACTGGAGGCCGCATATATCGGTATCGGTTGATATCGGTATCGGGAATTAGTAGTTGGATAATATCGGGATATCGGATATCGGTAAAAAAGTCTATATCGGCCTAATCTAGTCAAAATCATGAAAAAAAACATAAGGCTATAGCCTTGCGGTTTTTTAGAAATTTCAACATTTTTCGAAAATCCTCAAAATCCTCAAAAATCCTCAAAACGATGAAAAAAGCATGCTGTGCAAGACCGTAGGCAGGGGCGGCCAACCGGCACAGAGGGAAGAGCCACGTTTTTTCACTGTGTTACGGCAAAGAGCCACATCAAATGGTCACAACGGTTTAGAAAACCGCCGTCGCAATAGATTCCCCTCTCCTCCGAAGACTTGTGGCATTTGTGTGCAGGTACGCAATGCAAAGACATGTATTTTGAAACGGGGTTTATCAATCCAAAAAAGTATATGACACCTCAAGATTTAAAATATGCATCATGTGGATTAGCCCAAGTCTACACAATTAGAGAATGTGGAAGATTAATGGTCATTTTGATCTGTATGTTGACTGTTTTGTTTTCTCTGAAATTCAACCCTGGAATTGTTGACACAAGTAAACGAAAATCTTTAGCTTCGTGGTCTGTGGAGCTAAATGTAATCAAATGGTGGTCTGTGGCTCAATTCTGAATAAATGGAGGCCCTGGTAGAAAACCACTGGTATAGGGAATGAATGACTGCGCCATGAGGCCAAGCGTTTTTGACAGCTTCATGTGGAAGCCCCTTAAGAGCCGCATGTAACCAGCTGAAGAGCCGCATGAGGCTCGCGAGCCTCAGGTTGGCCACCCCTGCCGTAGGCTATAGCCTTGCGTTTTTGCCATGTTTCGTCATTTTTTGAAAATCGTCAAAATCATGAAAAAACGTAAGGCTATAGCCTTGCGTTTTTTTTCTCGAAATTTCGACATTTTTCGAAAATCCTCAAAATCCTCAAAAATCCTCAAAACGATGAAAAAAAGCATGCTGTCAAGACCGTAGGCTATAGCCTTGCGTTTTTGCCAGGTTTCGTCATTTTTTGAAAATCGTCAAAATCATGAAAAAACGTAAGGCTATAGCCTTGCGGTTTTTTCGAAATTTCAACATTTTTCGAAAATCCTCAAAATCCTCGAAAATCTTCAAAACGATGAAAAAAAGCATGCTGTGCAAGACCGTAGGCTATAGCCTTGAGTTTTTGTCATGTTTCATCATTTTTTGAAAATCGTCAAAATCATGAAAAAACGTAAGGCTATAGCCTTGCGTTTTTTTCGAAATTTCGACATTTTTCGAAAATCCTCAAAATCCTCGAAAATCTTCAAAACGATGAAAAAAAGCATGCTGTGCAAGACCGTAGGCTATAGCCTTGCGTTTTTGCCAGGTTTCGTCATTTTTTGAAAATCATCAAAATCATGAAAAAACGTAAGGCTATAGCCTTGCGTTTTTTTCGAAATTTCGACATTTTTCGAAAATCCTCAAAATCCTCAAAAATCCTCAAAACGATGAAAAAAAGCATGCTGTCAAGACCGTAGGCTATAGCCTTGCGTTTTTGCCAGGTTTCGTCATTTTTTGAAAATCGTCAAAATCATGAAAAAACGTAAGGCTATAGCCTTGCGGTTTTTTAGAAATTTCAACATTTTTCGAAAATCCTCAAAATCCTCAAAAATCCTCAAAACGATGAAAAAAAGCATGCTGTGCAAGACCGTAGGCTATAGCCTTGCGTTTTTGTCATGTTTCATCATTTTTTGAAAATCGTCAAAATCATGAAAAAACGTAAGGCTATAGCCTTGCGTTTTTTTCGAAATTTCGACATTTTTCGAAAATCCTCAAAATCCTCGAAAATCTTCAAATCGATGAAAAAAAGCATGCTGTGCAAGACAGTAGGCTATAGCCTTGCGTTTTTGCCAGGTTTCGTCATTTTTTGAAAATCGTCAAAATCATGAAAAAACATAAGGCTATAGCCTTGCGGTTTTTTCGAAATTTCGACATTTTTCGAAAATCCTCAAAATCCTCGAAAATCTTCAAAACGATGAAAAAAAGCATGCTGTGCAAGACCGTAGGCTATAGCCTTGCGTTTTTGCCAGGTTTCGTCATTTTTTGAAAATCATCAAAATCATGAAAAAACGTAAGGCTATAGCCTTGGGTTTTTTTTTAGAAATTTCAACATTTTTCGAAAATCCTCAAAAATCTCAAAAACCCTCAAAACGATGAAAAAAAAGCATGCTGTGCAAGACCGTAGGCTATAGCCTTGCGTTTTTGTCATGTTTCGTCATTTTTTGAAAATCGTCAAAATCATGAAAAAACGTAAGGCTATAGCCTTGCGTTTTTTGTTTCGAAATTTCGACATTTTTCGAAAATCCTCAAAATCCTCAAAAATCTTCAAAACGATGAAAAAAAGCATGCTGTGCAAGACCGTAGGCTATAGCCTTGCGTTTTTGCCAGGTTTCGTCATTTTTTGAAAATCATCAAAATCATGAAAAACGTAAGGCTATAGCCTTGCGTTTTTTTCGAAATTTCGACATTTTTCGAAAATCCTCAAAATCCTCAAAAATCCTCAAAACGATGAAAAAAAGCATGCTGTCAAGACCGTAGGCTATAGCCTTGCGTTTTTGCCAGGTTTCGTCATTTTTTGAAAATCGTCAAAATCATGAAAAAACGTAAGGCTATAGCCTTGCTTTTTTTTTCTCGAAATTTCGACATTTTTCGAAAATCCTCAAAATCCTCAAAAATCCTCAAAACGATGAAAAAAAGCATGCTGTCAAGACCGTAGGCTATAGCCTTGCGTTTTTGCCAGGTTTCGTCATTTTTTGAAAATCGTCAAAATCATGAAAAAACGTAAGGCTATAGCCTTGCTTTTTTTTTCCGAAATTTCGACATTTTTCGAAAATCCTCAAAATCCTCAAAAATCCTCAAAACGATGAAAAAAAGCATGCTGTGAAAGACCGTAGGCTATAGCCTTGCGTTTTTGCCAGGTTTCGTCATTTTTTGAAAATCATCAAAATCATGAAAAAACGCAAGGCTATAGCCTTGCGTTTTTTTTTTTTTTTTTCGAAATTTTGACATTTTTCGAAAATCCTCAAAAATCCTCAAAACGATGAAAAAAAGCATGCTGTGCAAGACCGTAGGCTATAGCCTTGCGTTTTTGCCAGGTTTCGTCATTTTTTGAAAATCGTCCAAATCATGAAAAAACGTAAGGCTATAGCCTTGCGTTTTTTTTTTTTTTTTTAATTATGACATTTTTCCAAAATCCTCAAAATCTTCAAAAATCCTCAAAACGATGAAAAAAAGCATGCTGTGCAAGACCGTAGGCTATAGCCTTGCGTTTTTGCCAGGTTTCGTCATTTTTCGAAAATCGTCAAAAGAGACTATGTACTATAGCCTGTCATTTTTCTTCGGTTTCGATCAAGAAAAACGGCAAGTATGCCGTTTTCATCTTCAACACAATGAGCATGATATAAAAATAAACCATGTAAATAACAACATATTGAGCAGGGCACCGCAGGGAGTTGAACCCTGTTCCGGTAAACCAGAAGTACTCCAACCAGTGCCTTAGTTTTTGTTTTGTTGTCATTTACAGGTTCAACAGCAATCACATTAATTTGCATGAATTTGAGAAATGATCAAAGATAAATGACAGTCCACGGTCTTCAAAAAGCCTAGAAAACAACTAAAGCATAGTATGTCCTCCAAGATAATTTTTCAAAAATCCTCAAAAAATGACATTCCATACCCAGTTAACACGGTGAGGGCCGTGATGAATTAGTGACCCATTGAAAGTGCCCAGATCAAGGCAATACCTGATTAAAACCAACCAGAATACCTGATTAAAATCAACACAAATCCTGACCACTAAAGACCGACATCTTTGGAAGAGAGTCAGGTTGAGGCCAGACTAACTTAAATCAATAATAAGTCAATAATAAGTCAGATCTGGCCCAGAATAAGTATTATTATTTAAATTGTTGAAGACGTCCTGGGAATGACGTAAAGATCATCAACATATGGGCTGTGATCTGGCCTAGTCTTGAATGACACCAGAGTCCTCCAGTGACATTGAAGAGGCCACAGCCCATCGCTCTCACATTCACTAAGTACACTATATTCTCACTTTGTGGAATCACCGTAATGTTGCACGACTTATTTGGTTTGATTTCTATCCAACATAATTTGAGCCATGGTTAGACTAAAAGAAAGCCCATCCATTCATCATGCACGCACACACGCACACGCACACGCACCACACACACACACCCCACACACACACACACACACACACACACACACACACACACACACCACACACACACACACACACACACACACACACACACACACACACACACACACACACACACACACACACACACACACACACTTCACAATATGGTGTGAACTCTCAAGGTGGACTGCACAAGTGCACAAGGTATTTTATTGCCATTTTTTCACCAACATTAATTTATGCATTTAATATTAAGTCTGGTGAAGGTGTCTAGCTTTATAACTGTTATAATGTAACTTTATTGCCTTCACTATACATGAAAGAGTGTTGCTGAAAATAGCTGTTCTGTAAGCTTATATTGGTTATTTCTGACCAGATGATGAAGGTGGCTAAACATTTGATGCTGTCAATACAGTATCCTTCATGTACAGGTCAAGTCCTACTTGCGCAAAGGTCATGCCCACTTTCTTGAAAAGCAAAAAGAAAAGGGCCTAAAATGATTTATTTTGCCAAATACCTACACGCAGTAGCTAAGAATGGCTATGGGTTTACACTTGATATTTTATCATTTTAAGTCCATTCACAATTTCACAACGCAGCGTGCTCTGGCTTGTGTTCAGAGATGCTTGTGTCTCCCTCTCAAAAGGCAGTTGCACCACTTCACATCACAGGTGTGATTTTATTTTATTTATTTTACCATCAGAACTTCAAGGTGAGGAAAGATAGCAAATATAAAGCTTGTTAAATCAAATGTGCAGCACATGAGCTGTGTCATGCTGCAGAGATAAAACAGAAACAAGCAAAGGATGCATTTAAGTCTTGGTTAAGGTAAGAGCTTTCCCATGAACATAAAGAACATCTTGCGCACAAAGACACACATAATTGCAATTTTGCGGAAAGCAGCAGACGTCCCAGTGAAAGTGCAATGTAAGTGTCCAGGGCCAGAAACAAGTCATGTGGTGTTTATATCCGGAAGGCTGTTGGGGTTGGAGGGCAGGATGGATACAGGCGCCTGGGTGAGGAAGGTCATCGGGGACGGCAGCTCTGTAATTCTGCAAAACGGGCGTCATTATGTCACACACACACACACACGCACACACACACACACACACACACACACACTGATTCTGATAAATCACACTTGGGAATCGCAGTCTCACAAGTCCAATGCTTTGCCGGCTAAACATGGAATGTGGGAACAATAAATCTGCACACGCTTTGTAATTAAAAGAAGAAAATATAGCCGTTGTATTCTCATGCATTCCGCTGCTCCTTACCCAGCAGCCTCGCTGTGAATTGGATTCTTCTTAGAGGACACAGGCAAAGCCAAAGGTTGGCTGGGGTTCCTGTCAGGAAAAATGCAGAGTTGCAATGAAGTACATCATTTTGAGAGGCCATGTTTTAACACTCTGGTGTTTTTTTTTTTTATCCTCTCGGGCCTGCAACTACCCCTCGTAAAGGGGTTAGTTTGGGTCAGTGTGAAGCACAGTGACCGAGGAGGGGCTCTAAAATGGCCTTCCAGGGTCACCGAATTCAGCATGTTGTGCCTTAAGGACTACATGCCAGACCACGGTTCATGTGGATATACGTCGACTCTGCCCTGATGTACCCCCTATGCAGTCAGATCTCCTGTACGCTGCTTTCTGAAAATCATGTTACCAGCTGCTCCGTGACCACAAGTGTTCAAAGAACTAAATAAACGTCTTGGTGCACGTGAAGTGAAGCCAATAGGCTGAAGGCAAATCGACGTGACCAGATGTTTGTTTCCAAGCACACGACTCTGTGGCTGAGCCTATTTTTACTATTGTGCCCAGACTCTTTCTTCATTCTTTTTAAGCAGCTGGACGGAAAAGAAAATTGGTTGAAGCCTTAAGTGATGTTTTATGGTATCCTCTTCTGCTGAGAACAGAGCTGTTTAAGACATTAAATAGAGGGAGGAGTCACAAATGGTGGCTCAGGCTGAACTATCGCTTGGTGTCACTGCATTTTGTTCTGCAGTATTAATTGCATCAGAAGTTTCGTTTTCATGTTGGGTGACCATCTCCGTCCAAAGTGGGGCCATTAGGCTTAAAGGGAAAATGACTAACATCCAACATGCTTGTTGCCTGCTCCTTCACTTGAATCCAATCTGTTGCAGAGGGTAATACTATACCTTGATCTCTGTCCGTTCATTTTTGCAAACAGCAGTCTTAGAACTTTCTCCTTCTGCTCCCAAGTGAGATCTGATATGTCAACCTTGTTGCTCTGCACATGAGTCCTGAATCAGAAGGGGTGCATATGAAATCAGTGAATGCAAAACACAATACATTTCCTCGTCATAAGCTGCATCGAGATGTGAACTGCGTGTATAATTGGTGTTTGGCCCACCTCTGGATGAGTTGCAGGTGACTTAGGCCCTGGCTACATGACTGCTGATCTTTTGTCAAACGCAGAAATATTCCTGTGTTTGGGCCTTTCTACTACACGCAAACAGCATTTTCCGTCACTCAAACGGAGTTTTGTGCAAACGGATAAATAAGTGAAGATTTTCGAAAATATCCGGAGCCTTGGAGCCGTGTAGACACGTGAAACGAAAACGATGACGTCACCACCGTAGCCGCGCATGCCCATTGTCGCTTACTGCACATGCTCATCAGCTCACGACGTGACCAAACAATTCTGAGGTGAAAGCCGCTTACACTTATGAGTGAGGTTCAGGTTTACAGCCTATGAAAACAATGTATTTCCAACTCCAGTTTGTCCCTATTCAGGCTGCATTGAACAGCGCGAGCGCTCAGTTTCTGACCCCTCAATGTCGCAACTCTTCTACTGGATGTTACATTAAAGTAGCCTACCTCCCGGGATCCCAGACTTTCATCAGTCTGCATAGCTCATTGTGGAAGGAGTAGGACAATGAAACAGAGTTCACTTTGCCACGAGTTTGAATCTCACTGCTGACACCAATTTAGCATTCACTTTATTTTCTCACATAAAAGGTAGCCTACTACTGGGATTAGGAATAAATACTGACCTAAATGTGACGTTAATTGGGGAGGTCAATTCATGTTTGTTTAATCACTTAGTTGTTTTTGTCAACTATAAAAAAGACAAAGTCGTTGATATTTAGTCGACTAAGAGTAGAACAACAAAAAAGAATTTAAAAAGACTAAATGGGACTAAAAGGCAAAATTTTATTGAATAGCATATTCAAATAAAAACAACACTGTCGTGTTTTTTTAATTCACAGGGAGGGTGATGATTTTTTTTGTGCAGTTCACATTTCCTCCATATACCTCCAATATTCAATTCACTTCAATTCAATTCAATTCAATTCAATAACTCCAATAACATAGTCCCTTGACCCTTACTAGAGCTGGGGTCGGGCTGACTTTTTTCAGCCCGACCCTACCTAGGTAGGTCGGGCTAGGGCCAGCCCTAGCCCGACCATTATTATTAAAATATATGCGCAGCCCGGCCCGACAACCCGACACCCTTTTTTTTAAATAAAATTAAAGTTGTAAAATAATATTATATATAAATATAATAAATAACAGCAAGATAGCCCAGCCCGAACCCGTCCGAAAACCCGACCACCAATTAAGCAAATGAGCCCTACCCGACCCGGCCCGTCGGGTACCTGACTGGGTTTCGGTCGGGTTTCCCACCTCTATCCCTTACTACTGTTGTGCCAAGTATTTCTTATCGCCACCTACTGGCCTGTCATACGTGTTGGAGCCCAAAACGTCCGTTTTGGGTTGTATGTGTGGACACGGATATCTTTGTCGCGTGGACGTGATTTTTTTTAAACGGAGGAGGAAAAGAACAGATATTGGGTGCAATTCTCAATCGCTGTGGTGTAGCAGGTATGGTGTAAGTCTTCTCATTCTTCGTCTTCTCAGTCTTCTGGGGCCTTGGGGTAGGCCGAAAGCCTATACCACCAGCCCTGGGCCTGAGCTTACCAAATAATTACCCAGAATAATTAAAACCTGCAAGTCAAAACGTCCCGAAATCACCTGACCCCCCCAATTAAAAATTGTTACAGTACTCCCTGGCTTTGTTCATCATGAGTTGAAGCACTTGATGACTGCTTTTAATTATTATGGATAATTATTTGGTAGGCCCAGGCCTGGTGGTATAGGCTTTCGGGCCTACCTCAAGGCCCCAGACCTGATTCGCTGCCATGCAGCCAATGAGCACGGCCCCAAACCTGATTTGCTGCCATGCAGCCAATGAGAGGACTTACACCATACCTGGCTACACCACAGCGATCGGGAATTGCACCCATTTTACTTGTGTAGCCATGGCCTTACTATAATAGTACGCTTTAACGACCGGCGATGGTGGGCGATGGACAAGCATCGTCGGCCGATTTGGCCGAAAAGCTCAGCATTTTTTATCTTTCCGGCCGACGTCGCCCGTTCTGCTGCTGTCGCCCGAATCTGTGGCTCCCATAGACAAATAATGGATGTCGGCCGACGTTGCTTGTCCATCGCCCGCCATTAAAACGTACTATAAGTGTTAGATATGGTGCTTTTAGCAGTGGTTTTCAACCAGTGGTTCGGGGACCACCAGTGGTCCTTGAGAGGGTTCCAGGTGGTCCCCAGCTAAATGATGGAAAGTTGGTTAGCCATGTGTAACTCTTTGAGAGCATAAAAATGAACCCAAATGGACCCGCAAGGATCCATTCAGTGGGGCTGAAATGTCATCAAATGGTGGTCCGTGGCTCAAATTCTGAATAAATAGTGGGCCCTGGTATGAAAAAGGTTGAAAACCACTGCTTTTAGCATTGAAATAAATACATAGATTCTCACACAGATTTTGAGAGGTGATCTCACCATTTTGCAGCCTCATCCATGTCGGAATAGACACAGTTTGTGCTATGAGGGTTCTTGTGGAAGGTGCGGATGAGGGGATACTTCTGCTTGCCTGCCCTGGCCTCAGCCATCTTACTGCGATAGGCCTGCAGTGCCTCCTCTCTGTACTGCGTCCTGCTGGCCTGGATCTCCTGCTTCACCTGAAATTAGGGGTGGGACGATTCACTTACCTCACGATACGATACATATTGATACTTAGCTTATGAATCGATTTGCTGTGTATATTGCGATTCGTATTATGCTGCGATTCGATTCGATATATTGATAGTATATCCCATCTTTTCTCCACAAATGACTTTGCTTTTATTATACTAGAACAGGGGTCAGCAACCTGCGGCTCAGGAGCCGCATGCGGCTCTAGAACACACCCATAGTGGCTCCCTGGATGTAGCATTATCACATACACACTGGTGTTATCCACCAACATAATATAAACATTTCAGTCACTGACAGCATCCAACACGCCATGTGCTGTCTGACAGTTAACATAGTGCTTACTATATCATTAATATATCTTTGAGATGTTGTGTGGACATGATAAAAATGATGTGTTTCCTAGAAAAGGAGGTCTGAAAAAAATCATTAACGTGGCGAAACACAGCTTGATGACGTCATCAAGTTGTGTTTCACCATCTTTTCTTTTAGGATTTTTCTTTTAGGACCTTTTTTCTGAGAGTGTACAAATGGAACCAAATGGACCCGCCAGGGTCCATTTGGTTCACATTTGTACACTCTCAGAAAAAACATTTTTTTGCGGCTCCAGACAGATTTTGAATTTGTCGAAAATGGCTCTTTCAACATCTTGGGTTGCCGACCACTGTACTAGAACATTTTAAAAGGGGAATTCCACCCATTTCAGGATATTTTCTAAGGGTGTACAAATGGAACCAAATTCCATTTGTACGCCCTCAGAAAAAAGGTCCTAAAAAGAAAAATCATTAAAGGTAGGGTAAGTGATTTCACTTTTGTCAGATATCACCCCAATTTTTTTTCTGTTAAAATGCTCTATTATAAGGTGCGCAGACCATATTATGGAGTTTCCCCCTCCCTCATGTTAGCAGAGGAGCTAATAAAAGTTCCCCAGGTGGAGGGCGAATTCTCCTCCAATCAGGACCGAGCAGCAGGTTCACATAGTGTACTCTTGGGCGCCCCTAGTGCACCAGGCTGGTACTACATGATGAATTTCATATCACTTACCAATGCTTTAACAAACACGACACAAACCCAACGTGATGATGTCATCAAGTTGTGTTTCACCACAAGTTCAATCAATAGAACATCCTAAAGCAATTTTAAACAATATAGATAACAAAAAGTTCAATCACTCATTTGATAACTGCCAGTCTTTCTGACATGAACAAATGAATGAATAGGCCTACATAAGTATACAAAAAACAATTTTGGACCTGGCAATTCGATATTGATATCATGGCATTAAGCATTGCAATACAGTATATTAGATTTTTTTGCCCACCCCTACCTGAAACAGAGCCTCCTGGAAGAAGCGTTCCACCTCTGTGCGCTGCTCCACGACGACACATGCCAACCGCTTGACGCGGCATATCTCTTTCTCCCGCATGGCCAGCACCTTCTGCAGCTTGTCCAGTTCCACCTCACTGGCCTGGATCCTGACCCGGTCACGCTTCTGGCTGGCCTCCTTCTCCCGACCAACCTCTTCGGCCATCGACCCGAGGGCTCGCTCCAAGGTAGCCACTTGGACCTTCAGTTCAGCTATCTCTTCCTTCAGTGCCTTCGCGTGAGCTGCGTTGTCCTGAATCATTAGATCACTGGTACCCTGTGCAAAATCATCGTATTAATCATCACTTTGATGGGGAAAGCCGCCGGTAGGTGAAAAACAAGAGGGGGTTTTCCAATCACTTAAGTTTACCTATGCCCAGCCTTGGGTGTTTGTGTGTGCCTCATATGTACATATTGAGGAAAAAAATGAGAGAATGCCACAAGTGACAGATTGGACTTTGGACTAAAAACACAGGACAAAAAACAGTGAGGATTCCAATTGTGATGTAGCCTATATGATGATCAGAGTGCAGAGGTTTGATTTTTTTATTCATAGCATGGTATATGGTGGCTTAAAAACTCCCTCACCACGTTCCAACTGAAATGACCACCAGGGATGAGTAACAGTGGAAAAGAACTATATACCAGCCCCTTGCATAAATTGTATGTAGTAGTAGGAATTGTGTAAATATATTGTATAACCGTTTGTCTGGCTTCCTTTTTGTCCGACCTACCATATATTGATTGATTGACATTTTTATTAGACAATAAAATGTAAACAGGGGAGGTTAGAGGAAACATTATTAGATCTCAAGTAGTGCTTCAAAACAAAGAGCAAGACGAGTGACATGGCACCTTAATTGCCATCAGCACCTGCGTTATCCACCCTTGAAATATGTTTTTGGTTGTGACGCCGTGATGATATGTTTGGAGCATATTCGATAATGCTTTGTTGTATAGCAATATGATATGAACAAGACTGTTTTAAGTTAATTTATTTGATTTAAATATATATTATATATATATTATATATATATATATATATATATATATATATATATTATATATATATATATATATATATATATATATATATATATATATATATATATATATATATATATATATATATATATATATATATATATATATATATATATATATATATATATATATTAGCTTCAATATTTGGCTTTACTTAAAGTATTTGTTTTAGAAACTCATTAGCAGAAAACATGAGTTGGGGGAGGGCGTATAGCCACTGAACTGGAGCCCATTTGTCAGTGGAAACTCTCACCACAACCACCAACCACAGAGAGGCTGGAAAGCACTAGGAGGTGAGGGGAAAGTAGGACCACCCGCTATACACAGGGTCAGTGCAAGTAAACAACACAGGGGAAATACCACCTGGAACATGCCAGCCGCAGATCTGACAGGTGATGATTTCTAACAAATACTGTAAATAAATAGATTATTTTTGGTTGTGATTAGTCTCTATCCACCATTCCCGTCAGTCAGTAGTGCTGTCATAGCTAGATGGTCGTGGGTTCAATTCCCGCTGTGGATGCTCCTGCACATCGACAATGCCCATACCTGAAAGGGCCTTTCTGTGTGGACTTTGTATGTTCTTCCTATGTCCCCTATGGTAGGTACCATCACAACATAGGAAAGGAACTGGTTGGATTAATGTGTTCCTTCCAAATGGGGGAAAAAAAAACCACCGTCAAAAAAACCCACCGTCAGGTGAGGTGAAAAGTGGCTTGGACTCCTCATACATTGAAGGAAGCATGAGGTCAGTCTGTTGCTCTCCCCCAGGTTGGCAGAGGGAGTGTTACATTAAATAATTGACACTAGGTGATAAAATCCCTGGGCCATACCTTGTTCAGTGCAAGGGAGGCGTTTTCCTCGACCATTGACGCCGTCAATCTCCTCAGGTCTTCCACCTCCTTCACGTGATAGTTGAGCGCCTCATTCAGTCGGACGTTCTCCTTGAATACAGAGCGGGAGGCGTCATCCAGCTGGCTGTTGATTTGGGGATTCAAGCAAATCAGAAAGAGAGGCCATGTCTGAAATGTTCTAAAATTGCCAACAATGAGATGTTGTAGCATAAATATTGAAAATTCAGTTTACCGGGCTATACGAAGCTCAGAGAATTGGTCTTATGCAGCAAAATACTACCTGATCTACAAACCTGTGTATGTACTGTATGTGTCTGTTGTGTCAGGGTGTAATACAAGTAGGACCCAAACGCAAGTTTAAATTAACTTTGCAGGAGAACAATAACAAACAAACAGATTCACGTTATCTAACAAAAATAAAAACAAAGAGCAAAACACACGGTTTAAATAGGTACAACTTAACAGGACTCAGGTGAACTCAAATCAAACAACTCAAGGGTTGGCTGGGGAAAACAAGAAGCAGGTGAAACCAAGAACCAAAAGTCATGGATGGCTAGACAAGGCAGTAAACAACTACAAAGTAAGTCAGGAAACAACACTATAGCGTAACTTCAAAATAAGTTCCAAGTACACACACACCCAAGCATACTTCAGAATAAGTTTCAAGAAGAACAAAAACAACACACCCTGACGGTATGTATGTTTGTATTTTACATTCTCCCTTTAGTCTGTATGTACAGCACTCTCTGCCACTGTCAACCCCTACTTCTGGGGATAGTCTGACCCATGCCAGTGTGCTTTCTGGTCTAGGGGTCTCAATGTTTTTGGCTGGGGGCCCCTGCAAGTACTTAGTACCGGTGCTAGACTCTCAGAAGTCGAGACAGACTATTCAAGGAGAAGAGGGTGCTGTGTTCCCTTTATTTTTTTTAACAATGGGTTCTCTGGTTGGTCTGGGGTTTAAACCTCAAAACCGGAAGGGAACCGTGAACCTCTAAAGTCCTGGTGTGCTCTGGCAGTGCAGATTAGCACAACCTGAATGAATGGAAATGGCTTATCCGCACAGGGTTGTGAGAAACCCTAGGTACTACAAGCGTGCAGAGTACAGTATGTGCTGGGCGACCAACAAGTAATGAATTACAATAAAATCACTTTTCTTCTCCAATACCCATGGAGTCGCCTGCTGCTGACAGTGAAGATTTATATGTTCTCTCTACAGGCAGGTGCCTCGGTCAACCTGCCGTTCATGTTGAGCAAGCCGAATGCACTGCGGAGGAATCAAACCACAGCCTCCACAGTGGCGGGCAGGTATTTTGCCCCTGCGCCACCCGGACGCCCCACAAGTGTTATTTTAAAATACTATAAGTGGCCCTGTTAATTTACTGTGACTCACTCATTCAGCGGGTGAATTGGCTTCGGAGCTGAATAGAATGAGGTGTGTCCGTGTAGTGTAAATCATGACGAATATATCCCAGTAAAATTCTGTGCTCCTAGTCAGCAAATGTAATTAAACTGGGTCAAACTGGAGCGTGTTCACACTTAAACTCAATTAGTGGTACTCAACTCACATCAACATCAAAGCCTCACCAACACCAATGTGTTGGTAAAATGCCTGGTAAAATGCAACAACACAAGTATACCCCCTTATGGATTGAAAACTAACAAAGATGTTTACAGTATATTTGTTCAAGGCAAGGCCCGTTGCGAACGAGACTGCGAGGAATGTTATCGCTGTCTGTGCGTGATGTACACATTTGTGAATCTGACAGTGGAAACAATAAGCTTGTTTTCTGCGCTTATGATTTATTTACTTCTTCTGCTCTACCCTGCCCTGAATGTTCAGTTTGAAGAATAAAATTAGCCTGTAATGACACAGCAGAGAGACACTTACACAATGGCTTCGTTGTGGGCTCTCTCAGCTAGCAGGGCGATCCTCTGCTCAGCCTCTCTCTCCAGGCGAGCCTGTGCAAAGGAATAGACACAGCTCACTGTTCCTCCCGCGCCTCTTTGCTTCTTTTGGCTTCATACCTGACTAGATAATTGTTCAAATGTGATGTCAATACAGTAAGTACTTTCAACTTTTGCGTCTCTATTTTGGGAATGTCATATGGGCATATTACTTTTTTGACATTCTAAAAAAAAACAAAAACAACAATTCAACAATTTCCAAACTTAATTTGTTATATTTAAAAGCAAAAGTAGCCAATAAGCTCACTATGTCCACATGTGAAACGTGATGGAACACACAACACTTGCAAATAACTACCGGTATCTTAGTGACTTTGCATTATTCCACAACATTTTTTTCATGTCTATTTTTTTCTGCCAAATCTTTCATACCTTTTCAATGAAAAATCTGTGCTCCATCCTGGCCAGGTTGTCCTGGTGTTGTTTGTCAGCAGCATGCATGCTTTCCTTAATCTGGAAAGCACAGGGTTAATGGTTACTGATACTGTTCTGTGATGAGGGCCAAACTCACCTGTTACTGTTAAATAATGGCTTTTTAGATTTGAGCTAAAAAGCCATTATTTTATGGCAAAAAAACATAGTAGATACCGTATACAAGCCATGCGCTTGGAGATTTTAGAAACATTTTGAAAATGTATGCATTTATATACTATATTATATATTTTGAACTCAAATCGTTGCTCCCGAGACTGGAGCACCTGGAACAAAATCCTTTGCACTGGAGGGACCGCATTTGATATTTGTGTGGTCCTTTTTTTGAGCACCACTGATATATATATATATCATAGTAACATTCTTTTTTTTTTGGCGAAAACGTTTTGCAGAAAGCAGTTTTAGAAGACATATTTAGTACGGGCCTCAGGCCTTAATGGATGAAGTACAGTAATCATCTGTGTATTTATACTCACATCGCTGAGCTCCTGCTCCATCTGGGCTTTCTTCTTATGAAACTCCTTAATGTTCTTCCACTCCCCCTGGATCATCTTAAAATCATCTGACCTCTCTCTGAACCGGTCTTCCAGCTCGTTTATTTGTAGTGTGTATTCAGCAACCTGCAATGTTCAAAAACAACATTACGTACATGAGATAATAGTGTGCTTACACAAATAAAAGTGTAAACTACGTAAGTTTGTCTTTGTGAAAGACCATTTGTATGGATTCAGGAAAAGTACATATTATGCTCCTTTTTTCAGAGAACTGTCCAGAGATTCCAGGGACACGGAACAACTGCTTATACCAGCTGAGAAGTAAACGTTCTAAAAGTTCACAATGACCATGCCCTTTGCAACCCAGCCCAACTTAAGCACACATCAGGCTGGGTTTGTCAGGCTCAATACCTCAAGTCAGAGTCAATTGCTACTGTGGACACACCAGTCAGAGAAAAAATGCAACAACGTGACCAAAGTCATGAGACACCAGCGAAACATGCGCCCACAATGATGTACATGATGAGTAAATGAATGGTTCCCAACCATCTGACTACATCTTTTTGGCTTAATTGTTATTCTTCAGATAAGGAGCGAAAGCCGAGATCTGTTTGCGCTGCTACTGTATGCTGTGACGCCAACGTGCACTTGTGCTGTTGTTGCCCCTAAACTGGTGTTTCTGGCAGCTACAGCAACGCTAAAATGATGTTTTATCATAATATTCATGAAAGTCCAGGAAAGAGAGAAACCACTGAATATTCAAAAATGTTCAACATGGTGGCATTGAGGAGACTCAGTGGACTGTACTGTTACCTCATAACAGGGATTTACATCCTTGGCCTACTGGCAGCGCACACAATTTGGCACTTACTTGGCTCTCCAGTGAGACACTGAGACAGATATACTCCAAAATGCTTTTCAAGCATTCCTCTGTAAATTGGCTCTAAACCTTTAGGTTGGTGGGCCTCAGCCTGAACACACTTGTGACTGAGTAATGTTTAGTTCTTCTCCCCATGGTTATTATACCTAAGTTAACTTAAAGTGTTAGAGAAACAGAAACAGTACTTAAACACACAACCTGTGCAAGTGAGTCACTGAGAACTCCTTTTCCCAGAGCTTTTCAAGCTTTCCTTTGGTTCATTTTCTTTAAACAGAGAATTTAAACACCTAACCTCAGCAACACTCCTTGACACCTACTGTATGACCTCTACTTAAACTCACGTTTAAGTTGGAGTTCTAGAACTTGCAAAGTCAGCATCTTACGTCAAGTTCTGGACAGAATGAACCCAACAACAACATTGAATCCTGCATGTTTGCAATTATTGAATCTGTACCTTGTTTGCATAAAAGTTGTAAGTTTGTAAATTAAACCTGAAGAGCTTGGAATTTAAAACATGTCCAACCAAACTTTTACTGACACAACAGAAACATCTACAGTATATACGGTATATACTTTTAACATAAACATTTATGGATGGTATTAAACTGGTCCCAAATATACAGTATATTTTAATGTAGCTGCCCGAGAAAATACATCCAAATACAAATACAGCCTAACATTTGGAAGAATGGAGGATCACCCCCAATTAATTTGTTTATGAAAACAGAAACTTTATTGGTAGTCTTTAAAGAAGAACTGCTGTTTTAGTTTAATTCATTGAAATGAATAAAAATAGAAAACAGCAAGAAACTTGTGTGGATATATTTAATGGTTTAGCTTTATTAGACAATGAATCCTACTTAAGTCTTTTTTCTCTCTTTTTTTGTCTTCTCTTTTTCTATTTCGACATTTTCTTTATGTGCTAAATAAAACATTGAATCTGTTCAAATGTATTTCACATCGGCATACTGACTTTGTCATGAGTCCCTGGCATTTGCCTCACCAACCAACATCATGCGCATGCATGCGCACACGCGCGCACGCACACACACACACACACACACACACACACACACACACACACACACACACACACACACACACACGTGTCTTGACTGAAGTTTTTATGCAAGTACTGTATGCATGCACAAACTTGCAGTATAATGTACAGTACCACACTGTAGTGTATGTCAATGGTTTCTGGCTTGAACAGTTTTCAGGATTGGCTGTGACTAAGGCTTTGAATCCTCCACATTGCCTCAGGCTTAGCCGAGCATCCTTACAAGAACAACTGAGGGAGGGAAGTCCAGCAGGGATGGTAATCTTTATCGCTCCACACACAGCCGACTCCTATATGGGCTGGGCTACACCTGACAACGGGGAGTGTTGAAAGGTGAGGAGCATGGGGGCTGATGGGGGCTCCTCAATGGCAGGTGACAAAACTACACAGAAATGTGACTAAATTGGGAGACGGCGAGGGTTCTCTAAATTATTTAAAAAGGTCATCTTTCCACACAATAAATACCCACCATTTCAAAGTGGAAATGCGCCTACTGTGCATTTCTTAATGTAGTGTGGTAAATGGCTGTGGAAAACTCTTTATGATATAATTGTTTGGCTGACTGCTTTTCTCAGCACCCAGAGTCTCATCATCAAGACAAAAGCCAGGGCACTCACGTTCTCGGACCGCTTTTGATGAGGTAGTTTCCATTAGCTAAGTCACTTTTCAAGACGAACCATTTTATCACCTCGCAATGAGAAAAAGGGTTGGAGGAGAGCGTCTTGGGGTCACATCTTTGAGTCAACCACAACAATATATATTCTTTCAACATGGGCATACCGCATATGTGACAGTTCCACCATGCATGTCTAAAATGGGGATGTTTCAAGTTGATCCAGACCATGCCTCTTTTTTGTGCCTCTGCTGCTTATTGGATCACATTTTTACTAGTATGAAGTAAGCGCTAGGAGATGGAAAACAGCTGTTTCGCAAAAGCTGGAAATATTCCCTCTTGTTTGTACGCTTGATGATAATAGCATTTGATCATGTGATTTTAATTACAATTAACAGAGGCTAATAAATAGTGTCAAATATAATTAAAATATACTGTGTGCTATTCTTGGCAATTTACAAAAACATGTGAGGGAATGTATAACACGACAAGATTGACTACTAGCCGTACTGTCAATTTTCTTTCTTTCTTTGGGTGTGTGTTTTGCCAATCAGAAGGATTCAGATCCTTTTCAGATTGTGTAACTGATAAAGTACTGTTTTGTTTTGTTGTTATGCTGCAGCATCCTTTGTCTTACATAAAACGTTAGTCTATAATTACATACAACACAGCTGTTCAAACCCAGCACATTCTTTCGATTCTTCAGATGGCTTAAACTCTCATTCAATACACAGGGCAAAATTTGACACTAATGAACATTCTGTGTGTTGACCATGATTTAATATTAGACCTGTCTGAACTGTGTGTGTGTGTGTGTGTGTGTGTGTGTGTGTGTGTGTGTGTGTGTGTGTGTGTGTGTGTGTGTGTGTGTGTGTGTGTGTGTGTGTGTGTGTGTGTGTGTGTGTGTGTGTGTGTGTGTGTGCGTGTGTGTGTGTTAGGGTGCAGTGACAACAGTGACACTTGGGGGTCAACATACTCTAATACTCTACTGCGTACTCGGACACAGGGACATACTGTACATACGGACACATTGCTGTCTATAGGAGTGGGTAGCATCACTCAAAAATGTACTTTTGCACAGTTAAATCAACACTGAGATGTTGTTTTGCATGCAGATGAATGTTTACCATTTTTTCTATACTTTCTAGTCACATGATATATTGTTTTTGTGTAAAGATGCACCCTACCAGTTTCTGTTTCTCCTCCTGCGCAAGTTCCTTTTGCCTTCTGAGTTCATCCTCCAGCATTGTTATCTATAAATGGCACAACCAAAATGTTTTCAAAATGCCAAACACTATTGGTGGAGTAGTTGACAAAAATACTACAGGAATATATATGCCCCCAATAAATACTGTATACTACTACTACTACTGCTACTACTACCAATAATAATAAATAATAATAATAAAAACAACCTTCTCGTCCTTCTCAGCATCCTTTTTGTTTAACAGTCTGATGATGTCAATGGTGTCCTTTTCTGTTCGATATTGATGGTTTGTCAGGTCATCATTGGCTCGTGCCAGCCGGCGAGCAGCCTCACGGTACTGCCCACGTGACTGTTCGGTGAGCTCTAGCTTAGCCTCCCATAGAGCAGCATTGGCCTTTGCCTTCTCTATGTCAGACTCTTTGTCTGCTTTCGAGTCTTGCTTGCTTTCTTTCTTTCCTTTCCTGTATGGCAATAAAGTGAAAATTGTGTTTGTACAGTGTTCAGATGAAACGAAGTGTTACAGGCACACAGCAGGCCAGGATAAAGACAGCTGCAGCCAATTAAATTAATCATTAGCCTGTAAGATGTTTATTTTCTGGTATTGGGTGTAAACCCCAGAACCTATTTGTGTCAAATTAGCTAAACACCACAAATAATGTCCTTTATGTGTCAATAAACAAACACAGTAGCTAAATAGACATGCATACACATAATTATGTTGTAATAAACCCAAAATATCTACTTAACTAGACAATACCCAATTTTAGGAATGCCTAATAAGTAGGCTACTGACACAGTATCAAAGTTGTATGCTGGCCTAACTGTAGCCTGCATCTAAATCAAACATGATGCCACATCACTATTGTGTTTGTGTTGCTGTGTATGGTTTGTCCTGTTATTATGACACGTAGACGGCCCATTCATTGCTTGCTAACTTACCCGCCTTTCGCCTTCTTTCCCTTTGTACTTTTCTTCTTCGGCATATTGTAGGTGACAGGCAGAAAACAAGCTGCAAGGAGAAGATGAGAAACTTCTCCTTACTTTTGCATTGCTCCACTGACCAGGATTGCCTCTGACACCAGCAGGGACATTGTTTGCCATTAGTGTTGCCATAGAGATGCAGCCAGTCACGTGTGGAAATATATCTGCCTTTGGCACCTGTCAGCCTGCAAGGTATAGCAAAACATTCATTTAACTAATTTCTTTAACTTTGTACAAAGGCAAATGTTTTGCACATCGACATGCCTATAATTTTTCCCACTGTGCAAATGTAAATCCTCAGGGATAGCGGCCTATAGGAGGCATGTATTTGAATTACTGGATGAGCTAGGCGTGCATTATTATGTCCCAGCTCAAAATAAGCTCATGAATGTTGGATAGTGGTGGAGATCATTACTACATTTGAATGCCTGCCACTACATGTTTGGAGTCTGTGATGACACGGTATGGGCTGCATATGTCACTTGGCTTGTAATTATGATTTGTTTGCATGATCTGTTTTTTATCAAACAGGATCTGTTTGCACACAACATCTTCCCACATGATGACATGACATACACTTTGCCTCTGCAGAAATGTTTGCATATTGTCCTGAAAAGAACAGTGAGCTGGTCATTTGGCAACGAAAGCGCTTTATTTTTGCAATTACATACAGCAAGTCACCGAGAAGCCAATAAAATCAAATGAATTGCAGTTGACTGTACATCTTTGGTTAAGCTTAACCAAAAGAAACAATGTAAGCTCAGCACAGGTCATAATTTAAACTCAGAACCACGGCATGTCCACAGCCATCTTGTTCAGCTCCCTGGAGGCCATCCAGGGAACACTATTCAACAAACAAAAAAGTAGATATCACAAAATGTTAGGGTGTAGGCTACTGTAAACTGAATCGTATAGACTTGTGCCTTTTTTGCTCTGGCATCATGCATAGAGTTTGAAGACTAAATTTAAAGGTAATTGCTATGACAGCAAGCAGAGAAAACTGAAATAACCCTGAGTTTTCAAAGCTGTGATTATCATTGGAATTGTAATGACAAGGTTTAGGCCTCTTCAATAGAGTTTTTGGGGTAGAACACCCACAAACATGGCATTCCTGAGGGCAACATTGCAGCATATTAATAATACATTGCACAGCTTAGATTACAAAGCTGGGGTCCCCTCTTATGCTTTACAACGTTCTGCTAGCTCGAGACAAATCACTAAACCTTGTATTCAAGCTACCTCGTCTTCGGGTAATTTTGTTCATAAAATGCTGTGTCATACCATACTGTAGTTCTGCCATACTTATGTTGCCTATAGATTACAGTGTGCTCCCTGCATGCTTTCATTTGGCTGCGATTGACCTAGTTTTCCCATTCACCGTAGTACTCCTTTAATTTAGTTTATGTCAATTCACTTCAGAGTAAGCGAACAGTTGTAAATTGCCACTGCAATATAAAAAAAATGAATATGACAGTGTAATTGTAGGATGTGCTTGTCAAGCCATTGTTCACACAATATCACGTTGTAATTCCTGCACGAAAGAAGGTTTATGTGTCAACGGCGAGAGCATGCCATGATTCACTGGTGTGCAAGATAGCAAGTAAATAAAGATCCTTCACACCTGTTAAAACACAGCAAAAAAATAACTATTTCTTTCATCTTTTTTTATACTGAATTTGTATATGGCAGAACAGCACTGTACCCAACTGGCCACCCCAAGCCTAATGAAGAATAGACACACTTGAATAGACATGCAGGCTTCGTCACAAAGTATGTAAGTAAGGTCATTTTTTGAATTAATTATAAAGGACCACATCATATACCATTAACATGGCCCAGAGAATATCTGTTTGGCGTAAGTCAATGAGAGGTCTTACACATGCATGCTTTGATAGGGGTAAAAAGACCATTCTGGTCAGCCACAGGATTGGGGGGGGAAAAAGCAGCCACGGTATTTAGAAAAAAGGAAGGAGGAAAGAAAGTCCAATATTTTTAGTCCAAATTACAGTGTTGGAACGGTGCTTTGCACAGCAGAGTGTCCTGGGATTGGAATGGCATGATGGGTGAACGCTGGTGCCAAGCCCAACCCGCTGTTCACTGTCCTTTCTATGTACCTCCTCTCTGAACTCCGTGGTGCCCATCTGCAGGACCTCGCTCCACCCCCCGGTCCTTATACCCTTCTGACCAGGCACACAGCTTCTGCCTCACTCACCCTGCAGCAGCCGCTCTATGAATGTGAAACAGCTTCATTAATAATACATGCAGAATTGACTCAGATCACATTGCTTGGACACCAAACAAATATCTTGAAATTCAACTCAAGCGCTGCTGCATGCCTTTTCCAGCATCTCGATTACTCATTAGTCGAGGCAAAGTCCCATTGAAAGTGTTCCAGTTCATATAAAGTACCTCAGGCATAAGGTCTGCTGCTGGGATATCCTCAGTTCCCTCTCCCAAAGACCAGGAATTCTGAATGTTCCATGGGACTTCAGCTGATACATTGCTGTAATGGTTTTCAAATACATTGCCAGCCACCCACCTAAATCAGAGAAACAGCCACTCATGCTTTTCATGCATCCTTTCTTCAAACATGCCTTGCTTGCTGCCCAAATATTTCTGCCTTGGAAAACCTGTGGTCAGTTCAGGGATGAGTGGGAGTGAGATGATTGCTAACATTCTTTTAACTTTTATGCCAGTTGGAATATAACTGTAAGTCACGTTTGCACATCTTTTTTGAAAGTACGCTTGGTTAAAAGTACTACAAGACGTTTTTTTTCCCCCCCTCATGTGGGTTTTTGCGCACACGTCATGGTTGTCGCATGACGAGTGGATTGTGATGTATCGCAGGGCATTTCTACGCATGCAGTTCATCATTCCAGTTGTTGAAAGGGGTTTGTCAGGTAGTAATGTAAAATCCATCAAGTAACTCCACTCAATGACTCATAGGCTCAGCTTGAAATTTACCATTCTGCTTTTGGGGTTTCTCTTCATTATAACACCATCTTACGTCCTCACCACAAAGTCCCACTGTGTATTTAAACAACCCTCTGCATTATTTTGGTTTAGCGAATGTAAAGCCAAAGTACAATTTAAAGTGTAGGCATGTGGCAAACTCTTACTTATCCGGAGTCACTTATAAAGTATATAAGATCTAAGTATATGACATGAGTGAACGTACACAACAAAGTGGGCAGTAACTAGTGTGTAAAGAAATAAAATAACTGTTCATTCAGTAGTAATGGTATTAATGCATGCAAGATTTGCTAAAAATGTAAGTAATAAAAGTATTAAATAATAAATAAATAATTTTCCCTGCAACAATTTCATTACTGCCAATAAACAAATGTGTAAAAAAAACTGATATGTAAAAAGAAAAGCACAAAAAAACTGCATGCAATTTGATTTGAGAGCCAGTTGCCCTGTAAGTCTTAATTAAACACACTCCTAAAACATATTTTAAGAGCATTGCTTTTAGTATCTGTGTGAATCATTCATTTTGATCTCTTGATAAATCCATTTCTTCCCCTGTTTCTTAGTTTTTGGGGAAATGTGGCTTCTGATGAAGAAGGAAAAAAAATCATGTTGCCAAAAATAAAGTAAAATTGAAGAAGAAAAAGGAGGAAAAAACTACTGGTAAGCAGGTATTCAGCTCTAGCACGAGGTGGGGGGGGACTCTGGAAGGAGCTGGGATGGAACTCCACGTGATTGGTTGATGGCTGCTGTCGGTGTGGCCCCGTGCCAAGCCCTTATGTCTTTATATACAGTAAACAGATGACCAGACAGTCCTGAGTGTGCACTGTGATCCACCGCGTCTCATCCTCTGTACCTCCATCACGGCAGCCTGCAGCATCTCCCGGTCCCTGCAGCTCCTCTGTCCAACAGGGCCCCATCCGTTAAAATTTTAACATCAGCACCAACAAAAAAAGTTGTTTTTTTTTACCCTTTTTCATAGCTTTTTCTTTTTCGCTGCTCTTTCTTCTTTTAAAAAAATAATAATCTCACAGGCGGTCTTCCCTTCCACAACAATGGCTCTCCAGATGTTGCTCCTGACTCTGTCCTTGTGGTGGCTTCTGGCCGGGGACTTCATAGCGGAGGCCACCTACTACCGGCATCACCGCCTTGTTCCCCATTACCGCTACCGCGAGCACTCCGCCAATGCGGGAAACCATCTGCCTGAGGTCTCCAACCCGGTTCCTGAAGCTTCCCAGCCGGCCATTCAGACATACCCTGACATTCCTGAGGTCTTCCACCCGGCACCGGATTCCTATCACCCAGTGCCTGACGCTTATCACCCCCCTGTGCCTGAAGTCTTCCACCCAGCACCTGAGCCTCACCTCGAGCATGCGCTTCCACCAGAACCTGAAGCCTCCACACCTCTGAACATGAACCGTGTGTTCTATGGAATCATGTTTGACGCCGGCAGCACGGGCACCAGAATCCACATCTATAAGTTTATTCAGAAAGACCCAGGTGAGTAGAGGTTTCTCTCATTCTCTCTCTCTCTCTCTGCCGAGCCCAGTCTCTCTCTGCCACTGTCCCAGGAGCCAATAAGGAGCCGCATGCTGCAGCCTCTCAGAGAGTCTCTGTTTGCTGTTAGGTCATTCACTTTCTGGTGCAAAGACAAACATGTGCAGGCAGGCTGTGGGGAGAGAGAGCACGAGCAAGGCAGTAGTCTAAAAGTAGCTGAGTTGGAGTTTTAATTTGCCTTGTCTGACTCAACGCCGCGTTTACTACACTATTAAAGCAGGCTTGTAATAGCGACTCTGGATTCAAGCCAACCCCTACTGTCTAACTAAGTATCGTGTGTGATAATTGAATGCTCTGCGAATACACGCTCTTAAGTTGCGATTCTTTCATATTTGAGGCGAACGTCCTACAATTAGTTGTCTTTTGCTTGGCTTATTATGTGCTCTTTGACACCCACTGCTTCTCTCTTTAGTGGAGCTGCCGGTTCTCGACCATGAAATGTACCACGCAGTGAAGCCTGGTTTGTCTGCTTACAAAGACAACCCTGAGGAGGTATGTATGCCATTTATACTTGATAGTTAAGATGACACAAATTGGGAAGTTCCCCACAGTCTGTGCACATTATAAAATCTGTGGCTTTTGATTTAACACTCGTTATGGGCGCATTTTTACACTCTCAGAATTATATGAACTCTATGAACTATATGAATGAATTCTCTGCGTACAAACCCACTTGGATTTTTGTGAAGTTGCACCCCAGTGATAGACTAAATATACTGTTGGGGAAATCCTTGTCCCGATGCCATCATCACCACTGCCTAGTGCCTACTGCTGAATCCAATTAACTTCCACAAGACAAGATGAGAGCAACATGCTACACATACAGTCTTTAATCCATGAATGTATCCCTTTGAACCGAAACATCACTACGAATTGTCGTCTAACCGTCAGTCCAGTCATTCATTCATCGTTTCTTGGTTTTGCTACCACTGTGGGTAACGTTTCCTTGGGTGATTGCTATGTGCTACTGTGTGCGACTGCTGACTGTCGCTGGTTTCATAACTGCTCATTATCCCTCCTTCAGGGTGGTAACAC
This sequence comes from Benthosema pterotum, assembly GCA_039105355.1. NCBI lineage: Eukaryota > Metazoa > Chordata > Actinopteri > Myctophiformes > Myctophidae > Benthosema > Benthosema pterotum. Next base: position 33,809,358 of record CM076980.1, on the reverse strand, counting down.
CATCAGACAGCTGCTGAAGATTGCCAAAAAGACTGTGCCCGAGGAGGACTGGAAGCAGACCCCGGTGGTCCTGAAAGCCACGGCGGGTCTGCGACTGCTCCCCGTGGACAAGGCCAACGCGCTGCTAGATGAGGTGAGGCACGTTCTCTCTCTCAGTTCTTCCTCTGGGCTATTTGGCATAAAAAACCTGATCCGTTCCTCCAAGGAATGGGATGAGAAACCACTAAGTACTTACAAGTGTCTTTGAAACGCAAAGTCACACACACACACGCACACGCACACACACACACACACACACACACACACAAAAACCAGGGCTAGTCTGCCCATTTGGAGGATATCATCAAGCTGTAAAAAAGCAGCTGTTGTGGGGTTGTCTGGAGTAACGGTTAGTCATATGTCATTTGAATTATTAACTTTTTAGACTACTGTTTTGGCCATGCTTGTGGTCGGGCGTCTGTCACTCAGAAACACCCACGACAGTCTATTTGCCTGTGTTTTTTCAGGGAGGATATTAATGGTCTATACTCTAAACCCCAGTACTTTCTCTCAGTTTCCCCCCACTACACCAAATCTCTTCACCAACAACAGCTGATATACAAGATCTACCAATGTTGCCTATTATGGCATGCCCAGAATAGGAATGCTAGGGGGTTAAGTGGTTCATATTCCGATTATTATCGTTTCTGGCTACTACATGGTTGACTGTAAATGTTTCCACAGGTGCGGGAGGTGTTTGACGAGTCACCCTTCTTTGTGCCAAGCAACGCTGTCTCCATCATGAATGGGACAAACGAAGGTAGGGCGTCTTTGAAGTCGATCACGTTAACGAGTGCCAATTGAGGTACATTGTCATTGACTGAAGTTATATCTACCAATACTGTCTTCATAAAAAACTTTTTGTATGGCCTGCAACTACCTCATAAGGCCTGCTTCTACCTCATTGGGACAATTAAATATCCTTGTCTGTGCTACTGCTGCCCCACGCCCAATAATTTAAAGTGATCCTCCACATCACTCATTAAGACGACCTCACCACGTTATGCTTCATCGTGCACTTTGTGCATTCATTATCCGCAGTTTATGAGCGCAATAACCGACATCTGAGACTATTGTTATTACCTGGGCTGGTCTACAATCCGACACGACTCACACCGCTAATTTTATTGCACTTTTAACAACAGAAAGCCAGACAATGGTCATCTCCGCCACCCCCGTTTGGGCCTATTTCTCTGTGATTATTGGCAGATATTTTAACATAAAAGTAAAACAAAAAGAAGAAACCATGCATTATGAGCTCGTAGATGGGCTATTTTTAAAACATTTTAATAGGGTTTAAGTGTACCGAGGCCTGAAATATGACATGTTTTGTAGTTGAGCTGTAATAAATAGTAACCAGGTCTCATGGTTTGATTCATGTCCTTTTTTCACTACCCCCTTCCATATAGGAGTGCTGGCCTGGGTTACTGTGAACTTTCTGACAGGTAGGACATTGCTCCTTTTCTGTTACAGTGGTATGAATGGTCAGGGGGGCTTCATATCTGAGGTTACCTCTGTACACAGTGAGCCGGGAGTGACTGAGTCTTGTGTTCTCTATGAGGGTCTGAAGTTGAGTCACTGCGACCCAAGTGGTTATGATATTCCTTCACTATTGACACTGCACTGGTGAAGCTTCACATTATTTACAGACCCTCCCTCCAAAACAAAAGCTTCCCTTTCCCGTACAGTGGCCACAGACATGGTCAGCAGAATTTGGCCGGAAGGCCAGGCTATACTATGACTTGAGTGGCTGGGAAATGAATTAATTTGAAATAAATAAAACAAGAGTGCAACTAATGTGATGTACATGATACGGTTAGATTGCCTGTTTACAGACAATGATGATGAATATTCACGAAGATGCATTGTACAGTTTTCTCTATCGAGTTGTGTGTTTATTGCTGTTTGTTTTCTTTAGGTCATTTATATTCCCATACCAAGAGGACAGTAGGCATCCTGGATTTGGGCGGTGGATCTACCCAGATCACTTTCCTACCCAAATCAAAGGTGAATGACACATACTGCACAATTTGACTAATTAGCGTTTGAACATATTGATGCATATCACAAATAACACAAATAATAACACTAAACATGTGGCCTTGTTTCAACAGAAAACTGTTTTCACCGCCCCACCCTCCTATATAGCCAATTTCAACATGTTCAACTCGACTTATCAGCTCTACACACACAGGTAAATGATGGAAAAGATAGTGTCCTCCCATCGTACAGCATATGTAATTCTATACTTTTGGGAATCAAAAACTGTATATTGTAGCAAATAAACAACTTAATGTTTCACCACATCTTTTCAGCTACCTTGGGAATGGACTGTTTGCAGCTCGCCTGGCAACTCTTGGTGCACTGGGAGCTGATGGTGGGTGATCAGTTCTAGTACCTGCAAGGCTCATCCCACATATCTGTCATGAGTACTTAATCTATACTATGAGAGAATGGCAGGTTCATATTGGCTGTGTTTCCACTTTCTCAGGTCTAGATTGGAAAATCTTTTACAGTTCCTGCCTGCCTAAGAAGTTTAGAGAGGAAGTCACCTTTGGAGGAACTACCTACCAAGTTAGCGGAATTCCAGACGGTAAGATTAAAAAGCTTTTTGTGGTTTCCGATTGCCTTCCCAGTTCCTTGGAACGGACAGACGACATTCCTTGCATTCAGATTGCGGAACCCAAGGGTATATTATGCAGAACAATATACAGTACTGCAGTCTCTCACGATATTTTCCCATAGGAGTCCCTGGGACTTTGGCAACAAACACATGTTTTGTCATCCTCTCACTCTCCGCCTTCCCTCTTGAACAATTAGACTACAGTCAACCTTGTATTTAAATGAAAGGAAAACTGTCAGTTAACTCCACAAATAAGGCAGCTACTCCCATACCACAGTCAAGTAGCCAAAAGATACTGGGTTAGTCCCTGAGCTGTTATTTTTCTGTGTAACGAGCGGCTTGATCTTGACCGCTTTCAATTATGTGGTAAAAATAGACAGCCCAACAGGGCCATACTAAGTGCTGCCCTTGTCAACACATGGTTTTGTAGGCTCGACCGAGCCAACCAGTCCCATGGGTCTGTGTGAAAGTGGTCTTTCTGGGGCTTCCCTGGTATAACTGTATGGTGAGAGCCCCCAGCTTCACCCTTCTGACCTCACTGACTGACTCTCTGGGCTGCATTCCTCTTTGCATTGCCTCTAGAGTTCCTTAAGCCACTTCCGTGAGACATAATGTGCTCCGATATAGATCGCTCGAGGGTTGAAGTCACTCTGACAGCACAGCATTCGTTTTCGTTCTGTCACATGCAGGCTACGCAGGCTATAAGCTGTGCTACTACGAGGTGATGAAGGTGATCAAAGGGAAGGTGCACCAGCCGTTTGAAGTGAAGGGCAGCAGTGTCTTCTATGCTTTCTCCTACTACTTTGACAGAGCTGTGGAGTCAGGCCTCATTGGTAAGTGGGCAGAGAGAACGGAATCATCTTCAACTTGTTTCTCAAGTAAATTGTAATTTATAATAGAAAATACATACTATACAATACAACTTGCAGCTTAATGTGATAGTTACTGTCTATCAGCATAGCACAGTATACATGCATTACGTGCATGTTGCAATGCTTCTAGCCTATATCTGTTTGGAGATCTGCTGTTAACTTCGGTTAGCTGTCTGGTTGAATGTGGGTGAAGTAACATTAGTTTGCTTTATTACAGATGGAAGTCGAGGTGGCATGGTCGAAGTCAGAGATTTCAAAAAGAGAGCCAAGGAAGGTGAGAGCCAAACATTTTCTTTGGGACGGGCAAGCTGCGGTTTTACATTAGTTCAGAGCACAGAGGACAAATAAGGAAGCTTGCTGTTTATTTACATATTTTAGAACCCAACAATCTCACAGGCTGCGCATAACCACAGAGCTTTCCTGCGAAACACACACTGTTCTAATCACACAAGTACTAAACCTTGTTTGTGCCCAGATAACTTGGCACAACCGTGTCAACTTGGCACAGCTTGCCGTGGCACGCACGCACGCACACACACACACACACACAGGGATTATTGGTGTGACAGTTGTTAGCGCAAATGTCTCATGGAGACAGAATGTAAATACATGAGATACATGGATGTAGTGTTTTATAATGCGTTTAGCGTGGCATTGGAACACAACATTTGAGGTTTCAGAAGGCCTTGGAGTGTTTGTTTAGATACGTTCCATCATCAAAATTATCTGTAAGTGTGTGGATCTCTGAACAGTCCAATGCAGAACTAGATTTATCACTAGCAGGAATGGAGTTGGTGTCTTCTGTAAACCTGCGTTTGCGGGAACACAGTCACATGGTCTTGATGAGCATGCCTGGCACAGACCGGGGGCGCTGGCAGCTGAACTGAGGTCGTCTGTCTGGCCCCCCGGCAGAATGGCACCTGACAGCCACACACCACCCACTGGGGGCTGGGCTGGCACACGCTGTGTACAGTGCATGACTCGCGGACACTGCCACCCACCCTCACCCTTAGCTGACCCGGCCTTACCTCACACCTCCCAACAAAACAAAACGCAACGTTCTAACCATCTAATCACGCGTCGTTAAAAAGGTTCAAAAATATGTCCCACGTTACATTAGGATGGGCCTCAGTGGCGTCGACCAATTTACTCAAAGGGCCCCTTTGTTTTAAAAGGAGCTCATGACAGCGTGTGACGCCTGCGACACACCACACAGTGGGTGCTCACTCACTCAGGGCACGCTGCTGACAGTGCATGACCAGCAGACACTGCCACCCACCCTGACCCTTACCTGACCCTTACTTGTGCTCACAAATCACATATCGTTAAGGTTTCAAAATATGTTCAAGTGCAGCCGTATTATATACTCAAAAGACACTTTAAATAGAGCTCATGACAACGTGTGACGCTTGTGTGACATGTTATTTTTATTTCTTTGCAGTATGCAACAAGATGACCAAGTACCGCGCCATCAGCCCGTTCCTGTGCATGGATATGACATATATCACCTGCCTGCTAAAGGAGGGCTTTGGTTTTAAAGACAGCACGGTGCTTCAGGTAAGACACAATGCAGACATGAATGCTTTGGATACATAAGGCAAAAAATAATGATGGAATTAAAGGTAGGGTAAGTGATTTGAAATTCATCGTGTAGTACCAGCCTGGTGCACTAGGGGCGCCCAAGAGTAGCTACACTATGTGAACCAGCTGCTCGATCCTGATTGGAGGAGAATTCACCCTCCACCTGGGGAACTTTTATTAGCTCCTCTGCTAACATGGGGGAGGGGGAAACTCTATATGTGGTCTGCACACCTTATAATAGAGCATTTTAACAGAAAAAAGGGTGATATCTGACAAAAGTGAAATCACTTCCCCTACCTTTAAGAATAGCTTAATCGAATAGGGCACACTAAATAATCTCCTCTGTGCTCCTTATTCCACAGCTAGCCAAAAAGGTGAACAACGTGGAGACAAGCTGGGCCCTGGGAGCCACCTTCGACCACTTCCGTAACCTCAACATCCACTAAGGACAGCCAACTGTCACTGCCGCACTGAAAGGGACAGGTCTGTAACTGTGGGGCTGCCCCCCCTCTACAAAGCCCCTCCCTCACAGACAACCCCAATCCCACCACACTCCTCCACGTCAACCCCCGGACCCCCCCGAACTTCTTTGACCTCAGCATCCTGCAGATACTCCGAGAACTGTTGAAAAAAAGAAATCACTATATTTTTTATAAGGCCAGCTATTTCTACTGTACGTCAAGCCCATAATTAGTGAGCTGACTTTATTGTTTTGTTAAACAAAGCGTTTACATTTCCGGCTCCCTACAAGGTGTCTGATCAGAAATGCTGTATCACTTGCCCACCTTTAGTGGCTAGAGGGTTGTTTAGAAACAATGCAACATGTCATGGTGTTTTAGAGAAGCTTGTACTGTGGTCCTGGTACACACTGTGTAGTACAGTGAAACATTTTGAAAAGACAGGGTGTATGCAACATGCAATCTTAGTTGTAGTTCTAAATGCTTGCAAACCAATAATTTTCTCTTATATTAATTATGGTAGGATGTTTTCATGAGACGGGGGGAGGGAATTCACCCTTACAAGCTACTAGAGAACTGTAACAGAAGTATAGAATCAGTAGTTGGAAAAGAGTAGTCGGACAACACAGTCAAAGCGTTTCCCTTTCCTTAGATTTTGCACGTACCACTTTAAGTTGCAGAAACTGTAGCTAAGACATTAACTGTTGCTTTGGTGTCATCTGCATATAGTTGTATATATTAATCAAGGAGTGTCGGATTCACAATGACTCAGGGGGCCTAAGAAAGCACAGCGAAGGAGAGAAAAGTATTGAGTGTGTGTTGCATGATAAATGAATACTGTTGTATGTATGACGTTAATGTCTGTGTTTGAAAGTTCAGCCTTGAATATTTGTTTAGTCTACAGTGGAGCAGTTCCTATCAAGCAGGGAGGCCAAATTGTAGTGCCCCAAGTCTAAACTATATGTTAGTATAGCAATGGAGGAGCATATCATCAAGGCTAGCTCGAGTGTATCTCAACATCATTTACAGACATAATATACAGTACATGAAAAACAAACAAGGTCACAGCAATTATGCAAAGAAAATATCCATGACTGCTTGATCGGTTTGTTTATCCAAGCCACAAATAACAAAAAAGGGTTTGTTGCATTCTCTCTTGTGAACTGTACAAATATTTATATAACTGCAAGATTGCCTCAATATACAGTATTTTATCTTTGTAGTATTTAATATAGCCATTGAACATTTCTGTGTAACTGCTCTTTAAGCCATGCCTTTGCTGTCTTTTTTAGTATTCATGTACAATAACTACTGCTGTATATAATATCAATGTAAACTTGTATAAGTGAAGTATGACAAAAATCTGCTTTGACATGTAATGCTGCCGCTGCACATTTGCTCAGAAATGCCTCTATTTTCATCGGTTGAATCACCTGATGATGTACTTGTATGTAAATTCCAAAAATTGTAAAGGTTTATAAGTGAAATACACATATGCTGTACATTTTAATAAAAATATTTAAAACTATTCTTGCTGCTAATTGATACTTATAATCCAAGTGGATAGTAATTAAGGAATTAATCCATTTTAGACATGCTATGCTATAATTTATCATTTACTGTATCTCTGAATTAATTCCCTACTTGGTCAAACTTGAGCATCACATCTGAAAAGTATGTATGAAAAGTAGCAGAAATACAAGCTGGAAGAAGGCTGTGGTGTAACCCAGTATGCAAGTGTTGGGTTCATCACCTTAACCTCATCAGCTGCACGTTGCATGTTTCATTTCAGAATAATATATACAAAGACATATTAGTTATTTTCCTCTACAAAATGTCAGAAAGGTCAGAATTTAGAAGTTATTTTTAGAATTGACCTGAGGTCTAAATGGGTTAATAACAATAGCCCAGGCCTTACAGAACACATACAAAAATATAGAGTATGCCTGACAGCATATCTTTACTCCAATTTTCTATTTCTGACGCTTGATTTATGACTATAACATAACTATTACAGAATAGCGGCATGCACAATCCATCATTAAATGTCTCTAAAAGTGTCTTATCCTACGGCAATTAAGAGAACTGTGTGTGAAATATGAAGCATAACATATCAATTTCGGGTGCCTCTTACGTCTGCATCATATTTAATATGTGCTCAGGGCTGTCATAGAGCATGTCAACCTCAATGTTCAATGTCACGAGAGGATGTGGGTGTGGATTTCTTTTTCTTTCTTTTTTACACCAACGGCCAATTCTAAGAATAGATTTTACCATTAGAGGGTTCCAAAAACAGGGCTTTGTCGTTGGTTTCTCAAGTTACATCAATTAAACAAAAAAGAGTAAAAAGAGTAAAATATAACTTTATTAATTTACACTTTTACATTCCATTCACAAAGCCGTGAGTCTGCTGCAGGACAGATGTCACCCGTCACTTGCTTGCAAATGCCATGATCTGCTCCTGCAAGAAGTAAAAGAGACCAGGGTCAACTAACCATCGCTGCACCCGCCTCATCATGCTTAGTAACGGTATGTTAGAGCTGAATGCTACTACAAACCCCTATACGAGACCTGTAAACCGGGAAACTCTTCGACATTTAATATGGAAAAAAATGTCACGTTAAACTGCGTGCCTGCCTTTAGGGTAAAACGTCTTTACAGTCACTTTGGTCTGAATCACTTAGTAGGAAATAAAGCCATTTCACTTGAGTGGTCTGTAATAAAAGTGGTGTGAAAACACAACCCAACACCGCTGTCCGCTGCTGCTGCTGCCCCAGGGGCCAGCCCTGCACCCCACCCACACACTTTCAGTAACACTAAATTTGGGGCTAAACTTAGATGCCATAGTAGTAGGTTCAGAAGCATGGAAATTATAGGCACGGCTGGAGTTAAGCCCCGTGTAATCAGAAGAGGAGGACGGAGCGGTATGGAGTCACTTTGGAGGCGGAGTTTACTGCAGACAGGTGGATAAACGTTCCTGAGTGACACTGAGATTAAGAGTTCATTTAGAATTTGCACGCTTGTACATACCGTGTGCTGTTTTCGGGCACGCGACACCCACACAAGTATAAATCGGGCTAAGGTTGACTGGCGAGAAGAGGCTTCCCCAAGGGGAAACGAGGTTTCCCCATGTGATGTAATATACAGTATAGTATGTATACACAGGTGTTGAGGAAGCAAGGCTTACTTTTAGCGGGGGAAGCATGTTCGTGGCCTGCAGACCAAAGGTCCTTAGGAGAACCGCAGGAGCAGCATTAGTGGAGTAGAGATGTTTCATGAGGTCGATGGCGGCCATCATGGGGAGGTTGTGCCGCTGGCGCTCTGTTTCGTATTCCAACAGGTGTTGCATGGCTCCTACACAAACAGAATTAACAGCCTTTATGAGCTGATGTGTATGAGAGGGTCTTCCACTGTGTGAAGCCATGTGCACCATGTGCATGGCCTTCATGTGTTTTCTGCATTAAGTCAATATACACTGGAGCTATTTTTACTTCAAAACAGACCCATCAACAGAGAAAAGAGGGTAAGAAAAAGGAAAAAGAAATACATAATCACATAACAGCATTTTCTTTTTTCTTTTTCACTGAATACGACATCCATGCAGTTCTTTGGTGGATTGTGGAGAAAAAAAAACATCAAATAAACTCTAGAGGAAAAGCTGATTCTTTTTATAATGCAAGGTCAACAGTGTGCGTTCAAGCTGGGGCCATGGAAAAGAGCTTAGAAGAAACCACTGGCTAGGGCTGTAGAGCTTGTGTCTGTTTAGGGCTCTCACTGACCCAGGTCTTTCCCGTTAAAGGCCGCCTGGCTCAGGATCCGCGTGAGGCAAGCCACATCCCCAAAGCCCAGGTTGGCTCCCTGACCGGCCAGGGGGTGCACACGGTGGGCCGCATCCCTGCAAATATGCAAATACAGGCAACATATTTTTTCTCTATGGCATAGGATCAAATATGTGCATGTTACATTCAGCGAACTAAAACAAGCTAATACTTAAACTAGTAGAACAATGGACAAAGTGATTTCAGATACTGTACATTCACAAATATTTTCATTTGTGAATATCCCCATCATTCTGCAAATAAAAAGAAAAAAATATGTGCAAAAGATACGTGCAAGGTAATTATTGGGGTGACATGAATGAATAAAAAGGATAGTTCCATTCATAGAAAACTATGTTCGTTATGAAGATGCTTTGAAATTTTATTTAGGACCACTAAATGGTAATCACATTCATTGGGTGCTCCAGCCAATTGTAGGGCACTTATGTGACTTATTTTATAATCTATGTACAGTATGGTTGTGAGTGTTTTAGAAAAAATGAAAATGCATACAAACTACAATTTCCATGTTGACATGTGTCATACTCGAATTCACTAATGAAGTAGTTGCACATCTCTGTTTGCACACATTATGGAGTTATTTTTTCAACAGTCAATCAGTGAGTGGCTGACTGACCGACTCACTGTATCCATCATTTGTCAGAAAGGTTCCAACAGTCCTGTGTGTTAATGTCCTCTAAATCCCAGTCAGTGGCACAATCCTCTCTGTCTTAGTGTCTTACCCAATGAGCACCACCCGGTGCCTTATATATTCTGTTGCATGGCCCATGCCCAGGGGGAACATGAGCCGACTCTTTGGGCCAATGCCGGACACACTGGGGGGAAGCTGGCGCGTTGAGCCGGCAGATGGCATCAGGACCGACAATGCGTTGCGGAAGAGGGAGCCGGCCGTCTCCATCAACTCAGACTGGTTCTCATTACTCCACTGTCAAGGAAGCAAACAGAGAAGCATCACATTGACAAAAATAGGACTCATAAATTGATGTCTGAAGTCGTCGTCTTAGCCAGGAACCTGCTGAAGTTTCCTGAGTTGAGGCTGAAAACAGAGGCCGATTCATTGTGCCTTAGTGGTTAATCTCCTTCACCACTGGCCTGAGCAGCCTAGAGTTCAGAAATCATTTTCTTTCAAATTCCTTTAACGATTTAATTTCTCACTGCAATTGATATACATCTCATGTTTTTATCGTCTTTTCCTGTGATTCTCCTGCCCGCATGCACGCACGCACCCACACGCACACGCACCCACACACACTATTGTATTGTTTTACTGTGTCTCTGTTTTTTGCAAAGTATAGTGCTGTTGTTGTTGTTTTTTAATTGCAGTACACACATTATCGTGCGTTGGCCTGAAGCTTCCCCATTGAGGATTAATACAACTGTTAGTGTTAATCAATCAGTCAATGAATAATGAGCAATAAGGAGCAGAATATAGAGAAAACAAAGACCAGTACACAACAAAGACATTAGCTGACAAAGGGGCAAATTCTGAAGCACAGTCCGGCGAGAGCCTGTTTCCTCCTCCCTAACTAACTGGTTTGGCAGGGCTTTGAGAGCTGGTCTAATTAAAAGAAGACGCTGGCCAGGCCATGCAGTTGAATTAACTCCATTTGAAAAACATTCCATGCAGTAATGGTCGACACTGGCAGACCACAGGTTTAATTAGCAAACCAGGTCTGACACCAAGCATGAGTCAACCGTGGTGACCCCAGCCATCAGCAAGGCCAGTAAATATAGCCAGCTTGGGAAAAAGGAGTTTCTCTAAAAGACAAAAATGGAAAGGTAATCTATATAATGTTCACTGTCAAACATAAGGGCAGTGTATACTGTGAACGCAAACTGGTATGTTTTGACTATGACTCACAATATGACTCACAGTATGGACATCCTATCCATGCAAACAACCTGGATGCCAAGCCTGATCCCCATACAGTATGATCTGTTGTATTATTGGATTAAGGACTCCTACTCCTGCTCAACTGCAGGTCAGCTAGTGAGATGTGCAGTAACAATGGCAGTTTGCTGATATTATACTTCTGTTTACTTAGGTATATTCACTGTTGATAGACTGTACTTTACATTTATATGATATAGGTGCATATATCACTATGTCAGAGTGACTTTTCACCACAAATAAAGGGTGTCAACAGGTATAAATGAGGAACCAGCTACTATAAAGTACTGTAACAGTATGAATTTTGATGCTCCAGCATAATTATATAATATACTGACATTTATTTGTCATGCCTCCGGTATGTAAAGAGTCAAAGACCTTTACCAGTATGTATCCTGAGTTTCGCACTTACTGCCATGACAACGATCTATGCATCAAAAAAGCAGTTTAGTGTTGCTGGTGTTAGAAACCTAAGGGCCTTACGAAGGCAGAGTTGATAGCATCCACAAAGCTCTCTTCGTCCAGGTCCAGGAGTTCCTCTGCGTGGCGGTGGCTGGTAGACCACACCAGAGAGCTGTGTGTGTCGGACAACTGCAATGTACAGGAGGAGACGCTCATGAAAAATACAATCATGTCCACAGGTACCTACAGCAGTGGTTTTCAACCTTTTTGGCACCAGGGCCCACTATTTTCTCAGCATTTGAGCCACGGACCACCATTTGAGGACATTTTAGCACCACAGAAAAAAAAAAAAAATTAAACAATAAAATACTGATTTCTTTGCTTTTGTCCACAATAACAGCCTTGATTTGAACAAAACAGGCAAACATAGATCAAAAATGACATTAATCTTATTATGTAATTGTGTAGACTTGGGCTTATTCAGATGGTGAGAATTTTAACTCTTGAGAGTGTAAACATGAAACCAAATGGACCTGGAAGGGTCCATTTGGTTTCATATTTCACACTCTCAAAGAGTTACATCAGGTTAACCAACTTTCCATCATTTAGCTGGGGACCAGTGGTGGTCCCCGTAACACTGGTTGAAAACCACTGACCTACAGGAATGCATTCTGGACTAAACTACTAAACATGGGTTGCAATTTACCGGTAGCATTGCTATGGGTCCTGTGGGGAGGAATCTCTGCCATGCAACGATGTTCTCTGTGGGCTGATAAAAGACATGGTTAAAATTAATTAAAAGTAGAAAAACTTCTTGGCAAAACAAGTAAGTGGCCGCACAAACCGATAGCCAAAGTGCCAATATTTTTATTTAGGACGTAGCAGGTTAAAATGACTCCAACGTTTCGGCGGTTAAGCCTGATGAAGGCTTAACTGCCGAAATGTTGGGTCATGTTGGAGTCACTTTCTTGTTTTGCCAAAAGGTTTTCTACAGTTGTCTCCGGTGGGCCTGCACCACCAAACAGGACTTTGGAGTGCGTGAGCATTTCTGTGCACAGTAAAATTAATTAAAACAATAGCAATCATAATAAAAAAATGTATCCCCACAATTTTGTAACACATCTTCTTTTACTCAGTGTAATGTGATCCTGGGCTCTACACACCCTCCACCAACTTAGGGAGGCAGGAGACTGGCCTCATGCTTCCTTCAATGCATGAGGAGTTCACGCTGCTTTCTTGTCATCTGACAAGGGGAGTTTCACTGGTTGGATATACTGTGTGGAAGGAACACGTTATTCCAACCAGTTCCTGTCCCCTCCATCAGGGGTCGGCACCGTGGTTGGCCAGCCAAGGGGAGGCAGTCTAGAGACCAGGATTACTACTTGTTTTTGTGAAAGTGTGATTTCTTGATTCATCCATCTACATTGTACTGACCTCTGATAGGTGTAGCACAGCCACTACAGCAGACTGGTCATAATTCCACTTTACAGTGGGAATCCCAGACTCTCGCCTCACCATTGAGTTTGGTCCATCAGCACCGATCTGAAAGATGCACAGCTCAGGGATAGTAATAATTCTCACTCCAAAACGGACCCAAATGAACGGTCCCTTCTGAATCTTACGGCGAGGAATTTAAGATGGAAAAAGTTCAAACTCACCAGAAGTTTGGTTTGAAGCGTTTCTCCTCCAGCCAACGTTAACTGGACCCAAGGGATGGAGTCAGCCACCTGGCAGGACATTGGCCAAACGTAATTCTCCACCTTCGACCTGTACTTGACCTTCACGTTATCTGACCATGAAGAATAGAAGTGGTTACTTTTGGATGAAGCTTATAAGTCTATAATAGAATGACCTCGGCTCAACTGATGCAACTCCTCTTCTCATAACAAAGAAAATACAACTTGGTCCTGTCCATTATACCAAAGTGACACACTAATCAGGGGTTTGCTACTTTCTTTGTCCAAGTAAAGGAGGGAAAAAGTTAAGATTTGGCTGTGATCTACGCAGTGCAAGATCTATAAACCACCTCATAAAAACAACACTGGCTTCCCTCACTGGCATAGTCTAGTTGCTGAAGCTCACATTTGACAATCTTCTTAATGGGCTCGGCTTGCCACATTGCATTGCCTAATAGTGTTTATCTACAAGCAGACCACGCCACACTCTGCCAGCATGTTGGGTTTTGCACTAAAACTCCCCGGCCCTTATTCTTAAAATATCAGGAGCGGTCCAGTCTCTCTAAACATGAAAGGATTCGGAATTACACTGGCTCTTGCCGACTTGGATTAAGGCCCGTCCGCAGGTCGACTACTGGTTCCCCGAACACAAGTGTCAAATATTGGTTTGCGATGATTGGAAGAGAGCAAGAGTTACAAGAAAGCCCAGCTGGCGCAGAGCACGCATTTCATGTACTGACTCTACAGCACTACGACACCCTGGGCCAGAATGGTGATACGCATGAGGCCAAAACGTGCAGTGGCCGCACATCTGTTACACTTTGTTGCATCTGAAACATGTGGAGAAGTTCTGTTTATAAATATGCCGGTTTACTGTCAAGCAAAATGGCAGGGACACTTTTTCATTTGTGAACCTCACAAAAGCCATTTTGATGTCAACAAAAAAAAAAAAGAAAAACAATGCTTTACACACCGTCAGCACTTTAAGGCCCTAAGAGGTGGCAGAGACTAGAGCACATGGCAGCTTTAAATAGGTCACTGGACCACTGCACGTGTCTTGAGTTGGTGCCGGCCGCTGGGGCTCTGGCCTGGAGAAAATGTGGCGCTTTGATTGAAATAGCAGGAAAAACACGGATGGATCCAAGAGCTGAACTAGTCGTTTAAAAACAGACACTGGGAAAAGTACAAATAAACAAATCCCATGGGCAGGATGGAACAAATGTGGTGGTATTAGCAGCCCAGACCCAGCATCCATTAACAGGATGGTGCCGGCACAAGAATCAAGAGGTTCTTGTTGTGTATCACCAGTAGTAGCACGCATGCACACACACACACACACACAACAGGGCTTTGGGCTGAAGACACAAACGACGTGTGCTTCCTTACCAGAGAGACTGTCCAGCTGTTTGGTGAGGGCAGCCACAATGATGTCGTTCTCCACAATGTATGCCATCTCGTCCTGCAGGTTGTCCTTATCGAATGTAATCAGGGCATCGGAGCAGGCATCCCAAACCTAAATGAGAGGCCAATTATCCCTGTGGTCTACAACTCTATCCTTAAATGCACCCCTTTTCCCTAAATATAGCCAGCCCGAGGAGCACGGCTTCATAGAACTGAACACATCAAAGCTGTTTTGGCCACGGTGGGGTTGGCGGTGCATACAATGCAGCGCCAAGCTAAGATCTATGCCCTTACAACAGCATCTCTGCTCCTCAAGCTGACCCATGAAGTTCGGTGAAACAGGGTGAAATGGGAATTTCTTCGCCGCATTTTCTTGGAGAAACAAATGATGGAAGATTTAAAAAAAAAATGATTCAACTTTCATTGCTGCTGCAGCATTTGTAGACCCAGGTTGTTCTCTCTTGTTCTGTTTAATGTGAGGTGCCCATATAAAACATTTCTTACTTATTGTAAGAAAAATGCACATTCCTGAAGTGCTTATACTTCATTTGAACTACTTAAATCCTGTGTGTGTGTGTGTGTGTGTGTGTGTGTTGTGTGTGTGTGTGTGTGTGTGTGTTGTGTGTGTGTGTGTGTGTGTGTGCGTGAGTGGGCTGCCTATAGGGCCCCAGGGATCCATCCTTGGCCGACTCCTTTTTCCCTCTACACCAAGTCCCTTTACAGAGAATCACTCGTTACAAGCCAACAATGCTCACATTGGGACGCGTTGTGAGCTTGTAAATCTATTTTCATCGACGGCTCGCATGTTATAACATTCCCAGAATAGGGACGTTTGGGTTCAAGTGGTTAAGGACTACTGAAGATGACTCAGTCTGCATGTCAATATTTACCCACAGGGGGTTCTAGTTTCCCTAACATTAACACCGCTAACATCACCACAATCACCCCCTATAGAAAGAACTAGAAACAGTTGTAGTTATAGGCTACTGTAATTTAATTCTCCAAGGTGTCATTTAAACTAAACGCAAAGATGTGAAAGTGTTTGTGCACGATTAATCCTTTCTTGTGCCGTAACCATGGCGACAGACCCTATCATTCAGGAGTAATATGCTGCTGTGCGTTTTTTCCCCCAAGTTGCCATAAAGTTGGGGGATATGCCCTGCAGCAAACCGCTAATGGCACTGGGGTATGCAACTTGTGATAAGCGGTTGGGAAGAAAAGATTTAGTGAAACCAAACCCAAAATTATTTGCCTTTTTTTTTAGTTAAAACCTGCAGTTAAAAGATATGACTTTTAAAAAGAACAAGGTCACGAGGTCCCTTGAGAGATTTAAACGCCGTGCACAAGCCTTGCAAAATTGCGACGTGGGAAAAAAAAAAAAAAACCTAATGACCAAATCTCATTCTCCCTCATGTAGCCTTTCCAAACCATCATGCTCAGGGGACAATTAAGTGGGAAGAGTATTTTGTTGGGTGGAAGGGATCTTATTTAGAGCTGACCTCAGTGCATTCCGCTACTACAGTATGGCTGAGATTCACGAGCCGAGACAAACAAGCCGAAACAGCGGCAGTGCAACGAAGGTATTATGGGAGAGGTATATCACCATAATCACCATACAGCCCTTCATGATGACATCCTCCTAGGCCCTGCGAGAAACCCTGCGGTTAGGTGTTTGGTACACGCCGACCACATCTTACGGGAGGGACGGAGCCTGCACCCGCAGCTGTAAAACGGGTTCACTCTACTGCAGACAACCACTCTTCGACTAATCTTTCATCTCAGTCCCGTTTTTCACATGAATCTTCGTAATTAGAAGACACAGGGAATGAGCACCCATTTGAAAACGTCAGGAGGATTTATTCTTCATAACGAACATGACTTTAATAAATAAACACTGATGCTGCGGCCAGTACTCCCATTATGCCAGGGCAATTGGGGTGCTGTTTTTAAATCTACCTCGTGCCCTTTGGGGTTTTGCGGCGCACTGGTGGCCGCAAGGCCCTGTACGTGCATAAATTGCACGGGAGAAACAGAAGAAAATGTATGCTAGTCGACGCCACTGTGTGTGCAACCTCTCGGAGCCAACAATTAAATGCAGCCCTGGGGAAATTGTGTTGTGCTGCTTTGCTTGTTCACTATAGTAAGATGAGTGAGTGAAAGTTTAAGAGGCGTTCCAAAACCCTCCTCATGCAGTGCTCATTTGTAATGGCGTGTTGATTTATGGAGGACAGAAATATGTCTGTGGCAGCGTTAAATCTGACAGAGTGCAACAGGAAGGACAAAGACTGTGCTTTGCATGACAAGGAAGAGGATTTCTGGAACATTCCTTTGTAGAATATTATGTTAACCACTTTGAACCTGGTGTCATTAACTCATTATGCGCCGTTGCCATCTCTTTTTGTTTCAAATCTTTTCTGAAATAACATTTCGTACACATGTTTTGTAATGCTCTTTGAACTAAGAATTTATGAAATACTTTTTTGCAACCTCAGTACTTACTTTGGCTGGAAATAAGCGAGTGTGTCTCTAGATCTCAGATGCATTCAACTTATACACCTATTTAAGACCCTTTTGTATGGTCATTTTGACAAGAGCGCAAACTATTTCCTTCTCTCCTTTACAGTTTTGATTCAATACTTGGAAAATGGAAACACCACATGTTACCGTCAGATGTGAAGGCTAAAGGGATAACACAAAAAATTTGATCATCTAATGACTAAAATATACATTGACATGATAAAATACTTAATTTCAAAAGGCATAAAAAGCAATCATTTTCTTATGAATTACTTTTTTCTTTAAGCAAACAAAAAAAGAAAGAAAGGTACAGTACCTGCATTTTCTGATAAGGCTTGCACCTCATGTTTGTGATATGATCCCATGCTCCAACACCTGTATTTGGAGGAGGACACGGTCTTAGATATAGAATATTACCTGTCAAATTTGTAATCAAACATACATTGTGATCTTGACCATGATCAAAAATATTGGTTGGGTGGATTTCAGCACAAGTCAGGGCATCTTTGCATATGCTTTTATCATAATTCTTTTTTTTTTATTTTAGGCTACATTTGACTATACTGAATGTCTGAATCATTACTACAGTATGTATGTTCAGGGACATATTTTGACAGATCAGGCCCAATGATCAGACTGTAAGAGTCTGTGTAAAATTTGTCCATCAAAGCAGTTTGTTCCCCATCCGACTAATGTCTTTGTTAGTGTGTGTGTTCAACTGTAAAAGGCTCACATGAAATTTGCGAAAGCCTTTTTTTTACCCAGGCCTGCATGCAGCGATGTGTGATGGCATGTTTGTTTGTTTTATAATTGCAAGTTAACTTGAGAATGGACTGGCACCGAATGTGAGCATAGGAGGTAGTGAATTCGCCAAAAATGAGTGGAATTCCTTTTAAAACACCATGTGGATTTGAACGAATAATGAATTATTCGAATATCGAATGTCTACAATTTCAATGAAATATTGCAGCCTAATATGCTGTAAAATTGCATTGTCCATGGTTGGTGCTGAGAAATGTACTCTCCTGAGTGTTGTATAATGCTTTAGTTTAGTGGGAACTTGCATTGCATTTTTATTATTATTTGTTTAAACTCGAATATAATAATAATTTAATTTACGACATTCAAATATTCTTTACATATTTATTTGAATATTCCTTCAAATATGTAATATTAATTTGTAGCACTCATAGGAGAAAATTATCAGTGCACTGTGACAAACCGATGATTTAATTCTGTCATTAGGTTAAAGGCACAAATTAAATTGATTTATTGTGTTAATTAATTAATTAAATTATCCATTGCCGTCTGATATAAGTGCATTGTTTTGGAGGCTGGATCAGTTTAATTCAAAGATGTCAAGAGAAATCTAAGGTGATGGATTATACCATGGACACCTGAAGCCAGACATGATCCCTGCTAAGCCTTCACTGACTGGGCAGCTACTGATCCCTGTCCTACTTTGTAACAACTATTTAAACATTTGCCACAAATGAGATTCATTAACTAAGTGTCTCTTTAATTGCTAACACTCTGACAAGGGAAAGTTTCATTGGCCAAGTAGACAAGGAATTTGAATTTGTCTTCTGAGCCTTTAAGCGATCCTAATTATCACAGCAGTAGAATAGTAGCTCCAGGGAGCTGTTGGAAGTTCACTGTCTTGTTCAAAGACACTCTCTGCAATAATGCCAGGAAGGAGGATCGTACATTCCTTTCCAATTCCTAGGCGACTACCCTGCTGCCCAAAGCAAAGCAAAATAAACCATATTCAACTTCATATAGCGGCACTACTGGGAATCCCACCATTAATAGGAAATACTGTATTTAGAAATGCATTTACAAAGCACAAGTCTAATTTCAATGGCAAGCATTGCCATGTCTGTGCTAGACCTAGTAGTAGTGGTACAACCCCAATTCGAAAATAGTTGGGCCGTTGTGAAAAATGTAAATAAAAATAGAATACAAAGATTTGCAAATAGTTTTCAACCTATATTCAGTTGAATACACCACAAAGACAATATATTTAATGTTCGAATTGCTAAACTTTATTGTTTTTTGAAATTATACAATCTTTTGTAAATGAATCCCTGTAACAAATACCAAAAACGTTGGGACACCTTCAAAAAAGGTTGGGACAGGGGTATGTTTACCGCTGCTTTACATACCTTTCCTTATAACAACACTCAATACATTTTTGAAGATTTGTAGGCGGAATGCTTTACCATTCTTGCTTGATTCTTTACCATTCTTTTATGACTTAAGTTGTTCAACATTTCGGGGTCTCGAATGTCATAATTTTTTCTTCATAATGCGCCATACATTTTCAATTGGTGACAGCCTGGACGGCAGGCAGGTCAGTCTGGTAGCCGCACTCTTTTACAATGAAGTCTCGCTGTTGTAACTCGTGCAGAATGGGCGGCTTGGCATTGTCTTGGTGAAATAACCAGGAAAACTATGTGGCTTGGATGCCAACATGTGTTCTGAACTTGCTCCAAAACCTTGATATACCTTTCAGCATTGATGGTGGTTGTTACAGATGTGTAAGCTGCCCATGCCATGGCCACTAACACACCCCCATACCATCGCAGATGCTGACTTTTGAACTTTGCGCTGGTAACAATCTGGATAGTCTCTTTACTCTTTTGCACAGAGGACATGGCATCCATAATTTCCAAAAAGAAATGTTGGAATGTGGACTCATCAGACCACAGCACACTTTTCCACTTTGTGTCTGACCATTTCAAGTGATATTGGACCCAGAGAAGGCATTTCTGGTTGTTTTCAAACCAACCTTTCTGATGTATGGCTTTGCTTTACATGGTAGAGTTTTAACTTGCACTCGCAGGTGTAGCGACAAATTATGTAAACTTACAATGGTTCTTTGAGTGTTCCTGAGTCCACAATATTCGATGTTGGTTTTCGGCCTTGTCACTTTAGTATAGAAACTTCTTCAGATTCTTTGAAAGTTTTGATTATATTATGGACTGTAGATGATGAAATCAAATTCCTTGCAATTGAATGTTGAGAAACATTGTTTTTAAACCGTTGGATGATTTTCTCACAGAATTGTTCACAAAGTGGTGAACCTCGCCCCAGCTTTGATTGTGAACGACTGGGATGGACCTGTTACACCCAAGCACAATATTAAACCGTTTAAAATGAACCTGTTTACCTGTGGCATGTTCCAAACAGGCGTTATTTGTGCATTCATCACCTTTTCCAGTCTTTTATTGCCCCTGTCCCAACTTTTTTGAAACGCGTTGCAGGGATCAAATTCAAAATGAGCAAATATTTAAACAAAAAAAAGTTTATCAGTTTGAACATTAAATATCGTTGTAGTCTTTGTAGTGTATTCAACTGAATATAGGTTGAAGAGATTTGTAAATCATTGTATTCTATTTTTATTCACATTTTTCAGAATTGGGGTTGTACCGGTAATAGAATGTCTCCCTTGTTCCATACAGTAGGTATTTCACTAGCCCGGATACATTCCCTCAATACTACCACTGTGTAGCTCAGAGATGAGGTCACTTCCAAGGCTTTCATGTCGTTGTTCACACACGGTGCATAGTTTCCACAATACACGATTCTTACCTGTTTCTGAACATGTAATCCAAAAAGTGAAGGTCCGTACGCACTTTTAACAAGGTTAACACTGTGGACGGATGAGAAAATCCAACCCGCAACTTGTACAGAGCGCTTAAATCGCTGCCACACATTAACGGCCCCCCCAGTCAGCTTCTATGCACAAACAGACAAAGGCAATGCAACTGGACAATCTGACTAGGGGGGGGCAGTAATGTGCGGCAACATGGCGACGAAAACATAAAAAGCAGCGATTTAAGTGCTCTGTTCATATTACGAGTTGGATTTTCTCATCCGTCCACAATGTTAACCTAGTTAAAAGTGCGAGCGGACCTTCAATTTTTGGATTACATGTTCAGAAACAGGTAAGAATCATGTAATGTGGAAACCATGCACCGTGTCTAAACGGCAATATGAAAACCTTGGATGTGACCTCATCTTGGAGCTACAGAGTGAGCATAGAGTATTGAAGGAACGTATTGGGGCTAGTATTCACAAACTGGAGCCATAGTTACATTTTATAGCAAGGCTGTGCAACTGACACATGTGCCAAAATGAATGTGGTCATTTCATGTGTAATCACCCATCAAACACACTTGTGCGTGCGCACACACACCTTCCAGAGGTTGAGAGACTTCTGGTGTCTCAGTGTCTTTGGGAAGACACTGAGACATTTGACTAAATAGACCTCTTGTACCACAACTTTCACTTGGATGTGAAACTAGGGGACTATATATCGTACTCCACGTCTTAGGAATTATTTAATGGGTGAGTACACCCGGAGTAATGACCACATTCATTTCTGTGCAGGTGCCATTTGCACCAATTTCAGGGACAACCAGTGTATCCCTGTACATAAAAAGTATACAAATGTAATATGTGTATAACAGGCATTGCAGGTCTATGTGTGTGTGTGCATGACCGTACCACTGAGGAGGGTGGCGGAGCCGGGACTGATGGAACTAACTCTGGTGCTGTAGTTTTCAGGCACACTGTCCATCACTTTCTTGTTGCCAGCTTCCAGTAGCAAAATCTTCTTCCCGGACAAGTTGGGATCCATGCCTGTCAACACAGTGAAATCATGAGCAAAAGGGGTGTGACCACAGACAAGACTGTGTGTGTGTGTGTGTGTGTGTGTGTGTGTGTGTGTGTGTGTGTGTGTGTGTGTGTGTGTGTGTGTGTGTGTGTGTGTGATCTGTGTCATACCATAGTTTAATTTAGACATATGGCATCAACAAATAAAGTAAGGACAACACTGGCCTATTTAACATTTTGTTATTATCATTATTATTAGTAGTGTTATTATTATGTGTTACAGTATGTTTACTCATTCTAATTGTTACTTTAAATGTGTAAACAGGGGGTGCAGCCGGACCATAAGGTACATGAACATTTGGCAGTGTTATTGCTGACTGTACATTGTACAATGGCCATGATGGCATCAATTGAATTACTTACCTAAACAACACGCCATGGCGGACCCCACCATTCCTCCTCCGGATATAACAACATCATAAACATCACTGTGGTCATTATTATTATTAGTATTCTGTGTGCTCGCTAGTCGCCCACTAATGTTTTTTACAGCAGACGAGTGCTTGATCGCCGCCACGTTAATGTAACACAACCGGCCGAATCCATTCAACGACAGCGTCGCTTTTGCGAGACTATGCATTGTACTTTTTCCCACTCCCACTCACTGTGTGTGCAATGTGCACTTATCACTGTACAACTCCCTGACACAGTGACAGACTGTTCTCGATCCACTGAAACGTTTCCCCTTGAAATGCGTCCGTATTCATATGTGCCCGTTATAATCCAGCCATGTTGTTGACATTCACATCACACGCATCATAATAAACGCGACCCCGTGTTGAAGCGCTGGAGGAAATACTTCCTGTTGTAGTTCAGCGGAATATGGTACTTTATTACCTTAAATAACACAACTGGTGGCATTTTCCACGTTTTTCGACTGTACAATTCCAAACATGCAAACATGACCCGCTATAATTATTTCTGATATCAATAGGTGCATAGCATTAAAATGTTATGGTATTTTAAAATGTGTGGTCAATGAATTTGTGTTAAAGTTCATAAAGTTAACATAAACATAAATAAATGCATTTGAAACCATGCAAAAATGGTTACTTGTCGGATTCGTTTTGCGCTCTACAAGCTCAAAACGCGTTGCACAGTGCGACGCGCTTTGAGCTTGTGGATCAGCTATTTTTGAGGCTTCAAGGAGGCTGCCGCCTTGCGTCTATTTACAAGGGGAAAAAATACCTCCTTCCACCCAATGAGAAAATGGCAGGCGCCCAGGCTAGCAATACTGTATTTGTCCACACGCAGCGCTAATGTCACCACTTTCCTTCCCTGTTATTTCCACAAACCGGAGAGAACTTTGCATCGTATAGAGTGGTTTAGTACTAAGTACTAATTGTACAAGTTACAGCAATATAATCAGACACCATAACCGAGATAGGGTTATTTGGAAATTCGAGCAGGATTCACGGAAGTGGGACAAAGTCAGAAAGCAACGAACTTTTTTTGTTCCTTGTGCACTGCAGGTTTGTATTGAATTATCACATTGGTCGTCAGTTGTTATATCTTTGGTTTTGTTCAAGATATCTTGGATTCTGTGTGCTTTAAGAGCTTTGTTTAGTGTGTATGGAAACTAAACTGGTACCATACATTTCTCCCTCGATAAGACAATTCCTATCATTGTGAAAGTGTTTAGGTTTACTTGGTTACCATGGTAACATTATGCCATGAACTCCAAACATGCGCTTTAAATCGTGGGAGTACTAACAGACTACTGATAAAGTTTCTTTGTGCAATGTGCAGTAAGTCTACAGACTCACTAGCTTTGGTCCTTGGCTCTAAATGCCCTGGAGCTATGGACCAGGGCTGCACAACAGTGGAGAAGTAAAATGTGCTTGCATGTGTAGCATCCAGCCATGAGCCAGCCACAACAGCCCCACCAGTCGGACTCAGCCCTATTGGCGCGACTGGTTGTGCGTTGGACTGGCGAGTGGGAGTCCCGGGTTCGATCCCCGCTTCCGCGTAATACTACAGTCTGGCGTAGTCGGCAGGATTTGGAGTGTGGGTGTTATCCCCAATATACCCGTCTACGTCCTTGCGGGACATCATGTACGGTGGTCCGTGGTGTGAAGTGTGAAGCGCGAGGACGCGCTCCAAATGATCAAGGGGTGAATGTAGTACCCAGCCATGAGCCAGCGACAACAGCCCCGCCAATCGGGCTCAGCCCTATTGGCACGACTGGTTGTGTGCTGGGCTGGAGAGTGGGGGTCCCGGGTTCGATCCCCGCTTCCGCATAATACTACACATGCAGGCATGAACTGAACACGTCTAATTCATATTACATTTTATATTGACCCTATTTTGTGTACTGATCTTCCAGTGCTGGTATACAGAACTAAAACAGCCTAAATACAGTATGTCAGATCTGGAAGCCTCGCTATTAGATGGCCTCGGATCGGAACGTACGTTTGAGAGCCGCTTGCAGGCCCTGAAGGATGCCCACAGAAAGCAGCTGCAGGAGGCAGAGAGGAGACAGAGAGACGAGCTAGAAAGAAGGATTCAAATGAACTCTCTGCTTTCAACAGACGGAAAGCCCAGCCATGAAAGCCATTCGATTGGGTATATTGTGCCGTTTTCCCTTCATTAGCCTACCCGTCGTGTTCATAATGTTCATGGCAAATCTGTTTTGCACATAACTATTTTGTCATTGTATTACTTTCCACAGTCAGTCAGGCCCAGGAGGCCGGTCCAAATCTGCACCTGCCTGCAACGCAGACAAGGAAACATCACAGGCACAGCAGGTCACCAGTCGACCAGAGAGGCACGTATGGAAATCTCTGTCAAGTGCCTCCCGACAATGTGATAACAAGACCGTACCAAAGCACGGCCCATCAAACTCACTGCTGGAGGACGAGGCTGAGTGTCGCAAGCAGTTCCGCGCGGCGCCTGTGCCCAGCCACGTGAGCGCGGCCCTGTACGAGGATATGCTGCGTTCAAGGGAGGAGGAGAGGAAGCAAGGCCACGAGGAGAGGAGAAACTTTCTCCTTTCCTCTCAGAAACCTTTCAGCTTTGTGGTGAGAGAGAAGGAAAAGAGAGACAAGTTGACTGAAAGGTTGAATCAAACCACACAAAATCACAAAAGCAAAGCTGCTGTTGCGAGAACGACTCTTCCCAAAGACACTGAGACACCAGAAGTCTCTCAACCTCTGGAAGGTGTGTGTGCGCATGCACAAGTGTGTGCGTGTGTGTGTGATAAAGAGAGAGAATGGAAAACCTTTTCTATGAGTTTAAAAGTATATTAAGTGATGTCACTTAATTCAAATATCACTTATTTTATTGTTTTGTTGTGATAATCCTCCCTAGCGTGGGTTACTTCCTGTCCCCAGGGTTTCCAGTCAGGATAGAGAGGGGCCTTCCGCCAATCATAATCGAGTGGGGGGGGCCTCAGTGTGCCTGCTTGTTGGCCTGTAGTGCATGCATGAGCACATCTTGTTATCGGAGCAGACAAAATCAAACAAATCACTTAATGCTCCTTTAACCTCGCCTATTTTCTAAATAAAATACAGTGCCACAGAATGTGTTTATAATCAATACATAATGTACATTTTACAGTATCTACACCATGTACTGTACAGCTACATCCATATGAATATGCCTTTTATTTCTAGAGGAACGTTGCAGAAAGGAGCACACTCAGGCAACGGCACAGGAGACCTTGAGAAAGCGCTGCAAAGCGCCTGTACAGAATAATACATCCTGCGGGGACACTGAACCTCGCAGCACCCTGCGTACCAAAAATGAGATGTTGGCCTTCCTGGATGAGAAGCCTAGTTTTCATCCAAAGATCAACCCTCTTGTTCCTGACTTCAGCAGGCTGCACAGGACTTTTCAGGCCCATGCTATGAGAAGGACTGAGAGGAAAGATGCAACGAGATGCAAGCCATTCCAACTGCTAACCTCAACTCTCCCCTCAAGACAGAGTAGGATGTCCCCTGACTACTCACAGGTACAGCATTATCTTTTAATTATAACTAGGAATGGAAATTATCGATTATGTCTTTCATTGATTGATTTATATGGTTTGCCGGGTAGTGCTGTTGTTGTACCACTGCACTGCACAGAAGCAGTTGAAGTCTGCATGTGCCAGGCTAACTCTACTGCACTTTAGCATGGAGCTTTTGGTATCCATGTATAAAAACTAAATATTGTTGCCTGGGATAATAAATCTTTATATTCAATCTTAGCCATGGAGGCAATGATTATTGAAACTTCTTTCTTCCTCTACACGTGCTCTATCTCTACAATTTATATAAAAATGCGCCACTCAGTTAAATTATCAGAAGACACACAAGAAACCCAATTTTTCACTGGTGCTGAGATCACAAGTTAAGAAAAACAACCAGCATAAAATAGGAGCATACTGAAAAAGTCCCAGGAGAACCCATGGCTGACACAACATTGAAAAGTATTTCCGACTATGGAGACACACACAACCTCAAGCATTCAAAAAAGATGTTTGAAAATTTGACAATACTCCAATGAGAAAGGGTTCCCTCTCTTTAGATAGCAACGGAGGACCAGCCATGCAACCCTGTTTTTGAGGATTTAATGGTGGGTGATAAACTGAATCGAATGATGGTTGCAAATTCATCCTTGTAAATCATGTCACTGTAATCCAAAGCAGAAAGGAAAAGCGCCCTGATCTGTTAAGGATAGGAGGAACCATGCTTTAACTGGAGCCTCTTACTTGTCTCTTTGCAAAGATGCAGTTTGTGAGTTCCTATCCATATCTGTAAAAAGCAAAACCAAAAGCTTGTTGTGTGTAAACTGACGTTATTTTCCTTTCCATTAGGAACCAGCCTCATTGTCCGGCCATTTAAAGAGAAGTCATTCATTTGGGGGCTTAACCTCACTATCCACCGACACACTTCCCACGTACATCACAGATGCTGCGAGACAGCGCTGCATGGCCATCAGGTGAAATATATACTGTATACAGTATATAGCATTCCTATTCTGGGCATGTCATTATGGGCAATGAGTTGTGCACATATTTCCAAAATCCCCTTTCCTCTTGTGCAGGAACTCCATGGAGCTGAGGGACAGTAAGAAACGAGAGAGTGAAGAGTGGATGAGAACGTACCAAACAAGGTCCCGGGCCATGAAGAAAGCAGTTGCCATCCGTGCACAAGTTATGGACCCACATAGCAGCTTGAAAGAGGTGTATCACGAAAAACTAAAACAGAAACGGTAAGTGCCGTAAGAAAGGTTGTGTTTGATATATTTCGTGAAGTGATATCGCAAACTTGCTAAGAGATACGGAATTACGGATATTCTATATCTGAATTATATATACAAGTCTGCTGATCAGTGTTGCGCCAACATATTTACTTGCAGAAGAGACTGCTGTTCTGTACAACTGTTGTTGTATGGCATGTATGAATGACAACAACCATAGACTTGTGCCACAGTGATCTAAACTATAACTTTCTCTTTGACCATCAGAGAGACTGACCAACAAAGGATGAGAGATTATGAAAGAGAACTGCGTGACATGAAAACACGAGTCAGCGTACGTCCATTTCTGTTCGAACAGATGAAGCAGGTAAAGCACAACAATACGTTTCATCGAAACATGCATTGCATCATAAAAGGTTGTCTTTCCCAGTTGCATTATTGTTGACCTCTTATTTCCAGAGAAAGGCCAAGGCCCATGCAGAGCAGGCATACAGGAACAAACTGAAAGAAGCCGGTTTGAGTGAGCACTTTGTAGAGGCAAATGTCGCTGCGGCTGAGTTAACACAGACGACCTCCATATCATCATCTGAGGATGAGAACGATGAGCATGCCATTGAAAATAGCACTCGAATAAGGTATGCAACATGGCCATGGGCATTTCTTACATATAGCACATGTCTTCCAGTTTTGTCTATACAATCATGTAATTCCACTGTATCTGGTGACCGTATGAATAGAACCAGTGCTGGAAAGCCAAAGCCTGCATGTGGTTAAGTCATAATGTTACATTACATAATGCTGTGATTCGGCCTCAGAACCTTTGGACGAGAAAAGGCAAGAAGTGTAGCCAAGTAAAAGTTTCATGTAATTACTATATAGGCATTTTCTAACCCAACATGTCTGATTTAGGGAAGAAAATGTAGACGACGGAGAGAAAATTGAAGAGGTAGAAGAAAAGAGCGTGAAATCCAACGGGTACAAAAAAGCGAGATGATCAAAAAGTTCCAGGCGGCATGGATTGTCTTGTGGTCTTTCTGGTGGAGAAAAGTGCTGTCCTCAAAAATAATTCATGTCAAGGCTAACTATGTGCAAAGAGGCAGTTGATAGTTTCAGATGTGTAACTATGAATTATGAAATTGCAATGCATCTGCATTTTCAGATAAATACTAACACAAAGTCTGAGCAAATTAAATCAACAGCCATACTACTCCAGAAGTAATTAAGATGTTTTATACATAATATATTTTAGAGAAAGGGAATAATGCTTGAAGTTTACAAATGAAAATATTTGATAGTCTGATATTCTATCCTCATTAAAATATTATTAAAGAAAATCAAAGCCTTTTTTTTTTTTTTTTGCATTAAATACATGTTTGGTAATACGAGAGCATGAACATTTATTCATTTGCCAGAAAAGTTCAAAACACACTGAGACTAATTTACCCCACTTTGTCTGTAAAGTCAGTTTGTCTTATTCTATTCTAAAACAAGACATCGCTGATGGACGTATAAACGTCACGCTAATCATATACCACTGCTTTATGCTTAAGTATTAAAACTGCCACTCTGGTCAGCTGGCTCTTTCTTTCAGTTCTGTTTGAATAATCATAACAAATAATTTGTCAATGGACAGGTCCCGTGAGGACAGGAAACATCTGAAATGGACATTTCTCGGATGGACATTTCTTTGGTCAAAATCTCTAGTTATTTTAGGGAGCCACACTGCCACTTAAACAAATAGGCCTTTACCGGCCATGTGCCGTCACAAAGGCAAGTCCAGTGCTCTGCTCCAAGCCCAAAGTCCCACATCAAATGGCCTTTTACACTGGCAATCCTCTGTGAGCATGTACTGAAGTAGCGGACTGCCTGGAATTCCAAGGACATATATTTTTCTTTTTTACTAACCAGATGGAAATGTCTGAATATGTAGACTGTAAAAATCCTATTAAGGTTGCTGTCATAAGGTCCTGTTACTGGCAACATCAGTTACAGACTCCATGAATTCAGTATTAGTAAATTGTTACTAGACTCTGCTGAATATTATCTGTACATTATTTCTACTATATGCACATATAGTACCTGCATATACTGTAGATTATTATTATACTTTCAACATGCCTCCAGTATACATGTATGTATGTATGTATGTATGTATGTATGTATGTATGTATGTATGTATGTATGTATGTATGTATGTATGTATGTATGTATGTATGTATGTATGTATGTATGTATGTATGTATGTATGTATGTATGTATGACATGTATGTATGTGTACGCACTGATCCTTTTCACTGTTGATACACCTAATTTACTGGTGGTGGTGATATAATGTTTTTCTTTTATTTACTGTATTATCCAGTTTTATTTACTGGTCAGTCCAAGTGCAGATGGCCCAATCACTCCCTAGATCTATGCACATAATACAGACGCCTCTACTTCTACTTATGACGTATACACTAAGCACACCAGCCCAGGCAGAGAGGTTGGTTATCGTGGTTATCGTGTTTTTGATTGAGCGACCAAGTCTGAAGGGAATATGATCCATCATTGTATTTGTATGTTTTTTGAGCAGGGCTAGCCGCTCCCAAGAATAGCTGTGTGGGTCTGTCTGTCTATCTGGGCACAAAATGTGTTTGTAGCATAACCTATTGGCCCCTGGAGATCAGCAGTCAGCTAATTGGGATTGCATTGTTCGTATGCACACACAAACACATACAGACACGGACAATGGGACACACAACACAGGGTAAATGGGTCACATAAACACACACGAGGAAGCAGGGGTAATTACTACCCTGTGCTTAAGTCAACAACTGTGCTTGACTCCAACGCTTGTGTTCTGACTTTTGGCCTATGAACTTTATATCATCCAGTAATCTAAATTATAAATAATTTCTTCTGTCTGCGCTCCAGGCCAATGTGTGCAGTTAAGTCAACCATTAGCCAAAGCTACAGCAATCAATTGACAATGCCTAGCTCATGAACCGCTTGAACGCCAGCAATATAACTTCAACACGTATGTGTTTCCCGAGGAAGAAATGTGGTATGGCGACCTATGACCTGTGACCCTTAGATCTCCCACCATTTTTTAATTATATGAAACAGTTCAAATCGATCTACTTGCTGTGATTTTTGTGCAATTTTATTCAAAAATCTACTGAATTTAGGGTCAGCTCTTTAAATGGTTAAGTTAATTGCACTCATATCACTGATCATAATTCAACTGAATACAGATATTTTACCATAACCTCTGGTGGCATTTTGTGATTCTTTGTTTTTACATTTTACACAACATGCAGTCAAAATCTAGCCTCGCAAACCGCCCTCCCCCCTCAAACATTTCCATGCTGTCGGTTTACCCAGGCTAGTCAAAATCTATAGATAGAAATTCACAACATCAAGTGATCTACATAAATGAATATGTCTATGCCTATTGCCTATAGGCCTGGGTGGGATAAAATCCCAAGTATTTGTTTAAAATGTGACAAACATTTGCTTTTTTTTTAAAAGATTCACAAAAAAAAGATGTTGGGAAGCTAAAAGTCCCTTGAATACTACCTACCTATAGATGTGACAGATAGTCAGAGAGTTCATCCCAACACCTCAAACATCACATGACAAAGCTTCAAGGGCTCCAATAAGGTTGTCATGGGAACCATGTATCGCTCCCCACGCTGCACTGATCCCTGAGGAGAAGCTAAGGCTGTCCCTATTACTGGAAATATCCAGGCCACACAATCAATTGAAATGCCTAATTGATTAATAATTGAATTTGTGCTGTATCCTGTACATATTTCTAATATGTGCCAAATTGATTTAAGTAATAAAATGAAAAATGTATGTTTTGGATGGCAGGGTAACGAAATTTTAAGGCATTCAAAGGTGTCTGTTTGGGTCCTGTTGAAGCATCTCCTTTATTTGCTGTTGGGTTCTCAGATTGGGATTCAGTCATTTTAGTCAGATGCTCTGATGATTTGAAAAGGGTAGACCGACGATCGTAAACAAGTGTAATGGTTTATCAGTGTGTAGTCCACAGTAACAATCGTTGTATTGAGTTGTGCTTTCATGGTGAGGCTAACTTGTAAAAAGAAGGCAGCAACCTGCCAAAATGCTGGTTTCTTTTACACTCTGCCCATAAAGTATTGGCACTTTGTCCACCATTGTATGCGGCCTCCTTGTCTCTTGATACTGTATATATACCCGCATACACATTATAGGTCTAACATTTTCGCTACTTGTCGAGTCGTCGTACAGCAAAGTATATAAGGAGATTAAGTCAAAGCAAGGACTGCTTCAGCAAAGGAATGTGAGAGCACTCCACTGCCGCCTACAGTGTGTAAACAAGCTACACTGCCTTACAATGGGGGTGCTGCAAGTGGGACGAAACAACATATCTCATTTAGATTAATAACAGGGTGAGTGTTTGGCCACCACATATTATGATCAGGGTGTTTGAGGAGTGGCCTCTTTTAGCAGATCAACAGTATAATTTCACCAAGGGTCGCTCATTATTTTAGCCGCTGTACAATATTAAAATTCCCACACGTTTAATTCTGAAAGTTGCAAGAGCAGCAAAAATCGTGGGCAGCTAGTTGTCCAGCTACCCACGAGGGCACCGCGATTTCTTTTAATATAAGATGAAAGCAGTGTACAACAAAATAAGACGGTGGTGCTAGTTCACTAAGGGTCAAACGAGACACGACCACAGGGTAGATGATACAGGCCATACAAACCACTTAAGAGCACCTATTGTTAACATTTAAATTAAAGGTTACTCTGCAGTCCAACACCCAATGTACTGGCAGTCCTTTAGCACTACTTAAGCCAATATACTTAGCTGTGGAATGAATAGTATAAGATATGTTGGCAGGGTGATTAGATCCATAGTGTTTATTGGAGGGTCAGATGTATCACTTATGTGGGACTTAATGATTCATTAAACCCTTTGATTCTAGCATGTAAACAATATTAAATAAGAAGGTTGCCTCCGGCTCCATCATCCATCATATCTTCCTATATAATGCCTAAATTGCATATTTACATGCAAAAAGAAAACCTGGGAAGTTAATGGTGACAAAATGTGTCATCCTATTCACCTACAAAATGTTTAATAAATACTGTACGTTTGTATGAAATAGGATACTCCTGTGGAAGTATCAAACAGTTAGTCCAACAGTTTAATATAGACTTGGCTTTTCCTACTCGTTTGTCAATCATTGTGGTGAAAACCTCTGGGAAGTACAATTTCTATGGATATACAATTTGGCCATGCAGTTAACTTCAAACCTGTCAGCCTTCACTGAGCCACTACATGCTTAATACATTCACATCACTACAGAATAACAACAGAATAACAACGCTTGATGCTCTCGCTTTTAAGGTGACCAGAATCAGATCCAAACTGTTCTTTTGACTGATCAAAGTAATGTAACTAAGTCAGTAACCAATATGGGCCAACACAATGGTGTTTGTGTTTGTGTTTACATGTGCAAGTTGCCCCTCCAGGTGCTGTCTCTGTCCATTCACCTGCAGGAGGAGCTGTGGCTCGCTGTTGCAGCCTCGGAAAAGCGAAAGAGAGAGAGAGATGCCTCTTTTTCTCCTTCAGTGGCATGAATAATATCCCTGCTCTGGAGAGAGAGAGCATATCAAGAGAGAGAGAGAGAGAGAGAGAGAGAGAGAGAGAAAGAACAGTCAGTGTGACAGTGATAAGAGCGTGGTAGGACTTGTATCCCTCTGACTGCACCAGGAGCAGTGGAGCGAGAGAGAGAGCAAGTGCATCAGGGTGTCAGGCAAGTCCCTGTGTGCACAAAAGCACACACACAACACACAGTGTGCACACACACACACACACACACACACACACAACACACACACACACACACACTGGATTTTCCATGAGAAGTTCAAGTGTACTCTAACCAACGTGCAGCATGCTTTGTCTACATACTTTGCTTGGGATTGCATCCGACCTCTCAATGTATAACGCTTGTCTCGGACTTGATGATCCACTGTGCTTTCCAGGTGCGTCGCCAAAGGTGTCCTCTTGTGGAGTCACCGCAGCATGTTATGGCTTTTCCTCCCACTGCACCTTCACCCGGTCCACTAGAATAGCCGCTGCTGCTCCTCCACTGTAAGAACTTCTGCACGTGCACAAGAGACACAAGAGACGGAGAGCGAGGATGGCAATGGCAGAGAAAGACAAGGAGCTGATACGAGACAGCTGGGAGAGCCTGGGGAAAAACAAGATTCCACATGGTGTCATCATGTTCAACAGGTAATATTCTACATCCTACTGTACATGGTTGCATGCATTGATGGGAATGACAGTTAAGTCAGAAAACAACATCACTTCCCTTGCATTGCTTTACAGAAAAACAAGACGGACATGGTAAAGGATAGCTGTTACATTTTGTGTTCAATGGGAACTGTTGGAGGGCAGTCTTGCTAATCTATCACTGGTGTAAAGAGATGATAACCTGTGGCTGCTCATCCAGGCTCCTGCACAGCACATTTGAGACCAAAGGCTTGACTTGTTGCTTGGCGACAGACAGCAATAATCCACAATTTACTTTGAAACAGCTGCTGCCAAAAAGATGCGAGAAGAAGAGATGGTTTAGCTACAATTTATTGAGGGATATTAGGTGCCTGCATGGCATGCACCTCCAGTATTGAATAGTGTGACATGTGTGCACAGCCAAATCATCATGTGTTAATAAATGGACCTGCAAGGGTTTTAATGAAGTAGTGAAATAAATGAATAGCTTTTAACTCTATGGAATTTCTTGTAGAATGTTTGAGCTGGAACCTTCACTCCGCGCTCTCTTCAACTTCGACACAACCTATGTTGGTGACAAAGTCTCCAATGCCGCATTACTAGATCATATCACAAAGGTGAGTTCTGCACACCACCGTGGACGCCACAAGTAATAGTGCAACACTTCACTGTCAAGACGCAGCATCGAGCTCTTCAACATGTACAGTACGTGTGCATTAATTTTTCTTTTTTTGTTTGGTGTGTTATGTGCGCATGCATGTCTGCTTCCAGGTGATGCTTGTTCTCGACGTAGCCGTCAAAAACCTGGACAACCTTCTGGCCCTGAAGGATTATCTGGTGAAACTGGGAAGGAAGCATGCGGCAGCAGGAGTCAGCGTCAAGGCATTCGGTGTAAGACAATCTTACAACAGCAACTGCCCAATTCAAGTAATTTCAACCGTCTATAACTGCATCGCCACATCTCGCCGACCCTGCATGTGCCCTTTGTTTGTTTGCGTTGCTTTTTTAGGTGGTGGGGGAGTCCCTCCTCTACATGCTGCAGTGCAGCCTGGGGGATGCATACAGTGCCCCGCTGCAACAAGCCTGGCTCAACCTGTACACCATCGTGGAGGCGGTCATGAGCCAAGGGTGGCCGACGAACAGCGAGCACCAGGCCGTCTGACACAACTCGCTCAGCATTAGTTGCCACGGAGTGAGGTTGTCTTAACTTTGCAGGTTCAGCTGAATTGGCTGCTGTACATTTCCTCTGTGATTACGGGTTGTGTTGTGTTTGCGAATGTATGGTGTAATCATGCACAGCGGTTGATAGTTGGATCGATTGACATTCACAGAGTTCGCTTTCTTTATTTCTGTGGATGTTGTAGCTACTTGACCCTGCTGCTATAAAGCGGAGAGGATGTTTTTTGTCAGCCTGCAAACATCATATGAGATCCTCACATGGAGGGCGAGGCTTTAGGCCATAACTGTTCCAAGTTGAAATGGCTTTGTACATAACAGCATTGATATATCTATATCTTTGTGATGTATCTTTAAAAAAATGTTGCACAGTAGTGAAACACTGGATATTACATTTGGGCATCACAAATCAAACTGTGATGATTACTGTGGCCCACATTGGCAGCTTCTGATAAAACCTTTTTTTTAAGATGGCAGTAGCCTTTATCCTAAGGATTAACCACTTTAACCCGGGCATCCTTAATTCATCCTTATAGGTAAAATGTTTTGAAAGATGTTCCTAAATTATTTGAAAATAGCAGATTTGCAAGCTCACTGCACATTGTAATGCAAAGCTTTGTGAGCGTTTAGATCAGCTATATTTAGGAAAAATGTAAGAGGGCTTAAGGGGGGTTAATTCAGAAATACTCTAGACACTGACACGGACTGTTATATTATCTCCATTAGTTTCTTATGTGATCTCTGACTGTTAAGGCATCCATGGGCACCTTAACGTGGTGTGTGATGATGTCTCTTATTCACAGAATCAATAGGGGCTTGAGCTGACTGTTTCTGACTGTTAATCTCTAACCTTGCTAGACTGTTATTGTTTGGATGTTATCCGCACATCTTGACTCAAAGAAATGAGAGCATCATTTCACTTTTGTCCAACTGGTAATAGTGTGATGTAGTTTTGCTGTAGTCCATCTCAATAATGCCTATTACTCTAAACGTTGTTAATCTAGCTCCAAACCACATTGCGTTTACTTCATAGGTGTTGAGGGGTGAGAAACATCCAGGTTGGTCATGAAGTACCAACATATGATGGTCACAATAAGCTAGATTGCACACCACCATAAAAAACTGGGGCTGTGTTTGGGACTGGCACCCCTAAATTCCCCTTCAATCAATCTATTTACTGGTAGATCTGCGATTTATCTACCAATATTCTTGCGATAATCAGTTATGTGTGTGACTTATAATTGTTATTGCTGCTATGACATTGGCATATATACGATATATATGTATATATATATATATATATATATATATATATATATATATATATATATATATATATATATATATATATATATATATATATATATATAATATATATATATATTGTATATTTTTTCTTCCTCAGTTCATTATATTTACTGTCATAATGCCAAGTAATTTTGCAACAATACGCCAAGTATTTGATAATAATGCCACACCTGCTGATAGGTGGTTATTATCGCTTTAGTCTGAGTTTACATTCATAAAGTTTATTTTTGTATTCTGAAGTGTATCTGCTGTGATAAGAGAGCTGATATATGCCCTCAAAATATTTAGCTTTACGTGTCTTTTCCTGTAGAATAATTCTGTCTCACAGGACAACCACATGATGTGTGCTGTACTAAGGTAGATAATTAACCAGACACTCCTGCTGCCCCCAACGGAGCAACTCAGTGCCACCGGAATAATATTTTATTCAGTGTAATGGCTGCATTCCCTTCATTTTGGTTTTATTGTGTACATTTCAGTGGGGAAACCTTTCTTTGTAAACATGAATATCCCTGCGTAGTCTGCTCAACCTGTGCTTTCCCAGTTGCAAGTGTATTGTTTGTTAACTGACTGTGTAGGTGTTGTATTTATAGCCGTTTCCTTCTTGGTAACAGTGCATGGCCTCATGCACACTGTGGCTCATGTCTATTTTCAATTAGCTGAGAGTAGCTCTATTTGGCAGCCGTGATTGACAAACTGTTTGTTAACTCCTTAACATCCAGGTCTGTTCATATTGGGTGTGTCAAAGTCTACCTCATTATCAGCTGCCAATGAGCAGCTTTGATTTCACTATTCAGCTATTATTTTTTACCAAAAATAAATAAAAACCCATTTGACAGGTGTTGCAAATAGGCACTCTCTCAACCAAACTGCTTGTAATGTAATCTACACTTTATGTAACATGTTTTGTGCTTTCCTGACACTAAATAAAGACATTCTTATTCAGCAGTGTTTTTTCACCCGCAATCAGTTTGTTTCAGTCTCTGACCGATAACTGATTGTTGAAATGCTAATATGTTCAGTGCTCAAGAAATCAATCATATTATGCACCATTTCTCCTACTTTCTACTCGGAATGCATGTTCCCTGTCATTATGTAAGAGCCGTGTGCTGAATGGCCAATTCCCCTTGGCTACAGAAGCGAGGGCAAAGCT
The DNA here is from genome assembly GCA_039105355.1 of Benthosema pterotum. Lineage (NCBI taxonomy): Eukaryota > Metazoa > Chordata > Actinopteri > Myctophiformes > Myctophidae > Benthosema > Benthosema pterotum. Next base: position 33,772,281 of record CM076980.1, on the reverse strand, counting down.
CGGCTGAATATCAGAGTGCTGTAAGCATATATCATCCCATTTAAACATGCAACTGCACAATGTCACAGTAAGATCATCTCTAGAACCCTGACCGGAACACAGTCCATTTTTTGTCCTCATTTGCACGCAACAGTACACAAATGCTTGTTTGTGTGATCGAGTTAGCTCTGATCCATAGCTCCACTTGCTTCTATGACTCTGCCTTGCAGTAGAGAATCGGTTACATTACATCAACGTTACACCACAGCTAAAACTATAAAATCCACTGTTTGGCCAGAAAGGGATTGTTTTTCACAAGAGGAAAAATGTTCTCTATTAAGGTTTTCCTCTTGGCACTATCGGTAAAGGGTTCAAATCCTATTTTTTTCCTGAAAAACAATCCCTTTCTGGTCAAAAGGTGAATTTTATCATGTGGTGGTGGGAAGGGGGATCAGAGTGCTTCTACCAAGGAAAGTAGGGTTTCTAATCACACACAAGACATGTTTGTATTAGTGAAAACGGTCTTGAGCCGCAATATAATGTTTATTTAATCATAGTACGAGGCAGAATCATAGAATCAGTGGAGATATGGACCAGAGCTATGATTGAGTGTGTGTGTCTGCTGAATACCAGTGACATATATAAAGGTTGAGAGACCTGGTAATGGAATATTCAAGAAATTAACTGCACTGCAGCTGGGCCTGTTACTTCCACCAAGAATTCACACGCTCAGTTTGGCTGTAGCACTGTTGGTGTCACATCTGTGGGCGGACTTGACTGTCTGTTGCTGCCGCTGGAATAGTGGTTGACATCATGGCCCTAATTTGACATGGCCCTAATCTGTCTCTCCGTGCAGCCAACGTTATAAACACTCTCTATGCCAATGAAAGTTGGCTTTATGCATGCTGATGCAATGTTCCTTGTCCCACTTCGGCCTACAGAGCAATATGGGCGCCAACACGTGTCTGCTGAGGAAATTTGTCTCTGGTCCCCAATGCCCATAAAAAAAAAAGTGAACGAAGTGTGTAATTACTAATTAATTACTTTTCTTTTAAGCACTTTCAACCTGGTCACCAACTGTGAGAAAGTCATGTTTGGCATAAAGAGAACAAATCAGTGAGCTTCATATATGGGTCATATCATTTATTGTGAACGCAGTGAACCCGATACGTATGTAAGCCAGGCAGAAATGTCTGTGTGTCTGTTTGGGAATGCCCAAATATGTGTACATGCACAGCGTCTTACTGTTATTATGAATCATATAAACGTAAAAGGTATTGGAAAGATGGACTGGATGGACAGACTGATAGCGAGCTCTCCATACAGTATATGGGCTTATTGGTTGGATGGCGATACCTGCCCAAACTACCTGCCATACTTTAAAAACTAAAATTGCAAAATTTTCAAAAATCACTAGTTAGCAGGGTTAACAGATCTACAAGCTCACAAGGCTTGATGCAAAACATTGTGAGATTGTAGATGTACCATTTTCAGGAAGGAAGGAAGGAAGTATAACTATGGACTGTGGTAGGCCTCTATGGGTCTAGTCAGGTAACTCACCCCTGAGAGTGGCATCGCTGATTCTGAAGGCTGTACACATTCTGGAGAAGAGCCTGTGAGAAAAGAAAACACATTATTTTTAGAAAGTCTGCAATGTGTTTTGGAATGAAGGGGTTTTGAACGTTGTCATAGCAACTGTGAGGGTCCAGAGCGGCACATATGACTGTTTGGTTTTGGTGAAACAGAAGGGCTAGCTAGGTACTTCAATCTCAGCTGATGAATCAATAGAGGATGGGAGGAGCGGTGAGCTTGCAAACCAAGATTAATCCGTTTTGCAGATCGGGCAAGAAGCAGTGCTATGACTAATTGGCCAGATTTGTCACCCGTTTAGTGTCCAGTGCATGGCTACCAAAACTTTTGTTGGCTAACGCTGCAATGTTGGCTAATTTGTCCATACTGTTGCTCTGAAAACTTGTGCTATGAGCTTGTAGATTCTGCTGAATGTTGGCACCAGAACATGGCAGTCGCCAGGGGGGAAATGAGGAGGCAGTAGTAGTCTCCACCAGGCCGGAGGCATGGTGGGGAATATGTTTTGCCCTCCGTCCGTCTGGTTGTGTGTGTGTGTGTGTGTGTGTGTGTGTGTGTGTGTGTGTGTGTGTGTGTGTGTGTGTGTGTGTGTGTGTGTGTGTGTGTACACGTGTCCGTCTGTTACCAGGTAATCTCCGGTGCCGTTTACCCGAACGATGCCAAAATTTGCACACACACTCCCTGGATGCCAACGATGAACTTATGCCTCAAATTTTCCACAACGGCCTGTTATAGCGCCACCAGGAGGGCGATTTTTGTCATTGTTTTGCAAAAATCTGTGTGTGTGTCCGTCTGTTACCAGCTAATCTCCCAAACCGTTTACCCGATTAATGCCACAATTTGCACACACACTCCCTGGATGCCAACCATGAACCTCTGCCCCAAATTTTCCACAACAGCCTGTTATAGCGCCACCAGGAGGACAATTTTGAAAAGATGATGAACACAGTAGACAATTTACATGAAATCTTTAACGCAATATAATACTAGCCTGAGAAAAATATTCCACTCTTTTCACAATGGCTTTATAGCGCCACAACAGGTGGACATTTGCAAAACACATTTTTTGCACAAAGTCATGCAATGCTAAAGAATAAATAGCACCCTTTTAACATTGGCCTATTATAGCTCCACCAGGAGGCCACCTGACCTGGCCTGGTGGTGACCTGTGCCCAGAAGGGCACTTTTCTAGTTATGTTCTGTCTCTTTTGGGGGAAAGGTGGGTAGGTTGTCTTTCATGTAGTCCAATTGCTAGTCTGGATCCAGGGGCCACTTTCTGAGTGAGATCCTAGCATTCAAACCCATTTATTTATTGATCGGAATAAAGTTCATTCACTTCACAGTATGTTGTGCAGGAGGTTTCCTTCAAAAACAGTCATTACAGTTAATATATGGGATGGGAAAAAACAATATTACATTATACAAAAATGATTTGTTTAAGTTAAACATAACCTTGCAGTTGACAGTGAGTGACACATCTCTTCCATAATAGCAATACAAGATAAGTAAATCCATGGGTTTTCATTGTATTAGCAGTGTGATGCATCAGTAATAAAATCATAATCAGATCACATTGTATTACAGTTATTCAGAATGAATCGGATCGTAGCCCTCTAAATCAGAATCGTCAAAGGTACCTAACAATTTCTGCCCCTACTAACTACAAAATTACATGCTGCTTAAGTGCTGACATACCGCTGAGCTGCCTTCTTTTCACTTGGGATAAATTTACATCTCGATCATCAGGTCAGATCCTGTGCCTAGGCCTAAGACAAGACATTTGACAGTCAATGTCATAATGTCATAATTACATTTCATTTATTAAAAAGTTGAATAGTGTTACTTTAACACAATGCCTGCTAAAATGAACTTGTGCTTGTGAATCTGCTATTTTAATATATTATTGAAGTGTTTGGGGGAAAAACTATAAATATATAATAATACTCATAGATAGCATAATAAAGTTACCCATGTTGTGGGGAACTTATAATCATTCATTCACATACCCAACATTGCTCTGCATTGAAATGCAGTTCTTAGGTGATCGAGGTTCATGCAATGCATTCCATGATCTGTTGAGATTTTGGTGGGCCAATGAGGTTTGTGGTATGCACGGGGGCTGATACCAGCCTAGTTTATATGCAGACTCACTGCTTCAAAATGTCAGTTCATCATGGAAGTGAGCTCCTGCATTCATTAGCATTGTCTCCTGAGCTCCGGCAGGGACAGTTTTAGATTAAAGTCTCTGGTCTGGTTAATGCATGACACAGCCAGTCTGATCAAGACCGAAACCTCATAACATTATATTTGCAATGTCTCGGGGAAAATGAAATTGAAATGAGTCAAAATGAAACGAGACAGGTTTAATAAAGGCATGGCAATCTGCAATTACAGGTCGGCCATATATAGTAGGTAGAGGTCGCCTGGTAATGGGAAGGTCATTTTCTGTGCTAATATTGACCATTTGACCAGCCTGAGTGGATGAATAACGTTTTCTGATAAATAAGCAACTACAGTATAGGTGTGCAGTTATTGAATATCTTACCAGTTAATGAAGGTTCTTTTCATTCAGCTCAAAGACAGTCCCGTGCTGCTTCTGTGCCTGTTGACCTAAATAGGGAACATAACCTTTTGCTGCCTTGAGAAAAAACAAAAAACGTTATAACTGTGCTAATGTGCTAACATCACAATAAGCCTCCACTGGTGAGTGTAGGCTAATGATGCCTTAGGTTTGTGTGTTGGGGGGGGGGGGGCCATTAAGTCTACTGGACTACAGGACAATGCCCATGGACCCAGTATGGCCCCTCCCCTTCGTCACAAAGATACATCTTGAGTGGCAGACAGGTGTTGACTAGCTTGCAATTTACCTTTTACTATACTGTATACTTTTGTCAAGTGCTAGAGACCAATGAGGAAACATTTTGTATAGTTCAGATAACTGATTTACATGTTTGTTCACAATGTGTTGATGTAGGCCAAATACTTGAACAACGTTAATGTTTTTCTGGTGAAAATAGGGTCCTTATTATAGTGTCCTTACACAAAAATAAAACGTAGAATAATGTATGACATCAGTTGTTTACCTCATTAGCTGAGGTTAGCTGATTCCCTTAAAGCAGCCAAACTATGTAAATCCCGCGTCCAAAAGAGAATGCTGGAAATATTCAGCATTCAACTTTCCCATTCACAACTTGATGTGTTTGTGTATAGCCCAACTCATGGCCAGCAAAAGTACATACTTTATGTATATAGTCTGTACTGTATACATGTGGCAAGGAGGACGGCTGTGTTTAAATTGAACTTTAGGTTTCAGTTACCGTCCGCCGCTGCCAAATGGGTCAACGATACAGTATTTGGGACAAAAAGCCATAAAGCCATACATCAAACCAGCAAGCAACATACAGCATCCCCTACTATTAACCATAACGCTGTCAGCTGTACACTGGCTCTCAACCTGCCTTCCTGCTGAGTGGAGACCACAGCTTTGGAGAATTATAATGACTTCATGGCACGGGATGAGTGGAACGAGCTGATTTCTTTTTAATTTCACATTACAGCACTTCACTTTTTGACAGATGAAAATCCGTCAGGCTGACGGCCGGGGGTCAATCACAAGCTGGCCCTTAACCTCAACCTTGGAGAAATAACAACCCACATTTACAGCTGGCTGGCCAATGTTTGTCCTCATTTTACTGCAAGTCAATGATTCTGAGAAATCTATATTAAGAAGTTAGGATTTACCAGTTTACCAGCAAGACAAAGTCTGGAAAAACCACTGAATCTCCAAATAGACATAGCAATGTCTACAGCAATGATTTCAGTATGCGAACAGAAATGGCAGATGTACAGCAAAGCAAATTAAGCATTACATCCAACATTTCCTAGTGGTATGGTTACTTGGACCATCAAAATTAAGTTCTCTTCATTCTTATTGACATTCTTTTTTACTTTTTGCAAATGATCGCAGCATTGGTCCAGAAAGCAGAAACCAGAACACTTGTGCAGCTCAGAGACCAATCTTTTAGGAAGATTTCTAATCTATACCTTCAAAATACATTTACAGAATCTTCCCCCACAAAGAGCATTTCTTATCTATTGTCAGCTTGTGTTCAGCAGAAATACATTTTTCATTGTTCTTCACATGGAACAAAAAAAAAACTTTCATTTTGTAAGACACTGTAATAGTCCCTTCATAAACCACATCTGGAAAAAATGCACCCAAGGGTTACATTTAAGAAATATGATTTTTTTTTAAATATAGTATGCAGGCTACTGTATATTCACATCACACACAAAGATGTGATTAAAACCACATAAAACCCTTGATGACTTTGCAAACAGCTGAATGAACTTGTAACATGGGGTTACTGCCTGGCAGTTCTTGCACTGGTTCACAGTTACCGACTTTGAAGTACTGCTCAAACATAGCTTTTCTATTGTAGAGAAGCTGGGGGGGGGGGTGGACCGTTAAGCTCATGCTCTTAATGGCTGAATTGCAATTAAACATCATAAAAGAAAAGGGAAAGAGAAAAGTAAAAATCATAAAAGAAAAGAGAAAAGAGGATGAGAGGAAAGATAGAAAGAGACACTGGTTAGACAACTTTCAAAATGATTTATCTCTGCTTAGAACTTGGCTTTTGTAATCAGGGAACGCCCCAGTTAAGCACTGCAAAGACACTGAGGGACGTCCACATAAAGGCACCTCGCATCACAATCTCAACAGAAACACCCACTAAAAAGGAATGAAATAATTTAAAATATATCATTTTTAAATACTCAAAAACAAAGGCTTTAACATCGTGAGAGAAGCCTACTGCTTGCCTCTATGAAATACAAACTTATCTGGGTTGTAAAGGTGTAAAGGTGTTTGTTTTTTAAGTCAGTATATCCCTGGTTTCCCTGCTCTTCAGATTCCGTCCATGCAGCATATGTCAGGCCATGCTGGATTGTCAGACAAAAGGGAGCTTCTCTTCAAGGCACAGCAAGACAGCATGTAAACAAACCACATTCTGTTTACATTCAGGCAGACATGGAAACCTTCACATCGCCTGGGAAGGCAAAAAAAAAAAATCAGCAAATAACAGCACATTATTGTAATTTGTGAACAGTATGTTTAGCCATAGAATGTATGAACTTGAGAAGAATGCGTAGACAATCTCTCCGTTATACAGACATTGTTAACATGCGGTTGAATTCACGCAATTTGGTTAGTATTTTTACTGTTCGATTTTCTTTTTTTTGCTGTCAGATTCTCATAAGAATTGGGAGAATAATCATGGATGTATCAAAGAGATGGAAGGAAACTGCAAAAAATAGATACAATTAATTAATTATTATAATAATAATTATATTATTATAATAATATAATAATTTGGTCCAATTATTGTTTAATTGATTTGTATAAACATTCAGTCTCCTTAAATCATAACCATTCCCATCAAACTCCAGTTCAATGTACAGTATATTTCTGAAAGATGTTATGTTTAATGGTTAAGAATGTTTTTTTTTAAAGAAAGAAATATCCAATCTAATCTGGCTGTGTTCACACACACGTCTAGCATACATAGTGATGTGGAAGATCCTAACTGTAGTGCCAGTAGAAATTGAGAGTGCTGTCGTGTAATTGGCTCTGCTACCTCGAACAAGGCAACCATCGATAAGATGGACCGAATTGAGTAGACCTCTGATGACTCATTTCTAAATTTACTTCAAATAAGAATGCATTGCCATATTTAACTCAGACCAAAATCAAATCAAAACTAGATTAACAAAAATGAGACGGCTCGACAAATAGGATAATCAAAATGCCAACCCAAACCACAATATTGATTACATTACATAAAACCGTCAATTTGAATAAATACCAAAAAATCGTGATAAATAACGAGCTTCAGGTAAAATCAGACGTCTTGTGCCTCTGCAGACATTTTGTGTAGATTACAGTACATCTCAGAGTATTCTGCCCCACCGTCTGTCTCCTCCTCTCACTGCAGATGGTATTCTCATGGTGTTGCCCTGCCCTCACCCTCTGCCACAGAAGGTCCGCCCACGGCAAGACCACTCTGTCGGTCTGCTGTGGCAAGCCTGTACCACCCGCTTCTGTGGGAACTGCTCCCCCCCCACCCCATGTGGTCGTGGGCATGCGTCTCTCTCCACACTACACACAGGAGACTCCAGCCGGGTCACATTCGGTGCGATTTATCCCCATCTCATCCCACTCACAAATTAGGCCTCAAAAAAGATGGAGCAAAAGTGAATCTATAGAGGTACATTTACATGTGGATGTACTGCATCCTACCCATGGAGACTAATGTATTGTTAATGGTCCTAAGACGGCTTTAGGACACGTCTAGGAGACTTTGAGGTCTACAGGGCATCCTCCTCCTCTCATACCGTAAAAGTCTCTCCCCGGGAGGGGATCACAGCTTCGTAAGTCTTTCAGGGGGTCATCAGCCAGTGTGAGGTGTCTGAGGCAGCTGGGTTGGTTTCCGAGGTCAGTGGCGAAAATGCAGCAATGTGGCATTAAGCTCTCTGTGTGTTTCCCCCAAAGGACACAGGGACATTAGCAGGCGGGCATTTGGTGTTACTGATAGCCCACGGGGCTGTCCATGAGTTGGCTGGAATAGTCCTGGAGCTCGGTTTCATGGGTCTTGGCCTGTTCCTCTTCTTCGTCCTCGGGGCAGTGCCCGGAGCTCTGAGCGCTGGCCATAGCGCCGTAGCTCTGGTGTGCTGGAGAGGGCATGGGAGTCAAGCTCAACTCTGGTTCTAGCAACACAGATGCCACAAACAGCTGGGGAATGGAGAGTGAAGGGAGAGTCTGCATGTTAGTGGCTAAAATCATACTAATGCTACAGTTAACTGCAGGAGATAACGATTCGGTCATTGATTCAAGGACGTTTCAGACGGGAAGCAACTGGTGTGCCTCGGTATTTCATTTTCAATGAGAAGTGGCCGATTGACACGTGAAGAAGTTCAAGGGCGTTGACGCAATCGGCCAACAGCCCTGGAAAATTGTTGTGCGCGTGATCGTTTCGCGCACATGCCGCGGCCGGCTAGAGCGATGGATTCTGGTCAGTGGCCGGTCAGCGGTCATGCAACATGGCCTGCGCCCCTCATGTGGAGACGTGTCGCTGATCCAGCCAAGAATGCATGTGTCACTAGCTCCCCGTCTGCAAAGACCTTAAATCTGCTATGTTAAAATAGGTTGCATCTATGCCCATGACTGTGGAAGAGAGTAATTATTTTCTGTTGCCTCACAAATATGTACATTATATAACATTCACCTACTGCAATTCACTGAAAAACATTTTTAAACCTTGGACACGTCCATCCTGATTTATTGCTATAGCAATATCAATGCAGCTCCAAAATAAGATACCCCAAGTTCCCAGGCAACTGTACACCACAACAAGAGTTTGAAACCAACTTAGATGTATTCCCAAAACTGCACATGCTCCCAAGAAAGTCACCACACCAAAACAAAACAATTGCCAAAGAGACTACGCCTACGGTTAGTTTTCACATGGACCGTGTTGAGTCGCGATGGTCCGCATCTACAAATATTGATATGAAACATATTTTTGGTTAAGAAACGTCAACATTCAGCAACTACGGTTTACAGAAACAAAATGCAAAAAAGAAAAGTCATGGTATATTGGGTTAGAGTTACAGCAGATTGGAATCCTGAATTTGTATCTGTCTTAATCTTAGTAATCTCATATTGGTTTGTTTAATTAATTTATTTGGAGCAGCATACATACTTTTATATATACCATATATACACATAGGGCACCTTCTTGCTGCAGGGGTCCCTTTTCCTTAATTTGGGCCAAGGTCCCCATTTTCATAACATGCGCTGTCCATGACACGGCCCGCAACCTGTAATGATTCCCTTATTGTTATTTTTGTCACCCTTCTTCCTTTAGCCACTATTACTTATTACTTGCCTACACCCTTATTTTCGACTGGAGTTGTGGTGATAGGCGTGTTTGGCAGTACCTTAAGTTGTTAAATTCATCAAATACATTTGGGAAATAGATTTAAAAACACCTGCTAACCTATGTACCTAGTTGAGAAGGCAGAGCGCACGTGCATCCGTGCCCCTTGGAGATGTCCAAATGAAAACAGCTGTAGATTGCCTGCTGTCAGTCACTTCCTTGTGTCCATTATGTTTAGGTAAGCTATATAATTAAAAAGTATAATAAACATATAATAAAAGTACCATTTAGGACAACCAGTCCTAAATGGTACTTTTAGTGCCATTTAGGAGTAGGAATAACAGGAATAACAAGATATAGGATGAATTAAAGGCAATGGCAAGACCAACACGGATTGGATGAAAGCTAAAAACACCCAAACCACACCTATGCATAATGTAACAGGTCTAGGAGGAAATAAGATGGTAACGAAAATAACAACTTTAGCATGGGAACACCTCTTTCCCAATGCTAGATGCTCTAATTGCGTATAAAGGGTGATGAGACGGATGGAGCCCCAAATCCCTAAAACACCCCCATTACATTAGGGGTGGTTTGGGCGTTACGTAATGATTCCACCAATCACCGTGCCACCCGTCATTGCCCTTAAGAGATCCATTATCAATTTAATATTATGTGATGATTTACGCTATGCCTCACCTTTGTCTTCAATGTTTGCATTTGCATAATGTCAGTGTTTGGACACTGAACACTAAAAACTGGCCATTCATAGTCAATGACGTTCATTGTTTGTATTAGGACAATGTTTGTGCTACAGAAACCCTCAAAGCTGAACATGTAAAGGGCTAGCGCCTCTTGAAAATGTAGCATTGTACATACACTGGAGGCAGTGGTGGAAGTCACAGTGCTTCTCTCTGGGTCAGTCAACGTCTCCTCTGCTGGCTGGTCAGACATCTGGAACAGAAGGCAGAATTCAGAGTCAAACAGGGACAAGTCAGTAGTAAAACTACAGCTTCTAAGACTTTTTTTCAGACTGAAGGCAAATAGGATAACATGACCTTTAGGACTGGCTTGTTATCAATTATTATCAGATGTGTGTATTCAGACATTGTCAATCCTTCCGCATTGGTTGCTGTGGTAACAATATCCTGTGACAACATAGGTGTGATTATTGCTTAACGTAAACAACAGTGTCGATTGCCAAAAATAACGAATCTACACGTTACACAACACATTATGAATAACGCATTATGAATTTGTAGACAAACTATTTATAGCAAGTGATATACCGCCATATGTTGAAATATAAATCAGACTTCAATATCAAAGTGTAGCGTCAGACACACCTTTAGAAGTCACATTTGAATTGCATTTTGACCCATGTACAGTAGGGATATTGTTTGAATGTAATTTGCAAAGATCATTTATTGTAGTCAGTCATGCATTTATTTGTGTTTGTTCAGACTAGGGTTACGTCCCTGACATGTATGGGGTACGTTCCGTAATCTGTTCTGTGTCCCTGTGTAGTGCTGTGTCTATAATCAGTGCCCAGGAGCTGATTGGCTCCAGCCTCGAAAGATGGCGGAATGGACAAACCATCGGTTTTCGGAAAACTTCGGCTTCTTACCAGAAATATGGGAGGGGCTTTTGGCGGGGTTTCTTTTTACAGGAGTCGGGTATAGTCATATTGAATGTCCCATCTCAGCACCGGCCTCAGTGGCTTGGCTAGACTCCCAACCCACACCTCCTGGTATCAAATCCTGCTTACGCCACAATCTTTTTGCCAACCACGCGCGAGTCTGACATGACTGAGGTTGGTCCTGCAGGCTTCTAGCTCCTCTCCCAGCCACACTGACAGCAACCATGACATTTTCTGTGTTCATTGTACTGATTGTAGTGACAGACGGTTCATGATTTTGGCTTGGTGATAGAGATGGAAAGCCAGTGTTTATTTAGACTCACTATTTCCTGCTGTTTTCCCGATTATTTTGACCTAGGCAATGTGAGGAGGCTTCCTGTTTAGTTTCTTTGATATGCAATGTCTCGTATCTCTGCTGTCAGGAAATGAAGTCAGGAGAACAAAGCAATACTGCCTCAACAAAGTAGGTGTTTGACTTCATGTGTTGTCAATTACTTGCATGAGAAGGACAGAGCTGGTGGAGTTAGTTGTTTTAGCTGACTGTTTGAGGGCTGTCTGAAATAAATGATATGTAATAGTGGGCGCTGATTTATGCAAAAGAGAAAAAAAGGAAATGGACCGTTTTTTTGTTTGTTTGTTTTTTTAAGCCTGAACCTTCTGGTTGCTGTTGATTTTGGGGAGTTTGAGACACTTTCAAGTGCTGAGAAAAAAATGGATGTAGCCTAAAGCAGATTGTTGTTGACATACTAAGAGAGAATGGTGTGGTCCCTTGTGTCTTCTGGTCTCCTGTTAAATATGTGGCAACTGGCTAGTGGCCAGCATGCACAGACATGTCACCTCCAGCACATGGAGCCCTTGATGCAAACACTGCTGGTGTTAGGCTCTAGAGATTGGAGCCCTCCACCTACCCCGCCTTGTCCCTTCCCCTCAGGACAGCTTTGATGTCAGCAGATATGTGGCACTTGTTCCTGCATCCAGAGATGCAGAAATGTATTTATTTATACTTGTGATGCATTTTAAAATATTGTTGGCTGCTTTACATCCAATGGCCTAAAGAGGGGAGGGGGGTGGATGTCCTGGTACAGTGTATTGCAAGTTAGAAAAATAGTCTGTCCCTGGAACAGGAACAGAATGAACTGTTTAGGATAAGGAAAACTGGCATTCAAATGTTTTATGTATGTAAAATTGCACTTTAAGTTTATAAAGTATCTCTAGGGCCCTGTGGGGGTACATTGCTCTTAGTCCCACACCAACCCTCTCATACTGGATTTCTCATCTTTACCACGCACATACAGTTAAGGTAAGTGATATTTAGTCCTCAGTAATCCTGTTATATTAATGTCTAGTCCTGCATAAAGCCAGAATATTTCTAAACAAACAGAATGAGTGAGAGAAAGAGACAGAATGACAGAGACACACAGACAGACACAGCCATCATAGCACCACGGACAGCGACACAGTGGGCTTGGCTGCACTGTTCGGCAGTAGGTCATAATTACTAAATAGATGCATTATGCGTAAACTGTACACATACATAATGTCTTGAATATACATTCTCTACATTTAGCCATAATATAGATGTAAATAACTGTTTAACTAACATGACCCTGCAAGATCTCTTATTCAATGTGTCTAGTGTGTCATGCATGCCACCGAGACTAAGGACGTCACTTGGATGCATGAACTTGTGTTGCATAGGAAATGAGCAAAAACAATCTTATCTTAACAAATGGGATTTGGGTTGCCAGTCTGAACATGTCCTATTCATTATCTACATCCTCTGCAGAGGAAGGAAGGATGGACTACCAATCAAACTAAACTATAAAGCTAATTTGGTCATGTATTATTTATCCTACCGCAGTTAGTTCCAGTGTCACATTTTGATTGTCTTAGAGATTCTAATGTCGATTCTAATGAGTTCGAACTGCCAAGGTTATATCTCTCGATAACAGTACCCTAAATTCACATCAGATTATAATGTATACTGTACTTCTGTCTTTTTTACATTAAATACTTTGATGTAGCAATGGCTGCAGCAATGGCAAAGTGTTACATAGAGCTATATTTTGGAACTCATTGAAAGGAAATTATGGCCGGTTTGAACCTAAGATCACAAATGGGTAGATTAATCCTATTTATAGTGCTTTAACAACAAGGAGCTTGGATGTGAGAGGAATACACTGGAATTTCTTTGTGGAATAAACTTGAATAACATGCATGTGGGTCACTGTCCTGATGGAGAATCATAGATATTGATAATTAAAACTGTAGTATAATCACAATTGTACACTCAGTCGTGTTATACCATGACACTGACAGACGGACTGCAGATCTACAACCAGCATCGTGTCTCTGGGTTCAGCACTCCCTCCAGTGCATTATTGGGCCTACCTTACTTAGGCAAATATCACAGGTGTGACAAAAAGTGCTTTCCATAGCTGACCTGATAACTTGTTGACTTGTCCAGCTGCTTCTTAAGGCACATGCCAAGGAGTGAAGTGGTGACGCAGAGCAGCAGGGACACGGAGGTGAACAGGGTGATGGGATGCACTGGGCCTAAAAGATAAAATGGACTGTTGGCATGTTTTGTCATAATAATCAAAAAGTGCAATATTTGCCTCTGAGATGTAGGGGAGTAGAAGTAAAAGTATTGGAAATTGGAATGCATACAGTATAGTCAGTATTTGATGAATGTACTTGTTACTTTCCACCACTGCATACATGTATATGTATAAACGGTAACAGGAAGGCTCGGCCCAAATAATAGTTACGCTTTCACATATTCCATTCACTTCAAGAGATCAGTCCAATGGCGGTTCTACCTTCAAGTTGTGTTTCATCATGTTAATGATTTTTCTTTTAGGACCTTCTTAGAGTGTATAAATGGAACCAAATGGACCCACTAGTGTCCATTTGGTTCATATTTGTACACACTACCCAGGAAAAAAATGGAAAAGTCCCTCTTTTGTCCCTCTTTCAGACTTCAACAGCCCTCATGAGACCCCTCAATGTCGCAACTTTTCGGCTGGTCCGAGTATTATTTGGGACGAGTCTGTCTATTCTGCATTCTGTATAAACTACATGGATTAGAAGGAGGAAGTACCAAGTCGGAGAACAGAGAAGAAGAGAAGCCAGAACATGCTGAGGATGGGAGCCACTATGACCTGGCTGAGGGCTGCTCTGTGGATGTGACGGCTGAGCCTGGTAGGAACGTACGCATAGTAGATGTTGTACCTGTCCACCATGTGCTTCAGGATCACATAGAGGAGACCTGGAAGCAGAATCAGACATGCAAAAAACATGGTTCATCGATACCTCTGCAGTGAAGAAGGGGGTGGTAATCGCATGGTTTTGTTTACAGCTTCTGGCACATGAGGATAAGCTCATTTTCTGGGTTGAAGCTTTCTGTAAAGGCCTGGGAAGTCACCTTTACCGGAACATTAACCATAAACACAACAATCTAAACTCAACCCTTGCCTTAACGGTCAACTGACTAATGCCAAACCCTTGGTGTAGGATTTTTACTGGCATTTTGCTGGTGGTGGGAGTAAAATCAGATGGGGGATTAACCTATTTCACCAATCAGCTGGCTAAATGTTCAAAGATATGCCCATTCTGCCCATTCTGTGTTTATGCAGCGGCTCTGGCTGGCCACATCCGGGTCACGAGTCCCGGATGTGCTGTTCAGTCTCATTGTACAACCCCAATTCCGTTGAAGTTGGGACGTTGTGTAAAATGTAAATAAAAACAGAATGCATTGATTTGCAAATCGTTTTCAACCTCTATTCAGTTGAATACACCACAAAGACAATATATTTAATGTTCAAACTGATAAACTTTATTGTTTTTGGAAATTATACAATCTTTTGTAAATTGATCCCTGCAACACGTACCAAAAAAGTTGGGACGGGGGCAACAAAAGACTGGGAAAGGTCATGAATGCACAAATAACGCCTGTTTGGAACATTCCACAGGTAAACAGGTTAATCTTAAACAGTTTAATATCGTGATTTGGTATAACAGGACCATCCCAGTCGTTCACAATCAAAGATGGGGCGAGGTTCACCACTTTGTGAACAATTCTGTGAGAAAATCATCCAACGGTTTAAAAACAATGTTTCTCAACATTCAATTGCAAGGAATTTGGTGATTTCATCATCTACAGTCCATAATATAATCAAAACGTTCAAAGAATCTGAAGAACTTGCTATACTAAAGCGACAAGGCTGAAAACCAACACAGAATACTTGTGACCTTTGATCCCTCAGGTGGCTCTGCATTAAAAATAGACGTCATTGTGTAAAGGATATTACTGTGAGGACTCAGAAATACTCAGAAAACCATTGTCAGTTTACATAATTTGTCGCTACACCTGCGAGTGCAAGTTAAAACTCTACCATGCAAAGCAAAGCCATATATCAGAAAGGTTGGTTTGAAAAACAACCAGAAATGCCTTCTCTGGGTCCACTATTATTAGAAATGTGGACTCATCAGACCACAGCACACTTTTCCACTTTGTGTCTAACCATTTCAAATGATATTGTACCCAGAGAAGGCATTTCTGGTTGTTTTTCTGGTTGTTTTTTCAAACCAACCTTTCTGATGTATGGCTCTGCTTTGCATGGTAGAGTTTTAACTTGCAATCGCAGGTGTAGCGACAAATTATGTAAACTGACAATGGTTTTCTGAGTGTTCCTGAGTCCTCACAGTAATATCCTTTACACAATGATGTCAGTTTTTAATGCAGAGCCACCTGAGGGATCAAAGGTCACAGTGTCCGGTGTTGTTTTTCGGCCTTGTCGCTTTAGTATAGCAAGTTCTTCAGATTCTTTGAATGTTTTGATTATATTATGGACTGTAGATGATGAAATCACCAAATTCCTTGCAATTCAATGTTGAGAAACATTTTCTTTAAACCGTTGGATGATTTTCTCACAGAATTGTTCACAAAGTGGTGAACCTCGCCCCATCTTTGATTGTGAACGACTGGGATGGTCCTGTTATACCCAATCATGATATTAAACTGTTTAAGATTAACCTGTTTACCTGTGGAATGTTCCAAATAGGCGTTATTTGTGCATTCATCATCTTTCCCAGTCTTTTGTTGCCCCCGTCCCAACTTTTTTGGTACATGTTGCAGGGATCAATTTACAAAAGATTGTATAATTTCCAAAAACAATAAAGTTTATCAGTTTGAACATTAAATATATTGTCTTTGTGGTGTATTCAACTGAATAGAGGTTGAAAACGATTTGCAAATCAATGCATTCTGTTTTTATTTACATTTTACACAACGTCCCAACTTCAACGGAATTGGGGTTGTATTTACCGAAAACAAGACTTAGAGAGTGCGACTCTGACATAATGCCATTCGAAGGCGTGAGATACAGCAGGTGCTGGGGCAAAATTTGTTCAAAATGGTTGCGCCCATTTTGTCCCAAATGAAATGCAACAAAGCCACGACCGGTGAACATACACTGAAACACAAGGGGCAGCAGAGAGTGCTGTGGCCGTGCATGACAATCTGAAGGCAGTGTGTAGTGAATTGCAGCTTGTTGAGCTCTGGGCAGAGACAGGAGTGGAGTGGGTGTCTGGCTCACAGCTCACTGTGTCTGAGCGTCTGGGACTACGACAACACATTCGCACAGTCTGCAACCGGCTGGCAGGCAACAGAGGTGAGGGAGGTTAAAGTGTTAGGAGTGACACTCCAGGTGTGTGTGTGTGTGTGTGTGTGCGCACACAGACGCACGCACATGCACACACACAAAGCTGCACACAGCGGGTATATGCTTACCGAAGGGCATGATCAGGGGACATGTGATGCTGTAGGTCATACTGACAGAAACGATACACATGGTCCAGGCGTACTGCAGACCAAACTGGAACTCGTAAGCCTGGTTCTGCAGGGGTTAAAAAAACAGACATAATCACCGATATGACAGAGCATTCTCGGCATGAATATTTGTTACATAACAGCCAACAGCATGAACCGCAGCACTGTGTTCGGTCAATAGACAGCATTCCATCGCAGCCCCCACATGAAAACAGTGAGATAAGTGTGAAATGTGTTTGGCCGACCCGCTTGAGGTGAATGCGTTCAGCCTGGGACTTGGCGAAACAGAGGCGGACGGCGTACACCATCAGAGCCGGGATGCGGAGCAGCTCCATGGCCGTGCCAATCAGGCTGGACGTGATCACGTAGTTTACGAAGAACGCTCCGTTGTCGGGAAGAAACACACACCTACGGCGCAGATCATTTTGCGTTCAATTGAAGCGTCCATTTAGCTGCTATGATATAATAAGAAGTCGTGGTGTTCGTCCCTGATTAATAATGTAGTCTTACTGGAATTTGACTTCCTTCTCTTCCAAGAAATGGACATCAAAGAGCCATCTGAAGAACAGATCCAAGCTACAGACAGAATGCGATAGTTACAGTTAGTCAATAACAAATATACTGTATGCTAAAGAGTGCTGCTGCTACTGCTGTTACTGGTACTACTTAATACTACTTACTACTATTACTACTACCACTGCCCTGCACCTACACTGTACTTCTATCTCCACTTATCGATCAAAGAAGGTAGTTGTTAGAAATGTGACAGCATCTCCACTTTCAAATACCATATCATTATATCATCATCATATCATTACCCCAATGAATATGAACATATATGAGGTTGGATTGGTTCTGTAATTTTTGTTTTTAATTGTTTCCATCTACCATTAGCAACTAAAGTTGGATTATAGCCTCTAGCAGAGTGAAACATTTAAGAATCACTTGTATGTCAACTACTACAATACTTCTATTAGTGCAGTGCTATAAGAACAACAATACAATGCCTAACAAAACACTAGTTGTACCTGGACAGGCCAAGCGAAGGAAGGATGATCACCATGAACACCAGTAATAAGAAGCACTTGTGCATCGTTATCTGGTTCTCACCCGATCTGTTCCAGTACAAACACAAGAGGAGGAATCATAGAAAAAACATGCATCTTAACTTGCACACTTAATGCCAACAATACAACTCCTACTTTATATAAGCCTACTGTACACAGTGCGTGTTGAGGGCTTTTTAACCGTTTTTTTTTTTACACCAGTCAACGGTTTGATTTGCATTCAGCTTTATAACTGTACATCGTGCTTGCACAGCACATCAATTTTGTGGGGGTGGTTACGTAAGGAATGGGCTCTCAAGAGATACTGCTGGGTGCCGAGGTTGTCTCCTCATGCACAGTTGTTCTGCTCCTTCAGTGCATGGCGACTACTGTGCATATCATTATCCCCACATGCACATCTCTATGACAACCTGCACAGAATAATAATAACGCTGGGAGACTGACACAGAGAGAGAGAGAGAGAGAGAGAGAGAGAGAAGGGGTGGAGGGGGTGGTGGACAGCTGAGCGGAATAACCGACAAACATTTGAACTATCAATTTTGAGAAGCGAGGAACGGATATTTCTATTTCAGAAGCAGAGAGAGAGAGAGAGACAAAGACAGAGACAGACACAGCACTCTTCACTCTTCACAGTGGTTTCAGACTACCTGGTCCAGTGGCATTCAAAGAAGGCAGAGTAGTAAACGATGAAGGGCAGCAGTACGGAGAACGCCCAGAGCAGGAGCGTAGGGAGGAACTGAGTAATGACCGGGTTCTGTATGGAGACCAAACAGTACGAAGGAATGCAAAAGAGCATCATTTAATTGAGTTGTAGCACGGAAGGACAATCCATTATAGTTATTATGGTCTTTAGAAACAACAATATTTATTTTCATGACGCATTCCTCTGAGTGGCAAGCTTGTGCAGTCTGTGGCCATTATCTTAACACTTGGACTGCTTCATTTCTTGGGTCAACAATGGCTTTGGCGGCTTTGGGCATTTTGGGATTAAAAAAAAAAGAAAAGAAACACATAAAATGTTTAGCTCCCTCTAGTGGTCACAAAAAGACGGGAATGCAGGTTTGGCGGTCGGGTTATGCAGTCAAAGCGCTATGGTCGTATAACGTAACAACAACGTAACAACAAAAGTTATTTCTTCATATAATCTTCCATTCAATGTACTCCAGTTAAATGTGTTTCTTGGGTGTCTGTTTCAATCCAAACACACAGCAGACTGCTAGGGGTAGCCAATTCTCAAAAACACTGTATAAGTATTATGTATTTCTTACTTTTAAGTATATTTTTATGTATTATTTATTTATTTATTTATTTGTTAATGTAAATGGTGCATACAGTATATACAGCACATTTATCCGCCTTTAACCTCCCAGAAAATACCACTTGCATGCAGTTTGACTCTACTCTGAACATCCGACTGACCCGAAGGCTGTCCACAGGGCTGGTGACGTTGAACTTGTCTATCGTGTTGACGATGATGGCGGGTGTGGTGAGGAAAAACAGCAGGAGGAAGAGGAGGATGTTGAGAAGGACACAGCGAAGCCACCAGCGAGAGCCGCACACAGACAGGTTTTCCCTGGAAACAATTTACAATTTACAATTTAGGCATTTAGCAGACGCTCTTGATCCAGAGCGACTTACAATGGTGAAAATTTTACAATTTAATCAAGATTTACAATACATTGGGGAAGGGACACACTGTAGTTTGTTGCCTCGAGTTACTGCTCCAGAACCAAGCCTTCACAGTGCATTCTGGGAATGAGCCCTTCACTAAGTCCATCCCCAATCCGTCATATATATACACACACACACGCACACGTGTATATATATATATATATATATATATATATATATATATATATATATATATATATATATATATATATATAATATATATATATATATATATATATATATATATATATATATATATATTATATATATATATATATATATATATATATATATATATATATATATATTAGAGCTGTCAATCGATTAAAATATTTAATCGCGATTAATCGCATGATTGCCCATAGTTAATCTTTGATTAATCGCAATTTAATCGCATATTTTCATGAGTTCTAAATATACCTTAAATGAGTGTTTTTCAAGAATATTCATATCAAGGTCAATTATTTATTCTGCATTTGAGCCACAGACCACCATTTGATGACATTTATTTAGACTTCCAGACCTAAATTAAAGAATCTGTCAACGATATCATTCGGAACGAACATGCACATTTTGTAGAAAGTTCTCTACATTCTCTAATTGTGTAGACTTATTTTAAAATAACTTAACTGATG
The DNA here is from genome assembly GCA_039105355.1 of Benthosema pterotum. Taxonomy (NCBI): domain Eukaryota; kingdom Metazoa; phylum Chordata; class Actinopteri; order Myctophiformes; family Myctophidae; genus Benthosema; species Benthosema pterotum. The sequence continues at coordinate 33,751,933 of CM076980.1, read as the reverse complement.
CAGATATTTAAAAATTATTCACCTGCATTTGGCGAAATTGAACCAAATGGACCCACTCGGCCTTTGGTTTTACTGTGAGTTAATCTCGCACTAAAAAAATTAATCGAGTTAACTCATGGCTGAGTTAACTCGCGATTAACTAGTTAACTCGGACAGCCTTAATATATATATATATATATATATATACACACTGTATATATATATATATATACACACACATGCTATACTGTACGTCAACAGATTGTAGACAGTGGAGCGCTCCCTTAACTCAGAAAGATGCTCGCTCTAAAAGGTACAGTACATGCTCCCCAACGTGCAAATATAGATATAATAAGCCCCAATTAGTCGCCTACATGAAGTCCATGAGCAGCCAAGCCCTGGCCATCTCCCAGTGTGGGAGGCAGCGGAGAGAGTGCTCCACTGCACTGGAGAACTGTTTGGGTACAACACACTCCAGCGCATCAATTTAACGAAGGAATAATAGTTGCACACGTGCGCATGCGCGAACATGAAGCATAAGCAGTTTCTTTGGTTAATCTCCTATACATATGCATCACTCACTTGTTACATAATCTCAGTGGGTCTACTGCTATGTAGGTCTACTGCTATGAGCAAGTACTGTATATACAGTATATACGTACTGTAGGTATGTATATTATCTGCTATATGGCACACATGCTTTCTCATTGTCAAAGGGTTAATAATATACAATAGAACTAGTCCGTATCCACTGGTACACCCTTTCGCAACCCCAAAGGTGGACTGCGTATTAATAATACGCGTCCGTCTACCGAAAGCCTGGCTGGATGCGCTCTTTGGGTTGAGTACATGTCAAGGACTCCCAACGGGGGGTTCGAATCATTAATTTTGTGCGAATTATTCATTCTTGGACCGCCTTGGGGGATCGTGAAAGGGGCTGGATGTGGTCTGCTCTAACCAACCAACCACTTTTCCACTGAGAAATGTAGCACCTTGTGTCTGGTAAGAACCTACTGCCCACAACCCAATACCTCACCTGGCCAAGCAGGGACAAGTAGTGCGTATTCAATGAATCGATATCACAATATATCGTATATATGAGATACTAAGATGCAAAATTTAGATACAGGCAGTTTACAAACACTCATTGAGATGGCTGTGCCTGGAATGGCACTGCAGTACTGTATCTACCTGACTACTTTCTACACTGGAAATAACAACATGAAAAAAGAACTGTGTTTTCCTCCGTTGTCCGTACTGACCAGATGATGTCATTGGGGGCGGGAGCATAGTCCACCCCCCAGCTGTGAGACTGGACCACCGTGGTGATGCTGGACTGCTGGGGTCTGCGACGGCAGCGGACGCGGCTGTAGTCCTTTACAATGCTGGGGAATACAGATACAAACATGTGGCAACGTCTAGAGTCAAAAAGAGGTCATTAATAAACACGCACAGTTATTATTCCATGTGTATTCAAATACAAAATGTACACAGCGAAATTGTTAGTGTTAACTGAAATGCAAAGAATGTACACTTTTTGCAGATAAACTAACTTTAGTCCCACTACCCGTTTCCATTGTCTGAATTATTGTGATGTGTGACAGCTGTATGGAGTTTTTTCTTCATTAGTTTCTCTGTCTCTCTCTCGTCATGCCAACTGATTCCCCCCACCTCCCCGCCTACTCCTTTCCCCCACTATTAAAAGGCAAAAAAAACAGCTAACAAGTTTAGGGCTAAGGCGGCACAAAGACGGGGCCCGTAGCGTCTCTTCCTGCCCAACACTTCCCACTAACATGTGCCGACCCCGGTCTGTAAAAACAATGTTCAGTGACAATGGTAATATCACACACCCCTGCTGTTTTTCCTTCCTCGATCACAGGCCAAGTGTTTGTTCAAAGTCGGATCCACCACGGTGGATTCGAACCTGCAACCTCTGCAGTGGGGCACTGTCACCTTAACAAGGTGCACTTTAATCGTTCTGTGTTACTCACACGGCTGTCATCCTCTCATCTCGGAAAGTAACAAAGGCTATCCCCAGTCTCTTCAGGGAGATGCGATTCTTCTCTGCATTAAATTCATCAGTCAGTTTCTCTTCTAGCTCGCTGTAGTACTGTTCTGCATCCACCTGCAGAGAAAGAGTACATTCTTTTCATCATGTTGACTTCAGTAAGTTTGATTGCTCAGAGCAGAAAGGCAGGGTGTCAGATTGTTGCTCCAGTAATGTAAATTGGATTGCAGTGCCATCCAGTGGAAATATAGCATAATTGCAAGCAACAATACACATACTGCAGAGTACAGATGGCCATCTGTAAATGTTACAGTACCTGCTCAAAGCCGCAGGCATCACAGCAGAATATCTGAGCACACGGGTGAGTCTTAATCATGATCTTCCCATCCTTCTGGGCTTTTGTGGCGAAATACAGCCTTCCTTTCATTGCCTTGCGCCTGCAAAATGCAAAACATACAATTATCAGAGTGAAGTTGGCACAACGCACGATGCCGACCAGGCGTTCAATGTAGCTACTTTATGTACCTCTCCGAGTCGAGGGTCATCAGCTTGTGCACATCAAAGCAGAAACGAATATCGGTGACGGTGCAGCTGGGGTAGGCCTCACTGGTGGAGGAGGAGGGAGACACCGTCAGTCACAATGTCCGACCTACTTCATCATACTACAACGCAGGGGCGTTTTTGCCATCAGGCAGACTAGGCAGTTGCCAAATTGCTTAGAAACGCCACTGCTACAACGGCACATTAAAAGTTGCAGATCTACAAGCTTTAAAACACAGCACGAAGTTTCAGCTTTTGAGCATGCCAATCTACTACTTTTGCTTGATTCGTTTTATTTGAATCCTAAAAAGTAACAGTTTAGGACCATGCTGATATCCTACACCAGTGTTGCTTTTGTACTTTAGGTGTGGAGTCTGCCTTCCACTTAAATTACAGCCATTTTAAACTATACGGCAGATTTATAGTTATTGTTATAATCCTTGGTGTGAATGGCCCTTAAACCTGCATGTTTTAAGTACAGTACAGATCATAGCACATGCTAGCAACACTGCATTATCAAAGCATTTGCAACACTGCACTGATCATCTAACTACAGAACAGAACAGAATCTCGCTCGGGTTGTAAGAACAACATGGATGAATAGAACAACACTATAACAGCAGAGCTGGATGTAATGTAATGATGTATCTGTCAAGGACCGACGGAGATTGTCATTTGCTTGTTGTACTAGTCAAGATAATCATACAATAAACACAATGTATTGTATGCTCACTGAAAGTGTTTGGTGATGTGTCCTGGATCTGAGATCTCTCTGGGTATGGAGGTGATCATGAGTGTTCTAGCCACCTGCAACAGATCACACAAAACAGCGCCGCCGCAGTTCAAACTGAATTGCCTTTAATTCGCAAACTGTGTCGGTTATGGTCCTTTAAATGGCACTGCTCTAGAATGGTAAATCAAGCCAGGTCTGCAAATGTGGTCAATTGAAGTTATCAGTCACAAAGTTATTATATATTTACACCTTCAAGTGAGAAACCACATGATCCCCCATCTTTATTACTTTACACCAGTGGTTATCAACCAGTGGTCCAGGGACCACCAGTGGCCCTTGAGAGGATTCCAGGTGTTCCCCAGCTAAATGATGGACCTAGTGGTAAGCAAATGGACCATTATAGATCTGTAAGTCTTGAGATTTAAATTATATGTAAACATCTGAATTACTACATTTTCAAGAATCTACCTGAGAAAATGTAGAAGAATTGTTATTTTGACTGATGTCTGGCCAGTTATCTCTCTCAATTGTGGACACAAACTTGAAAATCCTTAGTTTCGGGTTCCGAGAACCTAAACTCAACATCAAATGGTGGTGCGTTTCTAAAATGCAAAATAAATAGCGGGCCCTGATATGAAAATGGTTGACGACTCCTGCGTTACAGGCATTCACTGCATGGGTATTTTTTTGCACCTACAGTACTACTACATACTTGATGGCTGGGTGTCAAGAAAGAGCACAAGATGGCCGCGGCGTGGGAAAACAGACCTTTTCGTCCTCGCTGTACTCAAGCTTGGAGGAGTGGTGGGCCATGCACAGCATGGTGACGACGAAGTAGAGAAGTGCGAAGATGCTGTGAAGCCACAGAAAGCTGTCCCTGTGGAGAGAGGAACATTCTGTCTCCTACGGTCTCTGCTCCTTCACAGTTCTGACATGATTTGTGACACTTGAGCCTTATTATTTTCATTCAGACGTACCTTGAGCTGATGTTAGCCAGTGTCGTTCTCCCGAACGTTTCCGTGCTGTCGTCTGTTGGCGCAATGAGACATGACATTGACATTATGAGTTTCAGATGTAGTAAGAATGAGGCAGTGCTTAAAAGGGGAACTCCACCCATTTTCAACATTGTAATATGTCATTAGTAGAGGTGCTGGGTGGACATGATAAAATTCTCCCCATTCTGTGTTCCCAAGAAAACGAGGTCTGAAGAAAACCACTAACATCGTGAAACATCTTGATGTATTTTCACCATGTTAATGTATTTCTTTAGACGTTTCTTTTTTCTTTCTTTTTTTCTTTTTTTTACAAATGGAACCAAATGAACCCCTTAGGGTTCATTTGGTTGCATTTGTACACTCTCAGAAAAAATGTTGAAAATAGGTGGAATTCCCCTTTAAAAAATAATAATAATGTTCTCCACCCAACTTAATGAAGCAGCTTGACAAGACATTTCATTTCAAACACACGCAAAATTCAAACATTGCAGTCACGCCTCACTGCAATATTTTAGCTTGGGGCACGCTTTTTGTTTAACGTTTCCATGGGTACCCGCTATAAGTATGCTGTTGTTGTTTTCTTTTTTTACGGCGTGACACACGGGTGCGTAAGATGACAGCCAACGCCAATAAAACTGGCTGTGGAAAACCCTGCTCCCGTATAGAGCCCATAATGGCCCTATACTATTGTAGTCTGTGGTCTGCATTCCTTCTGGCACGACTTAACGCCCCGATTTATACGGGGTTGCGTGCCAAACAGAACCCACCTACGAGCTCCCCGACGCGTCGCCCCGCACAACACTGGTGTAGGCAGTAAATCAAGACTTCACTCCATATTTGTTACAGAAAAAGCACATACGTAACTGACAAGTGTCATTTCTGCTGTTGCTATTTAGCAGATGGTCTCAGGCAGTGCACCATCTGTCTGAACCTCTGCTGACTGCACGTGTGTTAAAGGGAAAGTTGTTGCCAATTCCTGTTCAAGGTAGAGCTTGATTAAATGCCAGTGTTGCATAAGTGCTACCTCTGTGTGTGTATGTGTGCGTGTGTGTGTGTGTGTGTGTGTGTGTGTGTGTGTGTGTGTGTGTGTGTGTGTGTGTGTGTGTGTGTGTGTGTGTGTGTGTGTGTGTGTTTAGGAGTATAGAATGAGTGTGTGTGTGTGTGGGGGGGGACATCCAGTCGCATCTCAAGCCTATAGCAGCTCAGTCTGGCGCATCTCAGAAGCAGGACGTGTAGCAATAGAAAGGAAGGCACTGGAGTAACACAGACAGTTCTAGCCTTTAATTTATAGTATCGTTCACATCTTCGTCTTCGCCTGCTCCAGTGCCTCCTTTCCTATTGTTGCGCCAATGGAAAAGTCGTTTCAGTAGGCTAAAGCGCTACGTTTCTCCCACACTTTTTTAATAAGTAGTTTTAGTATTAGTTTTACCTCCGGGAAACTAAAATAACATTGGTGTGTGTGTGGTATGTGTGCGCACGCGCACCTATGTGTGTCAAGGTTGGGTCATTTTCAGGTCATAATGGAGGTAGTTTCAGTGTAGCTCTACTTTTCCCACACATGCTAGTTTTAGTCTTGGTTTTACCTCCAGAGAACAAAAATAACATTGGACTGTGTGTGTGTGTGTGTGTGTGTGTGTGTGTGTGTGTGTGTGTGTGTGTGTGTGTGTGTGTGTGTGTGTGTGTGTGTGTGTGTGTGTGTGTGTGTGTGTGTGTGTGTCCTGGCCAGTTTCCCAGTAAGGTGCCCTGCGTGGCTGTCTTGAGGTTAAGGATATCCCCGGGCCTACAGGCCTCAACGTAAAGCCCTGAATTACCCAGGAGGTTCCCAGAAAGGTTGACAGGCAGGATGACGGCCAAAGACAGCAGGCAAACCACGGTCATGAGCAGGATGATGTGGCGCTGGAAGGACAGGTATGTGACTGCATCAATGCCACACTTACTGCGGATCTCCTCGTCTCTGCAAAGACAGGAAGCATACAGGGAGTTTTGTTTGTGTATTTGAACCGTTTTGACATAGTAGCTATTCGTAACTATTTACTGAAGTCAGTAAATGGCAAAGCAATAATGTTGAGCTTCAAAGACCTAGCATCTGTCTAAATCACTTGCAATCTAAATAACAGTATTATTAGAGCAAAACAAATCTAAATAAACTGTGAGCAAAGTAGCCAACATAAATCTGCACAGTATCACTATGTTACACAAAGTATGAAAAGGAATGAGGAGTGCTTGGGGTAAATGTAATGATACTGAAATGGGTCTTCCAGTACCCAAGGGGTACTCAGGGCAAGGGTCAGTCTGCCACCAAGACAATTAGGTCTACAGCTCAACACCCCAACGTGAGTAAGGCCGAACCACAGCTAAGCTGCTGTCGAAATGTGCGGTCGCTCTGGACAGCCCAGTTTCAGGAAACCAGGGTCATAAAAAGAAATCCAGGAGATGCTAGCTGCTGCCATGGCAGCCCACACATCAAGATCACACACACAGGGGTGGGTTTGCACTTTCCCAGGGATCCCAGGCTGAGCCACTAACATGACATCTAAAAAAAGAGGCACCCAGACTCCGCCATAATACTATGGAAACCATGGACACACAGGGAAGTGACTTTTTTTTTACGGGGCTAAAATCAGTTCAGTGCAGTCAGACTTGAGCGAATTCAAATATCCAGTGGGGAACCACGGCACCGCTGGTCGCATGAGCCCAGACTCGTTTGTTTTTGGTGCTTAATGAGGGATAACATGAGAGCTTACGTTTGATGATGACATCAGCTTTAAGAGAGAGCGCGCCAATAAAACAATGACAATTAGTGGGGTGGGGGGAGGGTGAAACAAGTTAAGTACTCGGTGTACTTACTTCATATGGTAAAGTGACGCAAGCCAAGAGCAGAAACCCTGAAAGAGGAGTGACATGACATGAAACATTCAGTGGAGAGCGTCATAAAGTCAATACATTACATATGTCCCTCATCCGTATGGAAGTCAGTGCACAGCACATCTGGCTACTAGCTTGCATTGAACACTTTAATAAAAAAACAGGGCCTCCAGGGAGACAAAAATGAGGAGTTTTAATAGGTCTAGCCTAAGGCTGTAACTACTTTACTGTGTGTAGGCATTAGGCAATGACTGTAGTCTATAAACACAGAGGGGATGACATCACTCTTGTCACACAGGTGTCTGTCATAGATGGGTCAGCTGAGTTAGACTTTTCTTCTGCAAGGGTCGACAACAAGACATTTTACTGCTCATTTCACTCCTTTTAAAGCCACTAGGAGGAGCTAAAATGGACCACACAGGGGTTAGAACAGGTTGTTTATGTACTTTATCTTTCTTACATGCAGAAATCGCATGCAAGCGTGTGCATTGCAATATACTGTAGGTGTGGCGTGAAACCTCATACAGTAGTAATGTCCAGTACTTAACAAAGTTGAATGGGAGGATTTCTTTCTGTGAGACAAAACCAAAGAGGAATACGGAAGTAATGCTTGACAATGAGTGACCATTCCAAACACTGCAGTACTGTACATGACTGTAGAGATCTGTACATTGAATCCTCATAATTGGTGTTGAAGGGAGTGTTGATGTTTTTGTTGTGTTACATAACCCCGTGCCCTTACGTTACATAAGTTCCAGCATGCCTTTGAGCTGAAATGCTTTTGTGCCAAATCATGCCATACTTACCTTAGCTGCAATTTGTAACACTAGATGAATTGAATCTAGAGTTGCAACACCCTCCATTGACAGGCATTCATCCAATTAGAATAATAATCACCTGCGTGGCACTTCTTGACAGAGTAGTCATAACACTCATAGACTTTTAAGAAACAAGTGCTTTGCAGATTGAAAGAATATATTCAACTTGCTTTACAGCTGCAATTGTGGTGAGTTCCACATTGTTTAATACAATCAGATTGGACATTTCTATTTGGATGAATGGAAGGTCAATGGAGGGTGTTGCAAGTCCAAATTCAATCCATTATGTATTAAAAAAATAGTGTTGCAGATTGCGGCTTACCATATCCTTGGTCTCTGAGTCAGAAGGGCTGGACTCAGAAGGAGACTTCTCCTTCTCGCTCGGCTCTCCATAAAACAGAGATGTGAGGCTGAAGGGGAGAGCAAACGGGAAATTAAGCAATATGATAAGTTATAAGACAAAACCTGGGAAAAAAAGACAAAATACATTCAAAGAACATATCCATCTTCAAGTTTTCTGAAAACACACAATATTCAAATATTTATATAGCAGCAAAAAATACTGTACAGAATCCAAAAATAGATTCCTGGCCTGAATGGATTAAAGAGATATTTCAAAGAACAAACAAACGAACAAAAAACGTATGATCATTTTATCGTCTACTCAGGCTTATGTGAACAACATATTTGATATTCATTTTATCCGTTATACCCCCTTTTTATACAAACCTAATATAACTTCAAACTCAATTTTAACGATGATAGATCAAAAACACAAGCTTTTTTCTGTTGACTGAGATCGTCCTTCTAATACATAAGGGGAGCCGTGGAAAAACAATCATTAAAAAGAAATGAAAACATTAACTCAAAATCCACCACCCCTGCAAAGTTTGATTATAATCGGTTTATATAAGAAGGGAGCGGGGAAGCTTAAATGAATATCAAATATCTAAATACTGAATCAAGCAACATAAAAACTGTCTGGGGTGTTCACATAAGACCGAGTAGACGATGAAATGACCATTTTTTCCCTTCTACAAGCTCATTGTGCGGAACTGAGTGCAGCGCTATACGAGATGCAAATCTTTTAATATATATTCTTTCAGAACTCAGATCTTTGGTTCTGCCGTGTCCCTAATGCTCAGGATTTTATGTATAAGCACACACGCACACACAGTCTTGTGCTACTGAAGGAAAGACGTGTGTACGTACAGTACAGGTATGTGTGCATCGATTGTCTTGAAGCACAACAGGTACTATGGTCACAACCAGCACAGGGTGTGATTATGCCCAGTGGGAATGCTTAACTCATCCTTCACGCTACCTACGGCAGCACTCCTTCTAGTATACCAAATCCAAAATGATTGGCACTGCAATAGTATTGAATTGAGGACTTGAGGGATACTGTAATAACAGTTTTATGCTGCTGCTGCACCGTTGGAGTCCAATACAAAACGATTATGATGGGGTGTGAAAATATTTCCCTCCATGCCAGCACCCCAGACATTCTGCCGGAACATTAAAATGGACTAAGGGACTGTACGTTATTTACCGGGGGGGGGGGGCTGGTGCGTAGGGGGGGGGGGCCATGATGAAAAAAAAAGAGGTCAGGGGAGGGCCATGACAAAAACAATCGGAGTTTAGGGGGGGCCATGGGGAAAAAGGAGACGGAGATTTAGAGTGTAGACTGAGTTACGTTTACTCATAGAGCTAGTAGACCAATGGCGATTCTTCTACATTGACTTCAACTGCAGTTTGTCCCTATTCAGGCCATTTGAACAGCGCTCAGTTTCTGACTCCTCAATGTCGTGACTCCGGGTGGACTGCCGCTTCCGTGTGCGAGGGTCCATCTGCAGCATGGACCCTCCTCCTCCCTCCATGCAGTTGAGTGAGATCCTGTCATGGCGTCCACCCCTCTTTGGTTACAACACACGTAGGGAAAAGAAAACTTTGCCTTTTTACCAAGGACTGCGTTCGGTTTGATAAATAATGACAGCAGAGCCGTTTTCTAAAGCCCGATACGGGCGGATGCATGGATTATAAATCAGCACGTCGAGCTGTGGTGAGTAGCCTAAAACGAGTTGTTTGTTGCCCCCCTTTGCTCCATGAAGTGAACGGTGTCTGTATTGCTCTGTCTATACTCCAGGCTTACATAGCTACTCCACCCAGGCTGCGCTGGGTAGAATCATGCCATCTAGTAGAGTTGCGACATTGGGGGGTCAGAAACCGAACGTGCTGGATAGTATTTTCTGTTGCGCGAAGCTGAGAGATCGCACAACAGGGCTATAGTTTTCAAAGAGGCCAGCGCGAATAAATAAAAGCTCTTTTAGACACGTGTAAAACATGACAACTATTGGGAAATCAATGCTGATAGTTACCTATCAGGGGGAGGGCCATGGGAAAACAACATTGAAGTGGGGGGAGGGCCATGGGGAAAAAATTGAGGTGGGGGGGGGGGGCATGATTTTTTTTTTCTGACCGGACTTCCAGTTTACCAGCCCCCCCCCCGGTAAATAACGTACAGTCCCTAATTAAATCAGCGCAAATGACCACCTGCTACTGGTGAGGCTGAACTAATCAAGCTCCTATTCTTATTGGAGAGGAGCTTCGTTCAGGTGATGAATGGTAAAATGGGTGCATTTATTTAGTGCCTTTATCCATGGTGATTTACATTGATACACATCCACACGTATACGGTACGTGTGTCCTATGTGTGTTCTATTTCTGGACCATACACTTAACTACACAGAACCAGAGATCCTGGACAGGCGTTGAGAACCAGTATACCATTTTTGACATTATGGTGCGTTGACATGACCAACCATTTTCCCCCATGCTTCTGCAGTAAAATGTAGTACCAGGAGAGGGAGCTAGAGGCTGTGGTGTCAGTGTTCATCTAAATGAGAACACTGCTCTGAGACCAGTAGTTACCATGTGTTTAGGGCAAGGGTTTTCAACCCCCCAGGTCCTTGATTCCAGGTTCGCCCCCAGCTAAATGCTGGAGACTAACTAAGCGGACCCTTATACATCAGAGTTTCATTTGTTAAACATTACTTAATTTACAATAAGTCTACTCTATACAATTCTTTACTTATTTTAACTTTCCTGTTATCTTCCCTAATGGTACCGGTACAACATCAAAACAGCATGGAATTGCATACAAAATCTTTGCAATTTCTGGACAGAGAGGCAAAATCTTATGAAGTGGTGGTCCATGGCTCAACTGCCAAATATATATATGAAAAAAAAAGGTTGAAAACCACTGGTTTAGAGTTATGCTAATGAAGTTTTCACCTGTCGTTCTCCACCAGCAGAGCCAGACGTCCATAGTCCCATGCAGCCTTCCTCAGGCAAGAGAAGATCAGCAACAGGAACTGTGGAGCAGAAAAACAGTTGAAGCACAGAGCTTGTAAATATTGGGTAAAGATGTACTTACAGTCTGTTCATAATTACTCATCTACAAACTGCTTGCAAAATGTTTATAAATAACAGATTGCTAGGGTAAAGTAATGACCTGCATGTGTTTCCTAAAGAAGAGGCCTTGCAGCTGGCACAAATATCCTTGCATCCCATGGAGAAAGACAGAGATGCATTCATGCATGCAAATAACATATACACATCACAACACACTCACACAGGTGTGCACACGCAAATGTGCTAACCCTAACACACATACAATATAGGGTGAAATGATTCAAAATGAATGCACTCCAGTACCTCAACCTGTGCCTGCTTGCCTAGTTAACAGGGGCCACCATGAATTAAAAAACAAATGCATCATATAAAACAACTACCCAGATAATCATTTTTCATATTCTGACAACATTCATTCATTATATTCAAATTTGGCCCAGAATATGATGTCATATTCGGAAAGGAACTGATCGTCCCCATTCTGGCACCGCCTTTCAAACACACAAAGAAAATCACATATCTCATGACTGTTAAAAAAAAAACTTTGGGGGGTGTAAACACATTAGGTATGGTAAAACACAAGCAATCTTGAAAAAAAAAAGTGTAAAATCCATGGTTTTCAAGAGTTGGCAGCAGAGGTAGTATTCAACTATTCATGGTTACTTAAACTGTTTTTTTTAGTAGATATTTACAGTATATTGTGTACAGTGACGCAGTTGAATGGAAATGTATCAGATTAATCATGGAGAGTGTCTTTACTTCACAAAACTGTTGCTCTTGCAGCATAATCATCTGCTCCTCCATGCCAAGTGGATAGACTGCTGAGCACAGCAAGTTCATCCACACCGCAAAACTCTACAGAAATAACTATATCCACCATAATTAATACAATAATATTTCTGTCATGCTATTAAACATCGCATTAATTTGCCAGAAATTAATGTGTTCCATGGACCACTGATTCCCAAAGTGGGGTCCTGGGGCCTCCAGAGTTAACACATCAATTTGGCCACTTGTTCAATTTTTATGCTGGCTATTAAAAATAGCACATGTACAAGCACACATAGTGTCACTTCATGCTTCGCTGATAGTGGTAATGTTATGTTCTTTAAAAAATAATAAAATAAATGTTGGGAACATTTTCATCATTTAGATAAACACTTCTGGAGGTCCCTCCCTGGCACAACACATTTACAGATGTGGGTCAGCGGTTGACTTGGAGAACTTGCCATATATAGTGCTTTCATAATGGGAGAGGTGGACAGGCAGAGAGAGAGAGAGAGAGAGAGAGAGAGAGAGAGAGAGAGAGAGAGAGAGAGAGAGAGAGAGAGAGAGAGAGAGAGAGAGAGAGAGAGAGAGAGAGAGAGAGAGAGAGAGAGAGAGAGAGAGAGAGAGAGAGAGAGAGAGAGAGAGAGAGAGAGAGAGAGAGAGAGAGAGAGAGAGAGAGAGAGAGAGAGAGAGAGAGAGAGAGAGAGAGAGAGAGAGAGAGAGAGAGAGAGAGAGAGAGAGAGAGAGAGAGAGAGAGAGAGAGAGAGAGAGAGAGATTTCACCCACGCTATAACTCCTGGGAACGGAAACCTGAACAATCTGATTGTGTGTCGGTGTGTTGTCAGAGTAATACTGTAACACCGGCAATGTAGAGCAAACTGATATCTTGTATGCTTGTTACACAATAAAAGCAGTTGATAAGCAAGCAATAGCGTCACATCACTACGCTCAACACAACATCAGCACCACTGCCACTTTATAACCAAAGTCTGAGGTGTCAGTCAGACATGGTCAGATCACAGAGGTCACAGAGGTCAGGTGTTTGAGGCACTCTAGGTCCTTTGTTTTTTACTACATATACATGACCAAACAAACCAATGAAACCTGACCCACCACACACCGTTGCTTAAGACTGAAGAAGACCACTACTACATACAAATAATACATCCTAAATCAGCAATGGTGAGCCACTGTGGCTTCTTTTAGAGTAGTATGTGGTTGTCTTGGAAACAGAGAGGTCAGCATGTGAGCATCTCCACATGCACGCACGCACACACATGCACACAAGTCAATAGCTAAATTAAGTCAAGTGTGAATAGTCCCTCCTCTTTCATAATTGTGAATGACAATAGTTCACAAAGAATCCACTGCAATACATCATGCGACAAAGATAGAGCATGATGGAGTGAAGGAGCGAGAGTGGTACAACATTTGAATATGAAAGATGCACATGATGAATCAAGTATTATTTATGGAATAATAGTACAGTAGTGTAATTATTTTTGGAGTTATGGAACTCAATGGCAGTGCACATTGGCTGAAACTTGATAGATAACCTTAGGCTTAATATAAATGGAGGTCAGAGAAGGTTCATTTTACAATTTAACCACAGCATAAAATCACACAAGGATCTACTGAGTCTGAGGTAGAACTGACAACACGGTTAATAGGAGGAAAGTTGCTTTTATACTGATCCAAAGTCATGCATCTGGGAAATCAGGACATCCTTTGTCGAACCTCAAGGATTTATATTAATTTTGCTCTTGCTCTCACGGTTAGGTCTGAATGTTTACTGTAGATAGGAATCTCTCTAGAGAGATCTCAGGGGCTTCTCAGGGGCTTAAAACCATCAGCTAAGGCAGTGGTTCTTAAACTTCATTTTTGTAATTCAAAGACCCCCATAACTCTGATGAACCAGTTTGTCATGTAAGGTTCCATTTGAATCAGAGTAATAAGTTACTGACTTGGGGTCCGTGGATCCCACTTTGAGAAAGACTGATCCAGGGGTAAACCGCCCTTGATTTCATCTCCTGTCATGGTCAAATCCTCCATGTTGTCCTGACAACCAGGCCAATTATAATGTAGAGCTTGTAATTGAGGTTGACCACGGTGTAAAGATCAAGAGCAGGCTTCACAGGACATAACAAGCGAACCAAGGTAGTTGACGGATGAAAACATGAACCCTGCTGTCTGTGGACAGAGGAATGAGAATTATCTGTATATAGTCTGTATACAAATATTTTGAATTTACAGGATGTCAACAGATCTATTAAAAAACTACACTCGTGTGAAGTGAGGGGGACCCAGATTGTATTTATATCAGTGAGATGATCTTACATTGTAAGATCATCACAAATCATTACGTTTGTGATGATTTGATCGGCTGAGCATGGAATGTGATGTACTGTATGACTATTTATGATGATGAGGATAATAAGAAGAGCAAAGAGAAGTTCTCATCCTTGAGGTGAGAAACAGAGAAATACAGTAAATCCAATTCCAGTTATACTGTATCCTTGGGATATTTCACCTTTTCCCCTCTAGAGAGGTTGTCTTGGCACACAGATAAGCCACACAGTGATTCAGCAAAGACAATATACAGTAGCAGCAACAAGTGGAAGCGAAGACAATTACAGCATCCAACGTGCAGAGAATAAGACAATATCTACCATCCAGAGCATTCCATTGATGGCAAGGACAGTCGGTATCCCTCCAAAGGGCAAGCCCTGCAAGACACTGCTGCGAGAGTGAGAGCGGTAACACCTCTCTGCTGTGCTGTTGCCTTCGCCAAGGGAAGCCAGAAAGCCCAGGACATCCAGCTCCATGCCGATCCCCTCCACAGGGGACTCCCTGGTTACAAACAGCTCCGAGTCCACCATCGTTCTTTTCGGGATGCCAAGTCAAGCAACCATCCCTAAAGAGAGGCAAAGAGAGGAAGAAAGATTATTAATATTATTATGTTACTTTCACCTGACTGTTTTAGAAATCCCCATTTCCTGTACTGTTTAAGGGGCACTCGGGTGGTGCCAGGGTAAAGCTGCCCTCCACCCAGCCTCGGGGTTCAAATAGTACTGTACTTGCTTGACTAGCTTGTTCCAACACTGTTTGAGGATAGAAAGCCAGATAGGATGTCTGTTACTGCTTGAGCTACTCCTGGGTTGGATAAAGTGTTCTCTGTCTCCATGTGTACATTATATCCTCCTAAACTCCCTGCTGTCATGATGAAGAGAAGCGGCTGGTGACATGCATACTAAAGACGTGTGCTTGTCCCACATGCACAACCGTATAGGGTGAGCACTGAGCAGTGAGTGACAGACCGCAAATGTGGGGAAAATTGGGAATTGACATACTGTAACAAAATTACCTTAGTATGAAAGTGATTGATAATGATCAAGGCTTATTTTATGAAGAAAGAGTAACAGGCCCATTGGTGTCTAAAGGTTTATGCAGAAAATAACCAATACCTGTATGCTGGGCACACAACAAATCCCCTTCCTTTGTTTGCACAGATGGAGTTTCTTGTTTGTTGCTAACTTGCCCTAGGATTTTCTCCCCAGTTTTTTCAACCAACAATAATATAAGAGCAAGAAAACAAGGTTAATGTTTGTTATTTTAAAAATGTATAGTTAGTGATTTCACTTAATTCAAATATTATTATTAAAAAAAAATAGTTTCAGTTTGGGCTTTGGGATTAAAGCATTTTCCTCGAATCAGGGTCGAGTGGGGGTGCATGTGCTGTTGGCCTGTCGCACTTCCCCCACTGTAGAGTGTGTGCATGTGCATATCTTGTTACTGGGGGGACCATTTTTCCCCAAATCAACCTAATCACTTACTGCTCCTTTAATGTAGGCATTTACCAGAAATTATGCACCATAGATCTTTTTTGTTGCATATCATTATACCACCACTCCACCACGCTCTACCATTGCAATCACTCTATACTCAATACTCAAATATAGTTCAAAAGTTCAAAAATCCGAACCAACCTATTAAGGTAAGGGTTGAATGACTCATTCAAAGGCCTGAAATGTGACAGGAAGATGTTAAACAGCCCACTTAAGTAGGCAAACGTATTGATCAATGGCCTTGCTCCTTACGCTGCACGTTTGTGCTCCAAGAGCCATGAATCAAGTACAGGAATCAAGGCTTTTATCGGTGAACTCATCTGTAAACTGAATGAGCTGCTGAAGCTCAGTTTTTGGCACAAGGGTTTCCGTAAACTGAATGAGCTGCTGAGGCTCCAGTGTTGTCACCCTCCTGTGCATTTTCAATATGAAGCCATCATAATTCATTCATGTTCTGTCATATGGGTTGCAGATGCAAGGTATAACGGAGGTCACAGAACATAAAATAATCATAAAATGGTGCTTTAGGCTGCCTGCCACAACCACAAAATAAAGGTTTGAGCCTGGTAAATTCTCGACTCGTAAAATACCCAGGATGATACGTGTCAAGTGGACAGTTGTCCCTCATGCAGCAGAATGTCCCAAGATTACCAACAGCAGATTGTTGTTGTTGTGTTGCTTTCTCCATCGGGCATGGTCCAGAACGTTTGCATCCTGTATACTAATACAACACAAACATTCATTGTCATTGGATCATGAATGATGCAATTTATAGGCCACATTTTGGCCAGATAACATTTGATCAAGATGGTATGATTTTGCAGGCCCTCTCCGGGTTGGCAGAGCTGAAGACCTCGTGGAATGAAGAGCTCTAGATCCACACAATACAGTAATGTGTTCTGCAGGCCTAATGTATCCAAAACTGATTTACATCCCTAGCCAAATACACTGCGGTCCAACTTTCAATGGAGCTGCCACAGACGGGTGGCAGGGGTGATGGGGGGGGGGATATCGATAACAATGAATTGAGAACAAAGAGAGAACAGCGGATGAACTGAGAAAAAATGGCAGTGTTCAAATGAGAACGAAAGCTGAGACGGCAATGCTAAATAAATCCAAATTGGCAAGCCTCCATGATGTGATTTATGATACGATTGCATCAATGATAATGGACGATCACAGTACCGCTCTATTACACCCGTGATCTTAATAGTGTAGTCTATTTAAGCAGACCAATACTCACTCTGACATGCCCAGCATCTTGCTACCGCTTATATCACTTTTGTTTTACATTTGTGTATCCGCAGGTTCTGCCCTATGAATGGCTCATACTTCATCATGTGATCTCTCAGACTTCATCATGTGATCTCTCAGACTTCATCAAGTGATCTCTCACTACAGATTCTGCTAACAGCAGAATCTAACAGGGTAATGTGTCCTAAACATATAGGGGCAACCGTGACTCAGGCGGTAGAGCAGGTCGTCCAATGATCCATGGGCCAGCTATTTGAATCCCGGCTCCTCCTATAAAGCTGCTATATACTGGGCCTGTAAACGCACCATAGTCTGCACCCAGGATGCAGTGGGCTAAGGAAAACCAAGGCGTTCCTACCCAAAAGAAATGTAGGTGGTGCCCAACTGGCCGACCTTCAGCCAGAGGGTCACCATCCCGCAGATGAAAAAAAAAGAGCAATAAACTTTGTTTTGATGCCAACTGCCGTTGGACTGCATAACCTTTCTGTAATGCATATATGGTTCTGTTTCTGCCCCGCTCCTGTGTGATTACTGTATGTCCAGGTGTGTCTGATGTGTTTGTTGTGATCAGGGACGGCTCCAGACATTTGTGCATGGGGGGGCTATGGGGGGGCTGAGTTTTTTTCAGCAGGGGCTAGTGAATTTCGGCAAAACAATGATATATATATATATATATATATATATATATATTATATATATATATATATATATATATATATATATATATATATATATATATATATATATATATATATATATACACACACACACACACACACACAAATACAATGGTCCTGTTTATATGCTAAAATACATGTTCATGTTACACAACAAAGCAAATCATTGTCACTGGCTAATTTTTTTTCCCAAAATGAATGAATGAACTCTTAGTCTTTTAGATCTTCAGGGGACAGTTACACATGTACCACAGTTTCAGAGATCTGCAGAACGTAAATGGACACACACACACACACACACACACACACACACACACACACACACACACACACACACACACACACACACACACACACAATACTTGATCTCACAGACAGACACACAGAAGTAGTCGCAGCACTGCACTCACGCACAGACATAGTGAGGCGGCCTTTACATTAACATGTAGGCTAAATAAAGGGACGCACAGGCTAGAAACAGCTTCTAACTTGATCTCACAGACACACAGAAGGAGTCGCAGCACTGCGAACATCCACACACAGTGAGGCGCGGCGGCCAAATGCGAACATGTAAATACAGGGACGTGCAGAGTGTGTTAGGGTCCAGGGACAGAAATCACATAAGAGGGCACTTTTGGACAAATGGCAAATCTACAAGCTCACAATGCTTCATAGCGTGTCGCGGTGGGAGCCTGTAGATCAGCTATTTTTGGGGCAGTTGTTCTTGCCGCTAGTAGAAGGCTGGTTACCTGGTCGCACCATCCCCACAACACACGCTGCTCCCCTGGCTTCATTTTCGGGCACTTCATGTTGGTTCTCTGGCCCCGAATCAGACTGCAGGTCTAAGTTTCAGGTCTACCGTCAGCCGAGTTGTCCACTGAATCGGCTCTTAGGCGTCGCTTTTTACCGAACACAACAAACCGGTCCATTGTACTGGACTTAAAACAAACGGTGCAGCAACCGAGTTAGTTGTCCCTCCAAAAACACAGTCAAAAGGTTTGTGAACTATGAACTTGGCGGACGCTCTGTTGATTGGAGGATTGCAATGCGTATTGCGTACGTGACCGTGCGGGCGAAAATGACAGGTGGTGAGAATTCTGAGAAATGGATTATTTCAGTATTATACATCATTCCAAAAATTACAAGTATCATGATTTTATAGCAATGATTTACATGAAAGTCAGTCAGTTTGGTCTTCCATATATTTTATTTATTCCCTGAATATTTTTCATCACAGTCATGTTTTTGGCCAGGGGGGCTTAGGGGGGGCTAAGCCTCCAGCAGGGGGGGCTAGAGCCCCTGCTAGCCCCCCCTGGCGCCGTCCATGTGTGTCTGATGTGTTCGTTGTGATATTGTATATTGTTTATTTTTATCACATCATGCTGCTGATTACTGTATGACCAGGGGGGTATTTCACGAAAGGTGGATTAGAAAATCGGGGATTTAAGCCAAAACCACGCTTTTTATATCCTGGTCTTTAGAGCCTGGTTCATTCTGTTCCACCAAAGCCAAGCAAGGCTCAAAATGTGCGGATTTAGCCAGCCAGGATCATATAGCCTCACTTGCAGGCTCGTGCACATACTGCTTGAAAAGGCTGTGATGAGGATTGTAGATTCCTTGAGTGCGACCAATCACCGAGACCGGCAAGAGCCAGAGAGCCGTGCCCATAGATAAAAAAGCCTATACATGGCCGCGTTCCAAATTATTATGCAAATCATGTTTTTGTTTGATTTTCCAACATATTTGATGCAAATGATGATCAGCATAATTTTCAAGTCATTAGCTGTCAATTTTTATTTCAAATGTTATTGAACAAACCTACTAATGAAAACAGAATTTAGATAATAAATTAAAAACTTGGAAAAGTGCGTTTCGCACTGTTCCAGATTATTATGCACATCATAGTTTCAAGACATTTTCTAGTTTGTAAAGAACTGAAAATAGTAATTTATTGTATTCATAGCAATAATGAGGTCATATGTACTGGGAAAAAAGCTATTTCAATCCATAACATCTTAACAGGTCAAGTTACATGCTAACATAGGACCCCTTGTTTGATAGCAGCTTGCGTCCATCAAACTTGTGAGTTTATGGAGAGTTTCTGCTTGAATGTCTTTGCAGGATGTCAGAACAGCCTCCCAGAGTTGCTAATTGGATGTGAACTGCCTCCCACCGTCATACTGTACATGAAGACCATTTTTCAAAACAGTCTTGTTCACTGATGAGTGCCGTGCAACCCTGGATGGTCCAGATGGATGGAGTAGTGGATGGTTGGTGCATGGCCACCATGTCCCAACAAGGCTGTGACGTCAGCAAGGAGGTGACGGAGTCATGTTTTGGGCCAGAGTCCTAGGGAAAGACCTGGTCGGCCCCTTTAGATCTTTCGCTCGAGGATGCTCCACACATTCTCAATAGGATTGAGGTCAGGGGGGGGGGGCACACCATGATTTTTTTTTCCCCTTTTATGCCCATAGCAGCCAATGAAGCTGAGGTATTCCTTGCAGCACGAGATGGTGCATTGTCGTGCTTGAAGATGATTTTGTTTCAGAAAGCATGATTCTTCGCTTTTGTACAGTGGAAGAAAGTGGTCAGTCAGAAACTCAACATACTCTGCAGAAGTCATTTTCACACCTTCAGGGACCCTAAAGGGGCCGACCAGATCTTCCCCTAGGATTCCGGCCCAGAACATGACTCCGCCACCTACTTGCTGACGTCGCAGCCTTATTGGACGGCACTCATCAGTGAACAAGACTGTTTGAAAATTGGTCTTCATGTACAGTATGAGGGTGGAAGGCAGGTCACATCCAAGCAGTAACTCTGGGAGGCTGTTCTGACATCCTGCAAAGACATTCAAGCAGAAACTCTCCATAAACTCACAAGTTTGATGGACGCAAGCTGCTATCAAACAAGGGTTCCCATGTTAACATGTAACTGGACCTGTTAACATGTTTTGGATTGAAATAGCTTTTTTTCCCAGTACATATGACCTCATTATTGCTATGAATTCAACAAATTACTATTTTCAGTTCTTTACAAACTAGAAAATGTCTTGAAACTATGATGTGCATAATAATTTGGAACAGAGCTTTTTAAGTTTTTAATTTATTTTCTAAATTCTGTTTTCATTAGGAGGTTTGTTCAATAACATTTGAAATAAGAATTGACAGCTAATGACTTGAAAATTATGCTGATCATCATTTGCATCAAATATGTTGGAAAATCAAACAAAAACATGATTTGCATAATAATTTGGAACGCGGTGCCCATAGATAAAAAAGCCTATATATGGCCGGGCCTTCACAGCAGAAGCGCAGCAGCAGCTGATGATGATCTCGAAGGCGATCATTAATAAAGGGCAATACGAGCGCGATTAACAAGGCCAGGAACATGGCATGGCGATCGGATCCAATCCGATCCATGGCAAACTATTGCCAATAGACTGAATGCATAAGTTGTCAAAAATAAAAGTTGAAGACCATATTCATGATATCATATCTCCGAAATGGAAGGGTGAGCTACTGTATATGTTTAAAACGCGGCTATATCGGGCTATAAGCTGAAATAGTGCACTGATTGCATTGTGCTCCCCGAACGAAGTGTGTACATTAAGTGGGCTCTCTCTCTCTCTCTCTCTCTCTCTCGTCCATATACAACCACAGGTGTTGAAATAAGTGTAAAAAGTCATTGGATTGGCCTAATAAACAGTGAAGACATGAGGATTAGGTTAAACCTGACAGCCTGGTCCGGAGCAGGCTAAATCCATAGCATTAATTTCCAGGGGAACTAATGTGGCATTGCTTTCATGAAACCAAATCAAGCCTCAACATATCCAGGTTAACTGGTCAAGTTAATCTGGCAAGATTAACCAGTTTTCCGAATGAACGCTAATCCAGGATATAATAAACCGGGATATCAGTTAAATCCTGACTTTTTCCCTAATCCACCTTTCGTGAAATAAGCCCCAGGTTTGTGTCTGATGTCATGTGTTTGTTGTGATATTATATAGTGTTTATTTTTATCACATCATGCTGCTGCAAAAACACCTCAATTTCCCTTTCAGTGTCAAGTTGGGACATCTATTTACCCATTTTACATTGCTCCCAGTATTCCCGCCCACACTGGAATAACTAATTGCCAGTCTCAGCCCGTATTAGGTCGATGTGTCTGCAAAAAGCGCACTGTCAGGAGCAGGCTTGAGCCCTGTGAAGCATTCCCTAAATGAGCTGTGCCATGCGATGTGAAGTCCACTTCTGCTAACTCTGCAGCACCTTTGCACACAGATCAGAGAACAGTACCGTAAATCATCACATGTCTGCTATGATGAAATGGGGTGTCATGTCACAAACGTCCAAACATGGTCAAATCCGTCACAACCTATTTGTCATCTATTTGATGCAACCGACTGAGTCTTGGAGTCAGCTACTGTGTGCAAGGTAACACACTCATCAGCAGCAGGTCAGTATCTTGCTGAAGGTATGATACGCGGAGACAAATTGCACTGCGAAGAAGAGCCAGAGATTCGAAGTTTCGAACCGGGACAATTACAGTTCATAAACGTCCACTTCCTGACCACAGCTGCGAAAACCTGTTTCTATCGCTACTGCTTCCTCATTGAGTTCTCTAGGTTACAAGAGTGCACCATCCTGCTCTACCAGTTCAAAGGGGACTGCTATAGAAGTGGGTAAGAAGGATTTCATTGGACTAATGGCACAGAGAAACAGTAGGAGTCTTGCGTCATCGAATCCAATGCAAAGTTTAACCTGTCCTGTACTTCTTTAAATTTTAATCAAACATCAAACAGCATCGTACAGAAATTTGAATAGAAAGTTCAGATTAAATCATATTGTTTTGAAAATACATAATTCTAGCATCACAGACACAATATAGGAAGAATGCATAGCTATTAAGCTGAGATGAGACTAGCAATTTAAAAAAATGTGCTACGTAACAACAATTAGCTAATTTGATGATGGTAATAGCACACTCAACACAAACAAAGAGCTTGATACACAGCAGCACAAACACACCTTTTATCGACTCGCAACGCCTTCCATCAAAATGTGTCTGCATGTCTCACTCTGGATCTGGTTGCCAGAGTAGTAGTGTCTCCAGGCTATTGATGCTAACAGTGAGAGTCCTTCCTTTTTCCTACCTCCAGGAAAGAACAGAACTCCCCTAGACAGGCTGTCTCTAAGACATGGATCACAGCACAATCGTAACAACGTCACAGTTCCAAATACATGACTCAGCAAGTCATGTACGCCGAGTCATGTTTTAGTTAGAGCTCTGTCTCTGTCTCTCTTCCTCCAACTCCTCTTTCCTCATATCCACGCCTCCAATGACTGGCTTTATGCACACAGAATCTGCAGTCTGCACACAGTTTGACAGCATCAGTTTCTGGTTCAGCCAGAGTCTCTCAAGCCACATCCCCATCGGTCATCTATAGGTGAATATTAATCACAATGTTTTCTGTGATCGTCGTAATTATAGATGGAAGCGGATAGCAGCCTGGAACGTGACTTTAGGCAATTTGTAGCAGTGAGTGACCAGCATTGGAGAGACTGAATCCTGCCCACACAATCTAAACAATTCGATAGAAAAGCAAGGAGGTTGTGTCGGTCCAACAATCACAGTCTCGTTAATTAACAGAGAAATGTACAGTCTGTGTAGCAGCGTACAGTGGCATGGCACAAACCATCAACACTGCTTTGACATTTGGCTCACATTCCACATGCGGCTTCGTTTCATTTCACAACAATATTTTCACATGCATAACTTTGCCAAGGTCCATATGGTTCATTTGGATGGGGTTAATAGCTGCATTTTTACAGTCTTACTCTACGCAGTAATCATCACCTTCTGCTTCATTAAGTTTAAACCCACACGGCACATGATTATGGAGTCCTCTTCAATCTCTGAAGACACACGTCCATGGTTTACGAACTAAACGCAACTTCAGACCTGAGCCGAACACATAATAAATGACACCAGAAGAGCCATCTTCAAAATTCATTCCCTGCCCGGGGAAAGGGCAGAACGCGGGGGAGACAGGTGGTGCTGTCGAGAGGCATGAGCCATAAATAACAGTGTTGACTCACATTTATCTTGAGGACTCTGTCACCTAATCAACTGTCAGTCACCCTCAGGTTAAAAAAAAACAGTGCCTCCGGGGACAATACAATTACCGTGAATAAAATAACACCAATTTCAGCACTGTCCGGATATACTCACTCTCCCTTGCCGCTGTTAATGCTCCTGCTGTCTGACATAACTATTTTATGGTTTGACATTTCCGCTGTCAACAGCTTAATTTCAAAGACATTAGAATATGCATAGGCATTTCCTGTGCAGTATATTGTGTGCAATATCACCACTGTGGCCGAGACGCTGGCGGTACAGTGAAACAGTCACTGAAAAAGTGAAGTCTTCATCTCAGTGAATATTAGAAATATATTACAATACCATATCTGACTCTTTTAAGACGTTAGGATAGTAATAGCCATTGAGCATATGACTGATGGAATACTACTTTAAACTCAGAGATAACACACAATAGTCCTGCCCTGGGGCCTTGTTTCCACTTTCCAATGTGGTCCTACATGCTCAAAATAAGGATGCCATATTGAAAGTGGTTAGGTTTGTTTTACTTTTTGTTTTGTCTTAATGAAAATTCAATAAACAGATTGTTTATTGTAGAAGTTTAGAATTGATATGAGGGCATGGAGTCCATCACAAAGGCCGCACTCTCTTTTACATTACCTGAGGACATCACCGTCTTAATGGAGTGTTAATCAGGCAATTAAAAAGCAGGCCACGCAGCCAAAACCAAACCCAGCCACTCCCACTAATGCAGCATGCTTAGCAGGCTTGGATACGTTCGTAATTGAAATGAGAGAGCCTGGGTTTTCTGTTATACACCAACAGACTCCCAACGGGTGGATTGTTGACTCACTCCTCACAGGTCACAGGATAGCCTTCCAATAATCCACATGGATTAGATGAACATTTAGATGAGCAGGAAGATGATGGTCTGTAGTAACTCAGTAACACGATATCTATTCAGGTTTAGATGAAAAAAATCAATCTAGAAGTTATGAATGCATGATCATGCCTCACCAGAGGCTCTTTTTCATGCTCTCGTTCAAGACGAGCATCTTACTCAGGGTTTTGTTCGGATATTTTGGATGAAAGACGATATAGTTATCATCATGAATGAGAGAATCACTCTTCAACATCACTCTTCTATACATACAGCCTGTTCTGGGAGAGGGAAATAGCGCCAGATTGATAGTTGGGTTGGTTTCTTGGTTCTGGGAAGGCAGAGGTCTTTGAGAGAACCAGCCTAGGGAAGAAGTATACATACAGAGCTTCACAATGTGTTGACTGTCACTACCTGTGCTTCTCTGCACTCAATCCACTCTTTACATGCACACACACTTCTTGTTCACCAGTACAGTACCTTCCCTGGCCCTTGTTTATCAATGGAATGTACATTCTCCTTCGAAGTCAAGCGTGGGTTTTGCCTTACACTCAACTTCGGCTGCAAAATTTTGTCAAGTAATAGCCAAACTATACTAGTAACAGCAGTATACAGTATACAAGATCCATTGGTTGACACCGGGTTTTTTGAAGGCTCATTATTGAAAAAAAAAACAGCCAACCAAGGCGCAACTTTACCCAGTTCCACGCTGTCCAAATAGGCCGGGGTGCATCTGCTGAACCACCCAAACAAACCAGCCAAGACAGCAAGGTTCAGTCCGGATCTTACCAATGGCTGAAAGAGGCGAGTGATGACTGCACACTAGCAATGAAGTGGCTGGGTCAGCGCAGAGTGTCAGCAACCCCCAGCATTTGCCATTAAACCACATAATAGACTTGTGAAATACCATATAGCTCTGCATATGCACAAACCCATATCACAAGAGATAAATATGGTAATTATAACATTTCGAGTTGTTGCCGTTTTTTTCCAACCCACTGTGTCCATGCATCCACAGGTGAACTGTCCGTCCACCGATAATGATACCTTGCACAGCAAACTAAACAATTGCTTCTTCACTAATTGCTGAATGCTCAATGAGACACCAGGGGACTGCTCTGTGCTGCAACTCTGCTAGCTAGGACCTAGGATTGCTTGACCCTGATATATAATCGATTTGGGTTTCACTTAAAAATCAAGAGTATGATGAATGGACCAACTCAAGTCCATCCATGTGACTCTAATGTTGAATACAGTGGACCTCTCAACAGGAGTCCAATCTTTGTTTGACAAATAGTGGAACTAACAAATCCACAATCTCATAATGTGTCACATTGCTATGCATTCTGAGCTAGTAGGAAAAAAAGTAAAATGTTTAATTACTTATACATAAATATCAGACATAAATATCTGACCAGAAAGGATAAAACTAATTGATCAGAAGGGAAAAAGCATGGCAAAAAAATGAAAAGATAAAACGCTAGAAAATCCTATCCTATTACAAATGCTTTATTTGGCTGGTTACATGCAGAAGGCCTTAGAGGGCATTGTGGGCAGAGTAGGCGGATGGCACTGTGCTCTACGTTATACTGGTGATTATCCTAATTCTAAATAACAGTGTGGGATGGCATCATTGCACACAGTAAAATCCCTAGTGTTACTGTAAATTGACACTGTAGTAACCCCCATGCCTAATAGCAAGAAATGCTAGCACTGCTAAAAACAACAGATGCAGAGGAATAGTAGAATACACAGGATGAATGAATATTCACACTACAATTACTATTTTAATTTCTGTTAAGAAGTGTACACACAAGGGTGCCCAGACTGCCCACTTGCCTAGTGGTCCAAGCACAAGACACATTCAGGCTCTGCCCTAACAGCGTGTTGTGTGTTCACTAATAACTATCTTCACTAATAACTATCAATAAGGCCAAAAAACAAAAATAAAATAAAATACATAAATAAAGTTCTCTTCTAAGTGTATTAGGCAAAACAGCCTTTGAAAAGTGGCTGGGGAGATGAGTCACAGGAATAATATTATAATTCACATACAGAATGATGCAATCTAGGACACACCTATGCACACAGACAAGGACACGTTTGGTAGGCTATATACGCCACTACAGTGCCAGTTAAAAGTAGCAACGAATTCACAAGATTATGATTAGTGTTAATCAAATCTGGATGAAGTTTCCTGTCAGATCATGTAAGCATATAAGGCTCAGGTGCAGCCTCTACTTGCATGGTATTGCTTGGTGGCACAATAGCTTGGCACAACAGCAATCATGCAACAACAAGGAGCTGTCCAAACATAAATGGCACTACTTACATTTATTTTATTTATTTTTTCACAAAAGTGCCCTAATGAAAGACCAAAGCCACGTCACCTTGTCCAATCTGAGAAACCAGTGGCAAATAACACACTTCATCTACTTGCCTGTGCTGTACAGTATATGGAGCTGTCCATATACATACAGTGCTGAAACAGAAAGAAATGAGCCATCCACTTTTTTGTTGTCTTCCACCAGAATATGTTCCAATCGGCGTCTAATTAAGATTTATGGCCAATATCCTCTCAAACCACTGGTTAACTAGTATCTGGTCCTGCTAACATGTAGTGTGATGGAGAGACCATCTTTAAAGGTAGGGGAAGTGATTTCACTTTTGTCAGATATCACCCAAAAAATATTTTTTTTCTGTTAAAATGCTCTATTATAAGGTGTGGAAACCACCACATATGGAGTTTCCCCCTCCCCCACGTTAGCAGAGGAGCTAATAAAAGTTCCCCAGGTCACCACAATTCTCCTCCAATCAGGAGCGAGCAGCAGGTTCACATAGTGTAGCTACTTTTGGGGGCCCCTAGTGCACCAGGCTGGTACTACACCATGAATTTCAAATCACTTCCCCTACCTTTAAATGTCATCAAACAAAACCTTCTAAAATGTTTTTACTTGAATACATGAACTGTGTTGTCCTGAATCCTTTCTATATAAATCACAAACATTGTCCACAGGCTAAATTTTGCCACTGAATGAAATCATTGTAGTGAGGGAGGAAGGGACGACGAGAGAGAGAGAGAGAGAGAGAGAGAATGAAAACCTAGAATGCATTGCAACAAATCTGAAAGCCTTAAACACTTATTCATTAACCTCATGCAAGTCTATCATGTTCATCATTCATCCATGTATTGTATAGTACTAGAGTTCGGCCGGCTCTGCCGGCCTCACTAAGCTATGTACCGGTATATGGACTTCTACAGCGCTACACCTGACGTTACACGTGTTACGCATTACACCTTTATCCCAGAACTCAAATGTATAGATAGATAGATAGATAGATAGATAGATAGATAGATAGATAGATAGATAGATAGATAGATAGATAGATAGATAGATAGATAGATAGATAGATAGATAGATGGATGAGACACATTAATTATTCCAACTCAGGCCTAGTGTGTGTGTGTGTGTGTGTGTGTGTGTGTGTGTGTGTGTGTGTGTGGTGTGTGTGGTGTGTGTTGTGTGTGTGTGTGTGTGTGTGTGTGTGTGCCATATGTCCAACATTTCAGAGGCCAATTTTGTTTTACATGCTACTAATAATATAGGCCTATCATCATATCATATGCCTCTCAGAAATATTTCTCTAAAACAAAGTATAGGCTACCTGAAGTTTGTTTTCTGTATTGCTTTCAAAAACACGAGTATGACCCAAAGTTTTAGTAGGCTATAGTGTAAATTATTGTTTGATTCAACAGGTCAGCACCCCAAGTGTCAGAGTACTACAGCATAGAACCCTGTGCAGTTACAATCCAAGTAATAAAATATAACTACAATTGGTAGTGTAGAAAGATCCATAGGTTCTCCAGGCTGATAACAACATCAACAACAACAACAAAACAACAACAACCGGTAGATAACAAAGCTGGGGGTATCGAGTAGGCTACCATTCAAGATACACCTAACCAACTGTAGCCGATAAGGAAGGAGTGAGTGCATATAAATGTGAATGATACAGGTCTGATTGCCAAGTGCCAACAGCCCCTCATTGTGTCTCAACCCGATCGCCACGTAGGTGGCATAAAATGTGAACAGCAACTGAGCAACTGCACACTCCAGAGAAGAATTTTTAATATAAATCACGATGCAATAACGCTCTGGGAGCTTAAAACAATTCCCGTGACTGTCGTCTGTAGCGCGGAATCCGTTGAATTCATAGTACAAGCGATTCACTTGTCGACATTTCTCGACATGTTCATTCACTGCAGCACTCAGACGAACAGAACAATAAAACGCCCATCCATGCACGTATACGTTTCATCCGTATCGTCTAGAACTTCAAGAGCTTGCATGTTTTTACGGAACAAACCACAAAATCATCCCTGTATACACCGTATTCCCCCCTATGGAATGAAATTAATTCCCAATGCTCACCTTAACACGGGCGCTGCTGTCTATATAGCGTTCAGATGAAGAGGATGCCTGCCGTGGCGTGTTTTGCTCGCCACCATGCAAGAAACGAGAAGCTCCCACCTACCAGGGGGGCTGTCTGTCTGTAGGCTGAATTAAACACCTGCGTTAAAAGCCGAATAAGGGACTGTTGGCATAGAGCAGTGGTTTTCAACCTTTTTGATCCCAGGGTCCACTATTTATTCCGCATTTGAGCCACGGGCCACCACATTTTAGCCCCACAGACTAAAGATTTCTTTCTTTTTCGGAAACAAAACAGGCAAACATGCCGATCAAAATTACCTTTAATCATCTACATTCTCTAGTTGTGTACACTTGGGGCTAATTCTCATTTACCTGCAAGAAGACATCGAAAAGTTAGTAACAGTTGGTTTTAGTTTTGGAAGCGTTGCTGAACTTAAAACAAACGAAATATTGAGACTGTAGGAGTTATACTAAAATTCTGACTGCGCTCTAATTGAAAAGTAAAAGCTCCACCTGCTGGACATTATGCATGATGGCAATTCCTAAACAAAGCTCCAGCCTGTAGCCTGTAGCCTCACTCAGATTTCTGTTTTTAGTTTCTCTCTATAGCTTCCTTCTTCCACGCAATTTGATATTTGATATCATATTGCTGGAAGAATGGAAGGAACTCTGAGAGACTGACTGACTCTGTCAGGCTCGCCAGGCTACACATAGCCTACTGTACATAAGAGTGAAACATCTAGGGTTAGGAGTAGCCTATTCTAAGACGGTAGATATTTCCCTATTCTTCAAGAATGGCCGTGACAGCAATCACAGCATGCAGATGTGTTAGGCTACATAGTTATCCAGCAATATTGTAAAAGCAGCTGAGGTTTATAGATGACGTGATGTGCCTGATTAGTGAAATCTCACAGAACACGAAAAAACAAGAGCAAGTTGATTAAAACAAAAAGCAAAAAAACAAAAAACAAAAACAAAAAACATGCATTATCACTAATCGCAGGGCCGTATCCAGACCAGCAGGCGGCAGTAAGGAACGACACCGGCCAGCAGCGAGCCGGCAGCTTCACTCATAGTCGGGGAGCCACAGGCCCAAAAGCTCAAAGTAATAAGGATTAAAGGTAGGGGAAGTGATTTCACTTTTGTCAGATATCACCCAAAAATATTTTTTTTTCTGTTAAAATGCTCTATTATAAGGTGTGGAAACCACATATGGAGTTTCTCCCCTCCCCCACGTTAGCAGAGGAGCTAATAAAAGTTCCCCAGGTCACCACAATTCTCCTCCAATCAGGAGAGAGCAGCATGTTCACATAGTGTAGCTACTTTTGGGGGCCCCTAGTGCACCAGGCTGGTACTACACCATGAATTTCAAATCACTCCCCTACCTTTAACTTGTGACGTCACAAGACTTCACAAGTGCTCTAGCTCCTACCTTGATCTGGGCACCCCCAAGCAAACGTGGGAAACAGCAGGACAAAAACATGATATATCCAGACCTGACCATAATCATTTTGAGTTGTAGGTCTTCTTAGGTTGTTTACATTAGCACTGCACTGGCAGTGGCACAGCTTCAATGTGATCCAACCTCTAGCAGCTGTGTAGGTACCGTGTCTGCCCCAGTATTTCCAGATGGGGGCAGATGGCAGAGTCAGGATTGCATTATTATGAACGTTATCAATGTGGCTATGATTTTGCTATTTTTTTCCCCAAAAAACATCATATAACGGCTCATATTATGCGGACGTCTCTGATGTTTACAACAAACCACCATTTGAAAATCGGTTGAAAAATAAGCAAGTTATCGTCATTTAAAAAAGTAGCCTATATGCTCATTGACACAATGTTATGCTCTCCTCTCACAAGATGGCCGCCACGTAACGACGTCATTCCCCATTAGCCAGCAGCGCGGGCGAGCCATCTAGCTTTCTTATATATATCAATGGGCTGGCTGGCTCCCCGACTATCTTGAAAGACAGATCCACGGCAACATCGACACCAATGAAGCCTACTTTATGCTCCGGCCAACACACAAGCTCACAAAGCGCCGCATACTCGCCGCGTTGTAAGCTTATAGGTCGGATATTCTTGACGCGCGAGTCGCGACATCGTCTTCCGACGATGAGTATGATGAGCATCGGGCTTTTAAACGAGATGTTCTGCAGGGCTGCGCGGTGCTGAAAGGACAGCTCCTTCACGACACATCTGCAGGTAATGTGTCCTGGGCCAATGACTCCCGTCTGTCTGGATTGCTGAGTTTGCTGTCAACGATTATCTACACAGTAAACGTTACATTATAATTTGAGGATTTGACGCAATTAAAATGTTTCCATTTACGGGGAAACTGTCATTTTAATTAGACCGACCAGCGTGTCTTGGTCGATTAGAGGGACGCAAACAATGAGGGAAAATAGCTGCAGACAGTATAGGAAAGGATCGCATATCCTTTTCTGCTTATTACTGTATAATGTTCTGTAGAGCTACAAATTCTTTGACATGCAAGAGTCCTACAAAAAAGGAATAATATGAGAAAACCCAGAACAATTATCCACATAGAATCTATGTGGATAATTGTTCTGGGTTTTCTCATAATTTATCTATGTCATATATAACTTAAATTGTATGCTATATACAACCAATTGGTTGTAAATGATGATGACCATACAGTATATCTCTAGCTTAACATTACAGATTACATGGACTTCAATATTTATCTGATCACACTGGCTTCTTGCAAGCCATGCAGTTATGTACTGTATTTGTAATGTTGTTGCTGCTGTCCTATATGTTGTTGTTGTTGTTGTTGTTGTTGTTGTTGTTGTTGTTTTGTTGTTGTTGTTGTTGTTGTTAAATATTGATCCCATCTGTATCTTTACTTTCACAGAGGATCGATGTTGACCAGGATGTTGAAACTGAGACTTTTAAATGCTGTAGCACCCACATACTTCTTCACAGCTACAGGAGTCACTTTCCTTTTGCATTTCTTTATGTTCATCCCAACGATTTTTCAACATCCAGGGACATCACTGACCGGAACTATGGCACTTCATACAGTTGTTTTCCTTTTCCTGATGTTTAATGCTCTGGGGAACTACGTTATGACTATTAAATATCCCCCTGAAAGTGCAAATGAGACTGTGATTCCAGTATGTTCGCTGGACTGCTCAGACAGAGTGGACGCCCACTACCTCCTCAATGGACGTCACTTCTGCAAACTCTGTAAGAAAGTTATTCTCAAGAGGGACCACCACTGCTTTTTTACAGGGAACTGCATTGGCAATAGAAACATGCGTTACTTCATCATGTTTTGCATCTACACATCATGCACTTGTTTATACTCCTTGGTTCTCGGTGTGGCCTATCTTACTGTGGAATATTCCATCTCTTTTGAGAACCCTTTGACCTTCTTAACTCTTCTTCCCCTCTCCACTGGCTACTTCTTTATGGGTAGGTTGTTTAGTGTTTGTTCCTTTATCATTCCTTTTCATGGATTCCCAACCTGAATCAGCGCCCAATTGAAAATTTGCTGTTTTGCTAGTGTTTGCTAGTGTCCACCCATTTGATCTTAGCCACATGCTGATGCTAAATAAGTACGTAATTTCACTTAATTTCAACATTATCTTCATATCATTGGTTCACAGAGCCACAATGGAAACAAGCCCCCAGAGCTTGTTTGTACCTAACTTTACTTTACTGTGTCTCCGAGTTTAGTGGCATACAAGGATTCCAATGCTATAGAAACTACTTTCTCTTCCTGGAAAGATAGCATGTTGAAATAGATGACACATTGTTATTATTTATATAAAAAATAGTCATCTGAGACACATGAGTAGACAGATATGGTTAAATCTTATATTATTAGGAACAATTATATGAATTACATCCTTTAAGTGGTCGGACGGGTGGGCATGCATAGGTTCATAATAGCATATTTATCAACCAATACGTACCCGACTTTGATAATGAAACTAAAATCGTATATTGTAAGTTCTTATTCATCAGTATCACACACAATAAAACATTTTCAAGGTTAAAAAAAAACACACAATTTCATTTCTGCTGTCAGGTTCTGTTAATGTTAATGTTATGAAAGGCCAATTATGGACACCCACTTGCCATATCATCACAGCGCAATAGCAGGCCCCCAGCTCAAAGGTTGGGAATCCCTGAATAAATCAAAGTTGATGAAAGAAAATCTGGCTCACAAACACGATCACCTTATCACAGTGCCTCTATCCGTTCTCTTTTGTCCACCAGGAGTTATCTCAGGCATGCAGTTGTTCCTGGTGCTGATGCTGTATGTGTGGCTGGGCATCGGCCTGGTGTGTGCAGGGTTCTGTTGCCAGCAGATGCTTCTAGTGGCCCGTGGACAGACCTGGTGCCAGCTGCAGCGGGGTCAGCTAGTCGAAAGCCGCAGTCCTTGGAGGGCCAACCTTAAAGATGTGTTTGGCAGCCGCTGGATCTTGGGGCTAATCATTCCAGTACAGACAGTGGAGGCGTGCTCTAAGGACACGACTGCACACAAACTGGACTGAGTGATAACCAAATGTGGACCATTCTCAGTTCATTTTCCTCAAGGCTATAAGGCGTTTTGTTGTTGTGAAGGATTGGGTATAAAACCAGCATTTGGATGTTTAATAATTGCTGCAGTAAGGTACATTTGTATATGAACTCATTAGAACACATTCCTTTGAAGGACAGGAGCCATATAAAGTAAAGTGTCTTTCCATTTTCTGTTTAAAGTACAAAACATGTTTTGGTAAAGCATTGAAAGAGATTTGCGGGTCTATTTTTAGATCGTTTCGACATATGGTGGGTTCCCTTATACAGTATGTCGTATGTCGATCTTACTATTTCTTTTTCAGTGCTAAGTAGTTTTACCACCAGCATAGTGTTCCATGCCATGGTCTGAGATAATAGGTTTTAAGAGTTTTATATATATATATATATATATATATATATATATATATATATATATATATATATATATATATATATATATATATATATATATATATATATATATATATATATATATAAATATATATATATATATATATACAGCAAATAGGATGCTACAATATCAGACATTCAGGAAAAACAGTGTTAGTTGTCACAAAGATATTTAAATCAGACATCAAGGGCTAGCCTAGGAAATTGTGTCAACACAGCACAAAACTGCCAATCACGACAGCTGTATTGATAGGCCACCAGTTTTGGTGATAATGTGATTTTTGTATCCAGTATTTTCTCTAGTTTAATGAAAGTCTGGCAAATATGTTGATGTGTTTTACACACACACACACACACACACACACACAGCACGCACGCACTCACGCACGCACGCATACACACTGTATTATTTGCATTATTGATGATCCAGGGTATCAACCATGATGTGCCATAAGAGCATGTCTAAAACTAATTATACTTTGGGTACAGGTATGTGAAAATTGATTTAAACTAAGAAAGCTGTTATACTGTAAGTTACCTTAAAACCCCAAAGAAAAATAATAAACTACTCTTCATCTGAGTATCTGACAAAACAGACAGAGCAAAGACTCACATACATTTTGAGGAGAATTTTATGGGGGCTATTACAGTATATTCCACAGATCTACTAGAATTATGCTTTGTAGAACTATTTTATCTATTCCTGTTACACCAATAAAGATATTCAAATACATCAAGCAAGCTCTGTTTTATTGCATAATCATGTTTACACTGAGCTACTAGCCTACTGAGATGAAAGGTGGAAGAAATATGGAATTAATCTGAACAACCAAATTTAGTTGGATATTACCCTCCTTTGATTCAGTTATCTTGTTGAACTCTACATTCTTTGAAAGCCCAAAAGACCATGTATGTATGTATTCATGGCAAAAATACAGGTGGTTTGTACTGTACCGCCTCATTTGCGACTTTTGCCGACACAAAGTTTCTGCCCAAGTCTGCCCAACAACGTTAGGCAGAAACAGCGTGTCTTGCTGTTCATGTGTGTATGAGGCCAGAGGCTTTAGTCCATGTACGGATTTGTGAGGCTGTAGCATTTTGTTAACAATATCTACAGTTTATGGTAGCAGCCGTGGGATCGCTCTCCCTCGCTGCTTTTCCTGTTTTACATTATTTGAATCCTTAGTAGTAACACGTTTGGACATGAGGTTTCCACCGGACAAAGAATTCTGCGTTGCATCCCAGGACGTAGCAGTCATCCATGCTGTGTCCCGCAGCAGCTTCCAGAAGCAACTACTGTACAGTGACACACATAACTGCTAGACTGGCTGTCTTTTGTATCCCTTGAAAAGGTTTTAGTTAGGAAATCAACCTCCATCGCATTAAGAGCCCATCACAATTTAATATGTTGCAGAGGAATATAATATTCTTTGAAGGTTTCAAACAAATGTACTGGCAACTTGACAATCATTAAAAACAAGTTATTTTAGACAAATTGACATACTAAGAACAGTGACGCAAGCTCTAAAATTGTGCTACAATTTGTAATCACAATCATGTTCCAGCTGGAGTGCAACACAAATTTTGTAAACAACCATAGTTATGAATTCAATAAATACAATTTAACAAAAATCCAAACAGTCAGAAAGAACATGCTAGCAGTGATCATGAAATCTAGTAGAAAAAAACAACAACAAATAAATTAGGTACAGCAATTTTTGCTACAATAAAATATTCTCTCATTTCAAGGCATGAAGTCTATTGAAAAGGAGCTAGCTGATAATTCAGTTAATCACCTGGATCAAAACAAGTTTAATGAGCAAATTAGCCTATGGAAAATAAAAAACAGCAAAAACATTAAACGTTATGGGTAGCCCTCTGAATCAATTCGCTATAAAATTGTAGTTTATCCTTCTATAATGAGAAACCAGTGAAATATAGGCACAGATGAAAACATGCAGCCATAAAGCATCTTATTTAAAATAGCTTTTCTTTTTCAGTAGAACAATAGAAGTAAAAAATATGTATATCCCTACAGAACCCCAATGGTTCTTGATAGAGCAT
Organism: Benthosema pterotum; assembly: GCA_039105355.1. Taxonomy (NCBI): domain Eukaryota; kingdom Metazoa; phylum Chordata; class Actinopteri; order Myctophiformes; family Myctophidae; genus Benthosema; species Benthosema pterotum. The sequence continues at coordinate 33,715,611 of CM076980.1, read as the reverse complement.
AAATTTAGGCCACGTGTGTTCATTACACTGAGCTTTCTGTTTAACATAGGCTTTTGGAGTTATAGTTACTATACAGTATCAAATTGAAGCCAGACACACACACAAAAAACATACTTGTCTATATGTGGGCTGTATTGCAAGCATTCATTGATAAGTTCAACTTAGAAGCCAACAGCCCTACTGTATCACAACTGATATTACATTTTGAAACAGTAGAAGCAGGAAAATGTCATTATAGGCAGGGTTTTTTAAATGAAAGCGTGCTTCTAAAACTCATACTGACCTAAAAGTGGACGCAGTTCTGCTTCATATACTGTATGTTTATGTTTGTAGTTATGCTAGTGTGTTGAATAAGATAAGCTCTGAGGGTTTGTTTTTCACTCCTCTACTGTGAAGTGTCCTTTTCCTGCAGTGCAAACTGGAGCTTCGTCCAGAGCTGGGGATCTCCACTGCTCAAGGCCTCCGTCAGCAGAGCCGTATGCTCTCTTAGCTGATGCAGCTGGCTTTGAGTGCGTCGGTTTTCTTTAATCAGCTGTTTCGTACGCAGGGTTATCCCCAGCAGACCGGACGTTTTGAGAATATTGTAGGTGTTGCTGAAACGCTGTCGCTTGGTGTTGCCTCCCTCTGTGAAGACGTCCTGGTGCTCCTCACCTTGCCACCTGTCGATTAATAGCCCTGATTTAAAGTCAGGTGAGACGGGCTGAGACAGACACAGCTCCTGGCAGTCGGCCGTCTGTGCTGGAGTGATTGCTGCTTCAACGCTGGAGATGTTTTTGACTGGCGTCTGCGGTCCCGGCCGGTGGCTGGGTGAGCTGTGCGGCCTACAGCCATGGTGGTGCCTCCTGTGGCGCTGTTCACACGCTGGTCTTGAACCTCCTCTCACCGCGAAGGCACCATGCCGTTTAGGTGGCGTGCCTTCCCCAGGGTGAGGGGCAATTTTGGGATATGACTTGAGGACAGGTGGGCGGTTCTTAGATTCTTTGTGATTTTCCGAGGCAGCCTTTAGAGAGCTACTGCTGGCATTTGGGACCATGGGTTGGAGAAGGACCACCTGGGAGGACTGCGGCATCATTTCCACAGATGAAGGAAAGCCAAACTGCTTTGCTGCTGGAACCACAGGATCCGTCTAAGGAAACAAAAAAATAAGTCTTGGTTTCTCTTGATATAATACATGCAGCACTGTACTGTGCAATATCACCCAGGCAAATAGCACTACGACAAAATGCAGTACATAATGCCATAAGTGTATAATTATTTCTGCTGAATGCAGGTCCAGAGGACATGTTTTGGCCTGTCTACAGCTAATCCTGCAAATAAGTAAACAAAGAATATTCTTCCATATGTCCCTTCAGTCCCTTTACAAACAAAATACATACATTATGATTTAAAAGTGCAGACATTGTCCAAAAGAAAAAAATAAAATGTATGATTTATTACATTTAGGGGCAGGAGTAGTCATTTCATTAATTATTTAATATTTATATATAGTGTTCCAGTTCCATTTCCATAATTTCTAATTACACCCCTGTTACTAACAACAAAAATGCGATGCAATGATCATTCTATACCCAAATGGCAATTGAAGGCAACGGATTAGACATAGAGTATATTTGAACTACTACCGTGTACCTGCTTTAAGATGAAGTTATTCAGGATGATCATTGGAGACAGTCCAGAGTAAGAGCCTCCCATTGAGGCCACTTGGGAGCTGGTCTGCTCCTGGTTCACTGCAGACACGCTTCTCCCTGTGTCTTCAGAATCAGTCAGGTCAACTGCACTCAGATACTCAGAACCGGCATCTGCAGGAGCAGAAGAAAAGCATGGGTCATGGATCACAGACTTCCCCCGATGATAGGAAACCCACTGCACTGACCATCACTTGAAGGACCACTCTAAAGTCTTTGCATTGGTGTTGTAATGCAGTTGTTATATACTGTATAGTTTTCCACCAAGCTGAATTTGGATGTCACCAGATGTATTATATAGAGATTTCTGATTGTCTGTCAACAAAATACTACAAAGCAGGTATACCCGTATTGTCCCGAATATAAGACGACTCTGATATAAGACGAACTCCCATTTTTCAATAATCATTTACAGAAAAAGAACATTGAATGTCAAATAGTATGGCCCCAAATATAAGACGACACCCTATTTTATGATATTTCCATTGGGAAAAAAACATGGTCTTATATTCAGGCCAATAGGGTAATTTAGTTTTCTTTACCCTGGCTACAACATCAGTCTTTGAAGCATACTTGTACATTCTGGGTTTGAGTACCACTGCTGCCGTCTCAAGCGAACCATGAAAGACACTATGAGTTGTCATGTCAAACATTGCTAAGTTGAGCCGACTCGACCTGCATGAGTTGCAACCTGATCTTAATAAATATTATTATTGCTATTAAATTATTAAAGTTATGATCATCAGATTAACTATACGTGATTTGACTTCCAGCTTATTTTAGGGACATCTACTTTCAAATTAAAAGATGCACTGAATCCGCCTGTTAATGGGGGCAGCAAATGAGGAAATAACACTTGAATGTGTGATATGATATGTGTGAGAACGGAGAGGAACGCCCGCACACTGTTTATATGCTCCAAAACACACTTTTATTTAGTAGAGGCAACTTGCCTCTACTAAATAAAAGTGTGTTTTTGGAGCATATAAACAGTGTGCGGGCGTTCCTCTCCGTTCTCTTAGGGTGCGTTCCGATACCACATTTTTAACACTCGCTCACTCCCCTCGCGTCCTCCACTCGCCACCTTAGCTCCGCCCCCAGCGAGGAGGAGTGGAGGAGATGCGAGGACAGAGTGGTCAAGTGGATTTGACATGAGATTCGGAATGTACTCAAGATGTCATTTCAAAGCGACGGCGCGTCCGCGATTACTTATGACGTTCATTACTTCAATTCAATTCAATGGGCTTTATTGGCATTGGAAAACACATGTTTACATTGCCAAAGCAAAGGTGGAGCAATATACTGTGCACACAGCTGGATCAGCTGGAACCTAGAGCCCTGCGCCTTCCATGGTACAGTTTACAGCAGGGGTTTTCAACCTTTTTGATGCCAGGGACCACCATTTTTCCAGAATTTGAGCCACGGACCACCACTTGAGGACATTTTAGCCCCACAGACCCCAAAACTAAAGATTTATTTTGCTTTTGTCCATCTTCTGGTTGTGTAGACTTGGGGCTAATTCAGATGATGAATATTTTAACTCTTGAGAGTGTAAAAATGAAACCAAATGGACCCGCAAGGGTCCATTTGGTTTCATTTTTACGTTCTCGAGAGTTACATCTGGTTAACCAACTTAGCTGGGGACCACCTGGAACCCTCTCAGGGACCACTGGTGGTCCCCGGACCACCTGTTGAAAACCCCTGGTTTACAGTAGGCTGTATGAATGCAAGATAAACAATTCATCAATGCTGCCCACGTCATTATCTTCTGGGGTAACATATGGAAAGCATTTAATCCTTCACAGTTTCACTTATATTATTAGATTGTGAAGGAAATGCGACGTGCCCGCAGCCCCCCCCCCCCCCCCCCCCCCCCCCCCCCCCCCCCCCCACACACACACACAGTCCCGCAACACAGCACTGCTGCATTGTAAATGATAGCCTACTATATAACAGTGATTAGGACGGTAGTCTCTCTGACTTGTAGTTCAGTCCACATATGAATAAATACATTTTCATTTCCGTCATTCATAGAAGTGCATTCAGGAATGCATAGTGGAATTAGCTTTTGTGGAAGATGAAATGTATATAATATCATTTATATAGCTTTTATTTATTATCCTTATATCACATATCATGATACAATAAAGCCACAGCCATTGCCTTGTTGTTGTCATTTCACTTTATATATGAAGGCTGCTTTATCATTCTGAAGGTCTATTATTTCAGCGAAAATGTGTGTCTTCAACAAACATGAAAAAGTGTAATGTGTGTCGTGCGTACGAGTGGTCAGCTGCAGCGCTAGTGGGGGGGGGGGGGTTATCGGGTTTCAAGCAGTGTTGTCTGAGCGCGTCTCCACATGTGGAGTGGAGGAGGAGGAGGAGGAGGGCTTATGTCACTGGAGAAGGAAAAAAACGTGTACACGTGATGCGGACATCCGCCGCGAGGAGACAAAATTCTGCACGGAGGATACACTCGTTATGTCCTCGCTCTATGCGGCCTCGGCAGCCTCCTCGCCTCCCCCACTCGCCTCCACTCGACTCCTTGATGAGAATCGGAACGTCAACCATTTCCGGTTCACGGCTGAAATGACCCCGAGGAACCGAGTGGGAGTGAGCGAGTGGCCGAGATTTTGGGTATCGGAACGCACCCTTAGTTTGATGCCTTGATGCCCAGCACCTGGCCTGAATATAGGCGTGAGATGTGCACACAATCCGTTTGCCTTTGATATGATATGTGTGACATGGCTGGTAGGCACTTTAGCAGGTTCCATGTTGTCTTTGTTACAGTATTTGAGTTATCTTGTGCATTGGAAATAATATAAATCAAAGTATTAATAAAAAAAAACAACGTAATAATATATATATATATATATATATAGTAACTGAGACCAACCTGAGTAACCGGAATCTCTCTCAGATTCAGGCTTAGATGTTTTTAGGTGTGTTACCATGGAGAACGCTGCTCCTCTGTTGACCTCTGGTTTGGTAAAACTGTTCATGTTTGCCTGTTCCAGGAGAGTGAAGGAAAGGTTAAAACATACACATTGCGAACTCAAACACTATTCACAATGACATGATGTGTTTACACATCTTAGTTAATTGTTTATTGACCCCTTGTTCCAAATCCATTAAAAAAACGAGATATTTTCTAAGCATAGGTTAAAAAACGGTTTCCACTCATTATAGGCTACCAATTATTGCATCCATGACAAGCCCTAGGGGCTAGATTTAATGATATAGCTATAAAAAGGATTTTTTTTAGTACATACCATTTTGTTTTACATGAAAATAATCCTAATGGAGCATTCAGTGATGATTTGGGGGATCACTATAGATTCACTATAGATTCCACACTTAGATTTCACAAAAACGTAGATGATATGAAATCATGAAAGTGGAGTACAGTTTGACATCTTCCTACATCGTGTAGTAGTGAAAAGGCCTGACACCAGGCGATGGAGTTTAAAAAAAAAAAAAAAAAAAAACGTTTGCTCAAACTCGGGACTGCAAATATAAACGTTGGAGCAAATCAGTTAGCTTACTGTTCCTAGGCTAGTACATATGTGATTTTAATTTTTAGACGTCAAGGCTTGGCCTTGGCCTAGCTGTTGGTGTTGTCTGCTGATTTTTATGAAGAAAAACAAAACGGCAGCATCGCGCAGGTTTAGTTCGCTTCCAATTCAAATTCGAAATCGTGTCGATAAGCTAATTATTTACTTACATGTACGGGTTTTCGTAGTTGTGTTAATAGGTCGTCGTCTGACAAAGCAATTAAATGTCCATCTCCAGAACCATAAAGCATCCTAATAGAAGAGGATGACACATTTCAACGCCTGCTTCTCTAGTCTACTTTACGGCGTGATGGGTCGCAGGCGTTGCTAGCAGAGCCATCTAGTAGAAGAGTTGCGCTATTGAGGGGGCAGAAAACAGCCTGGTCACGTGGTTCATGCAGTCGCGCGAGCGCATGGACTCTGCATTCAGCGACTCCCCGTTGTCTCTATTTCTTGTCCCTATTCTCAATACAAGTCTATGTAGATGAGCCGCCATGGGACAAGCCCCATGAAGTGAACGGACTATGCGTATCTGTCTATCCACTTAGGCTCTGGTTGCTAGGAGACTGCGTCGTCTTCTTTCATTCGAGAGTAATAATTGGTTCACGACCATGACTTGGGAAACGTGTGGTGAGTGGTCAAGTCGAGTCCAGAGGTCTCATAGCCCGAAGGGACTTGTTCGCGCTGTGATTGGCTTGTTCGTTGTCAGGCAACCTGAGTCATAGGAATGACTTAAAAAGCTATAAATTAAATAACACGTTTGCTATTGTGTATTTATGAATGGCAAAATGTGCAATCTGCCCTACAGCAACTGCACTGATTTAAACTGGCAAAAATAAATAAATAAAAAATAATTGCAAGTTGTCAAGATCAAAGTCATACATTTTGTTTGAAGTACAAAACTGATTGATTGATTGATTGATTGATTGATTGATTGATTGATTGATTGATTGATTACACACACACATGTTAGTGGCATAGGTGTGAAGTTAATTCAACCCCTTGTTTGAGCTGCATCTGAAAGGTAAATTTGTAAAACATAGGAACTTGTCTGGTTATGTTTATAAAAGTTGATGTTGATAAAAGCAAGTATTTTGACAGGTAGGCTACATTATCAACCCTAAGCTTTTGACCTACCAGGTTATAAACTGGGAGAAAGGCCTGACTCTGAGGTCAAATTTAAAGGTAGGGAAGTGATTTCACTTTTGTCAGATATAAAAAAATATTTTTTTCTGTTAAAATGCTCTATTATAAGGTGTGGAAACACATATGGAGTTTCCCTCCCCCACATTAGCAGAGAGCTAATACAATTCCCCAGGTCACCACAATTCTCCTCCAATCAGGAGAGAGCAGCAGGTTCACATAGTGTAGCTACTTTTGGGGGCCCCTAGTGCACCAGGCTGGTACTACACCATGAATTTCAAATCACTTCCCCTAAATTTAACACCAAAAACAACCACTAGGTGCTGCCAAACTGAAACAATAAGACCAGCAGATATTCCTTTAACAACTAGGCTACACAGTATATGAAACGACAAGTGTCTGTATAGGAAATTATATACAACAGCTGGATATACAATATCTCTTTATTAACTGGTCCCATTTATTTACTTTTATTTATTTAATTTATACACACACATCTTTGGACATATCTCCAGTCAATAAATTTCCACATTTCTAAAAAATATATATAATTCTTAGTAGTGGGTTTAACTCTGACCTTGGAGATTATCTTACCTGCAGTGTTCTGCTCCAGGGGGCTTTGTATTGTTAACAACAATTGTTTGTAGGGCTGCTTATTTGAAAGTCTGTCTTACTTTTACTGCCTGGGTCAGCCAAGTAGTCCAGGCACCTGTCCTAGGGTCTCGCAGGTTTGAGTCCCAATCCCGACGACCTTTGCCGTGTCTTCCCCCATTTTCTGTCATCGTACTGTAAATCTATCAATAAAGCCAGCTTCAGAAAATATTGCCTGCAGTAAATAAGGAAGTGCAAGTTGATGTGTGGGCCCAGAAGAAACTGTCCTCTATGCAGGGGGATGGATTTTGGGCTTACCTTTACACTTGATTTTATTATGTTTAAAAAAAAAACATGGTTTATAAGTACTCTATACTCCGGTAATTACTAAAGTTTACTGTCTTCTTTCTCTGGTATTCTTTTTAATACATTATGGTCCCATTTATTTAAAAACAAAGTATGATAAAGTAGGGTAAGCTGCGGCCACATATACTGTAACTACCTTAAGATGATTTTGATTGACAAGCTTGCTCTTCACAAGTGTCTCTGCCTCTCTCTGTACTCACTACTGTAACTTGTTAGTAATGTTCGGTTACCAGTTTGCAGGTAGGCAGTTGCCATCACTTGTAGTGGCTAAATATTATACTAATACTAAAGTATGATTTTTTATTGAATAACTCAATTACAATGAAATTGAGTTGAGATTTTTTTTAAAGGGCAACTGTTCCACAATATCACACTCGAGCTCTGAAGTCTGCCCCACACACAAGACGTGTGTGTGTGTGTGTGTGTGTGTGTGTGTGTGTGTGTGTGTGTGTGTGTGTGTGTGTGTGTGTGTGTGTGTGTGTGTGTGTACCCTCTTTTTTGCATGTCATAGGGTCTGTAAAACAAAAAAGTATCATTCGTAGCCGTTGACGCTTTCCTGATGCAGTTCAGTTGGTTCGTGGGCGTGAATTGTAGATGTGGGTTTCAAGTAGGACGAACCCCCGCTCCGGTCCCACGTCTGATCCCAACCAAGCCCATTCAGTTCCGGGGTGGCTTTTGAAAGATATACAGTAGGAAGGTGGCAGTTGGCAGAAATTGCGCCAAAATTGCCTTCATTTACTGCCTGTAAATGTCCTTTTTTACTATGACAAAAAAGCCATCCTGTGGAAGTTTGGCCAAGGACTCACACATTTCCTCCAAGGCGTTGGTCAAAAATTATATTTTGATGCATCAATAAATATACACTTTAAACAATAAAGTCGTAAGACTTTTAAATACCAAAGGGATGGGGGTTGGGGTGGGTTTGGGCAATAGTTGATATGGTGTGAAGAAGACAAGACATTTGGTCCTCAATTGCACTGGCTCCCAGTGTTGTCCATCAAATCAGGTGTTTAACAGATGTTCCCACCAGTCGAAAAGGCACTTCCTGTTGAACCTCCATTATAGACACTCTCTCTGTCAACAGGAGGTTCCTGTCAGCTAAACAGTCCAGTAGTTTGAGTCTCTCGCTGGAGGCAGGCACAGTATTGATAGATGAGCTAAGAAGACTCTTGGTATTGTCACTGGGCAAAAAAAAAGTAATAAATAGTCGCAACAGTGGTCAGGATCATCTGCTGCAGTTACCTGCGGGGAATCTGACACCTGGAAGACACAAAGGATGATAATAATATTATGTCTCTAATGGATTGATGGTAATAAATGGATGGTTTAATCAACTGTTGCTAGTGTGTTGTCTGCTACAATTACTACTCCATATGTTCCATTAAAATATACGCAAAATTTACCGTGTATGTGATACTAACATTCTAAATATCATGTCTGCTTTCACATACAGCATGCGTTTATCCATTCTCTTCTCATGGAATACTACAGAACGATGGAGCGCAAAGCTTTTTGTTCACCCATTGCTTTACAACTGTAAAACTATGATAAACAAATGGATTTTGACTACTAATAATGGTACTGAAGTCGTATTAGTAGTAGTGATATGAGAAGAAAGTACAGGTATATATTAGCTAACTAAAGGCCTTTCCAGACAGGGAGAGAATGACTCGCCTTGGTGATTATGAGTTGAAGGATGGATAAATTGAAGGGGTGTGAAATTGTTACACCCACCTTGTTTCATGACACATGTCTGCAGTCAAGTCAAATAGACCTAGTTTGTGGTCAGTTTGCACAGATTTTTAAATCATGTTCTAGGGCAACATCTGTGAGTACAGAAGTACACTGTTTACAGTCAGAGGTAAAGATCTCAACGGGCCTGAAAATTAAGGCCCGGCCCTAACTGGGCCCTAACAGTTCAGGCCCTAGGCCCGGCCCGGCCCTACTATGGAATTGATTTTAGGCCCTACCCGGCCCTAAACTGTCGGGTTTGGGCAAAATTTGAGAATTCGCCACAGATTAAAAATGAAATGGCAATCAGCACCATCTTCATAATAGGTAAATACAGAAAATAACTATTATTCTTACTATAGTAAAATAATTCAATATATTTTATATTCTCATGGGGCCCGAGGCCCTACCCGGCCCTATTGATTAGCATAGATTTTAGGCCCTACCCGGCCCTAAATGTCGGGTCGGGCCTGTTTGGGTTCGGTCTTGGTCGGGTTCGGGCAGAGTTTGAGAACTCTAGTCAGAGGGGTAGAAAATATATATTGTATTGCTCAAAAGCCCTCACCCATCACAGTCCTTTCCTCTTTGTCTGTCCTTTCTCTTTCTTCCCCTTCCTCGTTGTCTCCGCCTGCAGTTAACATTGAGAAGGATGGTATGGTAAGTGATGGTAAGTGACATTTTCTGTGATCGGACAATCACTGCTATGCTTATATTTATTTTAAAATCTTGAAACAAATAATTTAGTGCAATGTCCTTACCGTTCTAGTTTCACGACGGGCATCCTTATTCTGAGGATCAAATATTGCAATGGAGTGAGTGCAATACATACTTCTGCAGATCAACATATCAGTGTGCACAGGTCATCAAGGATGAAGTCTTTATTTCTCTTACCTACATTCACATGTCTGATGCTCCACAAATGTCATCTCAACATATTCTTGACCCTGCTCTGCTGGCTTGATTTTCAACAGCTGAGGAATGCAAAAGCAGAGGCTGAAGATTGCAATGAATGAATGAATGAAGCTATTAGGGTTATGGTCACGGCGTTGTGGTGACGTGCTGCCTATTAGCTGCTGCCTATTAGCTTACCTGCATGGTGACATTTGAGGTATGGATGGGATGACACTCCAGGTTCTCATCTCCACAGCAGCCTGCACAACGCACCAAGGGCACACAGGATGGACTGTAGATATGCTCCACTTCTCCAGGGTACTCCTGCACAACTTCCACCAGCTTCTCTATGGTCCTGCAGAGGCTCCGGCCCCACACTTCTTGGAACATCAGAACTGGGGCTGAAACGGAAGAGAATGAGGCATGGGAACTGCGGCGTTATTTCCTTAGTGACGTCAAACCCTGCGTATAAGCCAGGAGTCTATACTTGGTCCCCTCCTTTTCCCCCGCACCAGGTATCAACAAATGACAACAGATATGTAAACATGTTGTGTGATATTGTAGCTCTGCTATGTTCACCTATTTTTAAGGAATATTCGTTTATTGTGACAAGCCCATATTAGGGACACTAAAGGGTAAATCAAATAACCTCGTCCGAAAGACAAAAGGGTTTAGTATTTCTATTATTATCTGACTCCACCAGGCTTACAGGCAAGGGAGGAGGAGGTTATGTTCATCACTCAGCCAAGTGCACCAGCTGCCAGAAAATCGGTCAAGGATTGGCTTATATGGACATCAGCGTTCCTGCCTCAAAGAAAGGCAAAAGCAGAGAAAAAGGACCTCAATCTCTGAACTCGGCCTATGATCTTTGTGTGTGTGTGTGTGTGTGTGTGTGTGTGTGGGGGGGGGGGGGGGGGGGGGGTGCTACGTATCGATCCGTGGATAATCTCATAAACCGCCAAATTTCTTGTGCATTCTGCCAGTAGGCCAAGGACGTAACTCCATGCATAGTTTTTCCGCATATGGTTTTACATTATGTGTGAAAAGTGCATTCTAAAATTCAAATGTAAATTCATTACATGTATATAACTTAATAAATCAGAACAATGTCCTTGTTAAACACATTTATGCACTTTTCCATGAATCCGTTAAGGTCAGGACATCAATAACAAGTTGAACTGTAAGGCCAAAGCACGCTCTTACTATAATGTGAACATGAGACCTCTTGCAATATGCCTGTGTGTGCGTGTTCTGTATTCGTTCTGAAGAAGATGAAAAATGTTTGTATAATGCTTGCTTTCCTGTGGGAGCATATGTGTGAAAGTGTCCCGCTTGTATAGTCAGTCAGGGGGAAAAAAACAGGGCCGCCTATGGGCGAGCAAACAGAGAGAGAAGAGAAAACAAACGTTGGAAACATGGCCATGAGCAGAACCTGGACCAGGGCTGGAGCTGAGCTGGAACCTCTGGGACTGAAGTGACCCCAGGGGTCACCGAATGGAGCCTACCACTACAACAGATGTTTATAAAAGCAGTGTGTGTGTGTGTGTGTGTGTGTGTGTGTGTGTGTGTGTGTGTGTGTGTGTGTGTGTGTGTGTGTGTGTGTGTGTGTGTGTGTGTGTGTGTGTGTGCATGTGCATGTGCGTGTGCGTGTGCGTGTGCATGCACGTTTGTGTGCGTGTGTGTACTGGGCATGATGTTAAACTGCTCTGTTGCAACTACCACCGTTTATGTAGTGGGTGCAGATTTAAGAAGCATTCTCAACCTTTGTGGATAGTTGCTTCAACACTATCACAAGCCTTGCATACAAGGTGCTGTTCACCGATGGAGTATACTGTCAGCCCCTTGCACGCCAGGGGGGAGTTTAACCAGTGTGGAAGCGTGTGGAAGGAACGCACTATTCCAACCAGTTTCATTCCCCTCCAACAGGCACTCTAACTGGCCAGAGGGAGGCACTATAAACTGGGATTAGTGCAGTCCTATGAAGGTAGGTACTGTAACCACAAGCAAACTCCACACAGAAAGGCCCTTTTGCCAACCCCACCTAGTGGCGCAGAGAGAACACGCCCCCGGCGGGAATCACCCAATGTTCACACATTTCACAATTTACAAAAATAAACGCTGGCTGGATTCAATAGCAAAGCACATGTTGATCTTATTCATTAACAATGGAGTTGCTCTAGGAAAGAAATCCCCTGACCAGCGACTAAAGAAAATTATTGTTATTAAAAAAAATATTGATTAACAGACGGACAGACAGACAGCCAGACAGACAGCCAGCCAGACAGGCAGGCAGGCAGCCAGCCAGCCAGACAGACAGACAGACAGACAGACAGGCAGACAGACAGGCAGACAGACAGACAGGCAGGCAGACAGACAGACAGACAGACAGACAGACAGACAGACAGACAGACAGACAGACAGACAGACTCTTACCTTCAGATGTGCTGTTTATACTTGATGAGGAAATGCTCTGAAAAGAATTAAAAGAAAGACTTTCAGTGAAGTGAGAGATTGTAGATGACATAGCCAAAATAAACAGCACTGGGGAGAAGCATGCCCAAACCTTACATCATACCACATACTTCTCATCTAAGGAATTACAGGGGTGCAGAATGTCATAATGAAGACCCCATTAACCTAACGGTATAGTAAGTGATTTGGGTGATATGGAAAACCCTCCAGTGCCCCCCCCCCCCCCCCCAGTAGCAAGATGTGTGCATGCACACCCTCTACAGTCTACACACTCTGAGGAGAAGTGTAACAGGCCAAGAGCCTATATACTAAGGCCCACCCCACTCGATCCTGATTGGAGGAAGGCCTCCTCTCACCCTGACTGGATGAAAGGCTTTTCTCCCAAACCCCAAACTGAAACTAGGGTTTTTTCTTTTTTTTTTTCTTTTTTTACCCCAGGGGCTCATTGGGGACGGGGAGGAACTCCTTATATGGTCACCACCCTCTATAGTAAGGAGGACTGGCCAAAAAAAGATGAAAAAGTAACAACATTTGAATCAAGTGAAATCACTTGCTATACCTTTAATCAGACAAAGTGTTATTTATTTGTGTTTATTTATTTTACTTTACTATTTGACTTTCTATTTATTTACAAATTCTTATCTCTCTACTCTGTGTCAATAAAGGAGCATATCATATGTTAAACAATTCAATATAATTATTATCATATTGTGACAAGTTCAGATGCAGCTAATACTGCAGAGATAATGATAGTTTTAAGAGGCATGCAGAAGTGTCCTCTAGTGGAACAATGTTGAAACAACTGCTTGACACGGTAAGAGAGGTGAGAATGGCTTCTTTTTTTAACCTGCTGTGGAAAAGCCTTTTTGACAAGGACCAGATCCTGTCTCTAATATATCACATTCCTCCATGTGCCCAACTGTTTCGGTTCAAAACCTGTTTCCTGTGGTGTAAGATTCAGCTCTCTATTTATTTTCCCGTTGGTGATTTCCTCCTGTCTTGATTTTTCCCATCATCCCATGATAAACACAGTGCATTTTTCACTCGTCTGGGAAAGCAGCAAACCTCCGAGTGACTCCATCTCAGGGAGGGAAATGTTCTATTTCAGTGGTTTTCAACCATTTTCATGCCAGGGCCCACCATTTATTCTGCATTTTATCCACGGACCACCATTTGATGTTGAGTCTAGTCTCAAAACCAAGGATTTTCAAGTTTTTGTCCACAATAACAATTCTTCTACATTTTCTAATTATGTAGATTCTTGTGGAGATTCATTAATTCAGATGTTTAAATATAATTTAATTCTTGAGAGCGCTTAGAGAGAGACGACTTCTGCACACCTGATCTTGCAGGTGCGTTGGTCTAGGGCAGGCAAAGCAGCAGACTTTAGAAGGCAGGAGACCCGCACATCACCACTTGCTGGTTCAAGAGCATTTACTTAAAGGTCAGCAACGTTTCGGCCTTACGGCCTTCTTCAGGTGTGCAGGTCTCCCTCCTTCTAAATTCTTGAGAGTGCAAAATGAAATCTAATGGACCCTTGGGTGGGTCCATTTGGTGTAATTTACAGATCTATACGAGTCCACTCTATTTGATACCCCCCTCCCCCACAAAGGAGGGTGGAGAAGCATCGCCAGCAACCTGCTTCTGCAATCTGTGGCCCAGCAAACACAGTCAGGACCCAGGCGAAAGATTAGTGACGTCTTTATTGTGGCCAGATCAAGGCAATCCAAGACTAGTCGAAATTTGGCTATAGCTTAGCTCAGGGGTGGGCAAATATTTTTCCCAAGGGGCCAAATGAGATACATAAAATATTGTGGAGGGCCAAGACTAAAGGCTGAACTAAAGTTTGCGTAATATTAATTTAATTTCAAGATAAAAGTAAGAGTAAGACCAACCATTTTGACACCAGGGCCCTCAATTTATTCAGTATTTGAGCCACGGACCCAAAACTAAAGATTTATTTTGCTTTTGTCCACAATTCCAGGCTGGATTTCACAAACAAAACAGGCAAACATAGATAAAAAATGACCATTCTTTTACATTCTTTGGCTAATTAAGATGATGAATATTTTAACTCTTGAGAGCGTAAACATGAAACCAAATGGACCCACAAGGGTCCATTTGGTTTCATGTTTACGCTCTCAAAGAGTTACATCTGGTTAACCAACTTTCCATATTTGACTGGAACTCTCTGAAGGACCACTGGTGGTCCCCGGACCACTGGTTGAAAACTAGGGTATCCTTTCATGGGCCGGTCAGAGTCAGCCAAAGGGTCACATTTGGCCCCCGGGCTGCATAATGCCCAGGTATGGCTTAGCTATAGCTGTAATATTTAAATTGGTAAAGAGGTCCTGGAAGTGATGTAAAGATCATCCCCATATGGGCTGTGATTTGATCTTGCCTTGAACGTCACTAGAGTCAGGACGTCTTCACCAATTGAAATAATAAAGCTTATTCTGGGCCAGATCAGACTACAGTAGTTATGACTGATAAAGTCCCTCTGGCCTCAATCTGACTCTCTAATTCATCCAGGGATGTCGTCTTTAATGGACAGGATCTGTGTTGGTTGAAAGCAGTTGATATTCTGGGCCAGATTTGACTATAGTCTTGGATTGCCTTGATCTGGACACTATCAAGTCATATTCGCCCCGGTCCTGACTGTGTTTGCTGGGCCGGTGATAACCATACTGATACGCTGCAGTGTGCACACATGCACAGACATTATTAGATCTATTCACACACACACACACACACACACACACACACACACACACACACACACACACACACACACACACACACACACACACACACACACACACACACACACACACACACACACACACACACACACACACACACACACACTGTATCTGTCAGTGGGCAGGTCTGTGTTACACAGTGGAACTCTCATATCTGACATAGGGCCATTACTTGGACACAATCCTCCCTGCATTACAGGAATAGTGCATGGAATCTCCCCTATTCCTACTGAGCGGAAGGCTGCCAGCATATGTATTCTGGACAAAATGTACTGTTACACTGACAACAGTACTATATGGACTGCCCCCGAGTTGTATATTTTACACAATATTAAGACACCACAGGACCCCCTAGTTGGATGTAAATATTCCCTCACGTGACAGTGACAGTGACGTGAATGCGACGGAATTCCGCTGTTACCTTAACCTGTTACCGCTGTTACCTTGCTTTCTTGGTTATTTTTCCAAGAAAAATAACCAAGAACTATGCAGAAAATGAATTTCACCCACAAAGCCGTGATGTGACCATCAAACCATCAGTGTGGTTAAAAGCCACTCTGTGGGGTATTAATTCTTCTTTTTAGCATCGCCAGCAATGCCAGAATCATAACATAAATCCTTTTCTAGTGTTAATTGGCATATCATTTGCTTCGGCCAAAATCCACATCACAAGTTTTTTTTTTTTTTTTTTTTTTTGGCAGTGTTGCCGAATGCCTTTTGGTATTGTGGCGACGTGGGGAGAGCCTTGTGTGGATTTTCTGACCCAGGTTGAGGGTTAAGCCTGGACACACCACAAGGCAGCCTCCTGGCATCTCCTCTGGTCAAGAACAGATGAGTAATCTACCCCCAAATAGTTGGCAGATTATAGACTGCAGACTTCATGAGCATTCTCACGTAGCTGCTCCTTCCTCGCTGGCCAAATGTGTGAGTGAAAGTAATGAACACAAAATGATTCCGATCCCAGGAGGAAAAAATGAGCCTCTTCAGTTGAGAAATACATTAAACTTGAGCTGTGAGTAGATTTTCTCTCTGCAGGCTTCACTGGTGAGGGTGGGGGGAGTTTAAGGCAGCAAATGTCTTGGTCACTAGTGGATGCTACCTGGATGCAGTGTGGTCCCTAGTGGATTTCACCGTACATGCTTATTTTACCACAGGCTTTTTAAGGTAAATAAAATCTAAATTTGACCAATTAGGAACACACAACACACTGTAAAGCTAGCTGGACTACCAATCTAGACCTATCAATAATAGCAATAACTGAGGGAGCACAAAATGAGTGCTGGAATGCTCTGTCAGTCAATGGTTTGGAGTTGAGCCACTGGACTGCTCTAGAAAAGCCATTCTCATTAGCTAATTAACATGCCAGAGAAGTAACAGGGTTCATGCTCCCTGAGCTCATTGTGGCCAAACTCCCATTCCTTAATCCTGCTCTCGTGGAAGAGAGTTTTGTCTAGCATCTGATAGGCAATGTTGTCCAACCTTTTCAGCTTGATACCAGAGAGACAAATTTAGTGAGCCTATAAATAAACTAAATCAGCACCCGGTAGGTACTTGTGCACGAGTAGGCCGTAGCCTATTTGTGCATGAGCGGAGCAGGCTAATACTCATGACTTTACTCACAATTACGTCATCATTACATCACCCACAACAACCACGAACTGCACATCACCACACACCGGTGTGGTGATGTGCTCACGCAAGTAATAAATCAATGAATCAGGATTACACACACACACACACACTGCTAGATTCACCTCTTTTTCTTGTACGCAAAGTATAAATATACTGTACATATCACTTGCCAATAGCCGAGCGACTATCAGAGTGAATATTGGCCGATCAATGGCACAGGAAAGAGGGGATCGACATGCAGCGAAGGTTGCCTGCATGAACAGGACATGAACAGGACTTGAACACGAAACACGCTGCCAGGCCAGAATATACTGTATGTGTCATGTGCTGCCCTGGACCACTGGGCCAGCTGGCGCCCCATGAGACGACGTCTTAAGTTGTCATTTGCTACCATAAACCTACAAAAAAGGTCCATAGACTTGGCTGGCCTATGACATAATTTTGGAAAGCCATGTGCATGGGAGGATTGCGCCTCAAGATATTTGTGGTGCCTCTAATGAAAGTTTGACAGCATATCTCCCTGTTCTCTGACTCTGATAAGAGGATCTGTTATGAGCTACACTCTACTGTTATACCATTGAGGCACAGGGTTCCCCTCCACACAGCTGTGCTGTGTCATCCTTAACCTCTGTTTCACATTAGCTGGAGAAGGATGAAGGGGTGGATGTTTAGAGTACAAACATAGGAATCACAGTAATCAAAGAAAGTTCATAAAGGATTGTTTTTGTTGGATGTGATGAGAGTGAACTGGGCTTTTAATAATCTAAAATGGTAGGTATACAGCCTACTAAACCACTGCAGATTATAATGAAACAGTGATAAGGTTAAATAGTGGATTCCAGTTTGGCTACATACTGTATCTAACAATTTAGTATGTTTATTGGAAGTCTATGAGATGAGAGTGCATTATTCAATTAAGACATTTTATTATTTAAAATTTAAATACAAGATAGTCCTGGTTATGGCCTAAATAGAAAAAAACAGAAAAAAACACTATAACTTGCATCTGGACTAGTGAGGATCACAGAACAGCAGAACAGAAAAGCATGGACAACAAGAAAGGGTATAAATAAAATAAGAAACATAACAACATCACATTCAACATTATAAGAGCATAGACAACAGCACATTCTAAACTATATTGAAGAGTCACATTAAAACTGCATAGGAAAGTCAGAGGAATGCTTTGGTAAAAAGGAATGTTTTTAAAAGCATCCGTGGTCTGTGGAAATCTCAGGTGCAAAGGAAGAGAGCTTGATATACGCGGAGCCATATTGCAGAAGTTCCCGTCACCCATGGTGCAGAGATTTGTATGAGGGATGGGTAGAAGGTGGGTGTTGGAGGAGCGGAGAGAAGTTTCGGGTGGAGGGTTTAGGGGCAATGAGTTCTTCTTCTGAGATAGGAGCGGGGAATACCGTAGATGCACTGGTGGGTGAGAAGTGCAATCTTGTAATCAGTCCTGAATGTGATGGGGAGCCAGTGGAGAGAATGCTTTAAGCTGGCATGTGACATGTCAAACTAGGGGTTTTCATGATTCTGAATCCATTCCAAGTATCAGCTTTGCCCAAAAATACTCCTTCGGTTAAAAAACGGCCATAGCTGTCGTCACAAATGTGATGAGGTCAGCACATTTTGGGCAGTGCTTATGGCAAGTGCTTATGGTCAAATTTAGCCTAATGGATTAATGAAAAACCTGTCACATGCTATTTAAAGCATAATGACATCTTGATAATGGTACCCAAGCTTAATATGCTAATTACAGTATGATAATTGCCCAACATATGCAAGTTGGCACCCTCCAGTTTCTACCGTAAATGCTGGGGAACCATACTCAACATTCACAAAACTTTAGGGTACTCATTGTGGACTACAGCAAGGATTGAAAGCATGGTCTATTCCCCCAGTTCTCTTCCTCCTTCAACCAGTAGGAGTCAGTAGTGCTGCAACAGGTTATGCAGAATTTAATTTTTATCGTCATTCTACAAGCTAATGATGCAGCATGCTTTGTGAGTTTGTAAATCTGCTATTTCCAGTGCATGACAACCATGCTCAACTATGATTGAGGTGGTTAGGTAATGCTTTGATGATGTGCGCAGACTGCGCACAGTCACAGATGCACGCACAAGCAGAAACGTGCACGCACACATGTTCTAGCACAGAACAACAAATGGGACCACATTAATTCCCAAGGTCTTCAATGAGTCCGGACAACACTGTGTCAGTTCTCAATCTGCCCAATGCATGTTAATTGTATATGACAGCATTGCCATTAAATTTCTACAGCCTACAGCTATGCTATATATGGGACTTAAAGTAGTGGTGTAACGACAATAGTAACTCCATCTACAACTCCATTTTGTGTGTTTTATTTTGCAATTTTAATATCGCCTCACTTGGTCTATCAATACTGTAAATGTGTGTATGCTGTGTTCATGTCAAGGTACAGGTTGGTCTGTGTGTTTCTCAAGTAGAGTTTCCCAGAGAATTAACGCTTACTTTTCTATATCCTTATGACTTTAAAAAAAGCCTGCATTCTGCACATCTGTCTAACACTGATTTAAATTAAATTGTTACTGTACCGATTTTAAATCATTGAATAATGAACCAATGCCATCCATGTATCGTATCTTCAACCACGTATCGTGATACGCTTCGTAACGCTGCTGAAATGCATTGTTACACAGGGATATTTCACTGACTCTAGCGTCAAACCAAAACAAATGTTAGATTCATTGAAACCTTGGATCTGGTGACTGATATTGTCATGCTAATACGTGAGGGTGGCTCAATTAAAGCTTCAAAATCATTACCTGTTCAGGACATTTAATAAGATCATTCAGGGGCATGTAAGCACTTTATCACTGTACGATTCAAAGGGCTCTCGTGGTGGATGTTTCATTTTAAACAGACTGGGTTAAAAAAAACTCCTGAAAAGAAATCCTAATTGAAGCAGCCACTTTATGGGGGAACAAGAATCAAGTGACACACAGATAAAGGTCATTTCCTCAACACAGGTCCATTAATGTAAGCACACGCATACATGCGTGCATGCATGCGCACAGCCGTGTACACACGTGCAATGTCACTAAACATGTGTGCACCACCACGCTCAAATAAACACACACAGTCACACACAAACACACACAAACACACACACACGACACAGGTCTTCTGATAAGGCTGAGCGGCGGTAATTGTGGTCCCTATTACAGTAAACGTTGTACTCCTTGTGTAAACCACAGTAAATTACATCCAGATGGGAGATTAAAGCCTGCTGAGTAGACGGCTGCCCCGAGCACCGCTGCTCCCGCCCCCAATGGAGGAAGGAGAAATCCATATTTCCTGATTGCGATTGCACCTCTCCCCTGGGCCAGGACATTACCACTAAAGAGAAGTACCGGCACACAGCACAAAATGGCCTGTATCGGGTCTCTGCTGTTGCTGCGCGGGGCTCACATGCAGACCGCCATTGATTATTCAAGTTGTTTCTGAAAAGGAGAAGGCAGGGAGGGAGACGGGCATGTGCTGATCCTTTAATGAACCATTCTACGTTATAAACAAGTGCGTTCGCTACTGCAGCTTCCTTTCACAGGGACACGGCCAGAGAGAAAGAAAGAAAGAGAGAGAGAGAGAGAGAGAGAGAGAGAGAGAGCATCTGTACATTTATGGTCTGGATATCTTTCCTTTGCTAGAATGTCCTTGCCTTTTATATATAAATAGCAGCCACCCAAGGCTTCCCTCCTCCTCCTTGGTTTGTCCAGACCAGCTTTGTTTTGCTGCTGGCGTTGGATGTAAAGGAAGCACCTGTATAGAATCATCTCCTCACACACAGATAGAAGAGCCGAGTCTGGGCGCTCTCAGTTGAACGCTGGCTGTGCTCTCCCTTAATTTCTTCAGCCCACACAGCAGGGATGAGAGGAACATAGTAGATCAACTCTGAAATGTTATGATGAGGTCCATTATCCCCTTGCTGTGCAACCCAATGAAAACAAAAGGCCCTTACACTCTGGTAGTCAAAACATCAAAGACGCACAGAGAAGTTGCATTATCTCATTAGTCTTCACTCGTTTAACTCATTTGTCCACATAATGAGGTCATGAGGAACAACAGTCTATTGAATTATGATCTTGCGTATTGATTCATGTGAACGTTGCCAACGATTTCGTTTTGGTTCCCTGGAACTGCAGGCAAAAAATATTGTCTGTATGCAAGATGTGTCATGTATCTTGATGTGATGTGATGCAATGAGAATATGAAGCCAACGTTTTGTGTGTGTAATATGTGAATTGATTTAGATTTTAGCAGAGAGCCCAGTGTCTCTGATGTAATTTTTATAGGGTTAGGGGTTAGTGTGTGTACTGTACAGTATGTATGAAGTTTCCCTTTAAGCAAGATTTTTTTTGCATTACAGGATGTAAGTGCAGCACAACCACTCACTGTAGTGCCTTTGTTGTCATTTTAAAAACACAGAAATGTGTGTGTGTGTGTGTGTGTGTGTGTGTGTGTGTGTGTGTGTGTGTGTGTGTGTGTGTGTGTGTGTGTGTGTGTGTGTGTGTGTGTGTGTGTGTGTGTGTGTGTGTGTGTGTGTGTGTGTGTGTGTGTGCACTTTAGCACGCACACCAGGATAGTCCTTTAACACCTCTGGGCCCAGCACAGGAAGCGCTAATAATACAACTGACCAAAAGGGGAGAAAATACAGTGTCAAGGAATGTGTGAAACATAACCGCTGGATGGCAAATATGGAACAGCCTTGGTGACAGGGTGACCATAGGGCCACCATTGTTCCAAAGGGGAACCCAGGTGCTTCCACACTGCATTAGGAGTCATATGAGACTGGAAATATTTCTTGAAAATAAGTTTAGGTTGCAGATGATGCATGTGCAACCTAAACATGCATGTACTACAATACATTTATAGTTACTGCGGAAGTAGGCCTATTGAAGTAAGTACAATTATGCAAGCACATCACAAATCAAAAGATTATTTTTCATTGTCATTATTCTATGTCATTATTCTAACCTCCCACTGTTGCGACTCTATTTTACTATTTATTTTATTTTTTTACTATTTTACTAACCCCATCTCTAACCCTCACCAACACTGCAAGCACGTCCCAGTGTGGACCCAGGGCTTAAAACAATGTGGCCAACCGGCCACACTGAATTTCCAGTGTTTGGACTAATCTGATAGGATCTATAGGACTTCAGATCTAATAGATCAGTTCACATTTGTCATTGCTCATACAGGTACAAGCAGCAACGTCTCACAGCAACCTTGCGCTGCATTCATGACTTGAGGCATTTAATTCAAAACAGGCCATTCCTGCAAACTTTGGAAGCCAATCCTCGTCAATTAATATGAAAATCCAGACAAATATATATATATATATATATATATATATATATATATATATATATATATATATATACACACACTGTATATTATATACTGTATATTATATACTGTATATTATATATATATATATACATTTTTTTTACGCCCACGATTTCACGACCCATCTTTATCACCCAGTGCCAATTCCTAATGTGATGCTGGGCTCTACACATCCTCCGCCAACCTGGGGAGGCAGAAGACTGGGCGTCAATGCATGACGAGTTGTGACGCCTTCTTTTCACCTGACAGTTGGGAGTTTCTCCAGTTGGACATGGCACATGGAAGGAACACGTATTTCCAACCAGTTCAAGTCCCCTCCATCAGGTGCCCCGCAACATGGGGAGAACATACAAACTCCACACAGAAAGGCGCCAACCCCGCCTCAGGTATGGGCACTGATGACGCAGGGGACGGAACACGTCGCCAGCACCCACGGCAGTGTCCTTAGTAGGAATCGAACCCAGGACCATCTAGCTGTGAGGTGACAGCACTAACCACTGTGCCACCATACCACCCAAAAACTATTTTAAAAAAGCCAATTCGGGTTGTGCCAACAAAGCCAACTCAGGTGACAAATCATGACAACAACACACATTATAAAACAGCAGGTTATAACACTTTGATCGTCTGAACGACCAACCGTCTGTCAGTCCAAACTGTCTGTCACAGGTTGTAATCTGTCAGTTGTTTTCTTAGGGATCTGAAAAAAGGTGCATTGCTGTAATCAATGCAGGAAAATACAAAGGTGTGGATCAGCATCAGCATCATCCATCATCCATCAACACATCAGCTTTGATTTGTGTATGTTTGTAAGGTGAAAACTTTATTAAAAGAATACTTGATGAAAGGCTACAAACTAATTAAGGAAAGCACTGAAATTAGGTAGGGAATGGAAGTCTGAAAAGGTGGCATTTTGCGGGAGTCTTTGACAAGGCGAGGGTGGGGGCAGCTTTAACATGATGTGCGAGTGAGTTCCAAAAGGACGGGGCTGCAACTGAGAGAAAGTCATGTCAGCTCAGGTCTGATTCTTTATTTTGGTGATGTTCAGAAGGTTGTCATCACCAGACCTGAGGGAATGGGAGAGTACATGGCATTTGAGGAGGTCAAAGAGGTAGAGCCTGGTTGTTGAGGCCCTTGTAGGTGCTTATGATTATGAGTTTCTTTTACAAATTCACCTGCAATACAGCCACCATTACAAAACAGCATTCCTGACACCTAAATGTAATTTGGAGAAATAAATTATCTTGACACTTAGCCCTATGAGAGCCCCAACATGCACCCTTAAATGCATGTGGAGTGAGCAGGCCGCTTGAATTCGCACAGTATGTGCATATTTTACTTATACCCTATAATGTCACATGGCGTGATATTTATTTGCAGAGATCAATAATGTTGGATTTTTATGAGGATCAAAGAAGAAACAGGGCCACAAACAAAACGGTAGTCCTGCTAGGATTTCTCTGCAGTGTGGGGCGGGAATTAGGGGCCGATCACGTCGAGAATGCGTTGCTACAGGCAGAGACGCCTCAGAAACGCCTTTGCAAACCGGGGCTGTGTCCACAGAAAACATTTTTTGGCAAGCCAGTGCTACTGCTACCGCTGTATACTTGGCACTCTTAACAAAGCACTCAAGAATCAAGAATCAAGAGGGTTTTGTCACTCACTCATACAGGTACAAGCAGTGGAAATGTTAGCGACTTGTGCCTGCGCTATGTTCCTAGAGACTTTAAGTAACCCTTATACAACATACGTATCTACAACACATTAAAGGGCTTACTGTATGGAAATCTGTACTTACATACAGTATATATAAATACAAAGTAGGGTGTGCTCATCTCTAGATACATTTGTGTAGGAAAGGGCAAACATGCATTATCATTTGTTTTGTCTTGTCTGAATCATTGTACTGGGATGAGCAGTGATGTGTTATCGCACCTTATGGAAGATTTTACAGATCTTGAAATAACTAAACAAAAATGAAATCAATAAAAATATGACACACGGTGCTATTTTTTTTTTGTGAAACATATGGCTGTTACGGCTGCTGTCTGCCAGCCAGCCATTATGCAGCCATATGGGATTATCAAATGTGTTTTAAATAAGTCTCCCATACTGGTCAATTTAACTACTCTGAACATTACTTTGATGGTCATATAATCACTACAACTTTGTATAATTTCTGATTTCTGAGTGTTTGACTACAAATACTAGAATTACATTTAACCTTTACCCACACTAACTACAAATCCCATCTACTCCTGAAGGACACTTTAATAGAAATGGTCCTTTTAAAATACCACTTTAAGACCACGTACGCACACACGCACACGCACACGCACACGCACACACACACACACACACACAGCTAAAATCAACTCTAATGTAAGGCATTACACTTTTGCAATTTTAAGGGATAGAGATGTGAGATAACATGTTACACATGTGCTATTAATCCTGGAGTAGCAGTGGCCCTGGTTACAATACATGTTATAAACACTGGCTTGACTCCACTACTGTTTTGACTAAGCAGGCTATGAGCTGATTATGAAGATTAGTGGAGATGTGGGAGCCTTCACCTCTCCCACTGATTCCCCAGCAGCTCCCACTAACCCCAATCTACAATTAGAAACGTGTAGTACATTTTAAAGCCTGGTGACTGCATGTGTAGTGGAGTAGCTGTGCCTTCTCCCCCAGAAGCCTAATATCTTCCCTTGGCCATGGGGTTAGGGACTCCCTTTTGAGTTAATGCATAGGGGAATTTTTGCTTTCCTTTATGGAAGACCTGGGCTCAAATCCAGGTGGCTGAATTGGAGGATAGGATACTGCTGGGGCACTGATGGCCTTGTGGTTAAGACACATGCCCCATAATATCTTATCTCGCAATGAATGCACGCAATCTCAGTACGTACAGTATGTCGTCCTCACCTGTAATGCATGTAATTTGTTGCCAGATGAAACCTGGCTTATGATGGCATGGCTGTGAGGACCTTTTGCAGGACCTATTCAGGATTGGCACGTCTGACCCCATACTCTGAAACGCTGTGCAGACATCTCAATCAAGCCCTAGACTTCCATTGAAGTGAATAATGCGGGGTGAGTCTGTTGCTTGTCATCCACTCTCTAGTAACTCAGGTCTCAAAAATGGGAAAGATGCACAACAGACAACTCTTATTTCACCAAGCTGTAACATGTCATTCTTAGTTTTTTTTTTTTTTTAGATTGTTAAGCCTTTGTTTATGGCAAAGTGAGTGGAGAGTGACAGCAAAGGTGATCAGCAAAGGTTGTCAAATCTCACTCAATGTGACTCAGGAACACAACACATTAAGCTCTCAACAGTGAAAATATACTGTAGTGTCATGGAACACCAGAAGGCTCGGCCCATGATGGTCCCATGGAAAGTGAAGAACATGCTGCCCCAAATTTCAAAAAGTGGAGAAGGCTTGGGCCAAACCTATGGCATGGTCGGCCCCAAAATACTGATTTGAAGTTAAAGCAACATTAAATTAATTATTTTTCACGGCATCATTCACAGGATCATTAGCAAATACTGTAGGTTTAAGATGTTCTAAAACGTAATCCATTTTAAAGATAAACATGAGGCGACCATTCCACTGGTCTGGCCGAGTGTTCTGCACGATCGGACCGTCCGTTTTTGCGATTACGGTCGACCTGGATCGGGCCGAGTCTTGCTGTTATCGGGTCATGATGTGAGTGTATATTTTGTGTCAACAAAACATCTTGAGGCCCAGACATCTACATGGTATATTTTCTTGGCCACGACAGATTCCCCTTTGCTACACTACAGGCTATAGGCATTAAGGATAAAAGTGCAGCAGTGGCATTCAGTCTCGTAAATGGGCTGGTGGTGGTCAGTCTATGAACTGTGTGACAGTTGTAGTGAATGGAGGTGGTAGAGCCTGGTCCTGCATTAAACATGAGAGATAGGCACACCACAGCTGCTGGCATTAAGCCACCTTCAGTGGCAGGAAATTGGAGCCAAGCCTGATGGGTGTCACGCACGGTAAATGTACAAGCTCACAACGGATCATACATGATGTGATGCTTTGTGTGAGCTTGTAGGTCTGCGATGTAGTCTGACGCCGTCCTACGACGGATCATAAATTAAGCCACATGAATAGTGCTGGAGTGGCTCTTTGCTCATGTGCCAAAGTCCGCTGCTACATCCACTACAAATGTTTCTGCAGGATGGCACCAGCCTTTTGAATGGGTATAGGCTACTCACTCACATTTCAGCTCAGACCAGCTATTCCTTGTTGGCACGTTTTCAATGTAAGACTAAAGATATGGGCACTGCCATCACACAGAGAACAGACCAGCTTTGTGTTAAACCTCCCCTCCTGCCTGACAGTGATATGACTAGCCTGAAATTAACTTTCAATAGTTTCACTCAGTCAACTGCACTGACGTACGTACGCACGCGCGCGCATACAAGCGCGTGCGCGCGCGCGCGCATACAAGCGCGTGCGCGCGCGCGCGCACACACACAACACACACACACACACACACACACACACACACACACACACACACACACACACACACACACACACACACACACACAACCAGCAGCAGCACAATTGGAAATCTAGATAATAATATGCAAGAAGATATAAGACAGCATGTCCACATAGACAAATCCCAAACTTTTAAAACATTCTAGCCAGTAGGTTATAGGTCGGTCCTTTTGACAGCTGCCATAAAACTACTAGACCAAAGAAGCTTGTTCATGATCATGTTTGTGCAAAAGAAATTCGACGGAACGTTAGCTCATCAATATTATATTCAAATATACCGGTAATCAGCAAACAATTCCCGAACAAAACTAAATGTAGGCCTATGCTCTTTGGAGCAACACGCATATTTCTGGGGACGTATGACTTTTGGTGACTAATGCATTTTCTATGGAAACGGCTCTGAGAAGCATGATCTGCCTGTAATTACGTGCTTAGTAAGCTTCCATAAAAGTAACAGCTAGTCTGCTTGCATCATCTCTGCCAGGGAGAGAGAGGGAGGGAGAGAGAGAGGGTGATGCAGTTTGTCACGTTCCACCAGTGAACGCACAGCTTTCGGGGATGGCACACATTCAAAGAGGGATCAACTCATCAAGACACAATGGGCTATTACTCGACCCGTCGCATCAAAGCTGCCCCGGGGGAGCTTCATGCTGACTCACCCGTTTTGAATTTTGCTATGAATAAGTTGCGACAGTTTGGTGCTAAATGAGACATATGGCGCTGCTGTCTGCTGTGCCGGTATTCGCCTAATACAGTGGGTTTTTAACCTTTTTGATACCAGGACCCATGCACGATTTATTCAGCCTTTGTACCACGGACCACCATCTGATGACATTTTCACCCCACAGACACCAACACTATTAGTGTTGGTGTCTGTGGGGTGAAAAAAGAAACCTTTAAAAGATTTATTTTGTTTTTTGTCCACAATTGCAGGCTGGATAAAACAGGCAAACATGACCAAAATGACCATCAATGACAAAATGACCATCAATCCCCTGCATTCTCTAGTTGTGTAGACTTGGGCTAATTCAGATGATTAATATTTTAACTTTCAATTTAACTTTTTAACTTTTAACTTTTCGTATAAAATGTTTCATTTTTGCTCTCAAAGAGTTACATCTGGTTAATAAACTTTCCATCGTTTAGCTGGCGACCACTTGGAAAGACCACTGGTGGTCCCCGGACCACCTGTTGAAAACCCTGGCATAATAAAACGCCAAATTGGGCTTTTATTGTCTGCAGGAACACAATCGCACTTGTCATAAAATAACACTCAAGTATTTGAATGAAAATGGGTATTTTGTAACTTATTCAAACATCGGTCTGTAAAACACCTTTTAAAAAATATAAAAATACCGGCGTTTCCCCCCCCTACAACAAAACATCTATTCAGTTTTGACTTGAGCATACATACATAAAGTAGGCTACAATAGGCTACTCTTTAAATTCCTACCTGAGCAGGTGTGGGCTGTTGGAGGTGAAACGTCACCGCCATCTGGATGAAAAAGCACAGTTTCATTTCGGGGAAAGTCTTGCAAATAGAGGTGATGAGGAGGAGTCCCATGCAGCGCACACTAAATCCACTCAAGGAGTCCGGAATATTCGTGCATACAGTAGGGGAGGCTATACGTGGGAAGATGGTGATGACAATGAACTTCCAAACGCCGCACCGCCAACGATTACCCGTCCCACTTTTAGTGTGGTGAGTGACTGGTGAGAATGGATAGTCACGTAGCCTAGTAGCGTCGCTCACTGTAACCCGATGTGTGTGTGTTAACTAATGAATAAGGCCCCAGAGCGAGCGAAAAGTGGACTGTATGTTGACGGAGAAAATGCAGTTTCCACCTCCGTTTTAACAGGCTTAAATCCAGTGAAAAACAAATATAATCACATTACTTTAAAAAAAAAATCAAAATCGTGAAACAAACATCTGCATATCTGTCCACATATTTGAACCGGACATCTTCTAAAAAGTGCAATTGAAGCTGCTGTTTCGTAACCACTTTTGCATTTCGGTCCTGCTCTGAGCATTTGGTCGGTAGAATGACATACTTGCCACTAATTGCCTGACAAGTGAGTGAGTGGAGTGACTGCCCCTTCAAATGCTGGGCAAAATCTGCCAGCTTATTTTATTTATAAATCAATGAATATATGTTACAATACATATATAAATGCATAAATAAATCCATAAATGCTTCATTTTATAAATAAATAAATGAATATATGCGATAATAGATAAATAAATCAATAAATCAATCAATGAATATGGAAATCAATAAATAAATCAATAAATAAATGTATAAATAAATACATAATTAAATAAAGAATTTAATGCATAAATGCATAAATAAATAAATACATAAATAAATAAATAAATAAATATCATTAATTGAAATGTGCATTGAAGTGTGCCTTTAAAAACACTATTTCAATAATCTTTTCTGTATATCAATAATCTTTTCTGTATATCATTAATCTTTGTAATGTGTATATCAGTACGCATTTCAGTACACATTTCAATGCACATTTCAGTGAACCTATGTTAATGAGGGGGCAGGATTTGATGATGTCACTCACTGATGAGGCGGACCTTGATGATGTCAGTAAGCAACCATTGGATAATCTATGCAGGAGATCACAGATTGACTATACTTGTCTGTTTTTTACCCGGAAACAGGGGCGTGCACAGTAAGACGCTAAGGGGTGCTTGAGCACCCCCAAGTGGCCCTCTCTGGACCAACATGTCCTTTTTAAAAGAACAAAATCTAAAGTTCAACGATTTTTCCCTCTGAAACCATAAGGGCTATGTTTACAAAACTTGGGGAGGTGGGTGGACATATTTTTAAAAAATATTTGATTTTAAAATTATATCGGTCGGCCTCATGGTGGCGCTATAACAGCCCACCAAACAGCCAGTTACGTTTTGGTCCATAACTCTTGAACCGTAAGTCGTAAATTTAAAATTCCTTTTTCCCAGCATTCCTTGGGTCATGATGCATCTCTCCATATAGGCCACGCCCATTTCCGCCATTAAAGTTTTTCCGCCATTTTGGATGTTGTTAAAAACACACTTTTTGCCCCTATTCCTACATATTTTAGTCAAATCTTACAAAAATTGGCACACATGCTCTGTGGACCTATCCGATAAAAGTGACCACACAGATTTTTGATTAAGCGTATCGTTTGCCCATAATTGGCTTCCAAAGTTAGTGGGAGGGGCCTATTTCACAAATAAGTGCCACAAATCATTCAAATGTCCAAACCTCCCCAAATTTGAATCGCATGTTGTGGGTGGTGGCACCAACAGGTAGCCAAAAAATCCATTGGTCGGCCTCATGGTGGCGCTATAACAGCCCACTTTACATTTTGGCCCATAACTCTTGAACCGTAGGTCATGAATTTAAAATTATTTTTTCCCAGCATTCCTTGGGTCATGACGCAACTCTGCTACTAGAGTTGGCTCAAATGCCCCTCCTAGTGGAAGAGTGGTGAGTGCCACTCACCACTCTTCCACTAGGAGGGGCATTCGAGTCCAGTCCAGTGCAGTAGGTTTGCAACACTACCACTTTGTGTCAGAATATGGAACTGTTGTCCACAAGAGTCATGGCCTGTTTTAAAGGGAAGGGGATCTGCTTTCATTCTAAGGGACAGGAGCTTGAAATTCAGTTTCTAGAGAAGAAGCCATTATTTTCTTCAAACCATTTTATATAGCAGTAGCCTAATGCGTTTGTATAGTTGTACTTGTAGATGCTGAAATGCTGTTTTCTATGTGTTTTTAACCCCCCAAAACTCAAAAATTTTTCCTCCGCTAGAGTGCCCTCATGGTTAAATTTGAGCACCTGCCCTTGAAACTCTCTGTGCACGCCACTGCCCGGAAATGGTGATACTATAAAATTGGCTTTTCATGGCAATTCATAGCTTTCAGTCACGTGGTTTCTCCGTCCCCTAGCT
Organism: Benthosema pterotum; assembly: GCA_039105355.1. Taxonomy (NCBI): domain Eukaryota; kingdom Metazoa; phylum Chordata; class Actinopteri; order Myctophiformes; family Myctophidae; genus Benthosema; species Benthosema pterotum. The sequence goes on along the minus strand of CM076980.1, from coordinate 33,684,905 downwards.
GGCGGGCAGAAAGGACGTCGCTGTAAACATAACACACGCAGTTTCCTAGCTGTTTTAAATTCCAAGTATTCCGAGTATTTAGCTCAGTCGTTTTCAACCTTTTTCATCCCAGAGCCCACCATTTATTCAGCATTTGAGCCAGGGACCACCAATCGATGATATTTTTTAGACCCACCAACCCCAAAACTAAAGATTTCTTTTGCATCTGTCCATGACGATTAATCTTCTAGTTTTGTAGATTTGGACTAATTCGCTGATGGATATCATGCGATATGGACCCTTGCGGGTCCATTTGGTTTCATTTTGTACTCTCAGGAGCTACATTTGGCTAAACAACTTTGGCGGGGACCACCTGGAATCCGTCCCCACGCCACACCGCCACAAAGGCGCCGGCACAAAAGCAGACAGCCACCTGTGTAGAAAGTGAAGAGCCCCCACCGTTAAAGCGAAGGCGAGCAACGCCACGCCAGCCAGAAGTAGCCTCTACACCTAGGCTTTCATTTTCGTCCGCCTTGCGCGAAAACGGAAAGCCTGGACTAACGCACGTTGGAAAGTGGCCTTGAGGGGAGTGTCAACCTTCCGGGGTGGGCGTCGCTCTAAATAATGTGACGTAGAACAGCAGTGGACGGGCGTGGGAGGGGCCGGAGATGACGACACGTTAGTGAGATCAAATCAGAGCGCAGCACTTCCGCCGTGTGGATCCCACGACACCCCCGCCCCCCAAGGCCAAAATCATTGAGGGCTAGACCAGGCTAGCCAGAAGTGAAGCCAGAACAGCCAGCACAACACGACAAAACGTCTCCCACTCCCCCCTTAACTCTGACAGTGCACTGTGCACAGATGAAACCAAACGGACCCGTGAGAGTCCCGTTTGGTTTACATTTAGTTTAGTTTAGTTTGTTGTGTTATGCTAGCTACAAAGAAGAAGCTCCTCACCCCCCACACGACAGCGCCCCAACACAACCGGACTTCCAGGCCAGCCCGGATGTGTTGGGATGCTGTCGTGCTGTCAAGTAGCCGTATGCACTTCCACACCAGCGGCGCAGCACGGAGAAGGCTCTGACAGAGAAGAACCCTCCACCAGACACACGAAAACATCACCAAACTCGATACAAACCAGTGTTGCCAACTGCCAAAATCCAAATGCACTAGAATGCGCTAGAGCAGTGTTTTTCAACCATTTTCATACCAGGGCCCACGATTTATTCTGCATTTTAGCCACGGAGGACCACCATTTGATGTTGACTTTAGTCTCTCTGACTAATTTAGGAGAGATAACTGGCAAAATGTTGGTCAAAATAACAATTCTTCTATGTTTTCTAAATGTGTAGATTAAAATGTGTAGATTGGAAAATTAGGTAATTCAGATATAGAAATATAATTTAACTCTTGGGGTCCATTTGGTTTCATTTTACAATCTCAAGAGTTAAATTATAGGGTCGCTTTGGTTACTAATGGTCCTTTCTAGGAAGGAAGGAGGACTCTATCATAGGAGGAAAATGGTGAAAAATGAGGGTTTTATTCCTGGCGTCTGTCAACCAATTTCACTCCAACTCAACAGCACAAAAGCACTAGATTTTCTGCCAGGAGTTCTGTTTTCCACTAATTTTGGCGCTAGGGGGGTCTGAAAAAGAACTAAATATAACGCCAAATGCGCCAAGTTGGCAACACTGATACAGACGGGTCTCACATGGTCTATGCCCCCCCCCCCCCCCACCCACCCACTATAGTCTGGACACTGCTGTTCACAATTACAACTTACTTGTAGACAAGCATTAATTTGTGAGAAACGAAGTGAGATTGATGAACGGTACGTTATTTTCTAAATATATCTGGAAACTTTAAATTAAATTATGCATAAGAAAACACCACAAATACCACTAAATTAAAAAAAAAATCTCCAGAGGATTTTTTCCCTTGCTCTGGGCTTGATTGCTAGTGGCTGAATGGGAAAGACACGCCCACAACTGGAAAAACACGCCCCCTCATTAACATAGGTTCACTGAAATGTGTATTGAAATGTGTACTGAAATGTGTACTGATATACACATTACAAAGATTAATGATATACAGAAAAGATTATTGATATACAGAAAAGATTATTGAAATAGTGTTTTTAAAGGCACACTTCAATGCACATTTCAATGAATGATATTTATTTTATTTATTTATTTATATATTTATTTATTTATGCATTTATGCATTAAATTCTTTATTTAATTATTTATTTATTTATGTATTTATTTATACATTTATTTATTGATTTATTTATTGATTTCCATATTCATTGATTGATTTATTGATTTATTTATCTATTATCACATATATTCATTTATTTATTTATAAAATGAAGCATTCATGGATTTATTTATGCATTTATATATGTATTGTAACATATATTCATTGATTTATAAATAAAATAAGCTGGCAGATTTGGCCCTCCATACTTCAAATGCTGGCCATGTAAATCTCCTCCCCCTCTCGGTTCTCTCTTCCTATAGCCTAGTGTCTGTCTCGCCTGTCCTCAAGGGAAAAAGTTGTAAATGTTTTTAAGCGTGGTACTGGCACTTTGTAAGATACTGCATACATCACATTTTAACAGAACTTCATTATTTAAAGGTATATTCAGTGATTTCACTTAATTCAAATCACATAGGCTATTTTGTGTGTGTGTGTGTGTGCGCGCGCGCGCACGCACGCACGCACACACACACACACACACACACACACACACACACACACACACACACACACACACACACACACACACACACACACACACACACACACACACACATACATACATACATACATACAGAGACAAAAGCAGTAGGAGACAAAGCCTTTATCCAATCAGAATAGAGCAGGGGGTGGGCCTTGGTGTGCATGCTGTTGGCCTGTTGCATGCCCCCACTGTGGAACGGGTATCTTGACCACTATTTTCTTCTTCTTCAAATCACCCAAATCACCGAATGCTCCTTTAACAATATAGTGCCAGAGCCTTATGTGTAGAGAGACAGAACAGGCACCCTGCAGGTTGGACTTTCTCAAGCTTGCTGAGAAACGTCTCCACTTAATTATACTCAGGATGTTCAGTAAGAGCCATTTGAGCAAGGTAAACACTTGAAGTCGCCATGCACCCCATTGCTATGGATGACTTTCGGGCTCCAGGATACATGGGGATTTTCCTCTTTAGGGGAGAGTAACTGCAGTATTTAGCTAAGCTTGCAGAGAGAGAAAGGGATGGGATTCCATCATTGTTGACATGTAGAGTTTAATCTTCTGTATGGAACTCCTATGTTTGCTGTAGACCTGGAATGCAAGGATTCCTTACTGGCTCCTCCACATTCCTCCAACAGTGCTGAATGATTCTAGTACCATCTGCTATTGTACAGACCACACTTAGGATGGTTGGTATGGTGTTTGTAGACATCCCAGAGTGTCTGCACTCTGGGACGCACACACACGCGCACACACACACGCACGCACACACGCACGCACACACGCAGACGCAGTCACACACGCATGCAGACACACTCACACCCACGTAAACCAGAGGATAGAAGTGTGAGACCTCAAATTACTGGTAAAGTGGTTAATGATAATATAACATTAATAAAACCTTGAAAAACTCATTTAATAAATAGGAACTCTAATTTGCTATTATCCTACCCACAACACATTCAAATCATTGAGTCAGGAAAATAAATGCTCTGAAAATGCACATGGCCCACCCATCTTACTACTTAACATGGCAGCCGAAGTGGTCAGACGGGTGGGCCGCAAACACTGCAAACAGGTTGAGAACCGCTGCACTAAACATCAAGTCAACTGGCACACCTAGGCAAAACATTCTTTCATAAAATGTCATCTAGCAAGGTTGGAAGGCCTTGTCAATAGAAGAAGGAAAGCATTCTTGTTCAGAGAATTATTTACCTAGTACATATTGTTTTTCTCTCTCCCCACCTCTGCATTACAAGCTTTCCCACATACTGACATTATTTCTTCATAGTCATATGGAATCTATATGGAATTTATCTCTATCTGTCCGAATATTGTGCATTCATTCGCCAGACATTTTCTTGGACAGCTTACAACAACCAGTTCCCACTATCACAAACGATGTCTGCCAAAAGACACTGGATTTTGTTTTCCTATAGGCCTTCTAAAGTCTTCACTCTTCAACCAATGTCTAATATTTTCTAAATGGCGATCAATACGTGACCAACAGATATATTACCACATGTAAGTATAAGTGCAGAAAACAGTCATACAATTAACACATAAAGCAAGCATGAAAGGATCAAGCAGTCAAGCAATCATGCAAGAAAGAAACAAACAAACAAACAAAGAAATGGGGGGTTAAAATCAGTAGTTGACTCCAGTGCTGTGTATGGTTTTGTCAGGACAGAGCCAGGCTCTTACTGCATAATGACATATGCGTGTTTACAAAATGGCACTAGCTAATGCGACCTAATTAGGTTACTTTAGATGTCACGCTGACAAGACAAGCACACCTGGTTGAAGTGATAATGTTATTCCAGGGGATAAGTAGCGTCTGTGCTGACATCTCCTTTTGAAATAACTTAACTTGAGAGCCATCAGTGCTTTTGCTATACATATAGTGGATCTTAAATGTTATTCTTGTGGCCCCCTTGTCCTACAGAATGTCAACAGTGTGTTTGGTTAAGCCAAAGTACTGTATATCATTCCTGCTGAGATTACACATTTTAAAGCACAATTTCAAAGAATATTTCAAAAATACCTTTTGGTATTTGGCAGAGACTACTGTTCCAGCATTAAGCCAGAAGTCATTCATTCACATGCTGTGTTTAATAAATTCCACAATGTTTTTGCTGATTGTCTAATCTCATGAGGTCTGCTACCACTTGGAACATTTTCTTCACAGATTTTACTATAAAGTACTAAAGTAGTAAAAGCAACTATGTTGGTGCTTCTAAAGGAATTGTAATGAGCACACTGATAAAGGGGAGTGCTGCACCAGACCAGTGGCCTTGTGGTTAGAGTATCCGCCCTGGAACTGGGAGGCCGGGGTTCGATTCCCGGTCAGGTCATACCAAAGACTGTAAAAATGGGACCCAATGCCTCCCTGCTTGGCACTCAGCATCAAAGGGATGGATTGGGGGGTCAAATCAACCAATGATTCCCGAGCGCGGTGCACGCTGCAGCTCACCGCTCCAAGAGATGGGTCAAAAGCGGAGAACTAATTTCACTGCGGTAACGTGAGTGACTAATCTGACGACTTTGAATTTGTGATCGTATCTGGCTGCTGGGTCCCCTGCATATGCCCATTTGGTGCTCTGAAGACCAACTAAGAACTAGGATGTCACAGTGAATACCATTTTTTACCATTCACCCCTCATTTTACACTACTGCAGAAGGTAAACAGATGAACAACAGTAATGATGTCCATTCATCATTGTTGGGGCAGCTCTGGTTTCTTCCACACTGGGGCCTTTGTGGGGAAGGTAAGTGCCAGAGTACCCAGTTCTACCATTAGAAGGACAGAATAACATTCAGTAAAGTTGCAAAGACAAGCCAAGGAAGACAGGAAACACTCATCATTGCACTAATCTCATATTGCTTATTTAATTTGATCATTCGGTGCTCAATATAACCACATGAACCCTAGTGTCCCATTTCTAGGCCTGCCATAGGACAAAACAACAATCTGAAAATATCACTGCAAGCAGCAATAAAACGGGATCAAGCAAGCAGCAATAAGGAGTAAGAACAATACGCACAAATAAGCCATAGAAACATGGGAGCCTGAACTTCAGAAATACATCAGGTAATTATGTGTGAGACTGACTCACATTGTAATCTGGTGTGACTGAGTGAATGATTGGTGAGCTGTGAGTGAGTGGTGAACTGAGCTATGAACTGTCATTAGTGACAACATGGCCGAATAGTGACAGTCAAACAGCCTTGCCCAGCCATGAGGCCCATAGGGCAGGTGCCTATCTCCTGTTTCTGTAGCATGAGGCAGCTTGATGTACAAGTACACCCTCTGGACATGACGCTAGTATGACACAGGGTCTTACCCCCAATCCATCCCTTGATGCTGAGTGCCAAGCAGGGAGGCATTGGATCCCGTTTTTAGAGCCTTTGGTATGACCCGGCCGGGAATCGAACCCCGGCCTCCCAGTCTCAGGGCGGACACTCTAACCACAAGGCCACTGATTTGGTGAATGAGTAAATGATTGGTGAGCTGTGAGTGAGTGGTGAACTGAGCTGTGAACTGTCATTAGTGACAACATGGCCGAATAGTGACAAAACACAACATGGCCGAATGGTGACAACCACCATTACATTGAGTTTTACCCTGGGTTACACATAGAACCATGAACTTAGATGTAGAAGACCACATGAGATTGTGCATGATTGACTCATATTACTAGGTGTCCGTGCCGGGATTTGAACCCAGGAACTCTCATTTCCAAGTCATGCGCTCTACCAATGAGGCTACCCAACAGACACAAGACGTACTGGAAACAACACACACATTCAGTGGACTGCTTGGTAAATGGTAAATGGTGCATTTATATAGCGCCTTTATCCAAGGCGCTTTACATAGATTGTGCATCACATTCACCCATTCACACACACATTCATACACTGATGGCAGTGGGACAGGGACACATCGACACTAACTCTGCAGGAGCCCGGGATCGAACCGGCAACCTTGTGGTTACCATCCGGTTACTCTACCTCTGAGCCACTACCGCTCCTTAAATATGCACAAATAAGCCATAGAAACATGGAAGAAATACATCATGTGATTGTGGAAACACAGCAGGGTTTTTGGAGACTCAGACTTTGTATTGTCAGCAGTGGGACTTGAACCCTCAATCTTGTGTTCCGAAGTCAGGCACCCTACCGACTGAGCTATCCTGGCACAATGATTTGCTTAGTTGTTGTCATCAATGAAACAACCCAACAACACGCCACCAAGCAGTAAGCAATATGAACAATATGCACAATTCAGCAGTCAGAGGGTGGAGCTTAGTGGTCAAAGTGACAAATGGAAACTAGAATATTCGCAATTTAAAAATTGCAAAGTGTGGTTGCCGTTGTCGCTTGCCCCCCGCAGCTCCCCCCCATATTGTCACTTGCCCCCCCGCAGCCCCCCCCCCCATACTGCACACTGCGGTGCAGTATGCCCCCCCCCCATACTGCAGTACAGTATGCCCCCCCCCATACTGCAGTACAGTATGCCCCCCCCCATACTGCAGTACAGTATGCCCCCCCCCATACTGCACACTGCGGTGCAGTATGGCCCCCCCACACTGCACACTGCACACTGCGGTGCAGTATGGCCCCCCCACACTGCACACTGCGGTGCAGTATGGCCCCCCCATACTGCACATTGCGGTGCAGTATGGCCCCCCCACACTGCGCACTGCGGTGCAGTATGGCCCCCCCACACTGCGCACTGCGGTGCAGTATGGCCCCCCCACACTGCACACTGCGGTGCAGTATGGCCCCCCCATACTGCACACTGCGATGCAGTATGGGCTTCAGCCAGCAGGCGCCCTCGTTCCGTCCATCTCCCGACCCCGTTGGCAACTACACCATGGTACATAGCGTTGTACAAAACGGTTTTCACACCTGCTTGTATAGCAAGCACCATGCAGCTCTAATGAGTGCTCCATCTCTGGTGTGTGTGTGTGTCTACATCAGTTCCCATTGTTGTACAACCAGAGGAATATAATTAAAATAGAGCTTGGAATTGAAATGATAGTTTAATAATCTCTAATTAAAAGTGGAACGATACAGCTTAAAATTGGAACGATACAGTTTAATAATCTCTGACTAATATTGGAATGATACAGTTTGAAATTGTCGCAATACAGTTTACTAATCTAAAAATGGAACGATACAGTTTGTAATTGAAACAATATAGTGTACTATTCTCTGACTAAAATTGGAACGATACATCTTAAAATTGAAATGATAGTTTAATAATCTCTCACTAATATTGGAACAATACAGCTTGAAATTGGAACGATGTAGTTTACTACTCTCTGAGTAAAATTGGAATGATACAGTGTGAAATTAGAACAATACAGTTTACTAATCTCAGACTAAAAATGGAACGATACAGTTTGAAATTGGAATGATACAGCTAAATTGTTCGAATTTCAGTCAGAAAAGATTAGAACGATGCAGTGCTTTGTGCTTTATAGCAGTGGTTTCCAACCTTTTTGAAACCACGGCCCACGACCTAAAGGACCCACAATGCAATGCAATCTAGCTAGCCTGAAAAAAAAACCCACATATATTTATATATATTAAAGGTGTTGGCGTTAACACGTTAATGCGTTAACGCATTAATGCATTAATCTCGTGTTAACACAGCCGTGCGTTAATGGCGTCAAAAAAATTAACGCGAGATTAACACACTGACGATGGCTGTCCTCGGTGCGGCAGGCCACAGAAGTACTTTACGTCCACACACAAACACAGTGATGGTGTGTACGAAAAATGCAAACCGGCTTGTACAACAAACATTTGTTGTGCAAATCAAAAATCCAGCGAGAAAATCAGGCATGAGCATTTTTCAAACTGCTTAAAATGGCAGACACTCTGGGGGTGGAGCTTACCGGTCAATGTTACAGATGTGTTCCAAATGAATCAAGGAACATGTAGAAACAAGTCCCATGATTTTTGGCCAAACGAGGCCCGAGTTATGGTTTTTCAAATGTTTCAGTTTCAAAGAATTGTTATAGCGCCCCCATTTGAGCAATTGGAGTAAGACTGGTTTTGCTGCTATTTGGCATCCCCCTCTACCAAACTGTAAAATCTCATAAACAGATTACTTTGCATGTGTAGATTAGGGATAATAGAAGAATTTTCACAAACAAGCAATTTTCATTGGCTCGTAAAAACATCATTTTTTTCACTGAAAACAAAATTCACACCCATTTCATGTTTGTATGGCTTCAAAGTTCATGTGTAGGTCATTGTTATGCATTTTGATCAAAGATTGTAGGAGAAGAGACATTTTAACTGTTTTACATATAATTCAAGATGGCGGTTCATCTAAAGGTCAGAGGTCAAAAGTAAGAATACAAAAGTTGTTCGGCATAAGCAGACGCATAAGTGAATATAAGTTACATTTCTGAGAGTCGAGCAGTTCATGAGTTATGAGTGTTTAAAGTTTGCAATTTCAGTTGAGTGCTATAGCGCCACCATTTGACCAGTGGTCACAGGCTTCGCATCATCACCGTTTGGCATCACCCTCTACCAGATTACCAATTTTCGCGAAAACCGACTGCACGGTTCAGCCAGAACAGCTATTTCTGGTGGAAGGAGGAAAAAAGAGACAAAAACAAGAAGGGATCAAGGTCCACTTCGTGGACTGCTTGATCCCTTAAATATCACTTCTGTGACGTGTGAAGTGGTTTAAGTACTTCTGTGTGACTGAAATGGGGGAAACCCATTTAACATGATGATTCTGGGAGATGACGACTCACTGTATATGATCTTGTGAGGTTTTGACTCATGCTGGTCCACCTGGACAAAATATCTCAACAGGATGTGACGATATTCAGTGTTCAGACGTTCTGCCTTCCTGCCATTAATTAGCTTCAACAAACCGTGACATTTTTCCTCCTTTATCAACTGTAGGTAACAGTCGAGGGGAAGTGCTCCAGCCATGAGTAAAATGTTTCTTATTGTTGCTTGAGGTGAATACCATTAGATTAGATCATAACAACACCTGTCATTTCATTTCAATCTAGTCAAATCCTGTTTACACTTCCGTGCTGCATTGTCATATGTTTACGACGCATATCTAGTCACGTTTATGTCACGCGTCAACAGGTGTCATCCTGTTTTCATGCCCGGACCATTCTACATGTGCGTGCTGTTCTGCTTCCTAGGAAGTCAGACACAAGTGGTGGTAGGAGGTTATTTTTGTCTGAAGGTATTAGGAAACAACCAATATGCACAACAGTTCTCCACATTTCATGTACTGTAGCTTGAGGCACCATATCTGTGTATCTGTGACAAATACCAGCACAGGCTAAATGTAATATACTGTACAAGTCCTAACCTTACATACAAAACTTGCCTCAGTGTGTTCAATTACATCTAATAGGCAACAGTTCTCCATGCCAGCTGCTGATGATCTGTACAGAGTGAGACCGAGCTCAATAGCTATGTATGGAGAGCATGTGTTGTGCATATTACTACTACATGTATGAATACCCACACCACCAACACCATAAGGTGTGGGGTAAGAGGGCTGGTTATATCACAAAGAAAAGCATGGACCATTCAATGATTTCATTTAATTTATTTAGTTGAGGTTTCCCGCATTTCTAATGTCACTCAGATTACAGACATCCAAAAGAAGCCAAGCAAACCTATGAATCACAAAATAATAAAATTCAATTAAAACAGACAGATAAAAGAAAACATCAAGCACAGAATAATATAATTAAACAGTTACAGATTGAGACCGGCTAGAAGTTAACGTCCTAAACTCTGCCAGGAAGAACCTTAATTTCCTCAATGTGTTTGAGGCCATTCCAAGAGTTTTGTACGTATAGTATTAAGTGGCTTATGCCCAAACCACCAAATACTACGTTATTTTTCCCCCTGAGATTCAAGGACTGGTGTCCCTCCTTCCAGTGTAGTTACTTAGTTAGTTAGTATTAGTTGAAAATACAACTACAGCAGATGATTTGCCGACAGCCCATTGTCGCTCAACAGTGTTGGCTTCTCCAATGTACCACCGGTCTCCAGCCTCGAATGCTTCTTTAAAGAAGCGTCATGATTTATAAACATCATCATCCAACATATTTTACATTTTACTGCTTTTGTTCACATGCTAGTGGCATTGTCGTTGTGTTTGTTTGGTTAACAACCAGGCTAGCAACAACTTATTACTTATTAATGACAACAACATTGTCTGCTTTCCCAATAATCTCATGGGTTGGTATGAACCAATCACCATGAAGACTGCCAATTTGACAATCCCAGAAACTGCTGTGGAGAGGGAATTCAGTCTGAATGATGAAGTGACAATTCAGACTGAGGTTAGGCTAGTTGCATGTTGGAAGGTGTGAACAAATATCACGTTGTTTACCTTTTTTGTGCTAATCCACCCTACTATAGGAATGTATAGCATATGAGATGAAATGAGATGTACTTTATTATCCCCGCAGGGAAATTGATACGCTACAGCAGCATAATTAATATAATTACTTCCCCCCCTATCCCCAGTGAACTGCAAAGGGTCAAAAAACCCTATAGTTTCGGTTTTGGTTGGGGGTGGAAAGCCTTCTCCTGAAGGTGCCTGCTGTTGACCTGTTGCCTTGTGTCCCCACTTTAGAGCATGTGCATATTGTATATTGTGGGGTGATGTGGGTCGCCCCACATCGCCCCACAAAACGTGACAAAAGGCGTAACTAAAATGCTGCAACAGCCAAACAACCGGAAACGCCTTACCCATGTGTGTACTGTAAACGCATATACCGGTAGCTACTGTGATTGGAGCTAGGAAGGAGCTGAAAAGGCTACAGCCTTTTCAGGTGCGCCTGGCTCAGGCTGCTCCTGCTATACCCAAGCTGTGGTGTACAATGATCATTGTCCCAGTATGAAAGTAAGGCAGCCTCACCAAGACAGACAACTACCAGGCCATCAGATTGGCCTCACTAGTCATTATGACAGCTTATAGAAATAGCTGAGAATCTCAGAACGGCTTTTCCCCTAAAGCATACAACCGTGGGGCAGATATAGCCTCTGGGGAGTATACTGTAAGAGTGCAGAAGCTGTCAGCAGTGATCATCTTTATTAACTTCCAAAAAGTGTTTATATAATGGGAACTCATGAATATTAATCTGGGCCTATATAGGCCCAGATAAGAAGGACAGGTGATAGGCAAGCGAGGGTTAACTCCAGCCAGGTTTCTGATCTATGATTAAGATTTTGAGATACTCACAGGAATCCTACAGAGTGATAGACATCCTGGCCCTTTGCCACTGGACCATGCTCTGACACTCACAATCAGTGAAAAGGGGGAGACACTGTTTCATGCTGGTCCCAAGGAAGACTCAGCGAGTACATCCCACTGCAATCACTTTCCTCGACTGTGCAGATGATATTGCCTTAATTGGCCTAGTGTCTTAGACACAGCAGAGAAAGCAATGGAACTACTACTGGTAGCAAAGGAGCACTCCTTTGCTACCAGTAGAAGAAGATCAGCCTCCATCTCAGTACCAAGAGAACAAAAATAACAGCATTCAACCACAGAGGGCAATACCGGTACATTTGCTATTGTTAACCAATAGACCTGTCTTGGACCCTTATGCAACTATACTATGAAAGTATGGCCTTCACCCTATAACAGTTGGGAAGATTAACTTCCAAAACATATTTGGAATCATATATCAGTGGCATACTGTCTGTGGGAAACCCCTTCCAGTATCCATCTCAGAGTCTCAATCTGCTGTCCACACTTTTGCATGACATTGCTCAAAACTCAAAATGGGGGTAAATACATATACTATATATAGTATATGTATTTACCCCCACAGTATGTATATATACATATACTGTCCAGGTTATATAATAACAATTGATGACTGTACATGTTATTACCAGCTATTGTCTCCCCCCCCAGTAGTGCAACCACTCCCATAGATCTATGTGTGGCTGACCCACTGGCGGACCCAGGGACACACCTGGGTCCAACCATGAAGCACACACGCACACACACACACACACACACACACACACACACACACACACACACACACACACACACACACACACACACACACACACACACACACACACACACACACACAGTAGTAGAGGGACCCCCTGGCAACCCCCACATGGTAACTAATTTCTTAACCATTTCAGACGTGGGGGAACTTGCCCAGGGGGGCAAGCCGCCACCTTGGAAACGTGTTCCTGTGGACCCATGCTGGGATTTGCACCACTGTACTGCTCAGATGGTTAGAATGAGCAGTCGGGAGGTGAAGTTAGGGGTTAAGTGTCTTGCTCAGGGAGACTTTGACACATTGACCAGAGCTGGGAGCTGAACCGGTGACCTTATGATTACAGCCTGTCTACCCGCTGCTCCTTGTCTGACTGTGGCTTTCTCAAGTCCTCCGTTATTAAAAGAGAGAAGAGACACAGAGAAGGGCTAATGGAATAAACTTTTAATATACTAGATTAGAGGTTAGATTTATTTCAAGGAGTAGGAGACGCTTAGGAAAATCTTCAAACAGGAGGGAGATTTAGTGGACTGCAGCCTGCTCCTGTTTATTTTTTCAGGGCAGAGTGTTCTTTTTTTCCCCCTTTTTTTGGGTTCAACTTCAAATTAGTTTATACTCCCTCAGGGGCTAAAGGGAAGCTTTTTAAAAGGGTTCTTTTGAAAACACATCAACCACAGCCATAAAATAAACCTGGTCAATGTGCTGCAAAATACATGAAAAATATTAGTAAGGAAGGAATTACTTACCATAGAATAGCAATTTTATTCCCTTATTCTGCAATAATTGGATGGGAGGGACCTGTAGACCTAATACCTGGCACTATATTCATGCTGCCTATATGTATGACTTACGGTACTCATGTTTTCTCTGTCCTAATTTTTCAGCAATAGCTGATCATAATAGCACATGTCTTGATTACAGGATTAGTGATAGATGACTGTAGTTTAATAACGACTGACGTTGCCAATAGAAAACATCAACACTACAGCAGTGGTGAGAGTAGACCAGAATGACCCTCACCCTGACTCCTATGAATCTTCCTAATGAACCCGCAGAGACTTACTACCCGGCGTGTTTTAATTGGATGGTGTCGCGGTGAGCTCTGAAGTGACCGATCGACTGTCACAGGGGCAGACGATGAGGAGCCCCTTATGGGAGACCGAAAAAGTAGGCCGCGGCCGGACAAGTGTAAGGTGAAATTTGTCTGTGCATGCCGAGTGTTTACGCAAACCGAAGCCAAGCAAAATTGTGCACAGACATTTATTTATTTATGTGTATTTTACTCAAATAACTAGCTTGTAGAACAAGGAACATGGACTGGCTGGCGAGGACGGTGGGCGGGTGGAGGTCAGGGAACTGAGGGAGAGTTAATAACATGAACTAATAAACGATACAACCAACTGATGGGAATTTGGCAGCCGTGCCATCCATTATTATCTGTCAATTCACTGTGCCTCAATTTAAAAACCATACTAATAAGTGCTTTGGGGTTGCTACTCCGTGGCTACTGTGCACTTACAGGGACAGTGGATCTCATTGCCATTGACAATGTGTGTGTGTTTTCTGCTTCTTTTCTCTTCATATACCTCTGCTTGTAAAGGGCTAGTCTTGGAGCGCAGCTGACAGGGACATGTCGCACGGAGACAACCAAACCCAGATCATGGCGCAGTGCCCAGAGGGAACAGTTACTGTAAAAAAAAAAAAAGGACCACCGGAGTGGATAAAACAGAGGGACAGTGAACACAAGGGCCGCAGGATGCACATGCAACTACATTAAGCATAGTGCCACAAGCATACAACGTATAATCTGTTGAGGTTGACCAGAATCAAGTTTCTGAATCACTTTCAACCCACAGCATTCCTCCGTACCTTCTATTGGGAGTGTTAAAATGTTCTACCAGCATTGTGAGCTTGTAGATCAGCTCTTTTCCCACATGTCAGAAATGATCAGTCACTTCTGCTTGATTTTCCTTGTTCATAGAAGACATCACCATGACTTAATGGTGGGGCTGAGGCTGTGAGAAAGGAGCAGTCTGCTCTGCTGGTTCGGGTTCTGGTGTTCAGTGTTGCCAACTTGGCACATTTGTCACTATATTTAGCTTTTTTCAGACCCCCCCTAGCGCCGAAATTTGTGAAAAACTCCTGGCGGAAAATCTAGTGCTTTTTTTACTGGTGAGTTGGGGCGAAATTGATTGACAGGCGCCAGAGATAAAACCCTCATTTTTCACAATTTTTCCTCCTATGATAGTGGTTTTCAACCAGTGGTCCCCAGGCTAAATGATGGACAGCTGGTTAACCAGATGTAACTCTTTGAGAGCGTAAAAATGAAACCAAATGGACCCGCGAGGGTCCATTTGGTTTCATTTTTACACCCTCAAGAGTTAAAATATTCATCATGTGAATTAGCCCAACTTAGTCTACACAACTAGAGAATGTTAATGGTCATTTTGATCTGTATGTTCCAGGCAAGCATCTAGCGCATTCTAGTGCATTTTGGTAGTGCCACTAGTGCATTTTGGATTTTGGCAGTTGGCAACACTGCTGGTGTTTCCTCTGTCTTACTACAAACAGAACCAGAAGCAACAGGCAACATGCCGAAAAATGCCGAGAAACCAGATTGTGTCGCTCAAGGATTTGGTATCACTTAAAGGATAAGGAATGTCATAACCGATGGTATCTGCACTGACTTACTTATCAGATTTGAATGATTTCCAACTGAAAAGGGATTCCAAATCTGAACAAAGGCTGATCGCTGATGTTGCACTGTCAAGCCTTTACGGCTATCATATTACAGTCTAAAACCCTACAGTTCCCTAATTACATTTGTAGGGATTTTAGTAATCTGCTGTGCTCAGCTGAAGGCTATCAAGCTGAGCCGGGATTCATTTCTTTGGCACCGAGGAGACCAACAGAATCAACTGTGAGCTCCCTGTACTGCTGCAGTGCAGTATCTACGGTAGTCCATATTAATATATAGTTGGACTATATGGTTAAAGTTTTAAAGGAGAACTTTGTTTTTTTTTAAACCATATTTTAGGTTGCCATTAGAGAAAGTAAAATATGAGGGTTAAATTCTTTTTATTTGCTGCTTTCTATCATCTTAGCAATTTTAGCTATTTTAACTATTAGACTATTAGATCCCAGAAAATTACTTCTGGCCACAAGATCACAGGATCTACTGAGTGTGAAGGTAGAGAGGTATACACTCTAGGGATGCCATACTTGGTGACATAGGTTTGTCACCTCCTTTTTATATCCAATAGATCCTGTTCTAGAATATAGTAAATAATAAAACAAGAAATCACCATAATGTTTTTTTTTTTTTTTTTTTTTTTTTTTTTTTTAGGACAAAATAAAAATACATAGACCTATTTTCAAATATCAAGCATTGTCTTTTATTTTATTTTTTTTTTTTTTTTCAGGGGACCCAGTGGAACCATCTCAAGAACCATACAGTACTGAAGGTATTATGTGTGAACACATTAAGCCTCATTTAGACTACAGAAATGTCTTACCATGAGCTCTGGTCAACCTCCAAGACTCTCAAATGAGCGACTTGAAATGACTGAAACGCAATAAGTGCGTTTGGCAGCAATAAGAGTTACTAGGCAGGACACGGGTCATGCATCTGTGACATGCCACTATGAGGGGCGCGCTTGATAGATGTTGGACCAAAGGCAGGGCAGCAATGAATGATTCCAGACTACTTACAACCATGCAAGCATTCAAGCATGCACGTGCACGTGCGCGTGCGTGTGCGTGTGTGCGCGCGCGCACACACACACACACACACACACACACACTCACTGGGTGTGCCCGAACGAGTGAAAATAAGCAACCCTAATCAGGAGAAAATAAACAGAGCATCACCACTGGGCGTCATGGCAACAATTGATGCATGGGGCCGGGACAGAGTGAGGCAAAGTTACTGTGTTACACGTGTCAACATGTACGTCTCCCATCATCCAGACACTGCACTCTCCATCTGATCTAATAGATTAAAACAAATAGAGCAAGTGTGGGCTACTTGTGCATACAATCAACACGTTGTTGCCTGTGGCCATGTGATTGCATGCACATGCATGCACATGCAACATCATCACCACATCTCCATGAAAACAGCCGCTCTACAACGCGCTAATCTGCTATTTGTGGTGTGGTGTGGTGTGGTGAGATGCAACACAATGTACAGCCAAGTAGTATAAATCAGGCTTTAATTACTTTGGGTGATTTTTTTGCGGCCATGTCTTTCTCTATTGCACTTGTTGACGGGGAGCGTGTCGCTAGTTGCTACTGTGCAGGCCGGGGGTTCACTGTTCACTCACCCCATGGGCTAAAAGGGCTACCCTGGACTGCGTCCAACAAGGCCTCAGGGATCCCGCTTACGATTGGTGAGCCTCCTAGGAGCCAGGCTGCTCTATCTGGGGGGGACTCCGGCCTTATCGCCGGGATCAGGGGAATTTTCCCATCGAGATGAGAAGCAGATGTCTGTTCCGTTCCTTCCGTCTCTCTGTTTCTGTCTCTCTTGTTGTGTCTCCCTCTCTCCCTCCCTATAGCTCTTTTAGTCGGATCCCACCCTTCATCCCCCGCTCCCCCGGGTCACTGGAGGAACATGAGGCACCATGGGAAGGGTAGATGTCCCCCAGGCCCCCGCCGCATGACGAAGGGGCCTTTCTGTGGGAGGCAGTGCGTTTTAGGTAGCTGTTAGCACGTGGATCTGGTCCAAGCGCTCCCAACTTTCTCATGGAAAAACACAGAAAAAGGCACTCTGTTGCAAACGTCATGTTTCGTGGATTCCCACTTTAGAGTTGGTAAACTATGTCTGTCTGTAAGGTAGGGCTGCTCTCCCAAGTGCATTTGGACTTTATTTTTTTTGTGTCCAGTGTTGATCTTGTGTGTGACCCCCACTGACCCCTGGCAGGATGAGGATGCAGGGAGTTCAGATGGGGAAAGGCAAGCGATTCACTCGATCATTCCCACCCACCACTATTATCACCGGCATCAGCACTGATATCAGTACCCACGCTCCTGAGTCTCTGACCAGTGCACCTGCCCCTGTTCTGGATTACAAACAATCCTTGCCTGGCCCCTTGGTCTACTGAGACCCTCTGACCCAGATATATTGCTGATGCGCATGGGTCCGCCTGGAAGCATATACAGTAAACAGACAGAGTTCTCCCTGCACCCAGGCAAAGGGTGTTTGGTTTTCTCCTACAACTAACTGCACCGTTCTGTGCACAACTTTGTATGCACAGTTGCGCACGCTGTGTTTGAATTATCAGACCAAAATATCAACACTTCAAAGGCGTACTGTACATTGTAGACCAATTGTTGCAGCTTTACAAGCCACCATGCTGCCAGTGAAGGCGAAACCCCAAGTTGCTGAAGGTAAGGATTCCCATCAAAGCCGATCAGCGCTAATAAGGCATGTGTTTACATTCTGCGGCTCAGTGTTTAAGAATTGAATGACAGTGATTAAAAAGAGGCTGGTGGTGTTTTGATGGTATATAGACCATGTAAGTGTATATACTGTAGACTTGACATGAAGTGCCATGTTTTTATTTTTGCCAGTAAGACTGAGTACCCCCCCTCCCTCCCCACACACACACACACACACACTGCATGTGCAATCACAGAGACGTGCAGTCATGGTGTAAGTGCCGATGAAGGATTGAAAGCAAAAGCTTAGTGAAGGAGGTCCCTGCTCAAGAAGTGTTTTCTGTCAGCATGCCATATGTGGACTGAATGACCACATCGGCCAAAGAACTGTTCCTAGATTAAATAACAGCATATATCAGCTCCATCATATGTTGTTGCAGATCTAAGTGAGCTTCTAGCTAAATCCGGTATTTACATGAAATCACATGTATTGTTTAGGGCCAGGTGGGGAACATCGATAATCATACGGGTCACAGAATGGTCACACACAGTGGCTGCCTCTCATCCCTGGAGTCTGGACTGTGTGCCGACGACAAGAGGTTGCAAAGTGCAGGCTTATTGCCTAAACAGAGGCCGATTACAGATAGCATTAAAGATGATCGCGTAGGTGACAATCATCTATAATAGGAGGAGAATCAAATAATGTGAGACAACGCAGAAATGTGACAAGAGTCGCTTTAACCCGAGCATTCATATGAATGAATTAATAGATGAAAAAAGAAGAACATAAAGATGCTTTGAATGTAAAGAGACCTCATTTATGACCCAGAGAAACAACGCCGTCTGATGCTGTAATATCTGCCCCACTGACCAAGAAAGCAAACACTTCCCATGCACTCGCCTCATCTATCATTGTGACATTATTTTCGTATAGGACAATTACCACTCCGCTCTAATGCCCCGCCAGACAAAAAACAAAACAACCTCTGCGGTCTTTAAAAGCATGCTGGATCATGGCACCTGGCTGTAAGCGAACACCAGGCCCACAGGCACCTGTGCAGCCAGCAACAGCGCCGACCGAGAGATGAATCACAGAGCAGGCTTGATTTATGAGAACCCTCGACAGTGTTGTCACAACACGCTGACATGTGCTATATGTGCAGGGTGGCACTGAGACTTAACGGGACAGCAAGAGACTAAATGGAGAACATTATTTGGAATTCGCCACCAGGGAACCCACTTTAAAGGGATGTTTGTGTGTGTGCGTGTGTATGTGTGTAAGTGTTGAGGAGCTGTGCCGCTTGAGGATGGAGAGACAGAAGGCTTGTGTGTGTCTATGCGTGTGTTAGTGGCTGCGTTGTAGCTTGAGGAACTGGGCCGCTTGAGAATAGCGAAACAGAAGGCAGCTATGTGTCTAGTGTGTGTGTGTGTGTGTGTGTGTGTGTGTGTGTGTGTGTTTTGATGGTGGCATTTAAAGTGCACTGAGATGCCACAATCATCCCCTCTGATACCTCCCACCTCACACACACACACACGTACACACACACAGCAGTAGAGCTCTTTATTGGCATGAGAATACATGTGTTTTGCAAGTGTCAAAAACATACAGTACACAAGAGCAATTTCAATGAAGAAATTATGTCCCCTCCCCCCTCGGCGTGCATCTGTGTTAGGGAGACTGTATTCCCACACTGTGAGGGATGGGGGTCTATGGGCCCATCTCTCTCTCTCTCTCTCTGTCTCATGACTGTATCCACTTTCACTACTGGCTGCTCATCCAGTGGCTTTTATGGGTCTGCTGAGGTTAGTGGTGGTGGTGATGGTGTGTGTGCGTGTGTGTGTGTGTGTGTGTGTGTGTGTGTGTGTGTGTGTGTGTGTGTGTGTGTGTGTGTGTGTGTGTGTGTGTGTGTGTGTGTGTGTGTGTGAGGGGGGGCTCCCACCGGACCCGCTGTCCCAAATCTGCTGTCGTCTGTCTAATAGATAACTGATGACAAACGGTTCCTTGCAATTGCATTCACGGAACACAATCGCGTGATTCCGAGGGACTCACCAATTATACTTGTAGCGCGCCTTTTCCTCTAAATGCAGTCACCCCCTCCCTCCCTTTTGGTCCCTGCCGTCTCCCGGGAGGGCTCTTATCGACGTGGAAAAGTCACAGGAGGAAATGCCATCTTAAGATGAGGCGTCTGCATGCTGCTTCTCCTTTGGGGACCATATAGTGACAAGAGATTTGATTACTGAGATGAGTCCTAGAACTGTTGAACAACAAGAGACTGCTGGCGTTCTGCATTGTGGCTATACAATCTGCATAGTGCAGAGCTAAGTCTGGAGTGTTGAACCAACACTCAAGGTGTTTTTAGTGTAGATTGTACTTGGTCAGGGTCACGTTAAAAGGCTAGGGGCACAGTGAGACAGGGCCTATATAGGATGGAAGCAACAGGATCCTGCAAAGCACGCGATCATGGGAAATGTGTGCACATGAATCGACAGGCCTATTTACACTGGGCAGGAAACACAGATCTGCAGATGTTGAACAGCTGGGATACATCAATAACTACACCATGGGAAATGAGTGCAACAGTTTTAAAATGTGAGTTATGAGAGTAGTAGAGCTTATATGATAGTTGCTGTATGATTCTCAGTGCGTTTCGCTTGAATCCCACTGGTCATGATGTTTTTCTTTTTATACATATATTCCCATTTCAACCACTGTTGAAGGTTAACATACAACCATGCAGAACAACATGTAATTTCATGTTATTAACCTCTTTCAACTGGTATTTCTTTGCATTGTGAAAACCTTTCACATACAACTCAAATCATGTCAATTATTTGAGGTATATACAGTATATTGATGCGCTGTGGAGGAGATGAAAGTTGGGGAAAGTGGAATAGGAGGAAGAGATGAGTGTACTTCATAATTGCAAAGATACAGACAGTACAACGCTCTTTGTCCTGACCGCAGCAGATGCTATCTGAAATGATATGATGCATGCAAGCCAAGAGCAAGCAATTCCAAGAAATTGTCTTGGGAAATAGGAAATACTGTAAGTGAAAGAACCAAATTAACAAAGAATGGTCATTCCCATGGTCTGGCTCAGGGAAGCCTCAAACGGTTACGCAATTTGATAGTTTAGCTTACGCTATTATCTAATGATTTTGTCTCCACGTTGTGAATATGGTTACAGTTCTGCTCCCTTTCACTTGGTTCTGGCATGTGTTTCAAGTCCAGCCGCCTGCCAGAGGAACTGTGTCCAGTTGGTTGTCTGGGTGTGGTTCCAGAACCTGTGTATAGACGTCTGGCTCTCTTTGCTAATGTGGTGCCAAAACCGATGTACAGGTCATCGATCAGCATCCCGTGTCTCACAACTCTGATTCACATTGGCCTGCCAGACCTCCGGTGGATATGTGGATCTGTTCTTGCTCTCGGCAAGCAAGGAGAGATCGGGGAAGGAAGTCCACCGCATAGTCATAGACATCAAGCACAGGCTTTAAATCAAAGGCTGGTATTCTCGAATGCTATGGTGTAGCCAGGTATGGTGTAAGTCTTCTCATTGGCTGCATGGCAGCAAATCAGGTCTGGGGCCGTGCTCATTGGCTGCATGGTAGCAAATCACGTCTGGGGCCTTGTGTGTAGGCCAAAAGCCTGTACCACCAGGCCTGCGCCTGTGCTTACCAAATAATTACTCATAATAATTAAAACAGCCATCAAGAGCTTCAACTCATGATGGACAAAGCAGGGGAGTACAGTAACATTTCTAATTGGGTGGTCAGGTGATTTCTGGACCTTTTGAATTGCAGGTTTGAATTATTTTGGGTAAATATTTGGTAAGCCCAGGCCCGGGTCTGGTGGTAGAGGCTTTTGGCCTACTACAAGGCCCCAGAGCCGATTTGCTGCCATGCAGCCAATGAGAAGACTTACACCATACCTGGCTACACAACAGCGTTCGAGAATACCAGCCATTGTTTGTCTCTCACACCCGTGTGGTATAGTTTTTGAATCTTGCCCATAACTGGATCCAAAGTTTATGAAGATCCCGTGGCTGATGGCGCTGTTCAGCCCATCCAGACACATGAGTAACTGTCCATTGTTTGGTGCTGTCTGGTGGATTGGTGCATTGACTCACCGAGTCTTTGTGTGGGTCAGCACCTGGTCAGGGTGTCCACATCCTGCTGCCAACTATAGCATATAATTTTGGTTTGGATTTACAGTACTGTAGCAATTTTCTAAATAGTAGGCAAGTATATGCTGTCTCTGAGAAGAAAGAAACTGGCTGTGGGAATATTTTGGCATTAAAAAAAACATACAGTAGGACAGACAGGCAAGGGTGTGGACACATGTGTTCTACAATCATGCTCCTTTTGCGTAAGACTTAAAAATCACCTTGTGAGATTTGAGAGATTGGCTTACCACGGACAATTGCAGCCTGTAGCTTATCTCCACTGATATTTGGGGAATACCGGTAACTTACTGGTAACTTATTTTGAGCAATCTATGTCAGATTACCCAATGTAAAATATAGTGCCGTTTGGACACAGATGTTGGCTTCTACTGAACCTGATCTGTCATCACTAATATCAAACTCTACGCACCAGTTCCCCACGTAATAGCCTTGTGTACCGAGTGAACTTATCGCCGTGATCGACTATGTTATGTAGGAGTCACACATAAAACACTTACGGTATACTCCCAAGGCAGCTGGCAAAGACTACAAACTCTGAAATTACATATAATCTTGATTCCCAGAAAGTGGTTGAGAAATGGTATCTTGTAGTACAGTCAGAGGACCTTGGGTCACTCGACCAGTAAATAATGTTTGTTTTTCATAAGGTGCCAATGCAATAACGTTTGTCCTTGGTAGGAAGGCATAGTCAAAACTTTACAGTGAGTAAACATATGCACTGAACAAATCAGAAGACATGAGATCTGTCAGAGTCTCTCATGCCTCCAGTTGTTTTATTAAAAGTCAAATCACTGAATACAGCAAGAAAGCTTCTAGCAATCTTTCTCTGCATAGGGTTTGTGTAACTCACGTGATTTGAACTTTTCTGAAGCATTTTAACCACTAGACGAAGAGAGAGATCCCTAGAGATATCCCTAGAGGTCATCAGGCAGAGGCTCTGAGCCACTCCGCTACACTCACCCCCTTTTGACCACCTCCCATGGGGAAGCCAGACCCAGGTTTCAAACTCTAGTCTCCCACGTGAAAGTCCAACATCTTAATCATATGGGGCAGCAGTGGCTCAGGGGTAGAGTCACCGGATGGTAACTGCAAGGTTGCCGGTTCGATCCTGGGCTCCCGCAGAGTTAGTGTCGAAGTGTCCTTGAGCAAGACACTGAACCCATAATTGCTCTTGATGTGCTAGTAGGTACCTTGCATGGTTTCCACTGCCATCAGTGTAGGAATGTGTGTGTGAATGGGTGAATGTGATGCACAAGCTATGTAAAGCGCCTTGAATAAAGGCGCTATATACAAATGCACCATTTACCATGACTAGATCAAAGTGATATCCCTGTAGACAGGTTTAGACATTAGACTTTTGAGGCCATCGGGCAGAGGCTCTGAGGCCACACTGCTACAGTTGAGTGGTGCTAACTTCATCCCCACAGTCCATACATTAGAAAGTACATTTTATAAGAAAATAGCAGATCAACAATCTCATAAAGTGTTGTTTGGGTGCGGCACCATCGTACGACAGGGCATAGATGAATCATTAGAACATTGCAGGGAAAAATCACAGCGGTCTTAAATTTCCCCTAAATTGTCCAGTAGGCGTAATTAAGAACATCTTCAGGATGCCTCTCTGCCTTGCCTTCCAAATAGTTCTACATTCCCCTGTGACCTCAAATGGATCACAACATTTTTTGAACAAATGTTGAATGGATTCCAGTTTGCTAGTCTCCTCTGACAAGTCTTTGAACAACACAGCTTATAAAATATTTAACCTGTTGGTTGATACTATGTGGGTGGGGGCTTTTCACTCGTAAAAGCTATGGTTCTGTCTGCCGGAACATGTATATTGTATGATGGATAAAACATCCCTTCCATCCAAATTCAAGCGAAATGCAATTTCGAACTGTAATAACCCCAAGGAATTATAGGGCAGGACAGATTTGGGGAGTTGGACCCTGCACATCTTCATAACAGTTGACCAGTCCGGCATCTTCATGTAGATTAGTATTAAGTATGGAGACTGCAAATTGGAACTGTGCAGATGTAATGCGATTATTAGTACGGCACGGTGAAGGCTAAATGATTCCAAAGATTATAACATCTAAGTCAGTATTGTAAATGCAAATGCAAATGAAGTGACTCCAGACTCAAGTTATGAAATAAACTAATTAAATAAAGAATGTAAACGGAGGAAATGATGAGTGATTATTCACAGTGCCATTTTCCAAAAGGGACGATACTTTTATGGCATTATGGTAACCATCTGTGAATTGAGTGAAAACCTTAATTAGATAGTCACCATTACGGCTATCTCTGATCATTGATGGGTAGAAAATGTTTAATTGGCCAGGTTAGCCATTTGAATATAGGACATTTTGTCAACTACTCCCTCTATAAAACTCTTGTTTTATGTTATTTTGTTGGTGTTATGTTTCTGTTTCAGGTCCATGATGAGATCAATGCAGAACTCATGTTGGTCTGGGTGATGGCTACTGCTGGATATTGGGTGATTGGCTGCTGCAATCACCCAATTGCATCAGCAGGGATCGAACTGGGAACGTTTTGATGCTTGGCCACTACGGGGCATCCTCCAGAGCATTGCTTCCTCAAACACACTGGTAAAGACCTGTGTGTCTTGTGTGTGTTTTATAGCAATGGATTCCATTGATTAAAATTAATGAATAGTCCCCGGTTTGAGTAGAAGGGAATAATATCATGAGAGACAGGATACTGCAAAGACTGGAGTGAAACACCGCCTTGGAAAAAATAGTAGGTCTAATCTGGTATTTCACACCGATTTAAATCATAGCAGATAATCACAATTGTGTGTCCCACTGGAGGCAATTATCTGTTCTTATGAAAATACAGATTCTGTTTACAAATGACCATTACATATCTTTGTGATGCATATTATGTCTTAACACTATCAGTGAAATATTATGCACCATACTTTGGTACCAATTACATACACCTCAAATTGTGACTCATCGTGAGCTTTCAAATCTGCATTTTTTTTTTGGTGTGTGACTGCTTTGTACAAAGGTATATGAATTAGGCTTAAAAGCAGGACACAAATACAGACACACTGCATAGTATATATTATAAATATATATAGTATAGTATAGTATAGTATAGTATAGTATAGTATAGTATAGTATAGTATAGTATAGTATAGTATAGTATAGTATAGTATAGTATAGTATAGTATAGTATAGTATATATTCTAAAATGAAGATCACATTGTAACGTCTACAAATTTTCCTCACAAACCTCTTTTAGTAGTGGCTCTCATATTTCTCCTAGTGTGGTCTGGGAAACCCGAGGGGTACCAGTCCTTGTCCATAGTTTTAAATTAAAGTAAAATAAAAGTGCAAGACATTTTTATGGTTTTGAAATCATTTTAACAATATAAATTGGGTTCCCGGCATAACGTAATTTGATATGGGAGTGGATTGCCAGATACATATTAATTTGGGGAGTCCTTGACCTGAAGAATGTGTCTTACAGTAATGCGAGGGAAATGCTTTGTTTGTTTACAGTGTAAACAAACAAGATAGTGTATACTGTTTACACTATCTCACAGTATCCATGTTCAGTCTGTGAAGAACTGGTTGACCAGAGGGTGGCACTCTCGTAACAGCCTTTCAAGTGGCACTCAACAGTACTGTACTGTACATGCTGTATACTGTAGAGACAGAGACAACTATCTGTGTGTGTGTGTGTGTGTGTGTGTGCGTGCGTGCGTGCGTGCGTGCGTGCGCGCGCGCTTTTCTGCAGGTAGGTACAGTGTTTTCAGATGCCAATACATTTGAATACAGCCCACAGCACTTCTTTTACAGCTTTTTAGAAGAGAAAACTCCTGTCGTTAATTTCACAGTGAAATGCCTGTAGTCTAGACTCACTACAGAGCAAATCATGCGTCTACTTTCTGACCTTAGGGAAGTATATATCAGAAAGCATTGATTCCCTGTTAAATCTTCACTGGTTATCATGCGAGAGACTACGCAACTACTGCCTATATACAGTCACTATGAAGAAATTGTTTAATTAGGGTGCCCCTAGGGTGCCAGATGGGACATTCTGGGTAATAAATAAAGATTAATTGTGTCTTGTGGTCAAAAAGATCAATGCACAATAAGAAATGGGAGGGAAGGGGGTTGCCAGGCTGAAACGGAACCTGGAATTGCACTTACAAAAATTAGGAAGCCTAAAAACTTGAATCAAAGGAGTGCATTGAAGTAGGACTAAATTTTGCTTTGTATAGACCTCTGATCTCTGGAAGAAAAATGAAAGAAAGGAATTTTAGCACGAAAGAGAAGCAATTTTAGCAGGTTGGTGAGAAATCCCCTGTGTTTGCTGCTCCATGAATCTCAGTCCACCATAATCTTCTTGGATACAGATAAGAGATGTGCCATGTGACTTGTTGCACTTTTAAATCTGTTGTGTGACACCTTCACACAATCGTGTATAAATTATTGGACAGATGGTGAATCTCGTCTACTTAGGTCCATTTAGACAGACGGAACCTGCATCACAAAGGCGCCTCTTCCACCAAAAAACATTGGTGTACTGCATGCTTTCATGAAACCAGATGAAAACCACAACCCCTTTACAGCAACATTCCGAACCAACTTTTTGGGTTCCGAACAAACTATGTTTCAGTGGAAACACTCTGAACTGCTTCAAAATTACATTGTTACATTGAGTCAGGGGGTCCCCGGCTGAGTCATATCAAAGACTGTAAAAATGGAACCCACTGCCTCCCTGCTTGGCACTCACCATCAATGGATTGGATTGGGGGGTCAAATCAACGAATGATTCCCAAGCGTGGTGCACGCTGCAGCTCACCACTCCAAGAGATGGGTCAAATGCAAAGAACACATTTCATCACGTTTGCGACCAATCGTACGACTTTGCTAGCAAAAATCTCTACCCTTTAATCATTAAAAAAGTGATGTTTGCTGGAGGCCGAAGCAAACGGAGTAAAAGCCAAGCCTTGGGCGCCCAGTGGCTGAGTTGGAGACAGTGTTATATGGATAGTTTTCCAAGTGGCCGTGTAGGAGCCCGACAGCACTAACACTTATTCAATTCGTCAGTAGCCCTGCACGCATGAGGGACCACAGAGAATCCACAGCCTAATGGAATGTGGAGGACGGAGGGCTAAAGGGGCCGAAGCCACTGGGGAGAGGCTGATTTAGAGTGATGCAGGTCCTGACCCGTGAGGCGGCTTCACGCTGCCATACCACGGACACCAGCCACTGGAGACGTCTGAGCAGGGGCGGATCTAGGCATGCGCATGGGGGGGGGGGGGGGGGGGGCATGCACGATGGCATGCAAAACAACCCAAGATATTTCAAATGAAACTGCTTATATTTCAAATATATTTGAAACACTACTGCTGCTACACCAATTAACTAGAATTGTGGCACCACTCTAAACCAACAGCATTTCATCATTAAAAAACAGAAAACTTTCTGAGTCAGACCCTTATCTTTATGCATGCTGTGTGTCTGTTGCAACTTCAACAACAACTGATGTTATTGTTGATGCCTGTGACGCTTCGCGCCACGGGCGATGAAGCCGTCCCCATACCATTTTCTCCTGACCCCCAATTGGGAAATGTTACATCCACCCCTACGTCTGAGCTCCAACAAAGCCAGTCTCAAAAAAAAAAAAGTTCTTCATTGACAGGACGGATGGCCATGGCTGGTACCGTGGAGACAGCGGTGTGTGGAGTATTCCCAATTGTCCTTAATACGGTAAATCGCTCAGGAAGTCGATCGCCGTTTTGACCTTGGATTCCTATATGGTGTCACTGTGTCTCTACAACACCAGAGTTCAACGAGTTTGACTCTGAGGATTGACCCCGCTGGCTGATTTCCCATTCCCTCCGTACTAGATCATAGTTAATGAGCTGTGGGCAGAGTGGCTTTATGTTGGGCGTTCAATGGGACCATTAATCCTGGGAGAGAAACACTCATCCCGGCGGCCAACTAGCCTGAATGAGCTACACTGCAAAATCCTTGGTGAATTAAGTCTGAGAGGGAAATCATGGCTGCCTATTGGTAAAAAGGACCTTAAATGAATACTTTAACACTCTCAGAGCTTAATGAACACTCCCAATTTTACAGCGTACTGCCATTGAAGTTTCTCGCCAAGGAGATTGCTGCATTAACACCAGAAACCTCAGAAGTGACCCCTCGCAGGATAATGAACTTTAATGAAGCTGTGGATGGCAGCCTTTTGTATTCTGCTCTCTTACCGATGATCTAACCTCTGTAACCCTTTATCAAAATCTGACTTACTAATTGTAAGTCAATACAGTGGCAGTAAGAATTTCAATACAAATGTGTAATTTGTATTATATTGTAAAACACAGAAATAATATATAGAAATAGTGATATAAGCTAAGATAACTTAGTAGTATAGTAGCTCTGGTCCAGAGCTCCACTGGTTCTGAGTCTGACTTGCATTGGAGCTCTGTTGGTCTCCGTGCATTCGGCCATTACTGCACCCGACCAGCCTCTCTTCTCTAGTGGATATATAAAGAACGTTTTACCTACTCACCAAAATAAACACGTCTTGTGTCATTAGAAAGCCTACTTACCTTAGTGGAAACACTCTGAGCCCCCCACCACACGGATAAAATGGACTTTTTGGCCAGAATGCGATCGTTTTTCACTGAAGGAAAAATATTTCCTATGGAACTTTTCTATTGGCAATATTGGTAGAGGGCGCAAATCCTGGTTGTTTTTCCGGTGAAAAACGATCGCGTTCTGGCCAAAAAGTCCAATTTATCCGTGTGGTGGGTGGCTAAGAGTGCGACCACTAAGGTAAGTAGGCTTTCTAATGACACAAGACGTGTTTATTTTGGCGAGTAGGTAAAACGTTCTTTATATATCCACTAGAGAAGAGAGGCTGGTCGGGTGCAGTAATGGCCGAATGCACGGAGACCAACAGAGCTCCAATGCAAGTCAGACTCAGAAGCAGTGGAGCTCTGGACCAGAGCTAGTAATGTCTCGACTCTCATATATCTCGGTATTTCTCTCTCTTCACTTGGTCAAGGCAGATGGCTTTCCATAGAGAGATTTGTTCTGATTGAAGCATCTTCCTGTTTAGGGGAGGTTTTTCTTTGTAGGAAAATGCTTGCCCAGGAGGAAATGTTGGGTCTCCGCTGTTCTACAGGCCTACCATAATGCTCCCTCGTCCATACAGTACAGTACATCTTTGGCTATGGCTGAGGCTAATAAAGAAAGATTTTCCCATGCAGCATCCGCTCAAAAAAAAAAAAAAGGCAGTGAAACCATAGCCTCCTACTTGTATACCGGATAAGTATTAAAGACTGCAGTGTTTTCATTGGCCTATAGGGATGGAGGAAGACCATTGTAATGCTACAGTAAGCTTTTTTTCCCCGTAATGTTGCACAAACAGGTGTGATCTCTGCTTCTCATCTCTCAAACAGGCGTGACTGGCTTCACTGCTCTCAGTCAGTTGATCAAACCTATACACGACTACAAAATAAACTGGGGAAACTCATATAGGATCCTAATATCCTATCATATAACATGATAACATGAACATATAACACATGTTTGCTCCGGGACATGCATTGCATGGTCCGACTTGCGTTGTGCCATGCTTGCGGTTAGGGTCCCTGGATCAAACTACAGAATAAGCTGGGAAACGGATCAATATTAGAAATACGCTGGGGAGCTAATCAATACAGTATAAGCTGGGTAAGTTGTTTGGGAAACCAATGTTTAGTGTGAAGGTTTGAGGTTAGTTAATTGAGTGGGCAATCTGTCAGTTTGTTGGAGTGATGTGGTTTACCTTTACCTTTACTGAAGCACAAATGGGATATATTGTATATAAATGCGTTGTACACCATTTAACATTTATTTGCAGCTAGATTGATCACAAACATTGGTTTACTGTGAAAAGCCTTCCATTTTAAACTAAGAGAAGGAAAGTACCAGTTAAAGTGTGTTGTAAAATAAATACATATTTCTCTCTTCATCTTGCTCATATTTTAGCTTTTATTTTATTATTCAGCTATTCCTGTACATTTTTGTCCTACACAAACATTAAATTCCCTTTGACAATGAACGCCTAAATTGCCTTATTTTTTGCTACATTCCCATTGACAATGAAAGGAAAATGTCAGGTGTCTGAGAAAAGATGATACAATGATAAGACCCTTCACTTCACACAGGTGTGATTTTATTTTGATATATCTAATGTTGTTTTAGGGATTGTAAAAGATAGACAAATAACACGTTTTTAGCCCAGTCTTGTCTTTTTATCAACAACTGAAGTGGAATGTTGTATGAGACTTGGTTGGATATGCACATTTCTGATTTTTTAGTCCACAAAAGCAGTGTTTTGAATTGTTTTGTAAACACAGACCAAAAATGAGCCATTCATTCATATTCATTCATTAATTCACTTACATAATAGACATTCCTATTTTCCACCAACCTTTCCACAAACAGTGTCAGTGACATGCTACCAGTGGCACTTGTCAAGCTGGTTTAAAATCATTTCTACCTGATTTACAATAAATGCATGACCCCATACAGAGACACTGACCTTTATAGATGGATATTAGCTGATGAAATATTCATGTGCACAAACACTTCTGGCTATTGGCATGTTGTCGTATGAATAAGTTATAGCAGTAACATATACTGTAGATGGCATGTGATTTTGACTTATTCAGGTCATGGCCAGCTCGATGAACAGTCGTGGCATCGAACTGAGCAAACACACAGAGCAAACCTTCATGTATGGTGCGTACATATTCAACCATCTTCCTTTAAAAGCGTGTTCAAATAGGCATGAAATGGGTGATGGGTGACTTGGCATGTTGTGGGTAGCTAAGCACTGTAGATCCTCTATTTTTAAAAATGCAGTCTGGTGGTCACTACATATATTATTCATACGTAGACTGTGATGCTTATAGCAGAGCTGGTGGCTACTTCGCCAATTGCCTTCTAGAGGGAAATCAACTTTTAAGCTAACCGGAGGGGAAAGCCAGCACTTTGGCCAAGAAGACAACAAAGTGCCCTGAGACTTATTTTTCTACTTCACTTTTGTTTTCAAGCAGAGTCTGCAGACACAATAATGAAGAGGACATAATTATGAAATGTTATCAAACACACAGCCAGTATAACGGTTCTTACTGAGAGTATTACAAACTACTGACAGAAGGATACTTACTTGCCCACTGCTCCCAATGGAGTGTATGCCATAGGATACTTACCATACTGTATTGGTGTGTCCTGCCTGGCAGAAGGACAAAAATGTTTTTTTTTTTTTTTAATCACACTTGTGTGAAGTGAGGGGTGCAAGATATAGATTGATTTTTAAAACATTAAACTCATACTAATACTATTTATGTCCCTAGTGCCCTAGTCTAAATAAACATTACAAATCCATGTATTGGAGTCACTTGAAAAATGCTCTGATCTGAGGATTGCTGATTCTGCTTGTCATTCCATTTCTTTCAAAGCCACATGACACAGAACAGACATGTGGTGACCAAAGCCATTCAATAGTTATCAAACCTGACCTTTGTAGGCCAAAGTGGCATATAATGACAAATCTGTCTTTCTAAACCGGTCTCTCTCTCCCCAACACACAAGCTAGGTTATCTTTAGTACACATTGAATATTTATAAAACAGGGGCTGGGGAGTCGGTCACTGATCGCTAAGGTGACTTGTCGAGCCTCTGTAGGGAGTGATGGTGTACAGGGATTGGCTTGGGATGTTGTCACATGGGACCCGGTGTCTCCTCAAGGTGTCCTTTCCCTCTATTTAGGCAAGCGATTGAGTTTTATATGGCTGCTGTTATACTGCGAATTCATCCCTATGCAGTTGAGAGAGTGAAGCATTAGAGTAGAACAGAGTGTGATCAATCTACCATTTGATTCATGCAAATGTGAGTGATTTCTTTAGGTAAAGCTCTCCTTGCACCAATGTCGGACCTAAGGATTAAAAACGGAAGCATTATAGCGCTCCGGTAAATCTTATTATTGGAGTTTATTTTCCACATCCTCTATGAGTATACAAGATACTGTATATTCTCAGTACACAGAAGCAGCTCAGCTGAAACCTAATTTGAGGCTGTTTTGATTCTCGCCTCACAAAAGGGCAAGGTCACAGAGGAGGAAGAGAAAGGCAAGAAATCTCTTAAGCAACTAATCGTTATCAGACACGGCAACATGCATACGTGATGGGGGTCTGCTGCTGTTCTGAATGCTAAACCTATACTGCCTTGAAATTGACGGCACTCTCAGCCTCGCCTGCATTGCAGTGTGCCAAATGAGAAGCGGGATTGGATGGCCTTTTAGATGAATTTTAGATCAGGGGTGCTCAAAAGGTAGATCGTGATCTACCAGTAGATCACACAGGCCATGCAGGTAGATCACATGACAGTCCCCGCAGCACTTGGACCCTTATAGATAAGTAACTCTTGAGAGAGTTAAATTATATTTAAACATCTGAATTACGTAATTTTTAAGAGTCCACCCAATTAGAAAATGGAGAATAATTGTTATTTGACCAACGTTTTGCCAGTTCTCTTTCCCAATTGTGGACAAAAACGTGAAAGTTCACGAACTGTCAACTCAAACCTCAAATACTGTTTTCAAACGTCATTAATAGCATGTACCTTCCAATTCTCTCCCTCATTTTTCATTATAAGTGCATTATTCTTAAACACTATAGCAGTAAGTAACACCATCACCAACTATTTCAAAGCTCAAACTTTCTAGGGGGCCTTGAAATGGATTTTCAGTAATGGAACAATCACATTTTTGATGTGTAGATCTTGTTGAGCCGGTCATTTTGAAAGTAGCTCTCAAGTAAAAAAAAAGTGTGGGCACCCCTGCTTTAGATGTAAGTCCAGGTATTTAATGATTTCAGCGATCATTTGGACAGGACTTGTCACACGCTGTGCAAATAATCTAATCGACCAAGAATTTTCATGCTTGAACTGGTTTCTTAAGGGCACTATCAGTGAGTTCTTATACTGATAACCTATAAACCCCTTCCTGACCAGATAAAATGTCAAGTACTTTTGAGGGGCATTAGCCCTTTATGCCCAACTTTGGTGTGTGTGTGTGTGTGTGTGTGTGTGTGTGTGTGTGTGTGTGTGTGTGTGTGTGTGTGTGTGTGTGTGTGTGTGTGTGTGTGTGTGTGTGTGTGTGTGTGTGTGTGTGTGTGTTGACAATGAATGGACACAAATTGTGGGGGATGGAATGAGATCCCCCACATCCCCCATATGTCATCAACAGTGTTGGGCAGTAACTAATTTTAGATTACATATTACTGTAATATTATTACTTTTGCTCCAAAAAGTAAAGTAACGAGATTACTCTGCAAAAATGGGTAATAAGTAACGCATTACTTTGCAAGTAACGCCAAGTTACTTTTTTAAAATGAGCTTGTTATTGCATGCAAAAATAGAACAGATTTACAAGCTATCGACAGGTACTGTAACAACAGAGATGTGCAGTGGATTGTAGATCCAGTCCACACGCTGCATCCTGCGCACAGAGACAGATTTTGTTGGCTTTGTTTTCAGGTGCAGTTTGTGGGATTGGAGACTATTATTATTCCAATAAACAGGATTCAGTTTTAAAAAGAGCTCGCTAAACAGATTATATTGTACATCTTTATTTTTTCGGTGCTGAGAACTTGGGAAAGTACGGTAATAACGTAATATGTAATATATTACTCTTCGATTCCAGTAATAAGTAAAGTAATGATATTACTTTGTCTAAGGGGTAACGAGTAAAGTAAAGAAGTTACTTTCCTAAGTAATATTGACCAACACTGTTCATCAATGATTATTGACCTGGTGTCATTTGAAAAACAAAATGGTTCAATTTTTTTACGTTTTGAGAAAGAACTGCCCCAAAGAAAATAGAACCAAAGTTTTTGTGCAGTTGTTGCCAATAACAAATTAAAAAGCTTGGGGAAAGTTTCTGGGCTTTGGCATTTCATTGTTGTAGCCACAAAGCAATCCCTATAGGGACTGTGAGAGATAACATGTTTGGAGCTAACGCAATCAGAACAAAAGAACATGAGTTTGAGATGTTAAGGAAAGAGAGGGGGAAAAAAATCACTTCTGGCACCCAAGGACATCGTAAAACCCAGCATGTCTTCTGCACCACAATGCCAACAGGGGTGCAAATTTTCACACTGGAAATCAATTTCACACAAAGTGCTGAGGACTTGGACACAGAGGCGTATTGCAGAGACACTGAAATACTGCATCTTCTGTTATTGGATTTGGAGCACAGTAGTCAGCACATTCTGGGCTCCTTCCACAGTCTGGACTGATCCAGTCAACTGGAGCTTCCCTCAAGCCAGTTATACAGGCTCTGACCAGCAGAATAAAAGATTGTTCTGGGGTTTACCTTCGATTTAAAAATGCCACACTGTGATTGTATAACAATGCAATTGGAATAATGGTTTTGTTTGTTTTCTTTTTAAATTCTTGACCATTTGTCTGATAAGTAGGCTAGTTTAAGTGTTGTACCGGTATGTATCCACACTGATGCTACCCCTTTCTTTGCACATGTACGACCAATACCTTAAAAAAAGAAAAACTAGTATGCATCCATGTACCAAAGTGCTGCTCTCTCTTGCACATGTAAAGTACCATTCATTTTTATACAGTTATGTTTTGTTCACAGGTTATATCTGTTAGGCTTTATTATAGCGCATCTAGCACTTATAGTCTTTATTTCCTTTAATCTGTTGCACTGTCATCATTGTCACTTGTTGTTTGTCTATCTTTATTATTTTTATTGTGCTGTGGATGAGGGAGAAACAATATTTCATCCCTCTATATGTCTCACCATGCATTGCATTGGTGTGACAAAAAAAATCTTGAACCTAAATGCTAAGTTGTTAGTTGTTTATGGTCATTACAGAATCACAGAAATACCACATAAAGCCAGGGAGGTGTGGAGAAAGACATATCTGTCTGTCCATTTCTCAGGTGAGAGGGTAGCTTTTACACACACTGTTGTTCTTCAATATTCAGTTCAGTTATTAATTTTGTAAAATGTATGTAAATATGTAATCTAAATGTATTATGTATTTATTATTATATTTATTCAAATTACTTTAATCCTACATAAAAATGCGTATTCATAAACCATGTGAGGCTATTCTATCTGGGAAAAGTAGTGGAGAAATAACACTGGATGGCAGTGCCATTATACTGTAGCTCTGCTTCATAGGATAGCTAATGCTAAATGGAATATATTATAGCCTAGGTTATGAAACACTTCTGAGAAATTAAACTGAGCACATACTGTATTCCTACTGCCCATCCCTGCTTGCTTATGTAGATAGAATTTAGATACCGTCAGGGACGTGCAAACATACATATCAAAGGGATGCTTCTATTTTGCATTGAACATTTGTAGGCTATAGAATGGTGACATGGTATTTGCCCCTGCTGCGCTAAAGACTGATGAGTTGTGGCTCTACAAGAACTTGCAAATCAGCTATTTTCACTCCCCCCCCCCCCCCCTCTGCCCCAGCTCCTAACACTCTCTGCATGTCCCTGGATAGAGTAGCCTATCTTCTCATATCTACTAGGCTACTGTGCATCAGGGGCGGATATAACATTTCGCATTTAGGAGGGCAGGAGAAAATGGTATGGGGGCTGCTTCATCACCCGTGTTGCTTCGTGCCACAGGCGATGAAGCCGCCCCCATACCATTTTTGGTTACTGAACTTTTATCAGGCAATTAAGCATCAATAATAACATCAGTTGTTGTTGAAGTTAGAACACACAGCATTCCTGAAGCTAAAGGTCTGACTCAGAGAATTGTCTGTTTTCAATGATGAAAAATGTTGGTTTAGTGGTGCCACAACTGTAGTTAGTTATTAGCCTAGGCGTAGCAGTAGTAGTGTTTCAAATCATTTTAAATATAAGCACTTTAATTTGAAATATCTTGGATTGTTTTGCATGCCATGGAGGGGCAGACTGGGCATTTAGAGGGGCATTGCCCCCCTCATGCCCATGCCTAGATCCGCCCCTGGTAGCCTATCTTCTCGTATCTACCAGGCTTCTGTGCATGTGATAGTAATGACACGCCCTCTAGCGTACAATGTCTGACACGACTCCTAACTTCGCTCACCTCGCCTGGCGCGCTCGCCGAGCGAGTGGTGTAGCGGCGTCAGATGGAATGTGAACGTTGTCCTCGAGCTGTTAATTGGTGATGCTGCTCCTAGTAGTCTTGTCTCCCTTGTTCGCGTGCTGATCGCAGCACATTTCCCATCTCCATTTTTGTCCGCTTTTGTAGTACCTACTACTAGTACTACCACAACAATGACAAGCACCGAAAGTCTCGAGGAGAGTGCCGGAGAGCAGCCTTCATGCATTCGGCTGGAACCCCTGAAGAGGAGCACAGCAGCACGCTTGATGCCACTGCCAGGCAACAAGGCGCCGTCGAGCGGCGGTGACAGCCCCTCTCTCTTCGGGGACGTCCTCCTCGGCAGCCCCGGCAGGGTGACAGCCAACGGACTGCATGACATCGAGGACCGGATTTTGAGGATTACCGGCTACTATGGCTATTACCCGGGATATACCAGTCACAAAAGTAAGTCAAACAAAGTAGTGCGCTTACTGCTTATACACATGGGGTGAACTGTGAACACACACCTTTGGGCCAGGTGTGACTGTGTGCACTGTGCAGCCTCTGCTGTGGTGGCCAGTGGCCACAGACTCAGTGGTTTGTTAAAAAAAAAATCCTCCTCAATTCTGGTTCCTTTTGGTCCCATTTGAGTTGGCCTATAGATAGACCTACTGTAGTATAGCCAAGGAGATTTCCACTATTAGGTAATGTGTGTGATATAGGCTACGTAGCCTATAGGTAAGGTCATATTATCTGCCAACCATGACTCATGATGACTGTCACAGTGTCACCCCTATACACATCTGACATTCTGCACCCTTTTTCGTACCAGGGCCCACTATTTATTCTGCATTTTAGCCACGGACCACCATTTGATCTTGAGTTTAGTAGTCTCTATAGGACCCAAAACTAATCATTTTCAAGTTTTGTCCACAATTTAGGAGAGTGGCAAAACGTTGGTCAAAATCACAATTCTTCTACATTTTCTAAATTTGTTTAAATATAGCCTAGTTTAACTCTTGAGAGCGTAAAACGATCTCAGGAGTTACAGATCTAGACTATAAGGGTCCATGATGTGGATACCAACTAACTGTCCATCATTAGCTGCTGGGGACCAGTGGTTGAAAACCGCTGGCTTATCCAACCAACATCATTGTCGGCCCACATGTCGGTTCCACATGATTTAATATGCCTTATATTCTTGATGCAACACATGTCAACGAGAGAGAGATATTCAATTACTGCTATTCAACTATTATTGCACATTTAATAATTATTGTCCAAATCCCAAACTATATATGGCAATACCCAACACATGTAGGCCTACTCCGCCCCCTTTATTGTTTACTGCAGATGTCTCAGTGCAATTAATGAATGAATGCAGAGTAGGGCAGGCATGGCGGCCACCATGATCTTGCGGGCAGGCGAACGGTCGAACACCGAGGGCCTTTTTAGTGATTGCAAGCCATTTGAACCCCCCAGACGCGAAACACAATCATTATTATCACGCCGTGCACGTCTCCAGCTGTGTGGTTGCAATTACAAATCAGCCTAAATAAAACAGGTTCCTCACCACCACTCGCCATGAATTGGAACACTAAGCCAGGGTCGGACACGGACAGTTATTCGATAAGAATTCACTCAATCACCAGGAAGGGAGCCTCACTTATTGCCATGTAAAGCACTATGAGCTGCATTTTATGTGTTTATTATTATTATTATATAGGAAGACACTGCCCATACCTGGGCTTTATTTAAGTGGAAAGTCTTTCCAGTGAACAAATGGCAACTAAAGTAATCAGAAAGTCAAAAGAAATAGATTGTTTTGGTACAGGATCTTAATTGGTCAGCAAGAATACAATGAGGAGCTTTAGCTGAGGCTGAGGCAGAGGCACTCATTCAAATCCACTTTCACCAAGGCTTCAGGCATCTCAAAAACAAAGTACAATCACATCACGTAAAGGTACATTCAGTGATTTCAAATATCTCTCTCCCTCAATTCTCCATATAGAGTGTGCTAAAAACTACTACTGTATAATTCTCCCTGTCCCCAGTGGTAAATGGTGCATTTATGTAGCCTAATGTCTTTATCCTGCGCTTACACAATGGCAAGAGAAACCATGCAAGGCACCAATCTAAACATTGGGAGCAATTAAGAGTTTAGTGTCTTGCTCAAAGACACTTTAATACTAACTCTTAGGGAGCCCGGGTTCAAACTGGCAACCTTGCGGTCATCATCCAGCCACTCAAGTCCTTAGTCACCACTGCTTGCTTATGTAGATAGAACTTGCAAATCAGCTATTTTCACCCCCCCCCCCCCCCCCCCAGCTCCTAACACTCTCTGCATGTCCCTGGATAGAGTAGCCTATCTTCTCATATCTACTAGGCTACTGTGCATCGGGGGCGTATATAACATTTCCCATTTAGGAGGGCAGGAGAAAATGGTATGGGGGCTGCTTCATCACCCGTGTTGCTTCGTGCATTTTGTCAGAGTACGAACACTCTGGTGAGAGAATACAAACACTCTGGTAAGAAACAAATTAATGCATGGAGGCTAACAGAGCACCAAACTCTTTTTATGACACTGTCACAATTTGTAAATAATAGATGTACTTATTATATTATTAATGAATATTTTCTTATTCTTGGGATGAACATTGGATAAAAATAGGAGATCTAACAGATCTAAAAGACCACAAATTCTGCCAATGAGAGGCCTGGCCTGGGGCCCCTGAGGCCCACCAATATGGTTTAAATCAGGGGTGCTTGAAAGTTACTTGCGCTTTAAAATGCCATTGACAATGAAGAAAATAATGATTTAGAAGAATAATGTTTGTTTTGTCACAAATCATCCATCATTAACGCTAATACATTTTAATCGATGTTGATAATAGCACTCACCTCACACCTTTAAACCTAGTAGGACAGTAGCCAATATTGTTGATAGCCAGGTGATAAATATTTTAAAGTCCCATAAATTATTTTTGCATTGTTCTTACAGAACGTATAATGCTTTTCTCCCCACAGTCATTTTTTCCCTTCCCATTATCCAACTTACATGGCAGACTATAATAAGATGAAAAAAGCAGTTGTGGTTTCTGTGAATGCAGATGGTAGATCTCAGGGCTTGACACTAACACTTGCCCGGAGCAAGTAAAAAAAATGGTCGGGCAAGTGAAGACTGCTACCTGGTTGCCCTAACGGGCAAGTGTGTGACTTGTGTGCGCTATAACACAACATGGGATAATTTGTCTTGAAGGTGGTTATTGCGCTCTGCCTCTGTGTCTTTCCCTGCTTTCCAGCTACAGTATCTCTCCTATCTCTCTCCCAGGTCCATTTGGTTCCAAACTATCATTTTGCTGGGTCTGTGACCACTGTGGGAACCACTGATTTACACTGAATAACAAGTTGAATATTAATTGTAGCTGATTGTGAAATTTGTGACTTGAACAAAACAGTCTTTGACTGCGAAAGGAAATGTTTAAAGCACCACGTAGAAAGTAAACTTAAATGCAAAAATTACGATATATTTTGGGGGCAAGTGACCATGACCTGAGGGCAAGTAGAAACTTGCCCGATGGGCAAGTGCCTCGGCTCGGAGACCTTAGTGTCAAACCCTGATCATCTTTTTAAAGCTTTTGTCCAAAAATGTTGCCCACCAGTTTGATAAATGACAAATGGATAAAGCAATCATTCTTTTGATGTTGTATGTTTGAGCTATAGGTACAGTATACGGTGGTATGGAATGAACCATATTGTACGATTTATCAGAAATACATATGCACTACTGTAACCACTACCAACCAAAACCTAGTGTTTTCTATTCCATTCTATTCCAATCTATTCCAGCACTTATAGTTAAGGGCATGTCAATAGCAATGCTACTTTGATTTGTCGTGGCTTCTCTTGCTTGATGGAAAACCCATATATCATCTTGATTAGGTTGTCAATATCTCCTTTCTAACCTGGGAGGGGATTGGGTAGAATACCTAATGCACTGACTGTTCAGATAGGATCTGTGAAGTGTCATGTATTTGTTAAACATATGACAGTGGTATTACATCGGAGAGGGAAATTAACAACCACCATATGGCATATTAGTACTCAAGCATGTCAGATGAGGCATGTAGAGAGCCAGCGAAAGCAATCCGGAGATGTACTTCAAAATCCTGAATCTTTGTTTAATGCAATGATAGTGTGAAATGGAAGTATGGAACCATAAGGGATTTACTGTGTAGGTCTATTTCATGACTGTAAGACTGGCAGGGAGTATTTAATTGTCAGAGGCTTCAGTAATGTAATTGGTGTCCACGGCTGCATGATATTGTCTCCCTGTAAAGGTAATGAGATACAGTATTAGCATGCTCTTGTCTCCAAAAAGATAGCCAATTAGCCATTTATGTATTTTATGCCTCCCTGAGACTTGTCTGGTGTACATCTGTAATTCTAAAACTTTTGACTTTCATGGACCCCAAAGGCAGAATTGTAAAAAGAATGAGAATGTTAACTCCTACAGATCAAACCCATAAGGGACCATATGATTCCTATCATATCAAATATTTAGCTGCAAGTGTGAACCCAAGGCCCACTGCAGCCCCCCTTACCCCACATAGACCCCCAGACGCAGTAGATGGTGTTCAGACAGGAAAGCTCCAAAATGTCAGTTCAAAGTCCAAACAAATGGACAACTTTGGAGGGATAGTACTTTTTAACAGTACATGAGATATTCTCCCCACATCCACATCATGGAGCAATAGATCACTCCTGTTGAATAACCTAACCAACTGTCACCATACTTCTTTTGAATCTTAAATATAATGGAAAGATGTAGTTAGGACCTTATTCTGTCCTGTTCCAGCTGAGCTTCCTGCATGAGCTGAGTGTGGTGTGATGGATTGCAAGATAGAAGCCAGGGGAAAAGGAAATGAACCTGTCTTTCATTTTGTGTGTGCTGTGCTCTGTTTATCAATAGTGTCAGTTCCAGACAGAATGTAATCAAACACTTTTGATGAGATATTGGCTGACTTGTCTAGTTTAATTTGTTGTTGGATTGATTTGCTAAAGAGTAGTACCCAGTGAAAATACAAGGCAATGTGTTTGACAAATTAATTCATGGGGTTTCAAAAGAACTGAATTCACCCAGTAAATGGTCCAGATATTTTATGAATACAAGTGCTTACAGTATTTCCAAATATGCCTATGAAATCAGTTTTTTGCACCTAAATTGTGACTAGACAAAAATGAAAGCCTGGGTGTCTAAGCTATATTGTGACTTAAACTAATGTCCAGTGATAATAATGGAAGACTGGTTATGCAGTATTACAGTATTTGAGTAGTAGGAACTAAAGGAATAGTATGTAATCTCAGATGATATTTCAGGTCTACAGTACAGAGTCAGGTGTGGGGGAGAATAATCCACACAGCAAGCTTATGAAAGCCAATGTGAGTCTTACAGAGAGGCATGTTTTGACATGTGGCATGTGGGACACAGCTCTGTCCTGCCACCCATATATTTTCTATTCTAGCAATAAAGTGGTGCTATTCCAGACGATGATGATCCAAAGCACATCTTCTATTTGTTTCAATACAGTCACCTCAAACGGCTTTAACAACATCATTGCTCTTGTCCTTTCACTGTGCCGCGGGCGAACAGAAAAGCTCATCTTTCCTTGTGAAAGCCTACGGTAATTATTTTATATGGCAACATTTTTTCTACATTAGGCTATACACTCCAAGCACCATTGCTATGGAGGCAAAATTCTTACTATATTCTATAAGGTGCCACATATAATAGTTTACCTTGTTTTGTTTACACAATTGTGAACTTTGGAGTTGAGAAATGCAAGGCCCTTGAGCTGTTGCATATCATTTTCCATAAAGGGCTCAGCGGGAACACAAAGAGAAGCATAAATAGAACAGTAGCCATATCCTGCCAAGCCTATGGGGTAATTATATATTTAGTGAGAATCTGCTGCCAATTTGTTATTATTGCTATACTTGCCATCTGTATTGAATTAAAATATGCCTGTGAGGCAGACTGTGGACTACATTTGGTGTAATACATACCGTGTTCTATTTCACCTTTAAATGAAAGTCAAAATGTTGTTGGCTTTTTGTTGAGGTAAATAGTCAAATCCAAATGACCCTTACGTACCCTATTTTCCCTTTTTTTTTTTGTCGATAATGTTGTGTAAAGACTCAAGATACACATGTATCACATAATGATACAGGGCTTACAACAACAACATCAAACAACAAGTAGCAATTGCTCCAAATTCAACAGCTCACAACGCGTCACATCACACATCAAGAACTGGCTTGTCCTGGGTAATACGTTATTTAGCACCCTACAGCTAGTGGCTCTGTGGCCATGAAGCCACAAGTAGCAGCATATGTGGTTGAGATGACTAGTAGGCTCTGTGATAAGCCTGCATGCTTCTCTGACCCAACATGGATTAGAAATGAAGGTGGCTTTGAAAGCAGTGCAATTCCCATAGAAGGCAGTGATGCAGACAGGATGGTGCCCCTGGAGAAGGACCTTAGGCTCCATGCCAAACATCAGTTGCCTGAAGTGAAAGAGGTGTTTCTGTACATGGTTTCTCCTCCACATGAGGGACACGCTTGAGTGCATATCCCATTCCCATGTGAGGTTGTTAGTGAATCAGTGATGTTGCAGAGCAAGGCTTTCTCAGGTTCTTGACCTCTCATACAGGCTGTATCATCATCAGTGGTCAGGTCTGAGAGTTCACTATGAGGGCTTTTGATTACAAGCTTGATGATACATTTTGTTGAGGAAGTTAAAACCTCCTCAGGTGTTGGACAGGTGATAGTTGATTTGAGCCTGAGCAGTCTGAGCAGTCCACAGTGTGTGTGGCCGGGGTGTCAGCATATGCCACATAAGCATAAAGCATACATCCACAACAAAGCTCTGTGGTCTTACTTGGACCCAGGCTTACCTCAACTGCGCTGCAAAGAGAAAAGCCTGGGCACAACCTGAGGCAGAGTTTATCAGGGGAGGTGTCTGTTGGAACATCTGTCCGATGTATTTCCTCCAGATACGGCATTGACCTGACCAATCACAGCACTTGTTTCGTTTGGAGAATGTAAATGTGACTTGTAAAGCTTCAGCATTATTTTCTCAGGCGGCAGTGCCGCCAAAATACTTCCGGTTGATAAGACTTATTGCCCGTGTAATGCTCATATGCTCTAGAGACAGCATTGTTGTAGGTGATTTACAAACATTAGGACAGCATCCAAGTCAGGCAGCCCCTTGTAGACAAGCAGCCCAGCACACAACAACAGCGAATGCTTCCTCAGCATCTTTCACAAATCCATTACAATAATTTGTTGTGTATCATGTGTGCGAGCACCATATCTGTGAGAAGGCCAACCCTCTGTAGTGGGCTAGCTCCTGCTAGCTAAATTGCTTTGTAAGAGCGGCATTGACAGCTAATTAAAGGC
The DNA here is from genome assembly GCA_039105355.1 of Benthosema pterotum. Classification (NCBI taxonomy): domain Eukaryota; kingdom Metazoa; phylum Chordata; class Actinopteri; order Myctophiformes; family Myctophidae; genus Benthosema; species Benthosema pterotum. The sequence goes on along the minus strand of CM076980.1, from coordinate 33,640,970 downwards.
AGACTCGGCTCACCAAGCTGCTTGTGGTCCATCCCTGACAATACAGAAGGAGAAGAACTGAGAAAAGGGGAGGGGGTGGGGGTGACAATGGAGGCAAACTTTGTTATATTACTGAGGACGTACACTTAGAAAGCAAGCAGAATCTCAATGTTGTACATCCTGTAGTACACAGAGATTCAGCACACCACATCTCTGAAAAGAAAAGGTGAGATGTCTATTTATTCTCCATGAAAGGTTCCCTCAAAAATGGCTGTGTGACAGTCTGTGTGGAGTCTGTAGACAGATATTGTTTTTGTTTAGAATTTGTTTTTAAATGAAAAAGCATTAGATGTAGACTAACATGCAGTATGTCCACACTCTACTGGGTCCTGTCCCATTCCCAGGCTTGTTCAATCTCAATGCTATTTATAGCATGGCTAGAATCAAATGGGATCTGAGCTTTCGCCTGAACTGCTGCTTAGCTGAAGTACCGTTTGCCTCGTGCTCTCTGGGGATTAGGAAAAAAAACACCCGCTAAGTAATGGGTGCAATATTTCTTGCAGTGACTTGCATGCCTGCTGACATGCTGCAGGCATGCTATGCTATCGTAACTGTATCACTGGACACAGGACAATAAGTGGCAGAATGTTCAGGCAAGCCATGTTGAAATACAGGGGTATAGAATGGAGGAGACTGGAGCTTTTGTGAGAGAGAGACCCTGGCCTTACATCAGGAGTGCAGACATTGGACCAACCAAAACACAGTCTCCACCTTATTTATAATATACATTATTATTAACCATCAATCACTGTCTTCACTATTAGTAGGTTTTGAAAAATATAACCTAGTCTAAAATGACACTGTACTGTATGTGTTACTTTAAGTTACTCATGCGTACAGGACTTCTTGTAAAAACGAGATGCTGTATCTCAATTGGCCATCCTCTCAATAAAACTCACTGGATTCTTCATTTTGGCCAACTAGTATGGTTACAATGCAAAGCACAAAGCATTGCAAGGCAGCAATGTCAGCAGTGTGTAAAGGGGTACATTACAATAATAACTACAAAAATACAACCCTCCCATACCCCCTATTAGGAACAGGGGAGACCAACAACCGTTCTTGCATCAGGCTCCTGAACCTAAATCCTTTTAAAAGGTAGATAATTACAAAATTACATTTTCATGCAGTTTTTGCTGTAATTCACAAGTCAGTATGGCACGGTTTGTAAGGATTCTCTATTATTAGCTTTCACAATGCCCCTGAGAACAAGTAGGCCTACTGTCATGATGCAAAAATAATACACCCCATCCTATCATCAGTACTACCTTGTATCACAAATGCAGCATGTGTTCTACTGCTGTTCATATGGGTATAGCCTGTCAGCTGCCTTATAGTGCCCTCATGTGGCCTACAAATGAATTACTTTTTGTCCAACCAATCCATACTCCAATAAACAAACGGACAGAAAGCAATGTGCTCAAGTTGTGATGGGATGACTGAAGTACTTAACCTAATTACTACCTCCATGTGTAAATAGCCCTTGACAAAAATGTACATGGTCCATGTCTCTTTCAGAGATAAAAGATAAACAGTAGAAGCTATTGAGTGAATACACAACATTTGTGTGTTCTTGTGTATTAATGTGCTTCTACTAATAATATGAATTCGGTTCATATGAATGACTCAAATATTTTGAGAAATGAAATTACATAGGAGAAAAATAGACAAATTCACCTTGGTGTAGTCTTATAGACAAAATATAATGAGGAAATTGTTTTATTACCATTTGCAGAGACACCTGTCTGGTCAGTGAGCATACATAAATTCCTAATACTGTAACATATTGTTCGTCAAATGCAATACCACGTGGTTACCACTGGGTGTCCTCCTTTTCCATGTTACTGATAACATCATTTTAATTTAAACAGAAAATTATTTGCAATTTTGTCACTTCTACTGTACAATAACTAGAATTCAGACAGAGGTCAAGGCCATTGGAACCTCAGATTTGTCTGTTCATTAAGTCTTCTCTGCATATAGTGAGTCTGACAGTCTGGACATGAGTGTAAACTGCAACTTGTTGGAGGGCAGCCCATCATGTGGTATTTTTTTTTTACTTTATTTTCGTGCTGGTTCTCTCAGAGATGTGTTGATTGAGAGAGAGAGACACAGATGCATACAGACAAAGCCGCAGTTGATAAAAATAGGCTGATCTGAATGACAAAGGGCCTGAATGGGGCAGACTGCGTCAGTATGCCTGGACTACAGTATGCAGGGACATCACTGTCCGTTACTATGGAGGTGCAGAAGAGGTCTTGTTTCACTATTTGGTGCCTTGATCTTAAATGCAGAAGCATCGTATAATGTAGGAGTCCTTGGTGGTGGAGAGATGGCATTTGCGGTTGATTGAGAGTGTGTGGATGCATAGTGAAGACACAGGGATGATAACAAGCCAGCCTCCTGCATATAGGGGACTAACTTAACACATAGAAGTTGGGACACAGGACACGAAGGAATGCAGTGCCTAAAATCGCAGATCCAACCGATCCTGTATGTCATACTGTATATAATATGGGCATGACAATTATATTAGTCCTTGTGCCAGAATGTGAATCCCCTCAACCCTGGCATGTTGAGAATAGGCCTCTATTTAGGAACTGCCGGATGCTAACTTGCATAAGTTGAGAATTTTTCATAACTGGCATAATATAGACCGTATGATTGACAACCCACAGAGGGCCAAAACATTACAATTTTATCATTATTTATGTTGTGCGTGATTTGTCTAACAACAATATTTTTTCCAAGATGGAGACTCCATTCCAAGCATTACCGGTAGTTTTGCTCAGAAAACACTCCTAATAGGGCTAATGCCTAATAGAGCCATACCCATCAATGCGCTTAGTCACAAGTGCAATGGCCATTTTCCAATGAGTGTGTGTTTTGTAAAAACTAATGCTTGGAATGGATTCTGCATCATTGCCTTTAGTTATGCATATCATTCATATCATGTATGATACCCTAAACATAACCTCAGTAAAACCTATGCCTATACCTAAAACTAAACCTTAATTCCCGATGGATAGGATACCTGCCGCAAACTAAAACGGTCGGTTGCTAGTTTGCTTGACGACCAATAACCAACGGTCGCGTTACTCATTTACTATTGGTCACGCCTCAATTACTGTCAGCCACGACTCACTATCAGTCACAGCAGTCTGCCATGGTCACAACTTGGTTTCACTCGTCCCACTCACAACGGTACTCAGGCAAAGCCTCGACACTGTGGCTCATACATACAGTATAGGTCGGATCAATTGTGAAAACTGGTAGCACACTGTAATATACAGTAGATTCATCTTTGCCAGCCTAGGACAGGTACACAGGTTTGGTTGTAAGAGGTTCCCCAACAACTTGGGATGCCAAAGAAAGGCAGCTAAAAGCTTAATGGCATGCACAATGCAGTGCAATCTGTTCTATCGACATGGCGAAGACCTCTGAGGGGTGCTGAAGAACTGCTGAATGTAGTTTTATACAGCACCTCGTAAATAGTTAATACATGCATTGTGTGTGTGTGTGTGTGTGTGTGTGTGTGTGTGTGTGTGTGTGTGTGTGTGTGTGTGTGTGTGTGTGTGTGTGTGTGTGTACGCGTGCACATGCGGTTATTAGTTTTCATGTTTGTTTTTTAATCTTTCTTGTCCTTCTCTTTTACTGCAATTTTAATTATGCTACCTATTGATTTTATCTACTATTTTGACTTATCGTGTTGTTCTTTTATGTTGTTCTGTAAAGTACTTTGGATTTTGGATGTACAAATACATTCATTTGTCATGTTTTTTTATGATAGAATATAGAGCCATCAGATCCTCATTATGAGTGTGCATCTGCACATGGATCTGTCGCCACGCTGCACAGATCACCAGTGTGCCTGCTGCAACGTCTCAGCCATTGATCTGGTCCTTCCAGTTTGAACCACACAGCCTCCAATAATGCCTGTGCTCTATATCTGCCTCTTAGTGATTAGCATCCTGGTCCCAGATCTGCTGACTGGACGCTTGTCTCTCTCCCCTCTCCCGTCTACTCGCCTGGCTCCACACATCAGCAAGGCTATTTTTAAGTTTAGTGCCCTTTGTCTCTGGGGATCTACTACCCCACCGGCCCCCAACCATATCCCCTGCTTGCACATACCTGACCAAACATAAGTTTGAGGCATGCTGCTAGTACACCCGTACAGTACCACACTTCACTTGACACACGACAAGCACTGTAACCCCTGCTACATCCAAGCTCTTTCTTCGTGACATTACTTTAATGCACTTGCCGTGTGCTCGTTGAGTCACACTGAGCCGGTGACAAAAGGAATCAAACATGGATACACTGCCATTATTTCAGAAGTGGAAGCTCTGTAATCCAACAGCCCTGTTCTACTAGCAGCCTCTAGCATTCAAACTAATACTGTAGCCTTAAAGGACAACTTTGATTTTGTTTCTTTTCAACCAAGATTCATGTTTTAGGTTGTTATTAGACACAATAAAAGATGGAAGGCCTAGTTATTGTTTTACATTTGCTGCTTTCTTTAGTTTTAGCAATGATAGCTAACTAATAGTTTATATATACTTGGTGATTTATTTTTTATTATTTACTATAGACCTAATAGATAGACTATAAGAAATGGTCCGTCCACAACAATTCACAGATCTACTGAATGTGAAGTATGTGAAGAGCTACATGGACTATGCATCATTATACTGTATGCAGATAATGTAGTAGGCTAATATGCCTACTAAATCGGCCAATATTCCGATTTTGGCTAAATAGCCAAAATCGCCCAATACTCAACGAATACAAGGCAGTGTGTATGCTTCCATATCTGTATCTCCCAACTGTCAGATTGATGAGCAGTAGTACTCTTATCCGCCATGCTCTTTGTATCAGTGCCAAAATTGAGTGATGCAGTGTAAAAGATACATGAGAGGGGCCGGGCTGTGCTGGTGGTTCAGGGTGACAAAAATAACACAATGATGAATAACACAAAGATTATGGACAAACCAGCTTGAGAAATGGGGACATATAGCTCATGTATTTTGTATGTATAAATAACAAGCAGTCAGTCTATAAGCTTGCGACATGTGAGTTTGGGGATCTAGACTCACAGCTGGTGAGCACTGCTCCAAAGCATGGCATTGGAATCTGTTTAGAACTGCCCCATGGGAAATAAAACCTCAATGCAGAAGACCCAGACTAATATATAGTATACACAGTGATATTAGTCTTGTCCATGCCAGGCTAACAGTGCACCATGACGTTGTAGTGAATGCAGCAGTAAACGTAGTGGCAGCAAAGTCTAACATTGCTGAAACTTGCCGCCAACTTTCCAACTTCATACATGTTCATAAATACATTGCACACTTTCGGCTGGATATGTAATGTACTGTATGTACATTACATTGGTGTATTGACCATATTCAGTGTGTATGCCATGGCCATTGTGCCATCAGAGTTTGGAAGCAGTTTGGAAGCATTCATTATCAGTAATGCAATGTCTTACTCTTGCTGCCTCCTGCATGTGCAAATTCAATACAAGTGGTACGCATGTGCTGTTGAGTGATACGTTATCTAATGACTGCTTCCAAACTGCAACACCTTGGAAGAACAGAAAGTAGCTCGCTGCTTATAATATGTCTGCAGTGGATTTTTAGAAGAAAAAAAAACTTTGGGGCTAGAAAGAGGAAAATGTAAGCTTTTGGTACAGCTGCAGTGTCAGTGAGTTTGATGCTGTGTAATACATTCAGACAGAAAAGTCTGTTCATCCAAACAGACTTTTCTGTTTGGATGAATGGCCTGTAATGGGAAGTTGCAGGAATAGAGTTCATAAGGTTGATCCGGTCAGTCAATCCATCATGCCTCCATGTATGGTTGTCAGCCTATAACGGCCTGTGACACATCACGCCACCGTCACCATAGCCTATATGCAGAACACAACACCGACCTCATCAAACCCTGGATAGCCATACATGGAAAAGACTTGGTAATCACCTTGATCTTCCCCAATGGTCCTTCCTCTTTCTTTTGACTGGTACTTGTCCATTCAAAGCCTAGACAGGCCAGCCTCCCAAAAATTATTAGTGCAGCCGTGACAGGCAGCAAAAATATAGGTCCTACTCAGACATGGGTCAATACAGTAAGGTCATACTCTGAGTCAGACAGAGAGTCATACACTCACAAAGTCAATTAATGGAGGCAGTTGGCACCGCTCAAAAATTGCATACAGTTTAACAATTATTGATTTCAGTGGTCAGACGGTTAGCAAGGAAAGTGTTGCATTAAGATAATATTACAGTGTCTGACCACAGACACAGTATGCTATTGTTGTTTAGGCCCCATAAAACCTTTAATTGCAAAAACCACAGACATGGAGGAGTCCTTTGGCTGGAAAGTCTTACAATGCTCAATGACCATCTGTCCATCTGTCTGTCTGTCGTAAGGCTCTTTCAGAGTCTGGAATTTCGGTGGCCACCGCGACTACCGCTCAGAGCACCGCACCGCGCGCTATTATATAGTCTGTCACCACCGCGACCACCGCATTGCCCCTGAGCCCTCCCCCTCCCACCTGTTCTCCTCGCGTCCATTGTTGTTTATTTTCCCCTCTGCTTTTTTCTCTACTTCCTACCTCCCTCAATTATAATAAATTCTGCTGCTTTTATGTTTATTTCGTATTCTGTTTATGTCATTGTGTCTATCATTGAATCCTTTCGTTCTCCTCCTGGCCGTCGTGCTGTGGTGTGTTTTCTAGTAGGCTGGCAGCCGTTAAAAACAAGCAACCGGTGCTCCTAGAGTACTGGAACCACCGCGGTGCGGTGGTTAGTAAAATCCGAGAGGAGGGCTGGGAGGTGCGGTGGTTGCGGTGGTATGACGTCATATTGTAGGAAACGGTGGTCGCGGTGGTCGCGGTGGGCACCGAAAATCCATCTCTGAATAGGCCTTCTGTCGTAATGGATCAATGCTTCTTGTGCCGGTAGGCCAAGGAAGTAACATGCAGTTTTTTCAAGCAGTCATTATTTAACTTTATAGACAAATCCGTTGTCCCTGTAGGCAATCTTAGGTAGAGTGTCAAATTACAGCGCAGCTTTACACCCCAACCATGATTGCCTACAGCTGGCCTACAGGGCACCACTACACGTTTTTCACACTTTTTTCACCCTTTTAAACCACATATGTGGTCGTTATATGGCCACACCCAACAACGCATACCAAAAACGTGAACATTTTCACCTGTGTATTTTATTTACTTCCTGTAAACAAAAACGTGCTGCGCGACAACGTCATGAAGCTCACAGCAATAACAGCCAATAGAAATGAAGCTGGCCTGTTTTTTCCCATTCCCAGCGTAGAGACGCATCTCGTCTCTCCCACCGCCTGAAGGGATGCATGCTCTGATTGGTTCATAAACCCTCTTTGCCAGTTAATGGGTTTATTCCTCGTTTAAATAACAACGCAAAGCTGGAAATTGCATGGCAGCCAGGTGGTGGCTGTGGAAACTTTTCTATTCTTTGAGAGACACACATATGGGTCATTTGTGGCATGAAATATCCCACCATTGGCTTGGAGTTTGAGAGATGTAGTATGATTCAGATTTTATGTCTTATAGTGCAGCTACATAACGACATAACAACATGCCTGGAATTTAGATATCAGGTTGAAAGTGGTTCAAATTGATGTACGGACGTTTACTTGTGTCCATGTGTGACCATCTCACTGGTCAATTAGATTAGCGGCTGCAATGGCACAAACTGCAGGACCGGAGGAGACTACCTGTACACAGGAAAAATCCTCATTGCTGTGTGTTAAAAAAGATCCTGCAAGGGTCCATAGATAATCTGAGTCTCAAGGGGCAGCTATTGTGGGAGATGTGCCAAGTACAATACTAAGAGAAGCGAACAAGAGTGTGATTGGAAGAGAGCGCATGAGAGAGCGAAGGGGGTGGCCTGCAGGTACAGTAGGGGCGGGAGGGGGTGTACTAGAGGGTACACGCAGAGAGGAACAGAAGGAGGCAGCTGCTAAAGTAACATAATTAGCCAGGGTGCTGCTGGGTTACCTTCCAAACAAAGCTGCTGATTTGTGGAGGAGCAAAGGAAGGGGAGGGGACAATCGAGAAAGAGAGAGAGAGAGAGAGATGGACAGAGAGAGATGAGGGTAGTGATTGCGCCGTGCCACACACACTTGAAGCTCAGTCTCCCTTGGAGACGGTGGCAGGCGCTGGATGGCTGCATGACAGTGCAACACTGAAAGAGTCTCCACTCCATCGCACTTCCACCGAGCCGCAGCTCCAGGGCTGTCCAGAGAGACAGCGAGGAGGAGGAGGAGGAGGAGGAGGGGAGGCAGAGAAAGAGAGAGAGAGAGAAAGACTGAAAGAGAGTTAAAGTGGGTATCGCAGCACTGCTGAGAAGAAGGCAGAGGAAGTTGACAGAGAGATCTGGGAGGAAGGTTAATCGCGGGAAAAGTGACAGACAAATCAAACAAACAAAAAAAATCAGCGAAGGAGTTGGGACACTGAGGATGCTTCACAGCCAACCGGAAGAGCTGTACTACTGAGCCTACGGGGGTCCGGGCACCGACGGCACACACACACACACACACCACATACACACACACACACCCCAGGGAGGGACTGTGGCTTGCACCCCCCTACCGGAGGATGAAGAAACACTCGGCCCGAGTGGCTCCTCTCAGCTCCTACAGCACCCAGGTCCTCACCTGCCCCATCTCTGAAGGTAAACTGGACGCATTGGAAGGGCCTGTGAGGCCAAGACACACACCGTGTGCGTGCGCACGTACGCGCGCGTCTGTAGATGTGCATGTCTCCGGTGGGAGGTTGGCACGTTGGGTAGCTTCCAATGAATGGATCCCTATTTGTTTCCATTAAAACACCTGCTGTTCCTCCATCAGGTTGTTTCTCAGGGTACGTCCCTGGTCACTGACTGAGCTCCAGCAACATTTGAAAAGCACCAGTAGAATGTCCTTTGTGTGAACTGCTGTGTGATGAAGTGTAAATCAGGCTGTAGTTGTACTTCTCTCACTCACTGTAGAATCTTACATAGCCTGCGGGATGTATCAAAGACCTGCGATTGGAAAACAAACACTCAGCAATCAGTAATGTAGTCGAGGGTTCTTTTAATACTTGGCAACGTATCACTGCAGCGTTTCTTAAAATGATCGATCTTGAAACATTACGCCGCCATCTAAACAGTAGCCTAATATTCCTGGCGATTCCTTGTTAACGGATGTTAAGATATTGAATAGGACCTGCAGTAACACAAGCTTGGTTGTTTTTAGTTGCCCTTTGCGGTACACCATTAATTCCACCCTAACAAACCAAATAGGGCCCTGTCAGCTGCTTTCCCCTCGGTTCATTTCTGCAGTCTTCTTTTATGTGCTTCATTTTGGCAGGAGTTCTATGGGCAAGGCAACTCTGTTTGAGTCCTGCACAGTGAAGACTCCCTTTTTTTGCTATTCAAGTTCAATACTCCGATGCACGTGTCTATCGTAGACCTGCAAAGACACTTATCTTTCTAACTTTGAGTAGCACTTTTCAAGGCAATTCAAAGTGCTTTTCAAAAAGAGACCGCGTTCAAAATAGTTCCAGATTTCCTGGAAGTTTCTTCTAGATATACAAAAACTGACCAGTGCTTGCTTCTCAACATATTTGTTTTGACTATTAGAACAGAATGTGAAGCTGTCCCAAATGACCTTAAATGAATTACAAACCTTTGTAACTCTTCTAGCTTGCCGGCAGAGAGTCAAACAAGAAACAACACACAGATATACTAGCTCTGAAACATCACTGTCATTATCTTGACAGTCATGCAGTAGCTAAATCACTACATTTGCAGAAAAAAAAAAAAAAACGTGCGCAACAACATTTCAAATAGAAAGTACTCACAGATGTTCTCACGGGTGTTATAAACATGCTGATACAGCGATTAGCAGTGCTGCCTGCAGTCTTAATAAAAAGGATGTTAGCCTAGCTCCCTGGCTACTTTTTTGGGTTGGGATAAGTTCAGTAAACTCACAGTTGCACACCGGGAGCACCCTCGCCTATTAGTTTGTATTGGTGGTGGAGTCAGCATGCATATATCGAATACACCCAGTGTTTCAGATTGCCACACTCCTCCCGACGATAGGGGTGCATTATTGAAACCCAATAGCAAAAAAACAACTCGTATAAAAATGCTTTTCATTAAACAATGCGGCATGCAGCAATTCTAATCTCTGTAGTAGCAAGTTTATAATCTGTTTTGTGCAGTCACAGTGGTGTAAGCAGGAATGAATTATTTCCTGGGCTTTGGAAAAAGTGCCTGGGCAAAGTGTGTGCACGTGAGCATATGAAATATGCACAAAACTGCTTTTGAATTAACTACATTTCTATTTACTAGACAATACAACCAACCAATACAATGCACACACCAACCAATCAACCAACCAACCAACCAACCAACCAAGAGGCTTGGATTTGATCGTGAAGCCATTCATTACAACCAATAAGAAACCAATAAAAATCTATGAAAGCATCTTCCTCCTAACAACACAAACTCTACTGAGTGCGAGGGCCATTTTTTTTTAACTCTCAGATCTTGCACATCTGTAACTATGGATGCTGCCTTGGTACAACCACATGCCATAACAGTTGATAAATTACAATTTTACATTTTCTTTGGCTGGGCCAGGTTCAAAAAGCCTTTGGTCACTAACCGCAGAATTTTCATGTGCAGCTCTTGACGATCTGTGTAGAACTGTATTAAGCTACTGCAAGATGCTCATGTACAAGTGCCACATGAAGCATGGCTATAAATCTACAAGCTTCCAACACGCAGGTTGATACAGATATTGCTACACACTGCGGCACCTTTTTTCACAGAATACATTTCACGTAGAGGGAAAACTCAGGGAAATGCATAGCATCTGTTAACCTACAATTGATGATGGTACTTGGGATTGCAGAAAAAAATCCACTAATCTTCCTTTTTATCATACCACCTCCACTCGCCTAATTTGGGTAAAGAGATGATGCAGTATCTGGCATGTTGTACTAGTACATTTCTCCAATGTGTCGTCCAGGTTGGATGCAAGCACAGATCTATCCATCAACGTCACCAAGGGGCTGCCTCTGTGGTAGATATAAAACACTGAATGGATTGAAATATGAGGTTCCAGCAGAGTACTGCGTCATGCTGGCAGGGGGAGTAAGCTCTCTTAATGAGAGTGTGCCAATAGTATGGCGTTATACTACAGCATTTATTGAAGAACACACCTGCATGGATTCTGCAGTCATTTCATTAACTTAATGCATTATTGTCATGCAAGTTGTGGCTATAGTTTACAGATGAAGTAAATAAATGTTTTAATAGATGGCAAAACGTGTTCGAGGGTTGAAGGGGCCATCACCATCACACACGTACGCACATGTGGATGTGTCCAAATGGACAGGTCCATTTGGTTCCATGTGTGCACTCTCAGCATTAAATAAAGATTATAAAAAATGGTGGACGATGATGACCAAAAAAAAAAAAAACTACAAAAAAAAAACTACAAACTTTAGTCACTGGCACTTACACAGTAGCTTACATTTTGACTATGCTGAGAGACCATTACCTCATAATAGTTGTACTGTAGATTTGTTGATAATATGAGCTAACAAAGTATGGATGAGCCTTTAATGATCTTCACAAACACTTGAACTAAGTAACTAAGTAACAGATTTCATATGACAAAAGGCAAAACGGTTTAATCCAAGTGATTTTCTAGTCACTTGGAATGACTCCCATTCATCTCAAACAAAGTGCAATGCAGAGTTTATTCAGTTCCTCTGCAGCACCAGACTGTCAGACATCTTTCTCTTAGCAGCACTATTAGTCAGCAACTCTGTAATAATGTTGGCTGTTATGAAGCAAATCAAATAAACAGTAGCCATTAAAAGTGCATTAAAATGAGAAAGGAATAGGTCTGTTTTACGTTGTAATATATTTTTTTCATATTGGCAATGGACAGTTCATAATTAATGCCACTCTGCTTGGTGGGCAGGGGAGAAGTGGGAACAAAATAAGAGAAAGAAAATAATCTGAGAACCGTCTTCGTTTCAGGTAAGGAGCCACTGGGCCCATAAGCTTGATTAAGAATCCCTTCTAAGGCGCAATCTGATTAAACCAAATCCCTAGATGAGTCTTGGTTGAGTCTAGATTAGTCTTCAGTGTTTTGCTTCCATCTCTTACTGACCTGCTCCCAAATGAGATGCTGGAAAATGAAAATGTTTATAACTGAGTAAAATAAACACAGTGGGACTGCAGTCAGTACTACACACAAAAGTGTGCACCAGTGATGTATCAATTCTCAGTTCTTCACAGAATGTGAGGAACAATTAGTGTTACTATTATAGTATGTTACATATCCTGGTCAAGGCAGGACACGTATAAAGTTGTTAATAACACAAATCTATCAGTCTTTTCTGAATCTTGGACTCAATGCAATACCTCTTAACTCATTTCCAAAAGATTAAATGTCTGATGGTGTCATTTTGTCGTCATGAGACTATTTGCCCGGTCGGTGTGTATAACACCACACCTAGAACGCACAGTAAAATCAGGAGTGCAAAGTCTTTTGAGATCTTTATAACAATGCAAGCAGGACTGCGCACTTTTAATATCGAAATACTCCACTGCCTTTAGTTTATTTATTATTATTCTTAATTCACATTAACAATGGACTGAAGCCTAAACATTACTTCTACCCTTTTGTTATTACTTAAAAAACAAAAAAATCGAAGTATTTAGACATAAAATAATATATCCAATCAAAAATGCAATATTCAAGTAAAATAGCAGTTTTCATAGATAGTTAAACAATTGAACCAAACATCACACTAAAACCTGATTTCTGTATATCTCTGATCATTATTTATTGCATTGTTTGGTTTGGTTTTTAGTTCTTTTCTCTTTTTTTAGTTCTCTTTGCTCATATCTCTACATCATTTTGACTCGTTATCACATTTAACTGTGCAGAAGTTCAATCATCACCAGACTACTTTGGGGTCTGGGCATTCATCATTGTAATGTGTCCTTATTCCATTTTGTATTCAAATCACAGCTATTAACCCAATTGTAGCACGGGTCAATCAGTTATATTATTTTAATGAATGCCAGAAGTGAGCTCAAGCTTTCCTATAAGCTTAAGCTAAATGTTGGCACGAAGGTGAAACATCACAACTGCTCATTTTTACATGGATCTCACTTAACAGACCACGACAGCCTCTTTTCAAAGTTCATGGTGCAATAGAAATGTGGTTGGCACCACACACACACACACACACACACACACACACACACACACACACACACACACACACACACACACACACACACACACACACACACACACACACACACACACACACACACACACACACACACACACACACACACACACACACACACACACACACACACACACACACACCTCTACAAGTCTGTTCTATAAGTCTGCTGAAGACATCATACTAAAGCGTTCATTCGTACTTCATTTGATGTATGACTTTAATAGTGCAAAAAGTATTGGATTTGGGCTGGTTGTTCTTTTTGCCTTTGACAGAAGACTTAATACTCAGAGGAGAAATCAATTATCACTCGATATGTTATAAGCACCCTGGTGCTCCCATTTGAACTCCTGCTATGCTGTCCGTTTTTAGTGAACAAGAGGATGTATGGGTAATAATGGGCACCCATGAGAAGCCCTGCAGCAGAGACATTTCTGCATTGTCTGTAGTGGAAACGGCAGAGCTTCTTGTGCTGAGCCAGCAGAGAGGGCACGAGCAGCAGCAAACACGGAGCACATGTCATCTTTTATTCCTGTCCTAGTGTAAATTGATCGGACTGTTGAGAGCTAAGAGTGTACAACGGATCTGGGCCCTCTCTGCCTGTCCGGAAACAGCCTCACATCACCCAAGAAATACTGTGCAGCTCATGCTGTTGTGCGACACATGCATACGTGTGTGAGAGAGTGACAGAGAGAATGTGTGTGTATTAGGGGTGTAACGATATAGTAACTCCATCCAAGTATTGGTTTTAATTTCAACAATCCAAGTATGTAAACAAAAAATATTGTATCGTATGGGTTTACTTTGGATTATGTTGATTTGCAATGGAGATAATCGGTATTGAAAGGTTACCAATACTAGGCATTTGTATTTATCAATTTTAAGAAGAAAAACACATAACATGTTCAAATACAATGTCCATCTATATGCCAGATCACTGTTTTTATGTATTTATCCATTATATAGATTTTTCCCTTAAAAATCCTATTCAGTGCCGAATTGATTTCAACTCATTGAATCGTATCGCCATAATAAACCAATATCGTCCATGTATATCCGATACATGGACGATATTGGTTTATTATGGCGATACGATTCAATGAGTCAACCATGTATCGTGATATGCATCGTATCACTGTTAAAATCGTTACGCCCCCAGTGTGTATGCGCCTGTGTATGAGTATACATGAGTATATAGTATGTACCCCCCCCCCCCCCCCCCCCACACACACACACACACACACACACACACACACACACACTTTAAGTATTCTACAGCCAAGTTAAGATATAAAGGTCATTCATTTCCACAATGAAATATAGCAAATGCTATCTGCAGCATTTGCAATTCTGCATTGATGGCATACAGTAGGGAGGGACACATGAATTTATGTGGCATTGTTCATGCTCTCAAGTCTTCAAAAGAATGTGTGTACTCTCGTACTGTACATGTACTACTGGAGCCAGCACTATACACTATAGTATACTGTAGTGTATATTGTTAGAATATACAGTATATATTGTCAGAATATACAGCACTGTTTATAACAAGTGTAGTTTCTAGCCACCAATCTTGTGTCTGTTTATTCATCTGTCTGTCTATGATATGCGATCTGTCCATCTTTCTAAAAATGATGTTGGCCTAGTTTGTTTATAAACCTTGATTTATTTATATCACAATGTCCCTGAGTTGCTGTAGTCACTGCAGCACTGATAATGGTCCAAATACAGGCTTCCACAAGCGACAAGGTTGTTGCGTCTTTCTTGTGGAATGTCATGTGGTCAGGCTGACTCCTGCTTTCGAGAGTCAGGTTTCCAAGCACATCTGAACGTAAGAGGCGTTCAAACTGTTCATGCTACGTTGTATTATGATGCTATTTATGACACAGGCTTCCACCATGCTAAGCCAATGCATTTTAGCGAAGGCCTGCCTTTTGTGTTAGTGCCTCTACAGCAGGTAATGCAAACTGCGCTGCGGGAGTGCACTAAGGACAGTGGATCAATACATGCTCACCTACTGCACCTGAGGAAGGGGATCACACAATATTTACATCCTCTAGCATCGAGTACAACTACTATTCGTAAAATACAGGGCGATACAACCAACTTGAATATTGTTATCACTTCACAATAACAAAAAAGGGACAAACAAAATCTGCTGAACGGCGGTTACGTGAAATCAGACCACGTCTGACCACATCTGGGGTTGTGGGTAAGCCTGTGCAACAGTGACACATGGTGGTGAACAAATGTGTGCTCGGACACAGGGACACAGCCAGAGACCCAGGCAGGGACACAGCCACACACATACAGTAGCTGGCTATGCTTGCACCACTCAAAAACTTGACTTGTTCTTGCATCATTACCGCCCGTAACAATACCATTGTTGCTTACAGAAGCCTGCAAGTGGGAATATTTAATTTAACTTAATGTTCTTCTTACCCGACCAGGAGACGAGGGGTCCGAGTCCAATGCAGAGACCCCGGGCAGTGAGGCCAGCGGGGAGAGCTCGTCCTACCAGACATGCGCCCACACGGCCCTGAAGGTACTGGGGGGGCTCCTGTTGGTGCTGTGTGTCAGCTCGTCCTGGGTGGGAACCACGCAGGTGGTGAAGCTGACCTTCCAGTCCTTCTCCTGTCCCTTCTTCATCTCCTGGTTCAGCAGCAACTGGAATATCCTCTTCTTTCCCATCTACTACTCTGGACACGTAGCCACTACAGGGGACAAGCAGACCCCCATCCAAAAGTTTAGGTGAGTAACATATCGTTGCAATAATGTCAGAAACCTATCATCCCCATATTTCCGTATTTTTATTTTATTAATATTTTCGTAATGTAATGGCCTCCCACCTTACAAAATATAGCTGATCTAGAAGCTTAGAACTTTTTTTAGAAGCTTTTAAAAGAGAAAGTAAAGGTCTGTGGGTTTGATACATATTTAAAGCTATACTGGGCAACTTTTTCATTTCAACACACAAATCTTTAATTTGATATATCATGCCTGGCATTTGTCACATAACACTCCTTAAATTTCAGCCTGCAAAGCCTGTTTTAAATATGTTTTCTAGGGTTAGGGAAAAAGTTGGTGGAAAAGGCTTAGGAAAAGTTTGAAAATCAATAACTCCGCACCCATGTTGACATCAACATGTTATACTCACATGGACATGAAGAAGGCCTAAAACACCCCATCTCAATTTTGTGGAAACGGCTTAAATTGTAAAGATATTACTTATAACATATGAAAAGAGATCTTGAGACTAAATAGCTCCACTGGAACCAATTTGCAACACATTTTGCATCACCTTTAAGTTTATTAAAATGCATTATGGGTGTATTTTTTTCAAGATGGACACAATATAATCGATTAATATAACTTACAACCTTTAGAGAACATGAGGAGATGGCAAGATGTTAGAGGACATTAGAGGGCTTTGGAAGACATTGTAGTAAAGACAAATATGTTAGACCAGAGTGCATGAGAGATATTAGACGCCATGAGAGGATATCAGAGGACATGAAAGATATTACAATACATTAGAGGACATGAGAGATATTAGATGCCATGGGAGGATGTATATTGGAGGACATTATAGGACATGAGAGGATGAACAAGGACATGAAAGCAGTGGTTCTCAGAGGCATGGTGGCAGCAGTTGGTAGTGCTGTTGCCTCACAGCTACAGTAGATGGTGCTGGGTTCGATTCCCACTGGGGACATTGTGTGCGCTGGGGGCTTGTTCTGTCCTCTGGGTCATCATTGCCCATACTCTAGGTGGGGTTGGAAAAAGTGCCTTTCTGTGTGAATTTGCATGTTCTCCCTGTGTACCCTAGGGTAGACATTGCTACAAAATAAATAAATAAATAATAATAATCCAGAGCCACCCCCTGGCCAGCTAGGACACTTGATGAAAGGGAAAGGAACTGATTGGAGTAACAAAACTTCCAGCTTGTTCCAGTGACGGCCAGCATGCAGGGAAAGCTTCCCGTCACTGAAAATATGAGCCGGAACAAGACAGAAGGGTCATTGACACTCATTCAAAAAAGCCGTCACAGCTCTGCCGGAAACAAGGGCAGTACACAAGCAAGGTCCCTGGACTTTTCATGCGTTGCATTGTGAAGTCTTGCCTAGATTTTCATGATTGCCAGCCAATCATTAAAATCTCAGCACTGGACCACACACAGTACTGTCTACAATCATTGATTGCAAGCTGATAAAAATGAGTCACAAAAATCTTTGGATAAACATTTTAATAAAAAAAAAAAAAAAAGCAGTGAGACTCAAACGTTGGTAAACAGTAAAGATCGATATAGGCTAATTAGAGTGTGCATACAAATTCTATCAAGTGCCCCAATATTGATGAAATGATGACAAAGGTTGAGTGGTCTCGTCAGGTGTGTTTATTCTTGGTCAAACGCAGTGAAAACTATAAAATAGAATACATCTAGCTTCACATTTCATAGTTTCACTCAATAAAATCTAAGTGCATTAAATGAATCACCTTTAGTACAATGACAATCAACAATAAAAGAGATAGTTTAAGGTCAGTTATAGCTCTATTTCAAGTAAAGCAAACAATAGAATAAAAAAAGCAAAAAGCAAAGAATAGAATAAAACACAAACTAACTCAAGGACGCTCCAAGAAAAACAAGGAAATAAACATTTACATACATCACTCTGTGTATGGCATGATGCTAAGGGCTGTATTGAACTTCAGGTGGGCTGTAGTACATCTGAATCAAACCGTCACAGGCACATCAGACTAGCACTGATGTGGAAATAAACAGCTGCACTCAATTGTCTACCAACAAAACACTACAAACATCTTGCAGGTTTCAGGAGTATCAGTAGAAGTAGGAGTAGGAGTAAGAGCAGGAATGTAAAGTAAAACAGTCAAACAATTCATACCTGTGGCTGCTTTCCAAACACAAGCTGCACCTGACTTCCTCTCTGCAACTGGCTGTGTGTAGTTTTATTACTCTATGGTGTAATTGAGTGAAGCTTCTTCTTCAGCACTGCCCTCCACAGTTAAGGATGATTATTGCGCTGTGCATTCACTAATATTTACAAAGTCCACCCTATACACAGTCTGCTCTGGTCCGAGCAGCAAACCGTATGCAAAATACACAGGAAGTGTCAAAATAAAGTAATCTAAATATAGCAAAAATATACAAATTAACTTCGAACTCAAGAAATAATTCAAATTTAGAACCAAGTGTCACTATGTTTACATGAAATGCTATAAGTCTAGGTACCCTACTATCTAAGATTCTAAGTCTACCCATACTGTGTAAGACCCATATAACCCCAATAACTCTACAGTTGTTTGTTTTCAGGGCTTTAGGACTGTCTCAGTATTTTGCAGGGTGGAGTGTGAAAGAGCAGCATCTGAGGGCTGAGAACCTCTTCGGTACAGTATAGTATACCATCAGTGCTGTATTAGCGTGTGGGCCGTGTGGTGTGAAACTATAGTTTTGCTGGGGATCACCTGGAACTCCAACAAAAAAATCCCCAGGCCCCATTGGGTCCCACTTTGACAACGACTACACAACAGCCTGGTGACCCAATCTTCAGCTACATTGTACTACTGTAGGCTACGCAATGCAGTTTGCCTGTAATACTGTAGTGATTTTGAGGATGATTGTGGCTTAGAATTAGAAACCCTAGTGGAACCTTACAGCAAGGTCTGCTTGCAGCATCATCAGGTTAGGCACTTAATAGTTACGTTTAGGAATGGGTTTGGTGTGGTTTAATATGTTTTTAGATGGTAGACAGTATAGGTATGTTACATGGCAGTTCCCTGTTTGTTTGTGGACATTCACAAGTGGTTGGGCCAAATGTGTAGCACCATCTGACCAAAGCAGTTCTGGTCGCTCGCTCCATTCATGTTCTGTACTTTATGATCCTTCTGACCACACGCTAATACAGCACTGATGGTATACTATACTGTATGATCCTTCTGAGTCCAGGAGGGAGATTGTTAGGAAATGCTATCCCATGTCAATAGGAGGGAGGTCATTACTAATTTTGTTTGCATATAGCTGGGGTCTTGTATCTTCCTGAGAGATGTTGTCTGAGGGGTTTAACTTGGCTTCTTCTTGACTTCAATCATCTCCACAGAGGAGCTGAGCTGAATGAGGTTTATTATATCCTGTATCATCACTGACAGGCAACTCTAATCAGCTGACAACATCCCTTCTCTTAACATTAGCATGCAGAGGCAATGTCAATGATGAGGTGGAAGGTTGTTTATGTCCCAATGGTTGAACATCGTCCCTCTTAGACCTGGATAATCCTTTCGAGTTTTCGGGGATTAATAAACTGTGCCAGCATTGCTAATAAGTGCCTCTGTGTGCAAGCGGTATGATTGTAAACAAAGTCTACAGCATTAATGACACAAAATTGGAATGACATATCTCTCCTTTAATCGACATTTACAGTTAGGCCCGTAAGTGGAGGTATTGACTGCAATGAGGGGAAACCGCGGGGTTTCTGTATATGGCTTACGTTCAGCAATTTCTCCAATGTACTCTCGCTAAGTAACAGAACCCGTTGCATGCTTCCTTTTTTCCCTTCTCTTAACAGGGAGTGTAGCAAACTCTTTGGGGAGGATGGGATGACACTGAAGCTTTTCCTGAAGAGGACGGCACCTTTCTCCATCCTGTGGACCCTGACTAACTACCTGTATCTGCTGGCCCTGAGGAAGCTGACCGCCACCGACGTCTCAGCCCTCTACTGCTGCCACAAGGCCTTCGTCTTTCTCCTGTCTTGGATCGTTCTCAAGGACCGCTTCATGGGTGTTCGGGTCAGTTCTTCTAACCAAGTCATTACCAAAGCAAACTTTATCCATTCTCTACTGCAGTGGTTTTCAAACTTTTTCATACCAGGGCCCACTATTTATTCAGCATTTGAGCCACGGACCACCATTTGATGACATTTTAGCCAAACAGACCCCAAACACTAAAGATTTCTTTTGCTTTTGTCCACAATACCAGGCTGGATTTGGGAAACAAAACAGGCAAACATGCAGATCAAAATGACCATTAATCTTCTACTTTCTCTAGTTGTGTAGACTTTGCCGCTAATTAACATGATGGATATTTTAACTCTCGAGAGTGTAAACATGAAACCAAATGGACCCGCAGGGGTCGTTTTGGACACACACACTACGTAGTTTTATGGATAGAAATGTCTGCCAGTCGGCCAGATCATTATCCTGAAATCTAAAGCATGGGTTGGAGCAGCTGGGACTGTTGGGGCTTTCAGACTTAATATATTCTCATATATCAAGACTCATATTCATTTAGTCTTTTTCATATTGTGCTGACATTGATTCGTTCTTTGCCTTCAGATTGTAGCTGCCATAATGGCCATCACAGGTATTGTCATGATGGCTTATGCTGATGGATTCCATGGGGATTCTTTTGTCGGTGTGGCCTTGGCTGTTGGCTCTGCATCCACGTCAGCTCTCTACAAGGTTAACATACATGTTGGATTTTATTTGAAAGACCCCTAATTTGACATGCAATACTAGGCCACGGGCCAATTTATTTATGTGATGGACATGATTATTTTCTCTGTCTAATAGTACTGTAGGTACAGTATACTGTGGGTACATTGTTCATCGTTCGCCCTGATCAATATAGCTATTCTTGTACATTCTAATTGTATTTACTTATTTATACATGTAGGTGAAGATTAGCTATCATTAATTTGGCTGGAAAGCCCCAGATGCCCCCCCCAGACCCCATTTTGAGAACCACTTAGTGTATATAGTATCAGGCTTTATCCAAAGTGCATCGTCACTACAGCAGCACTACTGAGCCTGTAGTGCCGCAGTTTTAGTAATACTGGATTGGGTTACTCAGAAAAGACACCAAATTGACATCCGGCCAAACACTGCAGCACAATAACCCCCCAAAAAATGCCTGCAAGAGAACGGATCAGCAGGAATTTAATATTGTTTTCTTCGCCGTGCCACAGGTGCTGTTTAAGATGTTCCTGGGCAGTGCCAACCTGGGCGAGGTGGCTCACTTCCTTTCCACAATGGGCTTCTTCAATCTTATTTTCATCTCCTGCGTTCCGCTCATCCTCTATTTCACCAAGGTTGAGCACTGGGGTTCTCTCTCCTCGCTGCCCTGGGGGTATCTCTGTGGACTGGCTGGACTATGGCTGGGTGAGTACACCTCCTGCGCGCACACACACACACACACACACACACACACACACACACACACACTAGTTTGGAGGGGGGGCGTGGGGGGG
The DNA here is from genome assembly GCA_039105355.1 of Benthosema pterotum. NCBI lineage: Eukaryota > Metazoa > Chordata > Actinopteri > Myctophiformes > Myctophidae > Benthosema > Benthosema pterotum. The sequence goes on along the minus strand of CM076980.1, from coordinate 33,619,364 downwards.
ACGTGGGGGGGAGGGCGTCCCCCCACTTCTTATACTACATCTAAAATCTTTTGGGGGCAAAAGTAGGGGTACATTTTTTGTCTTGTCTTGTCTTGTCATTTTTTTTTAATGGATAAAATTAGACATTGTAAACAATCTTTCTCAATATGCTATACTTGTTTTAATAGCGTGTCTGTGTGTGCTGCACAGGTGCACGCAAATGGAAGTGTGCATGCACGTGTCTTAAAGGGGAATTCCACTCAATATTTTACTAGGTCATTAATATACCTTAGAGATGTTGCGTGGACATGGTAAAAAAAGTTCCCCCATTCTGTGTTTCCTAGACCACCATTAGCATGGTGAAATACATCTTGATCAAGATGTGTTTCACCATGTTAATGAGTTTCCTTCCTTGGTTCACATTTGTACACAAAAAATGAAAATGGATGGAATTCCCCTTTAAGAGGCGTCCCCCCCACTTCTAAAAGTCCCACTATAACACTGGTTTGAACCCTCTTCCATGTGGTTTCCAGTGTTCAACGTCCTGGTGAATGTCGGTGTTGTGCTGACCTACCCCATCCTCATCTCCATAGGAACACTGCTCAGCGTGCCAGGCAATGCAGGTACTTTGACTCTATTATGTGAGGAAATGAAAGGAATTGTATGCTGATGCCACCAGGGGGAGGGGAAATTACTCTACTTTTACTGCTTTCACCCTGCAGCAGCTTCCTCCAGCTTAGATGAGTCTCGGATGGAGCCGTTAGGGACAAAGTGTCTTTGCTCATGGACGCTTTGACACATACCAGTACAGTTGACTGGGGGAGTCGTGGGTCGAAGCGGTGACATTCCAATTCACAGACAGCCTCTACTACCCATTCATTAGGTTCACTTAACTCACTAGGGATGGATTAATGAGAGGAGCAGATCATTAAACATAAGCAATAAATGGAACGCCTGCACTCGCAAAATAAGTTGAAATGCTTCTTTTAATGCATAGAGTTTGTTTGTTTTACGGCTGCTATATGCATTAAAAGGAAACCTTTACACCTTTGTGTGCAAATGTTCCCGCATGGAGTTTTAGCATAATTTGTTATACCTCTCACAAAAAACTGCTTTACCAGCAAGCTTGTAGGAGCACAATGCACAATGCACCACTGTACTCGTTCTATTTTACCATTCTGGCACGTCCGTGTGCACCCTTTAAGGACACCTGTGTGCGGAATGGATCCTGGCAGTCAAAATAAAATATTGAATTATCTTTATACATTCACATTGCTGTACATCCTTACTGTAAATAGTAATATTTGCAGATGGAAATGACGGTATATTGAACTTTAACCCCATCATAAATATACACGTTTTACTCCATTGTGTTCCATAATGACCAACATAAACAAATCGTGTAATTGTTTAGTCCTTCGATGAAAACCTGAGTCAATCACCTAGAGACAATAAAACATACATTTTGGTGGTGGAGCTAGTAGCTACCTGTCTGTTTATGTTTGTAAGATTGTTTAGGTCTCCCATTGTCGAAGTAACACCGTAACACAAGATTTTACAGTATATTTATGGGAGTAAAACAGCCGCTTTGAACAGATCGTGCCTGCAATGGCATTGTATTGAGCGGTCAGCATTTCTGGCCACTGTAGCAAAAAGATTACACAGCAAGTCTGGGATCTCACGCCCCGGAAACCCAATCATCGATGTGCCTCCACCGACGCTGCAACTATCCCCTCACCGAGGGAGGATCAGGTTGCTAAGGCGACTCTAAATGCCTACAGATGGGTTCTTTTCCTTAACCACAATGGACTGTATGAAGGTCAGTGGGTTACGGGCTTTTCTAACCACAGAGACGCAAAGGACAGAGTCGGCCATTTGTGCTGATTGTAAGCTGCACCGCTAAGCTATGTTCATCCTCCTACAGCCCCCAGTATCCTGTGGTTTGGCTTACTTTATGTAATTAATCTCAATTTGTTTTTGTTTCCATCCCGCCATCCCACCTTCCCCTCACTCTCCCTCTTCCCGTCGTGGTTTTTCTGCTCCACCTTTGTCATCCTCTCCCCTTCCTTTGCAGCTGTAGACGTGTTGAAACATGAGGTGATCTTCAGCATGGTGCGCCTCACGGCCACTTGCATCATCTGCCTGGGCTTCCTGCTGCTCCTGCTGCCGGAGGAGTGGGACTCGGTCACGCTGCGCTTCCTGGCCACCATCGCCGACAAGAAGTCCGAGGAGCATGGCGACGAGCTGACCGAGTCCAGTGGCCACACCCGCAGCCGCAGCCGAGCCAACGGCGCGGTCTCCATACCGCTGGCATGAAGCTTGCGCACCCCCCGTGGGGGGGAGGGGGTCGGGGGGGTCGGCTGCTGAAGCCTGTCAAAACCCTGTTCGATGTCCAAGTCCCTTCCTCGCACGTTTGTCCAGCATCCATCGGGGAAGTGCAGACGGGGTGCCTACTAGTGCTCATGAACATCGAGTCCTCCGGGGCCAGAGGAAGACAGGAACTATTATGTTGAAACCGTGTGTGTGTGGTGCACAGGGAAGCTGATGGGCCTCTTTTTTGTGTTGACGCAACTCTGTCTCTCTCACTTCCCTGCAGGAGACGGAAAAAACAGAGCATCTATGGATCTTGCTAAGTGAAAGGGTAGAAAGCATCCTGTACTTTCCTGAGCACCTCACCGTGCCCAGTCCTGCCCCTCGCACGCACCCAACCCCCCTCCCCCCATCCCTGTCGGCCTCACAGAGCTGACTGTCCCACCCCGCCAACCTCCAGACCATCCCCAAACCAGATCTGCAGACTGTATTCTGTGAATATAAATATTGGCAGGGCCTGTTTGGCTCACTCTACCTGTATTTATTGAATTTATTTAGAGCTGTCTCAATTAGACAATAATAATATTTACATTTTATGACTTAAATAGTATTATATACCAAGAATGAAAATTATACTATGTGTAATGTACAGGCTCCTTTTCTTTTCTAATAAACACATTAAGACCCACCCACATTTATTGCTGTGTGTTACTAGACCTGCCTGTGATCAGGACTATTTTGATTGTCTTAAGTATCACGTCTTAAGTCAAAACTTGGACCTCCAAGTTTAGACTTAGGACTTAAGACAATCAAAGTAGGGCCCCTAAAGTCTTAAACATTAGCAAATTATATATTTTATTTTAAAACGTATTTTGGATTGATTCAGTCAGTTTTGTTTTTGCTGGAAAACACAGTTGAAAGAACACTGATGAAATTGGCAGCTTAAGTTTGCCCCTTCAATACTGTATTTCTGCACAGGTGAACTGCATTGGGCACCGTACATGCAATACGTCAATATCACATCATCTAACCTACTGAGAATGTGCCTGTATTTTTTATGCTGTCACGTAAAAATAACTTTCTTTTAAAAGGGTGTCTGTGTGAAATTTCTGGAAGGAAAGAAACCCTCTATGCTCTATTCGACTGCAGTAACTTTAGGGTAACCAAATTGGCCTGTTCAATTCTTTTGTGCTATTATAGGTATATTCTTTTTGTAAGTTTTATTTTGGGACTTTTATGCATATAGTAGTTTGACAGGAAAAAAATGACAAACGTGCGATGCACTGTCAGCCTACATTGAGCCTCGGTGCCTGGACCATTACAGCCTGTTCATACTGTATTATGAGAGAATTTTGCGCTATCGTTCACATGCATACACGTGGATGTGCACGAGAGCGAGCACACGCAAACACACACACACACACACACACACCCAGAGTAATGAAGCATTTGCTGAGGTGACAGTTTCGCCTGCACGACGGCGGCTGACATATTTAAAAGAAATGAGCTAGAGGAGGCAGAGGCGCAGTTGATGTGGGAATCCTCATTACATGAGTTACTACCACGCACGGCCACATACCCACAGATGAGAGGACAAACCACCAGAGGCCTTAAGTGACAGCAGTGCAATTCCTCAACTGATAGGCCCACAAAGACACATGTATGCCTATGTCACCCTACTGAATGTTGGATGAAATGAAACATGTATGCTGCTATTTACTGAAATCTGTGTGCTATGATCCAATAGCTGTCAACCTCCTGGAGTACCTGCCTCCTACCTGTCAGGGCAAAACTCTCAGAGGGAATGGACAGAAAAAAAAAATCACTGAATCTTTCAAGCATTAACTTACCGGTTACAAAGTAACCTATAGGGAGAGTTACCATAGAAACATAGCTCGTTATAATGACAAAGTCAAGTATGAAGAAGACAGGTATTTGGAGAACACACCCACTATTTGAACTGCATCCAAAAGGGTTTACTGCATTGGTGCAGAATTTGTATTTGCCTGTCGGGCTTCTGACTGGCAGCAGCCAGGTTAAGTAGACATAGCAGAAGTACTTTGTAGTTATTCTGTAACTTATGCTACCCTACATAGAAGAGAAGAGACTGAACAGTCACGCTGATTTCCCGTCAACTAAGGAAAGACAGCCAGAAGTATACTAGATAATCCAACGGATCTACAGTGTTCAACAACGAAGACGCCAAACAAGGAAGGTGTGGATCTTTTGTGACCGAAAACCAAAACATGTTTCTGCCGAACCATCGGAAGTTGACCTTAGAAAGTACTTGACTGCATGAGGTAAACTACTTTAAAAGGCGACTGTTGCTCGATAATAGTCTTGCGTGACTGACATCCAGACAAGGCATCTCGGCCTGTATAGCTGTGGTACCAGATCGGTCTGAAGCAATGGGCTCCACAGTGTCCAGCTCCAGGCCTCGACCGAGCCAGGTGGCCCCGGCTCTCATTCGAGAAGAGGAGAACCAGCAGCACAGGCATGAACAACCACAATGGACCCTGCCCGCTCTGGCCCTCAGCCTGGATCAGAAGCCTCCGGGACAGAAGAAGACAGCACTACCTCCTCTGAAATGTGCGACAACCATACCTATCTCAGGTCAGTGACAGACGTTGCTATCCTCATTCATGCTTTTCTATCCATTCAGATCTGCCTGAAGTCCGTTGTTGTAAAGTAAAAGTGCAGCATCCATGTTCTGTTGCAAGATCACAAGCAGCTTGGTGTGTGTGCGTGTGTGTTCTTAAGAATCGAGCCTTGCAGGCAGGGCCGCACCCTCAACCCTAAGCAACAATCCAAGCATCATTCATTCTCATCCGCCTCGGAGACCCCAGGTTGGCCAGCATATAATGTGCCCGTACTGTAAAATTGGGTTAATGTCTCAATAGCCTGTTGTCTGATCTGTACTAATCTGCCTGGAATTCTGAGTGGAAGAGAATTGTGCTGTCGTTTGCCAAAGGACCTCGTATCCGTCTTTATCTGTCTTCAGGCACTGCAGCCACTCTCCTTTCAAACTGGCCACACAGCGACCGCCATTCAAATTGCCACGGTAAAATGCATGTCTCAGTGCCTTGTTGTTGTCACTGTGTACATGCACACCCCAGGGTGTGCAGTGTGGCACTGTGTGCTATGATAGTGGTGGATCTTATGGCTTCCTTGTAGGTCAGGGAATGCAGCGATGGGGGTGTCCAGCGATTTTCTTCCAGAAGCCAAACAACAGGACTGTCTGGCACCAACAGACTCATACAGGTACAGCGTACTGACACATTGTGGAAGAGAAGCACGTGACCCGCTCATAAATAATTCAGTTATCATTTTAAAGGGACACGTATAGCATCAGCACAGGGGACTGCTTTAAACAGAGAACTGCAGAGAGAGAGAGAAAGACAGAGAGAGAGAGAGAGTGAGAGACAGCTGGTGAAATGTGTGTCCTCTCCTTTCTGTCCCGGTGGATCTGATTAAAGTGCCGGTGGAGTGGAAAGTGGGGCGGGCAGCCATGACTGGCCCTCAATGGAACCCACTTTCAGAGTACAAAGAACAAGAAGACCTCTGCTATTAGCAAATCACATACCGGTGTGTGTGTGTGTGTGTGTGTGTGTGTGCGCATGCACGCACACACAAATATAAAATAATAGTTGTTTTGGCTTTTTTACTGTTACTGTGAAGATGGACAGGGAAGAGAGATAGGGAGACACGCAGGCAAAGGTCATCAGGAATGGGACTCAAACACACACTCCCAGGCCAGAGCCTATATGACTCAGTACATGTGGACCATTAGGCCAGCAGGTGGCCCCAAAATAATCATAAAAAAAAGGTCTGAGGTCCAAGAACAGGAGTTAATAAACCGGTATAAACAAATTATATTGTTCAGGTTAAGGACTAAACTAAATAATAACCAGTGAAACTTGAAGATTTGCTTCTGTGACTGTGATGCTTTTAGGGAGGGTTTCTGGACGCCCAGACAGCCCTCAGTCAAAAGACATATAGACACCGGCGAGCTCACCACTGCCACGCCAGAGAGAGGAGACAGAAAACTGTGTACACTGCTAATGGTAGGTGGACTGGTGGAGGTCTGGTGGTACAGATTCCATCACTCTTGACTACATTCTTCAAAAATATTTCACAGTCACTAGATTTTGGATTGTTGACTTGTCTGTCTTCTGAAATTTCCACACCATTTTTCTATTCAACTACCATTCTTCGTACATCTACTACTACTCTCTCTTTAAAGAACATTCTTTTAAACTGCATAAGTGGAAGCCTTCTATTCTGTCATGTTTTTTTCTACCTTCTACAGTGGGAGGTCTCAACAAGGAAGGGACCCAGAGGCTGCATCTTGTGAGAAGGCCCACAGAGAAGAACATCTTCTGGGATGAGTCCACGGGAGAGAGCCTGGACTTCAGGCACCTCATGCAACCAAGCCCTTTGCCTCCTCAGGGGCAAGAAGCAAAGCAAAGCAACAGATGAATTCACTTCTACTGTGCAAAGTTGAAAACCCAGCCTGGAGCAATCGAGCTCAAGGTCCACAGGGGTTGACATCAAAGAACAACAAACTAGTAGATGCACAGATGTTTCCGGACAAAAACGCTCAACATGGGCAGTTGGTATGAATGGAGCGATAACAGAAGTCACTGGTAAAACAGTCAAGGGGAGAGGTTCACAAAATGTTGCACTGTGACGAGCTGTGAGCTTGTAGAGTGACTATTTTCGTCTGTAGGTAAAAGATGAGCTGAGCAGCTGACCTAGTGTAATGCTCAGGGGGACCCCAGTCAACTACTGTATATGCAGCACTGCCCCTTTAAGGGTAGGGCATAAGAGGGTTGACCTTTGAGGACACATGTTTGGCCAGAAGAGTGTTTGCAGGGACCTGGAGGTATGGCTGTACTGTACAGTAGTACAGGTACTTGCTAAGAATTCAATTAAGAGTTCGGCAAATGTGAAGGAGCTGGGACGCTGCCGGCGTCATTCACAGCGTTGAGTAGTCTTTATACTGTATTTTGTATATAATTAATTTGAAAACAACTAAACTACAATACCTAACCTTGTATTTAAAACTGTGTTATATGGGTGTATACCGGGCCACTTAAAAAATGTATTGTTTGGATTTAGATTTGGTGTGATTACCGCACTTAAATTCCTTTATTTGCTTTTATTTATGATTTGTTTATTTGCTATACATGCTTTAGTTGGAGGAGGACCCTGTTGCCTTCACACTATCCATTGGGCTCAGCCTGATTTTTAGGAGCTAGCTAGCTATAATAATCCCCTGCTCTTCTGCATTTTAACAAACTTATTTTTCTACATGTTGAATAAAGTTGACATTGTCCAGTATGTAGTCTTTAGTGCATTTGTAGTATCCCTCAGTCCTAGTATGTAGAGAGAGAGAGAGAGAGAGAGAGAGAGAGAGAGAGAGAGAGAGAGAGAGAGAGAGAGAGAGAGGGGGGGGGGGGGGGGCAAGGTTTAAGTGGATAAGAAATGTCATGAACATAGAGAATTGGGACACTAAGCTGGAGTAAACACACCGGTATTGTTTCATAAACTGGATTAAAAATGGATCTGACACCTGAGGTTAAGTAAAAAGCAATTAATGCCTTAAGCAGCTATTGCTATTATTTCAACCGCTGACAAGGAAGACACAATATAAGTACTTGCAAAGTGTTTTTTCTCCTAATAGCACTACAGTATTTTCAAACTCAAAACCCCCACTTGAATGTCACGTTGTAAATCTTCTCATGTATGGTCACTATACAGGTGTGAATCCTTGCTATAAAGACATTAGATGGTGCCATCTAGGGGTTGCAGTGATACTGTAAGGCAAAAGGCAAGTAAAAACAGACCCACATTATGTGTGCATCTATGCATGGAGAATTGTGCTCACGCAATTGATAATTTAGAACCTAAATCAAGCTTCCAATTTCGTTCCAAACCACAGCTTTGAAGACCACCTCATTCAACAATTCTATAAAACTTCAATGCATAATTGGATGGGCTGACTGTGGTGTCCATGAGAAATGAATACAAAAGCATACTTCACGTTTCCTATTAAAACCAATTATTTGCAGTATGGCTCTTCATGAAAGAACAGTCTAAAGAGGACGCTGCTAATTGCAGTGCAACTCTTCAAGTGGCATCCCAACATGTTTCCAGTTTCAATGGACATTATAAACACGCACATGATTGTTTTATGAAAATTTGAAGAGTAAACATGCAATTAATAAATATAAGAGCTTTGTGTTATCATTTGCATAGTGTAGGCTTCAGCGGCCAGAGGCCCTGGTTGTTGCAGACTGTTAACCCCTACTTGATCCGTGAGCACTGTAGAACGCTGCCCACTGAGTGGAACCTTTATAATAAGTGATTACAATGTTCATCAATGAACATTAACCATGTAGTATGCTAACATGAACTGTGACTCTTATGCGTCTAACCCACATATGTCAAACTCAAGGCCCGGGGGCCAAATTAGGCTCGCGAATGAATTATCTTCGGCCCACAGGATGATATTTACTTACTATTAGAACTGGCCCTCTGGTATATTACCCACACTTTACTTTCTCATTTTCCTATGAAAGCAGTGCTTGGTGAGGATCATAGGACAGAAAACTGAGCTTTCATAGTGCAATCAGTTGTGTATGCATGCAGTTTCATCTTTGCTTTTATCTTCCTATGATTTTTGAAGGACAATTACTTTTGCTGTTTTTCTAGTACATCCTCATAAACCGGGGCTCCGTGTGTTGAAACAGTCCGGTGGCTCCGGCCCTCGACATGTACCAATTCTTCTATTTTGGCCGTGTATTTGAGTTTTACATCCCTGGTCTAACCGCTCCAATGAACAACTGCTACATGCATACCTGCATTTATGCATGTCTGCCCGAGTAATGCAAAAGAAGAAATGTATTTCTTGTAAACCCGTGTTAAAGGTAAAGAATAACTTTTTTTTTTCTCAAAATGCACATACAGTACAGGATAAATTAGTAAATTAGCATGTGATAAACATGTGTTCTGCCACAGAACCGTTTTGTCCAAAAAGCTCACACAAGCAAGAGGTGCACATAAGTTAGAAAGAGTCCATCGACTTAGCAAGCCATTCAATAAACAAAGCAAAGTCTGCAAATGGCGAAAGGCTAATGACTGCAGACTTCAGGAGTGACCACATACTAGTATAATGAGAATTATAGCCGCTTGATTTTTCAAGAAACTTCTTTTACAGTTCACTGGCCACACACACTGGGTGTTAAAGCCAAATCAATGTGGAGTGGGTAGGCGGCGAGGGTTCCTGGTGTCTGTCACTCCATACAGCTACATAAAAAGAAGGTGAAGGATGCCGTGTGAGCAATTGGTTCCAATTGACAGAGGATTGGTCATGGTCAGCCTTCCGAGTGGAAATCCACGTGAGAATGTAGCACTGGGACCAGCAAGGGGCACAAGGGGCCAATGGCAGACAATGAAGCTCTCAGAGGGGATGGCGCAGTAAAATTCTGAGGCTTCATTTAACTCAGAGTGTACAAATGCCACCGCATGGAACTTGTAAGGGTCACTCGGGATTTTACGGTGTGGACACACTGGGATAGTGAAACAATCTCCTCTATTTAACCCCTCGACTACGTTATCCGTTATCAAACGTTATCAAACAAAATATGATATAATGCTAGTTAAAAGTACATGGATGTTTTAGCTTACCAGCAAATCTACATGGATCAAAACAATCTCCAAATTACAACATTACTTTCCGATTGCAGTATGGCCTCTCTAGCTACTAGGAAAGTGGTTCTGAATAATTTTCACATGTAGTCTATGCAGTATTTGCAAGGAGTCCAATTCAAAATGCTCTTCCAGGGACATAGTGTACGTATAAGTGATCCTTCTTTGGTAACAATTGTCCATCACTGATTACTTGCGCATCAGTTTCAATAGCCCAAAAATAAAACAGGGCTATGTGCGTTTACTTTAAACCATACCTGGGCATTATGCGGCCCGGTGGCCAAATGCGGCCCTTTGGCTGAGTCTGACCGGCCCGGGGACCACCAGTGTCCTTGAGAGAGTGCCAGTTAAATATGGAAAGTTGGTTAAGCAGATGTAACTCTTTGAGAGCGTAAAAATTAAACCAAATGGACCCTTGCAGGTCCATTTGGTTTCATTTTTACACTCTCAAGAGTTAAAATATACTCATGTGAATTAGCCCAAGTCTACACAACTAGAGAATGTCCAAAATCCAGCCTGGTATTGTGGACAAAAGCAAAATAAATCTTTAGTTTTGGGGTCTGTGGGACTAAAATGTCATCAAATGGTGACTCAAATGCTGAATAAATAGTGGGCCCTGGTACCGTCAAAATGGCTCTTACTTTTATCCTAAAATTAAAATTAATACTAAGCAGACTTAAGTTCAGCCTTTAATCTTGGCCCTCTGCAATATTTTATGCATCTCATGTGGCCCCTTGGGAAAAATAATTGCCTACCCCTGCTTTAAACAGACCTTCTCTACCATGACAGTAGCTACTGTTGGAAGGGACTGAGGGGTCTGCATCCTCTCCTGTCCACTTTAGACAAGGTAAGGGATGGCTGGACCTGTCATAGCTCGGCTTTTGGCATTTGTTCTTAATGCTTCCGATTCGTAGCGTGTTTGGGTCAGTGGTCTCAAAGTCGGTGGTGCCAGGGTTGGCAATTTGAAAGTGTCAGGAAAACAAATAGAAAAGATCTCTGTCAGACCAGGTAGTAAAAATGACACTCATGTGAAGTGAGGGGCACAAGGAGGGGGTAGCACGCTCAAAAAAATAGATCTTATTCTTAACCAATTAAAATGAAACATGCAAAATTGGACAGGTCCCGAGTCGTCTTGGTGACAATGTGTAACAATTTGCATGTCTGGACAAAAATGGGGTTTAGCAGAATGTTGCCTCCTGGTGGCGCTATAACATGCCAATGTGAAGTCAACAGCAATCAAGACACTGCATTCATGATTTGATGCATTTTGTTCAAAACAGAACTCTCCTGCAAACTTTGAAAGAAATATTGGAACTGTCTTGAACACACCTGTAGAGATAATGTGCACCGATGTGTATGAAAATCTGTATGAGTAATATATTAAAAAATATCTGTGAAAATTTAATACGATTGTGATACTTTAACCACATTAACCTCAGCAAAAATAGAACAATAAAGCTTACAATGCTTTGCGATGTACCGGTGAGCTTGTGAAATTGTATTTCTATTTTCTGATGTGTTATGAATTTACATCAGCACATTTTGATGTGGTGGATTGACCATTTTATTTCATTCTTTCCTGAAACCATTTTGCAATTGAGGGCAATGGCCAAAAGTGTTTGAGCGAACTGCAGCATACACTCCACAGTGAGCTTAGCAAGAGCAGTTTGAAAGCTTCCTTTGGAGCCATCTCGATAACTACTACTTTGGCCAACTAATTTTGTTTTTGTTTTTCTGTGTAGAAGACATTTTTCAGCAAAGTCTGCCAAGCAGTTCTGCTCAAGAGAGAGTCAGGTTTTGTTTGTCACTCATGCACAATTGACACAAAATGTTGATGTAATTACGTGCGAAGGCTGTGCCAAATATACAAAAACACTGGGTTCAAGGGAACAAATGAACGAGAAAAGCAATATAGAAATAAGTGTAAAATATAAAGGAACTTTGGCAAGTGAGCTTACTGTGAAGGTTGGGACAGGTTGGGGGGTCATTTAGAATGACAGAATCTGCTGCAACATGGACAACATATAAAGTGTTATCAGCAATACAAAGCTTTTTGCAACGGACCTTTCCCTGTAATGTGGAGCTTTTCTAACTAACTTGCAGAACTCTTGCAGGTCTCCAATCTCCTTTCTAGCCATCCCTGTCCTGAAGAACTCATTTCCTGATGGATGCTCAGACACCCAAAGAATCCCTTTGAATATCAGCTGTATTTGAGCCATCCTAACTTGAGCCACCTGTTCCCGGAATTTCTCTTCAATTGCTCCTGCTCTAGTATCCTAAAATAGTGTTCCTTCAGGATGGAAGTTTCCTTCAACAACTTCACATTTAATGTGTCAGTCTCTTGCAGTTCTTGGAACTCATTCTCTGTTCTCTTCACCTGTTCCTCCATGTCTTCAATCCTCTGCTCTGCGATACGGAGCTTTCCAGTCAAAGTCTGCTGTTCTTCAAACAGTTCCCTTCTCTCCTTCTCCCAGTTCAAGCCCTTTGTAGTCATCTCTTCCCTGACACTGTCCAGTCGATACAGGAGTTCTCTATTCTCCTCTGTGATGTTCTTGTATAATCTCTGGTTTTCCATTTGAATACAAACAGTCTCTCTAAGGTTGTTAATCTCATCATCTTTCTTTTTCTTCTCTTCTACCATTTCCTCCATTACCTTTAGGTTTAAGAGGTGAGTCTGTTGCATTACCTGGAACTCATTTCTTGATGTTTTCAGATGCTCCTCTGTGTCTTTAATCTTGTGCTCTGCAACACAGAGCCTTATGGTCAAAGCTTGCTGTTCTCCAATAAGTTCCTTTTTCTCCTCCTCCCACTTCGCCTCTTTTGTAGCCACCTCTATCCTGAAGCACTCTTGAATTTCCTTCTTCTCATTTTCCCAAAGAGTCTCCTTGGCTCTGAATTCTTTATTGATATGACTCAGCTGTGACCGTATTTCTTCTCTAAAGTTCTCCCGGATAGCATCATTATCGCGTTCCATGAGGATGCATTTTTCCTCCAACGATTTTATTTTTAAGAGTTGAGTTTGTTGCAGTGCTTGGAACTCGGACCATGCATTTTTCATCTGTTTCTCAAGGTCTTTAATTGTCTGCTCTGCAGCGCAAAGCTTTTCAGCCAAAGCTTTTTGTTCACCAATTAACTCCATTTTCTCCATGTCCCAGTTCTCCTCCATTGCAGCCATCTCTTTCCTAAAGAACTCTTGTATTTCCTTCCGCTCATTTTCCCACATATTCTCCTTTGTTAGGAATTCTGTCTTGATGTGGTCCAGTTGTGATTGGAGGTTATCACTATTCTCCCTTTGGGATACATTTTCCTTGAATGTTTCTTGGATAGCATCCTGATCACGTTCCATCAAGATGCATTTTTCCTTCAACACCTTTTGCTTCAAGATGTGAGTCTTTTGCATTGCCTGAAAGCTATGCTGAGCTGTTCTAAGATGTTCCCCCATGTCTCTAATTTTCTGCTTTGCAAGGCAGAGATGTTCATCCAAAGCTTTCTGTTCTGCAAACACTTCCCTTTTCTCCTTGGCCCATTTATCTTCTTTTACAGCCATCTCTATTCTGAAGCGCTCCTGTATTTCTTTACGTTCATTTGCCCAGATAATCTCCTTGGTTCTGAATTCTGTCTTCATATGGGTCAGTTGCGATTGTAGTTGTTTATCAATGCTATGCTCCTTTTGAGACAATGCTTTGCTGAATTGAGACATTTCTTTGCTGAATTGCTCTCGGATAGCATTCTTTTCCTGCTCCTTCAAGATGCATTTTTCCTCCAACAACTTTACATTAAAGTGGTGAGTCTCCTGCATTGTCTGGAACTCATTTTCTGCAGTTCTCAGACGTTCTGACATGTTTATAATATTCTGCTCTGCAACACAGAGCTTTTCAGCCAATGCTTGATGTTCTCTAATCAATTCTCTTTTCTCTTTGTCCCAGTTCTGTTCCTTTGTTGTTACCTCGGCCCTGAAGCACTGTTCGATATCCTTACGTTGACTTTCCCAAATATTCTCCTTGTTTCTAAATTCTGTTGTGATGAGGTTCAGTTGTGACTCCAGTTGTTTATCAAAGACACACTCCTTTTCAGCTATCTGTTCCCTGAATTGCTCTTGGGCAGCATCCTGGTTGCATTTCATCAAGAAGCATTTTTCCTCCAGCATGGTTTGGTTTAAGAGGTGGGTCTCTTGCATTGCCTGAAAATCATTCTGTACTTTTCTCAAATGCTCCTCCATTTCTTTGATCTTCTGTTCTGCAACACGGAGCTTTCCAGCCAAGCCTTCTTGTTCTCCAATCAGTTCTCTTTTCTCCTCATCCCAATTCTCCTCCTTTAGCGCCATCTCTATCCTGAAACACTCTAGCATTTCCTTCCGCTCGTTTGTCCAGATAATTTCCTTAGTCCTGTATTCTGTCGTGATCTGGCTCAGCTGTGATTGGAGTTGTTTGTCAAAGCCATAATCCTTTTGAGCCATGTGTTCCCTGAAGAGCTCACGAATAATATTCTTATCCCGCTCCATCAAGTATTTTTCTTCAGTTAAGTTTTGATTTGAGGGGTCAGTCTTTTGTGTTGACAGAGACAATGATATATTATTCCCTGCAGTTTTCAGATGGTTCTCCCAGAAGTTTAAAATCTTCTGCTCTGCGTTCCGGAGCTTTCCAGACAAATCCTGCTGTTCTCCATTTAGTTCCTTCTTTTCCTTATCCCATTTCTCCTCCTTTGCAGCCACCTCCATCCTGAAGCCCTCATTTGCCCAGGAAATCTCCTTGGTCCTGAATTCTGCTTTGACGTGGTTCAGCTGTGAATGTAGTTTTTTATCCATCAGCTTCTTAGGAAGTATTTGTTCTCTGAAATGCTCTCGGATAGCAGTACCTTTATCACGCTCAATCATGTTGATTTCTCTGAAATGCTCTCGGATAGCAGTACCTTTATCACGCTCAATCATGTTGATTTTCTCCCCCAAGACCTTTTTGTTTGATAGGTTTGTCTGTTCCCCTGCCTGGACCTCATTCACTGCTGTCCTTACACGTTCCTCCATGTCTTTAATCTGCTGTTCAGCGACACAGAGATTTCCAAACAGAATTTGCTCTTCTCCAATCAGTTCCTTTTTCCCCTTTGCAGCGATCGCGGCCCTGAAAAAGTTGTTTGAATTAAACTTCAATCCCTCCTCAATGTCTACGGTATATGCAGACCTCTTGTTTGGGCTTTGTTGTACTAAAGACATTCTCTCAAACATAGATGTGGAGCTGAGCCATATAACGCAACCTCATATATGGTACTGTACTTGGTGATGTCACAGACTTACGTGGCATATACACTAGAGCCGATTGGTTTATTACTGGCCAATCAGCAAAGCTAATGTAAATTGCCATTTTATCATTTGAGCAAGTCCATTTATATATTTTATACAACACCTTGCCTATATCTGAACAGGGTTGCCCAAATTTACCAGTAGGTAACAAAAGCTGTACAGGTAGACCACAGAGCCCCCTCACTTCACACCTGTGTGAAGTGAGGGGGCTCTTACATCATTAGCATTCTTGTCAGAAATGGCAAATGTGATTGTATAAATATGACATGAATTCTCTATTCACCGTCAATGGGAATTATAGGACAGGCCAGCCTAGCGCCTCTCAATAGCTAAAATGACACCGATAGTTTGAGAAGTAACCTAGCCTACTAGTGATTATGGGTTGTTAACATTCAAAGCTGGTGATTTCCTATTATAAGCTCATTAACTTAAAACCCTGTGTTAACCATGTTAGACTAATTAAAACACACTGCTTGTAGTCTGATATCATCTAATGCATGAGATCCCCTTTATTTCATTCCTTTTACATTAAAATGCAGTATTTCTACCAGTTAAATAATTATTCTGACCTCAATTGTTAAGTTACCTGTATACATGAATAACAAAATATAATCTTTAATTACATCAAAGGCTCAATACATAACTAATGTCTATGGCAATGTTATTAGTGCATCCAAGGAGCAATATTGTGTTGCTTCAAATAACACAAGTCATAACACTGACACACTCAGTGGAAGAGCAGGTTTTTAACCTTTTCAAATTCAGCATTTGAGTCACGCGACACCATTTTAGGAGATTTACCCTCTCATTCACGTTCGTTTTACACATGAGTTAAAGATCTAATAGCCTGGGACCACTTGGAAAAACATGTGTGTTGTATCTATATGCATTTAAATCCCAGATTGTACAATTTGTAATAATGCATTATTACTTTAGTGAAATTAGAAAATAAAAAAACCCTATCTTCTTTTCTAAATAACTGTACCGCATGTCATTATTTGTCCATCTCGTGTCCACATGTCCATCCTACAGCATCATATGCCCAGAGGATACTGGTGCAGCAGAAGTTGAGTTCCATATGAAGTACTCTTTCGACTGAAGTTCTCGGGCTGCAGATAGGATATACCAGTATTTACGTTTACAAAACCATAGCTAACATAGGCAAAGACTGAATCAATTCCAACACATAATGACATGACATGACATGACACTTACATGTTACAATGCGAGGTTTTGCAGAAGAGTACACCTGCACTGAATGCTGGTCCACACAGCAGCCAGACAGGGTCAAATCAGGCACTTTGAAGTATAACTGGAAACAATGGAAGATTGGCAGAGTTAAACAACGCACGCTATATGCATTGATTTAAGCACATGAGCTTGTGTCCATGTTTACAAGATGCAAAACAGGGGGGGGGGGGGCATGAGAAAGGCACTGATGTGTTACTGTATTAACCGTTTTGGTGCATGACGTCTCAGCGCATCATATGGAATACAACCGAGGGGTACACATGGCATGTCAGCTCATCATAGCGCCATTTCATTTATATCAGAGACAAAGTAAATCCGGCATTGTGAATATTTACGTGTGCGTCATGCAGCTCGCTTCCTTATTTTTCCGCCACAAAGAATACTGCGTATCTCCTAATCTACAGTATGTATGTATTGATCCAGTGTGCATACTTCGACCCTCATTTCTGGCTGCACCAAATATTAACACGTCTAGAGAGACTTTAGATTTTGATATAAGGACGGAAGGGCGGCTTTCAGTGTAAGAGGTTAAATGCCCTGCTCAGACGGAGTCCCGGGAGGCGAACTACGTACTTTGATGTATGCTGTAAGTTCAGTGCACAGCGGGTCTGTAGGTCCTGGGAGCTGCCCTGTGAAGCCAATGCTACCCTCCATTGTGACCTCGCGACATTTAGGAAACTTTTGTCCTGGAAAGCAACAGACAAATTTCAGTGATTCATTTTCAGTCCAAATGTTTAATGTACATTAAGCTAATAATTATTATTTTCATAACCGATCATAATCTGTAGAATTATCAGAAAAAAAGATCAGCATTCATTTTTGGAGAAGTCTATAGCGTTAAGTAACTAAGTTGGAGAGGCTTGTTGTCAGTATCAGCCAAGGTTCAGGAGTCGATCTGTTTCATTGCACCAGACCTCTGGGAGATTGAATGATGCGGTGGAGTGCAACACCTACCATCAGCTGCCAGTACTTGTTTCGTTGGATGACTACGAGTCAGTATTATTAGAACTTTTAAGATGACACACCATTATAGCAATTAATCAATGAAAATTGATTAACTTAGTGTTTACTAAAGATCACGTAATTGATTATTTCATTGTTTCACACCTAATTGAGACTCAGTGTTTAGATGGATGCTGTGTAGCAAACAACCTACCGAGGACCCAAACCAACAGGTTCTTCTCCTTGGACACCTCCAACTGCCCGGAGCTTACCTTCACATCTACACTACCCATCTGGTCCCTGGAAGGAGACAGAGGATCCACACTGCACATGTAATACCCATTCACACTGCAGCATTCAACATTACACACATCATAATGCAAGGACTTTTCAAACCAACTGTTTTGTGCTAAAACATTATACTTTACAGGAAGAGAGATTAACCACATTTATATTGTAACTTTTCTCTTGCATTGAGTATTTTCTATTTTTGGTCATCTGGTGCAGTTCTTCTCAAACTTGTTTTTACACATACCACTGGTACCCACGGTACCCCTGAATTACAACGTCCACTGGTACTACATTAATTATGGTATGCAAATGAGAAACGGTACCCCCCCTAAGATACAGTACGTTGCGAGAATACAGTTCCCAGTAGGGCCTCTACGTAACATTTCAAAATTGACGACATAAAAATTATCGTCTGTAGTTTTTACCCCTTTGATGTAAATAATAATAATACTCACAATGAATGGTGATAAATTATGTCTAGCTGTTCTCCTACTGTCAGTTACCTATTAAAGAAGGGTAGGTGTGCTTCACAGTATTCAAAGCTATTCTTCACACTCTCATGAAGTTTGAGCGTAACTGACAAGCGCAGCTGGTTATCATCTTCTTTCAGTTGATAGGAACCGAGGATGGGCGGTACAGGGACCTAAAAGAAGCAGACCATGAATCAGAGTTAAGAGAGGGCTGTACTCGATTTCAGATATACTGATTTCAATTGTCAACTGCTTGATTAAAATTGTAAATGTGTGTACATTGTATATAGTAGTGTTGTAGTTGAGACCACTTAAATCGAGACCAAGACAAGACCAAGACAACCACGGACTTGATCGAGACGAGATCGAGACAAGACTAGCACCTAGAGGGTTGAGAACAAGACGAGACCAAGACACCCACGGACTTGATCGAGACGAGATCGAGACGAGACTAGCACCTAGAGGGTCAAGATCAAGACAAGACCAAGACCTAGCGGGGCCGAGAACAATACAAGACCAAGACCTAGAGGGGCCGAGAACAAGGCATGACCAAGACTGGTCAAGACAGAGGCCAAGACCTAGTCTTGTCATGCCCATTTTAACATATAATAACGTTCTTACTGATTTTTAATCCTCTATTATTAGTAACATTAATTTGATTATTTTTGCCCCGTCCACCATTACATTTTTAAACAAAACTACTAATAATATAATAGGGCTGGGGCGATATGGTTGATAACAAGGATATAAAAAATCCCTAATCAGACAC
The DNA here is from genome assembly GCA_039105355.1 of Benthosema pterotum. Classification (NCBI taxonomy): domain Eukaryota; kingdom Metazoa; phylum Chordata; class Actinopteri; order Myctophiformes; family Myctophidae; genus Benthosema; species Benthosema pterotum. The sequence goes on along the minus strand of CM076980.1, from coordinate 33,600,346 downwards.
ATCCAAGTGTCTGTCTTCTTTCTTTTCAATATTTACAGAAGAAAAAAGTATATTGCAATTTGTACCTGCAGCTGTCTTTATGAATGGGTCCTCGCTCCGCACAATGAATAGAACTTTTCCTTTGCATTGTCTTGTCTCGAGATGTCTTGTTGGCGATCAAGACCCGAGACAATGGCTCCGAGATCGAGACAAGACCAAGACAAAATTATACGAGAACAAGACGAGACCACAAGACAAATGAAGTGGAGAGCCGCAAGGTCAAGACAAGACCAAGACAAAACAAAGCGAGACAAAAACAAGACCGAGACAATGAAAATTTGTCTTGAGACTGGTCTCGAGACGAGACAATGTCTCGAGAACTACAACACTAGTATATAGTGTTCAAAAATCTGTGCATAGAAACCAACTAAAGCACTAGCAAAGTCTTTGTCAACTAAGACCAAAATAGGACCATAGGAATCATGTCATGTTTACTACCTGCGATGTGTAACTGCACAGTCTGAAGGGCTCCAGCGGAGGCGAGAAAGGGAACTTGTAGGGGCCAGAGAAAGCAGAGCTGTCGCAGTTATCCACGCTGCTGGCAGTGAGAATACTGGCATCCAATGATGTCACACAGGGGTGGATCTGGATGTCTTGTAGCGGAGAGCCATTTGGTGGCAGAGTCAGTGTCACCGTCACATTCGGCATCACACCCTCAACTTCACACTGATGACGACAGAAGGACAAAATAAAGTACAATAAGAGAGTAAAGTATATACTGTATAATATTAGATTAGTATCTATTCTTCTGGAGAGCTCTTTGTTAATCTAGTCTTTTTATTGTTTATACCATCCTTAAAAATGAGCGCATGACACCATCATGCCACAAGAGTAAAAACTTCACATGGTGTGGTTAGGGCTTACTTTGCAAGTCACAGTTCCATAGACGTCCCAGAGGTCCTGTCTATCCCGATTTCCATACTGCATGGAACGGACTATCTCTACCAGTGTCACGTTCACCACAGCTCGACCCTTGTGTAGCCCCGTCTTCCAGGCCGGTTGCTTCTGGGTCCCAGCGGGGGCTGGCACCGCCGATGTAGCGGGGGCCCCAGCCTGGGGGACATCCAGCGGGGTGCCAAGTGGACAAATCTGCAGGAGGACGGAGGGCATCATAGCCAGGCGAGATGCGAGCCCCTCACTGTCGGGCTTAGTCCCAGAGCCACAGAGAAATGTCTGTAAGCCAGCCAGTAGAGCGAGGCCCTGAGAGACAGACAGCAAGCTGGACAGAGGTGGCCGGGGCTCTGGGGGGGCCTCTACCAGCGGCAGACAAGCAAGGATGAGTGGCCCTTGTAAAATGGCCAACACTGGCCAGAGGATTCCCTTGCCCGGACGCTCCACGTGCAGCTCCAAGGCTGGTGAGCGCTGATGGTGGAGGCAGTCATCTCTTGAAGCTACAAAAGGTTTGTCTAAGTCCACCAAACCTAGCTCGGTTAACAGGAGCTGAAGCATAATGCTGTCTTCTGGAACTGCCACATGCAAGGAGCCTGCCAGAGACTTTGCACGGTGCTCAACTGTAGGGAACCTCCTGGGGGGGAACATGATTTTTACAATGATTTGAGAATGATCTGAATAGAAAATGATCTAAAAGCAATAAAACAGGGTAGTGTGACAAGCGATTGGGCAATGTCTGCACTAATTTGGAGAAAGGGGAAGTAAAGGGTTTGACAAATCAAAAGGAACAAACCTTGAAAAACGAACAGAAACATTTTCTCCCTTCTCGTGAGAGATAATCCACAATGCACGTAGACTCATTTGGTCGGAAACACTGACTTCGGCTGATCCCTAATGCCTGTGCTCCACCGCTTAACAGTAACTTATTCTCATGCTATCAAATGTTAATTTAACGATTATAAAGATACATGTTTTTGCATCGAATGTTTACTTCCTACTGTTTCACGTGACAGCCAGAGCCAATCAGCTGACTTGTGCGCATGCGTGTTTGCGATGAGCCCTTGCTGCGTTCCAGACACGGCGGAGAGTAGGAATTCCAGTCAGATACAGTTACTGTTTGCATAGATCTACTGCAGTGATTTTCAACCAATGGTCCGCGGACCATCAGTGGTCATTGACCTTGAGAGGGTTCCAGGTGGCTCCCAGCTAAGTTGGTTAACCAGATGAAAAGTTGGTTAGCCAGATGTAAATCTTGAGTGTAAACATGAATCCAAATGGAGGGGTCCATTTGGTTTCATGTTTACACTCTCAAGAGTTAAAATATCACACAACTAAATGTAGAAAAATGTCATGTTGATTTACTGTACGATTGCCCGTTTTGTTTGCGAAAATCAGCCTGGACTCCAGACAAACACTAAAGAAAACTTTAGTTGTTGGTCTGTGGGGTAAAATGTTGTCCATCGCTGGCCCTTGACTCAAATGCTGAATAAATAGTGGGCCCCCGGCCCCGGTATCCAAAAGGTTGAAAACACATGCTCTACAAGCCATGGACCCGAGCTACTGTTTTGCACAACTTTACATTAAATTTCTTTCGACGCAATTTCAACAGGCTGCTTGTGCAAACAGTTCGCTTCTCTGCATGTTGAAATCCCCACATAGCGCTGGGCCGCTCCAATGTTGAGCAATTGCAAATTCCCACTTCCCGACACATGCTGAACGCAGCACATCCCCACCCTTTTCCCCCTACAGGAAGCGGGGTCGCCAACTAGCTGGATCTGTGCTGTCAACAACAAAGGGCACCACTGCAGGGAAACGAAAAGAAAAGCAGCCGATCTATCGGGAGGTACTTCGGCAGTGTTGCCGAATGATTCACCACCACCCCTCGAGTCTGAACAGCATCTCCCTGCTGCTGCGTTGCTGTTAGAAGCCGACGATTGACCACCATGGCAACGACAGCGCAGCTCTTCGAGGTGAAATTACTAGTGGTGCTGCACTACAGTGCTGCTGTGTTAGCATTGGCAGCTAGCTGGCTAGTTGTCGTTTAGCTTCACGTCTCAGTCAGGAATAGATTTGAATAATGTCACTTTGACTGCAGACTGGGCAAGGTTGTTTGTCCAGTGTAGAGAGAGGTGAATGAGAAAATGACCTGCAGATGCAATATTTATTGTCGGCCGTAGAATGCGGCACCTCGCAGCTCACCGCTGTGTTTGTGTACTGATGAGATAAAAGTAGAAGCTTTGAGCTCACACCATGTCTTGTAAGAATGTGCCACGTCAAGGCCAGAACGAGATAGTGAGTTATTAGAGATTACAGCGGGTAGAGCGAGGGACTGAGTACAGGCTAGGCAGAATTCTCCAGGACGAACACAGCGTTGGACCTGTGCTTTGAGGGGCGCCCCGGCCAGAGAGCTGATATAATGTGAATCTCGGTTCGCAGTATAACAGGTCGTATCTGCTTTCAATCATATAATGTTCATTTGCTGTTCATATTCCTATCATGAGAGGGATACAGTCGATCCCATTGTATAGAAAATAAATATGTCTGGGTCCCACAGAAGTTATGTCTACAGCCTCTTATTGGACTTTAAAGGTGGTCGAACGTATACAGACGCATTAATGGTGACCCCGTCGTGTCGATCCTTGTCCAATAGGCTGTCTGGTCCTTTTGACCGTTCATAGCAGTTTTCACATGGTTCTGGGGTGGCAGACAGGGCCCTAAAAATATATGCATTGTTATGCAGAACTACCACGCCATGACTATGTGACGACTGCTTTCTTTTGAAAATGTTTTTGTAGATCTCTGAATAGCAACTTATGTGATATGAAATGAACAGCATTTGGAAAAAAATTGCTATGGCTGTGCTATACGCTACGCGCTGTGCTATCTCTAGACAGTGTTGTAAATAGCCTCGGTACTATTTGCGTTTTAATCTTGTAGCGATGTTTGCTGTGGGAACGTACCGTTTACCGGCTACCGTTTGCTTACTCGTACACTATGCGGTGCTATTTTTTTTGTTATTGATTATGCTATCTCATCCTAAATGTGTGCGGGTGTGCGAAGATGTGTGCGTCTGTGAGAGTGTGTGGGCAGGCACGGAGCCGCTTCTTAGTATAAAATTGTTAGTTTGAGGCTTAGTGAGTTAAAGGGTTTAACAGCTGGGTGAGTGTGTGTGTGCGTGGGTCTTTGTTATTTGTGGGGACAGATGTATGGCAACACTGTAACCTCGTAGGGATATCAAGCCTTGCGGGGACCATGTTTTGGATCATTTAAATCCATAGAAAAGAGAGTAGAAAGGGGTGTCCCACCATGTAACAAAAACAAGTGTGTGTGTGTGTGTGTGTGTGTGCGCATACTGAAAAGTGAGACATTGCGGGAGACAGGTCCACCTAACCCCCCCCCCCCACACACACACATTCCTAATACCCAAATCCCCCCCTATGCATTAAGGCGTTAATATATTACAACAAAATTAACACGTTCACACAATGGAGTCAGATTGAGGTCCAGTTGAAGAAAGATAACGCTAGGCAGAGAGTGGCAGTGTGTTTTATCTAAGATAGGTGGGTATATCTGGTGCGGACATTCCATTCTAAGACATCTCATAACAATTCTGTTTGCCTGTGAACAAGGCCAGCGGCACCTTATCAAACCCTCCACCCCCCAACGCCACCCGACAGGGAGAGGGACTGAGGAAGCAATGTCAGTTGGTTGTCATACCCCCCACCCCCCACCCAAACCCCCCTCCCGGTCCTGTGGTGCGCACATAGACAATGAGAGTACAACTTGGATTCTAGATTTCAATGGGAAGTGTTAACACTTTCCCCGCCAGGGGCGGAAGTATATGTCACAAATTTAGAACATCTTTAAAAATTTTGAAAATCATTTATAACATTACTGCAGCAATTGACCACATGGAATTTGGTAAATAATAATTAACTAAAACTAACTAACTAAAGAATGGATAAATACAACGAAACATAGAATTAAACAAACAAACAAACAAACAAACAAACAAACACTTAAGTTAATTGTAACTAAGGTAAACATAAAGGAAAGGAAAAATAATAATAATAATAATAATAATAATAATTGGGAAAAAATATCACAAATACTCAAGTAATTATGTCTTCAGAAAACTAAAATAATCTAACTGAAATTATAGACAAAATACTCCTAGTTTTAAAAATCAGTTGTATGCATACAAAGTGAACGATTAAAGTATATATAACACAAATGTGTGTATTGTCAAAAGTTGGGAAGAATTGACCTAATAATAATCATATAATAAAGAATAAGAATAATAGTTGACCAAAGTTAAATTTCCAAATCAAATCTAAAAATAGAGCTAATGAAGGAGTTCTAATGATTTAGATTTTTTTTAAATCCACATAGCTGAAAATCACTCAAACTATATTAAAAGGAAATATCTAAAACGATTATACTCTAAAGATGGTAAGTGATAGTATATGTGGCATTTGACAAACAAGGCATATCCTCCTTAAAGGTACATTAAAAACAATTTTGTAGGAAAAAATGCTGCTTTTTAAATATATATATACACAATTTGCACAATGCCGGTAATTCCAATTTCTCACCTGGCCAGTGAGGAGCTAGCATTATTATTATTGTTATATAATAAGGGTGATACTAACAATGGGGCGGCTGTGGATTGGTAGGGGGAGCAGGTTGTCAAGTGCAGAGGTTCGAAGCTTAGCTCCTCCTGTCTACATGTCGAAGTGTCTTTGGGCAAGACACTGAACCCCAAATTGCCTCCAATGGTCAGTGTGCACTCGCCACCATTGTATAGTGTATAGTTGTATAGTGTTGTATTGTATAGTGTATAGTGTATGAATGAAGACCCCCATGGCGGGCCATGCCTTGCTAGCATGATTTCGTGTCGTGGGACACTGAGTAAGACCCCCATGGCGGGCCATGTTTTGTAACATGATCTCGTGTCGTGGGACACTGAGTAAGACCCCCATGGCGGGCCATGTTTTGTAGCATGATCTCGTGTCGTGGGACACTGAGTAAGACCCCCATGGCGGGCCATGTTTTGTAACATGATTTCGTGTCGTGGGACACTGAATAAGACCCCCAGGGCGGGCAGTCGACTATAAATAACCGGTTTTTAACATGTTGAATGGAAAATGTATGAGATGGCACTACAGTCTGTGACTGAGAGTACACTCATGTAAAAAACAAACAAAAAAAACAATAAAACAAAACAAAACAAAAAAGAAACAAGCAGGGGGTTAGTCAATCAGCTATTGTAGCTGCTTGGATTTCTTGGCTGTACACAAGACTCGAGTTTTGGTAGCCAAGAGTAATCCCCCTGAGAGCGCTGACATGTCAAAATATATTGCAATTGCTTACTTTATTTTATTTTACTTTATTTTATTTTACCTTATTTTATTTATTTTGCTCCTGTGGCCAAGGCCTGGTTTACAGGCCAGCAGAACTGATATCATCTCACGTGTGGGGTAAGTAAAGACATTGAGTGAATGCATGTTTTAGAAAATGCAGGAGTGAATGTAGCAGACAACACCGACTTAGGCCGTAGGCCTGTGGCTTGAATGGTTCTATGTATAACCTTGTGAACGGCTGTTTTGACAGCCTGATCTTGAAGTTGTATATGCAACGTGTCAATGTCATGGAAAACAGCCATGTAGTTGATACAGCTTGGTGTAGACGTACACTAAGTTGTGGAGACCGTGGTGTTTGTTTTACATACCATAAGTTTTATTGTTTATATAGACCAGTAGGTGTACACCTGTATGATGAAGTTGAAGTTGATCAGAACAGCAGACAGAATCATACAATTCTGTACTCTAATATAGTTAACTGTAGCAGAATACGGTAACAACAACAACAAAAAAAAAAAATATATATATATATAGAATAATAATCTTAAATTTAAACAAAGAGTTACTCCATATAACAAGAACAAATGTAACAAACAAATGCCAGAAATATCTTTGACAATTACAATACAAGTATTGCAAGGACAATTAATCCGTTTACAGACCAGACTCGGAGCAAAACAATAACCAATCAGAGATTATTCTACTGCAAGATCATTTTAATGGGCTGGTCTGAAATTTGAGAAAGAGATTGAAGAGTCTGTGTCCTAGAATCAACAGCGTTTCAAAGAATAGATCCTCTACTCTTGTCTTATTGAAAAATTATAGGGTAGATACAAATATTCCGCTTGGCGAGGGACATAAGAATGAATATCTGAATTAGAGAAAAAAAAAGAAATTAAAATTGAATTGAAAATTTGGAAGTGTATGAGAGTCGTAGGACGCCTTTGTACACAAATATACATATCTGCAGGGATTTTACCGGCAAGACAGACAGAATGTTTAGTTTTCGACCCAATACGAGAAGGACTTAAGTGCTAAGTTTAAAGTAAAACAATTATTTTGAGGAATAGATAAATAGAAGGTCAGCCCATATCATGCTACAATAAGATGTGGAAGGAAAAAAAAAAAAACTCAAACTAGTGTAAGAAACAACTATCCTTTTTCCAATCTAAGTTACCATCAATTATGATACCTAATAACTTTGAAGCAGCTTGATTGAATTTCATGGCGTTGCTGACAGACTTGCATCCTCCCCCGAACACCCGCTACTATTAGTACAAAAATAAAATTAATTATTTACCTTCAGTGGTAGTTTATTTGCTCCACAGGAGCTTAGATAAGTTTTCATTTGCTTCTATAATTAGTTTGACAAAATTCTCATGTGACTTTATAAGGTACCCAAGCAAAAAAAAAACATTTATATATATAAAAATTAAGGCGGTCAGCATTAACTAGTTAATCGTGAGTTAACTCAGCCACAAGTTAACTCGATCAATTTCATTAGTGCGCGATTAACTCGCAATAAAAAAACAAAAGCCAAGTGGTTCGATTGCGCCAAAGGCAGAGGCATAATTGTTAAACATCGGCATCCCTTAAGTTAATTTAAAATAAGTCTACACAATTGGAGAACGGTGAAAAGACTCTAATAAATTTGCAGGTTCGCTCTAATGGTTCCAACATCAATACAGCTTGGAATTGTGGATGAAAATAAACGTCATCAAATGTGGTCTGTGGCTCGGTCAAACGCAGAATAGATAATGGATATTGGATAATATAATGATGGATAATATAACAATGGATATGCAAAAATCCTATTAGGCAGACATATATATATACTCCAATCTCGCAGTCACTGATTTAATTGTTGGTACTTTTAAGATCTAGATTAGTGTAGGGCATATATGTCAAACTCAAGGCTGCGGGTTCAAATCAGGCCCGTAAATGAATCTTCTTAGGCCCGCAGGAACACATTTAATTACTATTAGAACTAGTGCCTGTGTGTTGAGACACCGTCTGGCGCACAACGTGGCACACTGGGCATTTGCACCGACGTACCTGGTAGGATATTAGGGTAGGGTTATCTAAGACATTCCAATTAGAAATGACCGCATTCACTCTGCAATGACGTAGGAGTAAGATGCGCAATGACATGACAAAGACTCATTAGCTCTGCAGTCTGCACTAACGTAGAGACACAATGACGCAAACCAACACTAAGTGTATAAAATTAAATACTGCATACATGGGTATGTCCCCATTTCCCCATACACGATATTTGACACAGTTTGCCAGCATGACGACTTGGACAGTCATTAAGTGAATAAGTGAAATAGTTATAATTTGGCTAAACCATAACTACAGTCTTCACATCATGCAGTGAAATGGGAAGTAAAGGTATGGAAACACACTGAAATACTTAAGTTGAGGGAGAATTATCTAATAATTACTCTTAACTAATGTACAGCATCTAAACAACTATACAGTGTACAGTATCTAAATAAATGGGCATCTATTCGCATATTACAACGTATTAGCCTCAAACGAGAAACAAAATATTGAGTTAGTAAATAGTAAGTAAACGCAAAATGACAATATACAAAAGATTATACAATAAATATATTTATGTACCTGATCAAGTGTTGCTCTTGTGCCCAAGGGCGCTCCGGCTAAAATCTGACGTTGATTGGGATGTCAACAAGAGCTCATTGGTATGTTGTATGCTTTTAGCTCATATTAACCCTAGACACGGTACAGATAACACCTAATAAACAGCAATTCCACGAAAATAACAAAAAAAAACTGTCTACACCCTACCCACCACCATCCAAGACCAACATGCTAAATAGAAATACTGCAATTAAAAAATGTAGAGTGTGATTGCCGCAGTCGCTTGTTTTGGCCCCTTGCATTAATTTTGGCAGTCAGTTATGATGTCGACTTTCAATTCAACCCAGTGATCATATGCAATTAGGAGGGGATGTATAGGCCCCAAAACATGTTTTTGGCATTGGCTACATTTTACACTGTTGTGGCGCCCCCTATGGAAAAAAAAAAAAAAAAAAAAACAGAAATAATTTTGGCTCCCTGTTGGTGCCACCACTCACAACATGTGATTCAAATTTGGGGAGGTTGGGACAATTGGTGATTGATTTGTTGCATTTTTTTTGTAAAATAGACCCCTCCCTATAACTTTGGAAGCGAATTACGGGCAAACGATGCGCATAATAAACATTGTGTCAGGTCACTTTTATCAGGTAGCTCCAGATAATATGTGCGCAAAATTTTAAGCTTTGGAGGAGTAGGGTACCAAACTTAGTTACCTAGAGAAAAGATAATCCGGAATAAAGTGTTACAAATACAATAGTCTGGTTGCCCTTTTGGACAACCACACTAACTAGTGGAAATACAAATTTTGCCAGGTGCAGGCTAAGGGGAGAGGTAAAATGACATAGTGACACAGTTTCACAACAAAGTACTGTAGTACAGATCCATCAGACATCAATACCAGTGTTGCACAGAAATATTGCAAGGAACATCATGTATGTACAACTATATAACAGGGGAGCAATGAGACATTGAACAAATTATATTATCCAACTATGTCTCATTCCAAAAAAAAAAACAACAACAACAGCAGGACAATACTTGACTTCACATGTTACAGCCTACTAGGCTGTCTGTTCAAAGACTGTTGCACATCCTGTTCCACTCAAGAGACATTGTTGCTGTTGCTGGAATCCACCATCCAGTGCAGCGACACAAAGAATGAACTGTTCCGAGTGTTTGGGGGACACTCATCAGAGGCAACTGAGAAGCCAACAACGAGAGCGGCAACGAACTGACGAGGCCGCAGACAACCAGAACTGACAAGGCAGGCCACAGACAACCAACACACAGTGATGGAGTAAAAGAACTGTTCCAGTGTTTGGGGAGACGCTCACTCAGACAGACTGAAATGACCACACCACTTAAGGTCATGGGGCTGTGGTGCAACGCCTGCACTACCTCTGCCCACACGCAAGGCCGGAGTCATTTGAAGTCAAATATTGGACCTGCCACAGTTGAAGTTTCAGTAATTCAGGTCAAACAAAACAATCAAATAGGCGGGAATGCAAATTTATGAGCAACATTGGTACAAACACCAACCAACAACTGACGTCCCCTACAGGAAAAGGACTTATGTTCCCCCCCTCCCACCCACAAAAAAAAAAAAAAAAGAACATCATGTGTGTAGACCGCGGTGGTGGATTAGGATCTACAAACTTACTGCACATGTCTGTTATCTGTTGACAGCTTGTAAACCTGTTCTTTTCACATACAACACCAAACACATTTGTTGTAGGTAATGACACGTGATCTGATGGAGTTATATTACCCATTTTGATAGAATAAAATCATTACGGTAGTATTACCGTATGCGATTTGTTACTGCCCAAATCTGGTTACCAACACCATAGTGAAGTTAAATGAAGTTAAAATAAATAAATAATACGATTGAACACTACAAAGACACAGTTGAACCGGCCAATTATAATTTTAGAACCAATATATGTATATTTTCAAATGTTATCTCATTGCACAGGTTGAGTGGTGGTGGAATTAACTAAACTCAGTAATTGAACTAAATGCATAGTGGTTGACAAACTTAAGTGATAACCTTTAGTCTGCTAATGCACACTGCTACAATCAGTAGCATAATCAGGGGGCCATATAGGCCATAAAAAGGCCATATTGATATTGGAACGTCTTAAAATAATGACACTTAGCTAATCAAAACAATGAATACATAACACCAATGCCAGAAGTAATTAATTAAGGTAATTCAAAAGTGTCCAAATAATTACGCTTCAAAGAAAATCACCTAAATGCAGTAGCAATATTAAAGTACAGCCTCAGTACGGGGAAATTAAAGTGCTACTACAAGTAGCCCCAAAGTCAACTGACCGGATGCCAAATGAAACAATAATGACAAATTCAATCTAACAAAGCAACTGTGGCTGCAACTAAAGAAGAAAGCAATTACTATTTAGTATACTGTACACAATACAATGTATCTCATCAAGTTAAGGTTTTGTGTGTATACCTTAATTGTCCCTGCTCATGCATTCCATTTCTGCTAATAACAATAGTTCAGGCCCAGAGCACATGAATGAACATCAACCGTAAGTGAACATCAACTTACTATTATGAAATACAATATGACTTCACAACAGTCATGACACATTGCTCACACTGCCACTATAATGCACAAAACGACAGTAGCAGACACACATCTCAAGACACTCAGCTAAATCTGAAGGGCATTTCCCTGGTACAGGAAGATATGAGATCATATGACCAAGACAATAAAACACAGGGTGACTGCTAATTTGGTTGAATTTTACTCTTGTTTTAAACTATAGTGGCATTTGACTTGCAAAATAAATTAGATAATTAATTATCCTGAAAATAAATACATTTTGTATTACCACTACAAGCTACGAGGAGTACATGTTGGACAACTAATGATTTGTTTAGATAAGAGAAATTTTAGATTACTAGTGAGGGATACCATTACTTACATATAGGCACAGTGAGCAGCACAACATCATGCAACGTTGTTTAGCATTTTTTCTTCACTTTTTGAACGATGCCACATGCCTCCAAATCATTGACCAGGTTAGTATAGCCAAAATCCATTTTATGAGGTCAAAACTTGTACCATACACAGACCCTCGGGCCTAATTAGAGTCGGACACACTGGCGCATACTTTCTCCACTGTTGTGGGGTAACGTTATCAGGTGATTTGAAAGTCTACCGTCGTTTATGCTTCACTCTAGGTTTTGGCAGTTTATCGGTTTTACAAAAAAAAACAGGTCACTCATATATTTCCATTTTTGTTAGGTAGGTCATGCTGTTTTAGGGTATCAAGAAATATCATGCGTTTGTCCTGTCATTCCTAGTCCCAACTAGAGATCGACCGATCAGACTTTTGGCCGATATTTCCGATCACCGATTAGTGGAACATCAAAAAGGCCGATAGCCGATATCAGCCGATACGATTATTTACTTTAATAGAATAAAAGTGCGGAAGCAGCAAAAGTGTTTCAGTTTCCCCTCCATCACATGCATCTTTTTTTAATTCAAGTACAGGCACAGAGCTTCAGACATAAAAGAAAAGGAGAAAAATACATTTTGGATAATTTGGATAAATCTACAAATACATGAGGTGATAGAGTCAGAGACACACAGCTATACATCTCCTTACCACCACAATCTACCGGATCTTCAATGAAAGTGGTCGATGTACAATTTTTTGAACATTTATAATAAATACAAATAATCAGCTGCTCTTTTTTCGATTCTTTATTTTGAGCACCGATACCGATTATTAGTAAAATCATGAATATCGAATTCGATAATCGGCCACGGCCGATAATCGGTCTATCACTAGTCCCAACACTCTTGTCAGGTGATCAGATGTGCTTTTGAAGGATCATTAGTCTGGAATCGGCGTATAGAGTATGTGCAATCAAAATATGTAGTTCATCTAATAAAGAATCCCATTAAGAATGAAAAAAAAAAAAAAAAAAAGGTTAAAATTTGGGTTGGTAAAATAACAGTGAGAAAATATAAGAAGTAATAAGGTTTTAACCACAAAGGTGGGGCGCTACGGATAAGGCAGTGCAACTCACCAGTGAATAAATCCGAGAGTGGCAGAAAACTACAGAAATTACAGAAATGAGAAATTACAGAAAATACAGAACTAATGGAATACAAACCACAAAATACTGCTTCAGCATAGTACCAATTCCAATAAAATAAATAAATAAATAAGAATAAAAATAAATTGACAAAATCAAATATAACATTAAAAAATGCTCAATATCAATGCAGAACGTGGGTCTTAAAATCGCACAGGAAACTACATTGTTCAAACCTATGTGACCAAATTTCCCTTACACGGTGAGTGGTACCAAGCCGGAATGAATATTTTATCCAAATGTGGACGAGGAGCAAGGAGATAATGTATAAATGTCAAATCTAAATTAACCATAACAATGTTTACCCCACAGGAACAGGTCTACAGACAAGGAGGGAGGTCTAAAAGTCCAAAGTGTTTTAGTAATCAAAAGCCATATTGCATAGTACATAATATGATGTCATGTCAACTTTGGATTGTCTTGACAAGGAGGGAAAGTAAGAGGACAAATAGAATGGTGTGCAATAACAGAATATCAAGGAGGGGTGTCCAATTCATAACTGTAACACATTTCCCACAGGAGCGGAGAATGTTTGGATGTAGGGACAAATTTCCAAATGTGCATGTGTGGTAATCTCATTCCGGGATGAGGTCAAAGTATTAAACTAACAGTTTCACAGTACAGCGGCTCGAGAGACCCTCAGTTGCGAGGTAAGCGATCCATAGCCCGTATCCGAAGGTTACTAATGTGAATTACAGGGCAAGGTGGAGGACACGTTCCAGGTTATATCTAGGAGGGACGAGGATGGTTTGTCAGAAATCAAGAATAATGTTAATTTTCCAGTTCTAATAACTTTTTGATCGTTTGTGATTCTGTCTGTGTCAATCAAACCCGATGCCAATGAAATAACTCACTAACAGACTAATAAAAACCCAATTAGAGTGTTTGTATAGATTGATTATGCATGCTATGGCTCCTCTTAAGTGAAAACTACCCAACGCATTGCAGATGGCCAGGAAAACAACTATAGACTGATTTTAACTTCAAACATCCATATAGTGGTAGCACATTACACTAAAACATTCTCTTGACAATAGGTAGGGGTTCCACCCAACTGAATGGGAATCAAAACCCATTAGTATTGATTACATGTTTTCAGTTTAATATCAAGGAGGGTGAAGATTTCACTAATTTAACAATAAACATCAGCCCAACAAATCTAGTTTTGGACTCTGTAAATTACATCCCTGCTACATGCTACACTACACTCACAATCTAGTGCGAAAGGACTTAAGTGGAGGCCAAAACACCAAACACAATTATACAAGCCCTGTAGCATAGTACATCCCCCTCTACACATGGCATGCATCCCCCACTACACATTGCACACACCTCCAAGAATGCAGCACAGTGCACCCCCTGCTACACATTGCACACACCCCCAAGAAGACAAGAGCCCCCATCAACCCTGTGCATGGAAGAGCAAGATCGTAATCAGCAGCCCATGGGATGGGGCTCCCACCTCGGAGGTTGGGCGTTTGTCTATTCATGACCCCCAGCTTTCGGGGCGCGGACCCGCAACTAAGGACACACCACCAGCCTAAGTTTAAAGTATAGGTTAATCCATTAGACTGTCCAAACAAATAATAAGGTATAAGACAAAGGTGTCTGAGACTATTAATTAGTTATTGCTTAGATTTAAGCAATAACTAAGGAGGGGATAACATGTATGATTTTGATACAAAGGCTAGGTAACTCGGGAATAGGCCAAATTTTATTTTTAAAAATATGGTGGTGCTCCGAATCCGAACGCCAGACTACCTGACCAGGCCATTCAGAATCAACGCCTCCCACCTTCATCAAGGGCCCCTGGCAGAAGAGGAACAAGGAGGGTGATCTCACTGATCAGTTGCAGCGGAAAAACAAAGAACTCACTTAGGCACTGTACCCCTGCGGTACTGGCATGCATTTTTATCCTACAGCAGTATTGAATAATGTGGAAAGACTTTTTCAGGGATTTTTTCAGAAATTAGGCAATTTATCATTGGTTATTATAGAACAGCAGGCTTATTTCAACATCAAAAGCCAAGACACCCCATTGGGGGGGAGGAGAAAAAAATTGTGTCCGGGTTATATGGGACCCTCATTTCCCATGTCACTTTACAAATGTCAGTTATTGTCCAGAGGTGGACCGTGGCCAAATGGTATGGATGGGGTTTGGGACCCCTCATCCATAGGGGCAGGTTTTCCCACATATAACATCACAGAGAAAGTGGTTTTCCTGGCTAACAGGTTTTTCCATATATAACAACAGAAAAGGTGGTTTTCCCTACCTCACATGTGTCCACGGCTGTTCTAATGACTGGCAGGAGTAACAACCTTTTACTTTTCACTATTATATTATAGTATTTGAGAGGCAAGGAGTACCCTATAATCAATGTAAGTTTACCTTTTATCTTATGATCCAACTGAAGTAAAAACACAGATCTTTTTTGCAATGTCATTTAACCAATTGTACTGATTTGTAAAATTACAGTTTTTCTTACAAGGCAATTTATTTCTAAAGCATCGAAATGTTTTAAAGGTCCAGCATAATTATTATTTAATTGTTTTGACACAGAAGCATTGTCAGTATTAACTCCGATTTAGTATTATTACACGTTTTTTTTGTAATAATTTCATTTTAGTTAAAAACAAAACATTGAGTTATGTAATTACCCTTAGCATAGATGAGAGAATCGTTTCACCTAATGCTGTACTTAAGTTTGAATTTATGTGGATTTACATAAATAGTATAATTCCTTTGCCTTGAACTTAGTGCCTGGCTTTGAGCTGTCCTAACTAGAATACCTGGCACCTGGTCCGCTGGCGTGATGAACGAACTGTCACGGACTGGTGGTAGGATAATATTGCAGGTTCTTTCCCTTACCCCAAGCAAGCTTAGCATAAGTTGAAATAATTTAAGTTGCACCCGGGGCACCCCTCAAACATTGTACGCTGTCCATCTACTTTGGGTTTTTGATCTTTGCTTCTTTAAAATCGCAAAGAAGGAGGGGTGATGAGATAAAAGTAGAAGCTTTGAGCTCACACCATGTCTTGTAAGAATGTGCCACGTCAAGGCCAGAACGAGATAGTGAGTTATTAGAGATTACAGCGGGTAGAGCGAGGGACTGAGTACAGGCTAGGCAGAATTCTCCAGGACGAACACAGCGTTGGACCTGTGCTTTGAGGGGCGCCCCGGCCAGAGAGCTGATATAATGTGAATCTCGGTTCGCAGTATAACAGGTCGTATCTGCTTTCAATCATATAATGTTCATTTGCTGTTCATATTCCTATCATGAGAGGGATACAGTCGATCCCATTGTATAGAAAATAAATATGTCTGGGTCCCACAGAAGTTATGTCTACAGCCTCTTATTGGACTTTAAAGGTGGTCGAACGTATACAGACGCACCGCTGTGTTTGTACGTCTCTAAATGTTTTGATGAAATGAACAGGGTGATCCCTAGCAGCAATGCATCTCTAGATTCTCCCCCATAACAATTTTCAACTGCGATTTGCTTGTATTAAACAACGTTAAACTCATTAACATTGTAGCTATATGGGAAGGTTGGATTATCCTCTATCTGCAAAGCGTTTGTTTGATTTAAAAAAAAATCCACCATATACATGTTTTGAGCTACGTTGTTAGTAAATAAAAGTGCTGGAGTTGGGAGGCACTCGTTTGTATTAAGGGGCTGGGCTGGTGCCCCCTGCATTATGTGCAAATTCTCAGCAGGTAGTACACAGGGCCATTCAGCCCTGAGCGCTTCTAAACTCCAGTACTTAAAAAAAAAACTGCAGAAAATTTGACAAAGTACCTCATAGAATGTCTATGGTGGATTTTAAATCCAACAATTGCTATGCAGATAGGATAATTCAACCTTTCCATACAGCTGCAATGTTGGTGATTTTACAAGCAAATCGCAGATGAAAATTCTTGTTATGGGGTAGTCGATGTGCCGAATTGCAACTCTAAATATAGACCAATTATAGAGAATCTAGAGTTGCATTGTGGCTAGATTGACCCTAATGAAAACCCATAGAAATGAGTTCTCGTTTGCGTTCTGCTTGAAATATACTGCAATTTTCCAAACTTTTGGAGAATGGATTGAAATGAACATACAGTAGGTCAGAGATCTATAATATTTTGTGTAATAATCCTGTAAGTGAGCATCATAACATTCGGTTTAAGGGTCACTTATTGCTTATGTGGTAGTTGCAGTTTTGTACATTTGTTTTTTATGGGTCGTAACATTGGCACTTGCCTCCCCTCCAGGAGCCTTTTGACGCAGATGAGTACATTGAGAGGTTGGCATGGAGAACACCTGGAGGAGGTTCCAAAGGAGGTGCTGAGGCCTTTGATCCCAAAAGGTAGCCGAGTGATGCATATACCAGTAGAATAGATGGTGGTTCTCAAATGGGGTCAGGTGGGGACACCAAACCAGGGGTTTAGTGGGTTCCACCGGATCCCCAGCTAAAAGTGATATTTACAGAGAGCAAATGGACCTCATTACAGATCTGTAAATCTGAGTGTGGTGTGTGTACATTGCCTCTGGTGTACATGCCTTAATCATTTGGATCTGAATAAAGATTTAGTATGGCACTGATTTACACCCACCACCCACATTCGTCTCATTTTCCTATGGATGACAGTGTCGTAAATTCAGTCTAACTGATGGGCACAGTTGCCATGGATGCATTGAGTGGCTACCATGTTCAGCCTCCACTAATGAAGCACCCACTGGAAAACGTCATCATTGTATTGTTTGCTTTCAGAAAAGGGCTTGAGCGCGCATTTATCCAAACTGCTTCGCCATGTATATTACATGCACGTATACACACATGCATTGTATCATCCCAACACATAAGTTGCATTTTTACAACGGGGTTAATTATGAAATATTATTTTATAATTATTAAATTATTAAATAATAATAATTACATTTCTTATTTAGTCAGCCTGTGTCATTTCTTCCTCCTCTCAACCTGGAATACCCGTCCAACGGCAGTTGGCAGTACTGATCCCAATTCGGCTACAATAGTCTTGTCTGAGACTAACTTTAATTTTTGTATAATATGATGCGAAAAAGGTGATCTTGGACTGTATGACTCTGTCTACCTTTGTCAGGTAACACAGGACCTAATAGGGGCGGGGTTTCACTGTGGAACTGACAAAAATGCTTAATGATCAAAGCAAACAAGTTCCAACAAACCATGATTCTCATATTTCATAGCACATGAGTTCGGTAAACAATATCAAAATAACAAAGCTACAACAATTAGACATAAGATATTAACTACAACAAACATTTAAGATATTCACCTTGTCCCCTTTCCAGCTGGGTGCTAAAGCGCTTCACTGCTTCGTGTCCATGTTTCATAAAGATTCTTTTCACAGTCTTTGCTTCGGCCTTCCTTCCCTTGACAAACATTCCATTAAACACAATTTGTACTGATCCCATAGTGATGCCCTCTTCCTCCTCTACTGCTGTGGCCCTTATTATTATTATTTCTGCCTTATTATTTCTGCTATCTGCAGCACCATGCTGGGTATTGGCAGCACAACAGGTGAAGTTGATCAATCCAATCAGTGTCCATTGATGTCCTACTGAACTTTGGACAGGAAACTATTCAAAATAAAGGTCTGTGAGTCCCAATATGGCCGGAAGCCCTTCATAATAAAGGTTCACCATCTCAGGGTCCATTACACTACTTGTGAAGTTGTGATACATATCTAAAGATAATTAATTTAATAATATACAAAAACAATACAATTCACGGAAATTAAGGAAATACATCCCATGATATGACATAATTTCTTAAACACACAGCTGTATTTGGGAAGCCATTCTCTGTGGAGATTTTGTGCAACTGTGTGATTGAAGCAATATAAAATGGCTAGTTGGTTAGTTTTTATATCCTAGTTGCATTCACTATAAAATGTATTAAAAGATCTATTACAAGGGATCTCAGGCTATGGTCTGAGAACATTTGTGGAGCGTGTCTGAATTATGGACCAATAGTACATACATTTCTGTTTTGGAGAGAGCTTGCTGGTTATGAGGTTGACAGGAGTCGTTCTACACCGTTGGAGTAAAGTTTGAGTTGTTTGGTGAGAATGCTGCTTGGTCTTATGTTTACATTCGGTAGCCAACTTCCATCCATCCACTCCCTCTCTAAATACTTTCTTAATCACAAATACTACACAGTAGGCCTTTGGAAGAACCCCAACTAACTATTATGTCGATCCATGCAGCCTTATCTGCTTCCTCCACAAAACTGTTGCCACAACCTCCTATCAAGCTCTATTTAAACCCTAGTGAAGAGTCAGAGACGACGTATGGAGGCCACCATACTGTGAGTCACCAACCAGGGAAGGAGAAGGGAAGAGAGACGTCCTTAATCTGTAGCCAGCGCAGAGGGAATTAGTCAAGAGATTATATACTCATCATTTTAGGATGTTTCCCACTCGGTGAAATGTGGTGCTGACTTAGAACTCTCGCTCGGCCGTCCTGATGGCACTTAAAATGCCGCTGACGAGGCTCCTAGTTTTCAGAGCTTCTTAAGTCTAGGGAACCAGGAATTAAAGCGGCCAGTTACACACCATTCTGTAACTATTAACTGTAAGTGTTAGGTCAGTGGGACAGGTTTAACCCCGCTTTTCCCCAATTACTCTTCCAGACTTAACATTTACATGAATTTGTTTTGTGTTTTACATGACATTTGTCATGGTTGTAGTTTTTTTTTTTTTTTTTACTTGATCTGATTTCTGTATTTAACCCATCCCAACTCCAGTTGAATATCCAGAACTTTAGTCAAGGGCATGGCCTGGAGTATGTACTATACCATATGCATGGTTAGTACCCAGAGCAAGGAATCCCAATACAAAGGCGGCGTGTTCATGCCAACTCCATATAGATATCACCAGGGTCTAAACACAGGTATGCTCTCTCTCGCACGTGAGAGAGCGAGAGACAAATGGGTTTTCCTAACATGTTTCTTCTGTTTTTTTCCCCCTTAAAAACTGACAGGCTGCTGGAGGAGTTTGAGAATCACATAGAAGAGCTGAAGCAACTGGACGAAAAGATCCAGCGGCGTGTGGAGAAGCTTGAGCATCAGTGTCACCGCGAGGCGAAGGAATTTGCACATAAAGTACAAGATCTACAGAGGAGCAATCAGGTGAGGTGGACGGATGATATATCGTAGATATCTTTCGATCCTCTTCATCTCCACTCAAGATGATTTTCCTCCTTGCTTTTAACAAAGCTGGCGAAGGAAAAAATGATAATAATAATTTCACTCGCTTCTTGATGTGACGACAGATTCCAATGTGTCCTGTACAATCTGTGCAAATAGTTGTACTGTATGTACAGTATGTTTGCTTTCCCTTTGACAGCGATCCTTATGCACAGCCACTACTTTACAAACTCTCCTGCTCTGTGTCCCATCAGGTGGCCTTTCAGCATTTCCAGGAACTGGACGAGCACATCAGCTATGTGGCCACCAAAGTGTGTCACCTGGGAGACCAGCTGGAGGGGGTGAACACGCCCCGGCAGAGGGCCGTGGAGGCTCAGCGTCTCATGACCTACTTCAACGAGTTCTTGGACGGGGAGCTTCGCAGCGACGTGTTCAACAACCCCGAGAAGGTTATTACACCGCACTAGCGCACACAACTTACTGTCCTGCCGCCCCGTCTGCCGCCAGGGCTGCTTTGTTTGTTTAGTCGTGGAGGCCCCCGCTGTGATTGTTACTGTAGGTGAAATGCACGTGAACAGGATTATAATGGAAATGATCCACATTAATTTGCCAAGTTTATCCCTTTAGTTGGATCCCTCGGCTAATTTGGATTAATAAACTGTCAGTTGCTTTCAAAGTTTCTGATAATAGCTGACTGATTGACTAGCATGGGTGTCAACATGCTCATATCAAGCCTAATTGCCTTAATTGTGTCGTAGTGATCCTGTTGCTCTTAACTTACAGTACGTCAAATTAAATGCAAGGTACTTCAATGTGCATCTATGCTAAATGCAGGTCAAGTTTATATTGGACAAGTGGCCGCTTTGCACAACTACCTTTTTCCATTTTCAGCATTGAAATTGGAATATTGTAATTGGGTGTGTTGAGTTGGGGATGCTCCAGATGAATTCCTGCTTGGAGAATCACTGTTAGTGGTGGGGGGTGGGAGGGCGAGGTCAATCCCAGAGACGAGAGCTGTAGATGCGGCTAGGCTTTCGGAGAAGGCATGCAGGAATATCTGACCAGATTCTTTTTTTTCCTGAGCATACCTCCAGACGAGGGGGAAAGAGGAAAGCTGCGAGTGAATAGCTGAAGGGGGATGGCTCTGCTAATCCTTCTGAAAGGGAGGGCTGGGCCGCCAGCGTGGAGACAAGTGCTGCTAAACCCTGACTGCAGGGAGACGGCTACATTACTTACATGGGATTTAGCTAATCTTAGCTGGGGGACAGATACTTAGAAAACCTTCGCCGAGCAGAAAGACTGGATCCTCCTCACGGGAGCAGAGTAATGATGTTAGCTGAGGCAGGCATCTGCGGGAACAGAGGAGTTGCGGACGGCGGGCCTTTCGTAGGTCCGGAGCTTTTTCAGCCGGCATGTATGTCATGGGGAGGGAGGGGGCGTGGGGAGGGTTCTCGACAGGGGCCTCTCTTTTTTTTAGACCGGTATCCCTGGCCGGACAGATTATTGAAGGCGATTTACACTCCTGTGGGATTACAGCCTATTCAGAAAAAAAAGCATGCCAATAAAGCGTTGGACGAGCTGCTAAGTCAGGTCTGCTGCTGCCACCACTGCTTCTGTCTGACCATGGCCAGGTGAGCAGCGTTTGCTTGTTATCAGCCCCATGGCCAACATGGGGAGGTGGAGTGCTTTTCCTGTGGCCTGTCTGCTCTGCCTGGAGGTTTGGATGTCCACCTCTCAGTGTCAACTCACGGTATCTCCCTCTCTCCCTCTCTCTCTCTCTCTCTCTCTCTCTCTCTCCCTCCTCCTTTGTTCACCTCACCTCATCAGATTAAGGAGGCGGCTGATATCATTCAGAAGCTGCATCTCATTGCCCAAGAGTTGCCGTTCGACAGGTGAGTCAGGTGGACATCCTAGCACAGCCGGAGAGAAGGTGTCAATAGCATGCTGTGTACTAATCTCCGAATACGGATCAACAATGTTTCGATGTTAGAATAATACATTGTAAAAGTTCCTCAAGAATGCATACATGTGTACTGTAGGCTCAAAGATGTATTCGACTGAATCATTTTGTTCTCACTTCACAGATTTGCAGATGTCAAGGCAAAGATTGCAAGTGAGTTGTATTTCAGCTATAGTCACTAAATCGTCCAAGGCATAAGAAATTAAATATATATATATTCACTTCGTCTGTGTGTGTTATTTCCAGGTAAGTACCATGACCTGGAGCGTCAATTGATTCAAGAGTTCACCAACGCCCAGCGCAGGGGTGAGATTGGACGTATGCGGGAAGTTGCAGCGGTCCTGTTACATTTCAAGGTGATCCACACTAGAGACATTCTGCAATCATTACATTACTCGATCGAGTTTGTTCAGCATTACATGGCAAACCCTTTTGAGCGTGCCATTATAGGAACATTTTAAAATGGACTATTTTTGTACGACACTGTCATATGCCAATTATAAAGTATGGCATAACCAGACAACATAGCTAATAATAGCATTTGCTAATTGTGAGAATCAGGGGCGGCCTTAAGGATCGGGGGGCCCCTTGCATGATGTCATCATATTAATAATTAAATAAAAGATTGATTTATTAACTATAAAACAACGGCCGCGCCGGCCCATTTTGGTCCGCGGCCCATACGTTGCACATCATAGCCTCCTCCTCCTCTGAGATACGGAGCTCTGAGCTGCACATTTTCCGATCCAGGCTTGTCTTGGCAGAGCCTCGCGTCGCGCCTCGTACGACATCTCTTGTCATGGATAACCACACTCAGTGACCACCGCGCTATCTAACATGTAAAAGTTACTGGAGAAGTAACAGGCATTGTCCCTTGTGTTGGTGGGTAGACAGACGGACAGACTGTTCACTGCGCCAAGCCGCCGGCAACTTAGATGTGTAGGCCTACGTGAAAACATGTGGGTTCTATACGCCTTATAGAACCAGTTTCTCTAAAGTCCAAATAATAGTGGTCCCGCATCCCCGGACCACTTTTGATAATCATAAACCACCGGCATAAAGTGACAAAAGCAGCGAATCTCTCCCTCTTCTCCCTTCTCCCTTCTCCCTCTCTGACTGTGTGTGTATGTGTGTGGAGGGGGGAGTAGCCTGCTCGCCGCTGTGTGTGCGTGTTCACACCTAAGACACTCATGAAACTAGTGGTAGCATGGGTTTTATGACAGGGAATGACTGGAAATGGTTTCAATATGGCCGATTTGAAGTAACTTTTGGTTTCTTAGGTGTGAACGCACACTGATGCAGCTGCTACACTACGCCGTACAACGGTGCGTAACCGAGAAATAGGCTAGCTGCAAACCATTATAGACTGTATATATATAAATCGCGGGGCCCTTGGAGAATCGAGGGGCCCCCCTGGAGGCTCGGGGCCCCTTGCAATTGCAAGGGTTGCAATGTCCTTAAGGCCGCCTATGGTGAGAATATAGATAGGCTAGTTTCACGTTTCAACATTCAATTCGGGAACCCCTTTTGGGATTGTTTTTGCAAAAACTGTTGACATCAGAGTTTATGTAGTTGATGTCAGTTCATCAGAATGTGATAATATGGAAGTAGAGGAAGTAGAATGTTGCATTGATGGAGAAGTAATGTGTCTCTTTCTAAAACAGGGTTATGCACACTGTGTGGACGTCTATATCAAACAGTGTCAGGAAGTAAGTTGTACAGTTTTCCCCATACTCTCGAATAATATCCCAATTGTATTTTATTATATCCAGTATTATGCACAGGCCACGAGTTAGACTGTCCGATTCTCTTCCCAGGGGGCATACATGAGGAACGATGTGTTTGAGGACACCGCAGTCCTCTGCCAGAGAGTCAACAAGCAAGTGGGGGAAGTCTTCAGCAGCCCAGAAGCTGTTATGGCCAAACTCATCCAAAGCATCTTTGAGAACAAACTACAGGTGTATATCCATTATCCACTATTTGCTTTTGCCATTGTGTATTGGCTAAATCCCACTATAACCATGTTGTTCGGTTAAGACTCATAGCCTTTGTGTTTACAGGCCCATGTGAAAGAAAAACTGGACGAGACCCGACACTCTGACGTGGAGCAATACCTCAAGCACCTTTATGACCTTTACACAAAGTAATTCATGTTTCTCTTGAAGTCAGTTAATCCCTATACGCCACTGTATGAATGATGGCAAAAATAGCCAATCTACAAGCTAACAACGTGCTTTATGATTTTTGCCAGGTTAAACCTAGTATTTTCAATAAAAACACTTGACACAAATTCATATTTAATTTGAGGGCCCATAGTCCGTTTCTACTGGGGGAAAATGAGGACAAAATTAAACAAGGCAACAGCGCACTGTTTTCTGGCTAATTTACACTTGACACCCGACCAGCAGTGACATTCATTTATCATTTAACAGTGAAAAGTGACTTCATGAAAATGTTTGTGCCCTCCAGGACTACAGCGTTGACAACCAAGCTGACTGAGTTCAACCTTGGCTCAGACAAGCACACATTCCTCTCCAAACTCATCAAGAGCATCTTCTCCTCCTACCTGGAGAGCTACATCGACATGGAGAGAGACTACCTTCGCACTCGCAGTGCCTTGATCCTGCAGCGCTTCTACGACTCCAAGAACCACCAGAAGCGTCCCATTGGCGGCGGCAGGTGGGTTTTAGGTTTCACTCTCAATGCTGCTGCAGTGTGAAACCCAAAATACACAGACAATGATGCTTTTATGTTAACATCAGAACAGTTGAGTACTGTTGAGTTTACCACATAAGTAGGGTGAGAGCCTGCCGGCACTTGGCTCACCAAACCTCCTGAATGTGCTCTGTTTTGTAATCTATTCAACCTTATGATGTATTTATTTATTAAGTACTTTCCAAATAAAATGGCAAAGTGCTTTACATAAAACTAAGGATAAAATAAAAGCAGTCACAGAATAAAAATGTGATTTGGATGCAACATGCATTGAGAAATAACAGCATTAAGTGAATCAAACAATAATGCTGCAAAATGTTAAATCATGAAATGGCCTTTATATAAAAGTTTTAGGAAGGGATTTAAGTTGCAAGGCAGAGCTCCCTAGCCTTGTCATTCCATAGCCGAGAAGCTCTGACAGCAATGCCATGATCAGCCTCCATTCAGGAAGAACCAACAGATTCCAGTTAGGACTCAAAAGTAATCGCTTGTAGTAAAACAGCTTAAAAGAATCAGTAAAATCTTAAAGAATGGTGGCAAGAGAACAATATGGCCCCCAAAAGTCAGCAATACCACAGAACTGAGTAGATGGCACACGCCTATCTTCATCGACAGCACATCAGTGGAGAGACTCAAGATTAGAAGTTTGGTGTTGGCTCTAAGGTCTTCCAGGCCTTCTACATAAGTAGATGGGTACCCTGCAATGTGAGCAACCCTCTATCCAGGACATACAGTATATGATGCTGAATACTGATACCAGTGTTGTGTTTATAACAGATTCCCTCACTAAAATGTACTTGCAGCACTTACTTTTCCAATACCGTTCCAGTATTGGGACATCTCTACTAAATTTAGTTTTAGACAGTTTTAGACAGTCTGTCATGTAAACGACCTGAGCACAGAAAAGTAGGAGCAAGCTTGTTAATGTGTGCTCTCAAAGTTTAGGTTGGGATTAAATTAAAACCAAGGCTTTGGCTTCAGACCTGACATTGTTGGATAAAGGTGTAAGTGAAGTCTAAAGTTTAAAGTCGCAAATCTAATCCCTAGTTTTCTCGCTAATCGCTATCCCCTCCCGCAGTATTCAGGAGCTGAAGGAGCGAATAAGACAGCGGACCAACTTGCCCCTGGGCCCGAGCATTGACACCCATGGAGAGACCTTCCTGTCCCAAGAGGTGGTGGTCAACCTTCTACAGGAGACACGACATGCCTTTGAAAGATGCAACAAGGTGAAAAACCCCTTTGCCTTCTTCACGGGAGTCTTCTGTATTTTTGTCACAGGAAATAGAATAGACAAAAAACACTGGCCGAGTAGTAGTACAAGTCTCTATTTCAGACTCAGCCTGAAGAAGAGCTGTGTGCTCCAAACGTCACAGTTAATTCTGTTCCATTAAAAAAAGCATCTGTTGGCCCGAACTTGCCTAGCATCCCGGGCAGCTACTGTAGGCTGGATACCAGCATAACAGTGTGTTGTGGGAATCTCAACAACCTTTGTTGCTGATCTTTTTCCCATCTCTTTCTCCGTTTCTGTGAGGCTACTATATGTATCTATCAATAAATTGCAAGAATCACCATAATAACAAATTGCATTGGCATTCTGTTTTCCTTTTGCTGTGAGCCAGTTGTCAGATCCTGCAGACTTGCCCAAGAATGCCTTCTCCATCTTCCTGCTATTGGTGGAGCACCTGTGTATGGAACACATCGACTACGCCCTGGAGATTGGCCTCTCTGGTATGTCTATCTCACAGGGTACAGAGCCATGGTGACTATTTTAACTCTTACGCTCTCAAGAGTGTAAACATGAACCAACAGCAAGTGGCTGTTGGTTGGTATTGAACCAAGTTCAATAATAAACGGTCAGCATTTATTTAGCACCTTTTTTCCAAAGCGCTATACAATGTACCATATGTATGGAGTCAATATACAGAGCAGTTAAGTCTTGCTCACGGACTCTTCGATAGGATGCCAGGAGTAGCTGGGATCAAACCCTGAACCCAGCAGTTCTTTGATTCTCGTACAAAAGCTAATGCCCCACTCTGTTAATCCACCTTTTTGTGTACGCTAATCATTCATCCTGTTCCTCTTGCTTTGAACTACAGCTATCCCCTCAGCAGATGCCAGGAACGCCAACCTGTACTTCCTGGATGTGGTCCAGCAGGCCAACACGATCTTCCACCTGTTCGACAAGCAGTTCAACGACCACCTTATGCCTCTCATAAGGTCAGATCATCCAAATCAGTGCTTCCTGCTGGAAGTTGTTAGCTCCTCACCTAGATTTGTTTTTGTTTTTTTTACAGTCTAAAGTAGGAACATTTTTCACTCCACAGCTCTTCCCCCAAGTTGGCAGAGTGTCTGCACAAGAAGAAAGAGGTGATCGAACAAATGGAAGTCAAACTGGATACAGGCATTGACAGGTCAGTTTATAATTTTTATAACATTTTTATAACAGTTTGTTATTATTATTAGTTTTATAAATTCCTCCATGCGAGTTCTATACATGGCACATGTCTGTTTAAAGAGCTTCCAATTATAAAGGATGAAAATAATGGAAGCTGCAGTGATGTTTTATTTAACTTATGGCCTTTTTACTATCATAGGATAGAAACAAAACAACATAGGAAGGCCAGTTCTGATGCAGTTTTTATTGATTTTTTTATTTATTTATTTTTATACGTTCATTATGGCTCTTTTATATAACTTCTAGGGGCTCAAGTGTTATCATGCATTATATTGGAAATGTGCCCTTCTGTTTCAGCATTTATATGTAGACAAGTTATTGTGGCCACTATACTAGTTCATATTCTCTATACATCCACCCAGAACAATTAACTGCATGGTGGGCCAGATGAAGTATATCCTGACAACAGAGCAGAAGAAGACTGACTTCAGGCCAGAGGATGAGAACAACGTCATGATCCAGTACACTACAGTAAGGGAATGCGAACTCATATCTACTACTGTGACTGGGCTCACAGGCAAAACTAAACAAATGAGAAGTCAAGGTGCGCATCACAACAACCTGCGCACCTTGGAAGAGTGGGCTTTTAAAAATGTGGCCAGAGTTGGCAAAAGGTATCGGGTACTCTTGTCCATAATCCTTCTGCCAACCCCATGCTGGCCACTCGGTGTGGCAGTTCTTGTATCCTTTATTTTCGTTTTCGTGAGAATAAGGATGGAAATCAGTTTAGGGTTAGGCATAGTTTTATTGGCGTTAACTTTTGTAATTTAGCCATGGCTGACAAGTTCCCCAAGATGTATCCTGTTGAATGTCAATAAAACACAGTGCTGCCCAAATATGCTTTGGTTTGTTGCATTGAGCATCCAATGATCTGCTCATGTCAAATGTGTGCGAGCTATGGAAATTATATCCAAAGCGCCCTCCTGATCATAAAATGCAGTGTATACACTGGACTAATGTCCGTTGCCAACCGAAAATGCTAATAAACTGCTTACATTTTGGGAAAGTGGAAAAAATGTTGTCATTTTGTGCATGTCCAAATCTTCAATGCCCAATTGCCCATATGCCAGTTGAGATCAGTTGGCCAACCTGCTAAAAAAGCATTCAGGACACTGACAGTGACTCACTGACAGACAGTTTCTTCCCCATCGCCATACGAACACCAAACTCTTTCAGCACCCCACTCACCCTTCCCATTTCCTGTAGTTGAATGGCTGACTTTGTTATGTTTATTGTATTTTTTGTTTATGTGGGTGTTGTATTTTATTTTTGAAATCAGAGCTCACAAAAAAACTGTACTGAGAGATGCCCTATATGTAGGATTGTCTTCACAGGCAATGAGTGCCCTCTCTTCCAAATTATTCTTTTCTGTGCTAACTTTTGTTGGTGCCAACTCTGTCTTACTACAGTGCCCAGTCTTTAAAAAAAATAAAAAATAAATAAAGGTTCCCAGATTTCCCTGTTGCCCACCTTTGCTGTACTCAGCACTTCTCTGCAGTACATGTTTTCTCCAGTTAGTTAAATCTTGGCCACTGGTTACTTACAATTCTAATCCACTATGTAGTGAAATTGAAAATGAAACTTTATGTTCCCAGTCATTCTCCAGTACCCACACAAAATTACAAATAGAGTACTGTGTGTGTAACATGTGTTTGTGTGCACACATCTTTTTTTGCAAATCTTTGCCTATTATCTTTGCAAAATGCTGACACTGTGTTAAATAATTATCATGATGATTATGTTACGTGCCCCCCTCCCCCCTTTCTGCAGGCGTGCTCCAAGGTGTGTGTGTACGTTAGCCGGCAGGTGGAGCGCGTGCGGAAGTCCATGGACGGGAAGAACGTGGACACGGTGCTGATGGAGCTGGGCGTGCGCTTCCACAGGCTAATTCACGAGCACCTACAGCAGTACAGCTACAGCTCCATGGGAGGCATGCTGGCCATCTGCGACGTGGCCGAATACCGACGATGCGCCAAGGACTTCAAGGTGCGGGGGGTGGGGTGGGAGGGGGGGTGTCGACTTCTATGAATGTGCAAAGCACATAGAGCACACGTCAAACCATTGCCAAATTCTTAAACAAAACAAAAAAGACGACACAACAAAACATTGTAAGTCCAGGGGAGAGTTCTATAGAGTTCTGATTTATAGATGAGGCTTCAAATTATTTCAATCATAATTAGCTTATTAATTAATTTAAAGGTCTCTTGTCTAGAATATCTCGTGCTAAACCTTGTCCCCTGCCTATTTCCTATCGTTTCAAAATTCTATGGAAGAACAAATCCACTCCATAGTATGTTTAAGAAATATCACCTGCTTATAAAAGGAGTGTCTTGACCTTCTATACATAATTTTGGTATTAAATATTACAAAAATATATATTTTTTTTAGATTTCATATTGTTGGCTGCCAAACATATTCCATCTTTTGTGTGTTTGTGTGCGTGTGCACACAAACACAAACAACCCATGGGTTATTTGCTAACCCATGGGTCCCTCTTTTAATATTTCTATATTTATTCGTTCGTGTTTATTAAAGAGCTGGAGAGACATGGACACCCATGTTTCTGAACAAACACTGGCAATAATTACCAACAACAAACAAACCAAAATAAAAATCACTTATTAAATAGAATTTAATGGTTAAAACAACAATATTGTAAAAAAAAAATCAATCTCAAGTCTATATTGTCATTGCAATGATTGCTAAACAAGAAATTATGACATTGATGTTGATGGGACGGAAGCTTTCGGCCCATATGGAAGTTTTCAAAGTTTTGCTCATGTTGTATCTGTCCCAACAGGTGCCTCTGGTGCTGCAGCTGTTCGACACGCTCCACGCTCTCTGCAACCTCCTGGTGGTCGCCCCAGACAACCTGAAGCAGGTCTGCTCGGGCGAGCAGCTGACCAACCTGGACCGGAACCTCTTGCACGCCTTCGTCCAGCTGAGAGTGGACTACCGGTCGGCCCGACTGGGTCGCCACTTCAGTTAATGACCGACTCAGCCGTCCCGCTGCCCCTCCGTCCAATCACGTCGCTGCCCGCCGTGCTCTCAGACAATGCACCTCAGAGCTCTTTTCCCCCCGCTTCAGAGCGTTATTTCATTTTGGATTGCCTCTCAGGCATATGGAATTTTTCCAGGATTTGCTTTGTCCATCCAACGAGACAAAGGCTGCAGCTTCCTTCGATCTGGGATTTGTGCATTTTTTTATGTCTAATGTCTATGGACTGAACTTTATTTGTTTTTAAATACTAATCCAACACCAATCCACAGGGTTATAATTTGACCTACTATCTGCAAGCGGGCAAATTTCATATCTGTGCTTTTGCCTGTGACACACAAAGAAACAGACTTGTTGTTTTGATTGTGCCAAATATATATATATATAAACAAATCTTAAAATGTGGTTGCACTTGTGCACTAGAACGGACTGCAAAGCTGCTGCAAAAGGAAGGTTATGACTGTTGTCGTTGGGACAGCCACAGACTGTAGACATCTCAGCCGAGCATGAGATAAGACACATGACCACCTCTTTAACCCTCGACCTCTGACTTCAGAGCGGAGTCGGGAGAGGTCACCGTCACTACAGAGAACTGTGATGTGAGCCATAAGCAGGTCTGAGAACCCCCTTTGGGAGATTTGGGTGGTCCCAAATTAGCCTGAGATGTCTGGTGTGACGGGTCAGTGAACATCTGTCACTGTAATTGCACAGATCAACACCTGCTCATCCAGCGGTGCACCGCACTCCCATGTCCTCCATTGTCGACCGGGTCGGCGTCGTTTCTGGGTCAGAGCTCGCTGAAATGCCGCCGTCTGCTGATTAAGGAATCAAACTTGTGTGGAGTTCTTCACACAGGGATTATTGAAGGCTCACTGTCACCGTCTCTGTTCTCAGCATGGAGACCATTCATTTGCCTGAAACCGCGTGCTATGCTAACCTGTTCCCAGTGTACCGCTGTTTACCTTAATCAATGACTCATTAAAAAGATGTGATTCATCACGGTACCTTTTTTTTTAATTTTTTTTTTTTATCTTATCCCTCTCCCTTTAGCAAACTGCCGTGTGATCCGGAAATTGAAAAAGTTCTGCCGCGCTCCCTGGGCGAGTGTCACTTTCAAAGTGAGACGAAACGGGCAACTTCCTTTTCTATGGAAGTCATCAAGTATTCATAGGAATTCTTGCCACCAGAGTAAAGTTCTTTGTGAGTCTTCAGGAAGTGAACAGAGCGGAGGGGATTAGATATCTACTGGTTGATGAAATGTGTGCAGTAGTCATGGACTGAGGCGAGCTGGGGAGATAGAGACGGCTGAGAGCTCCGCTTCAGCTCCGGCTGGCTGCTGTTGTGTAGAAGGTACACACGGCACTGTGCAAAGTCAAACAACATAATTAATTAGGCTAATATTAATATTATCAATGGCACATAAATTCAATTCTACCAGCCCTAATCACGACTGGATAGCTTGTAAAAAATATTTTGTTAGGCCCTGATGCAAACACTGGGTCTTTTCCAAACATTTGAAAACTATTTGTTTTTGCCGTGATTAATGTGTGCAGCGCAGGAAGGGGCTTGGTTAGGCGAGGCCCGGCCAGGGACGATAACTGGTGTTGAGACGAAGGCAGAGGCACAGCCTGGCCCCAGGGACTCCCAGCCCAGGCAGATGGAAGAGGGGGAGGTATGTGGTGTTTTGCGGGGGGTGTTTGAGCAGGTGGAGGGGATTAGTAATACTGTCAACACTGGATAGCTGGATAAGACTGTCCTCTCTTACTCGTCTGCCCCAACACAGTTGAGCGGCTCTTTCATATACACATTCAAACGTGTAATGACACACACACACACACACACACACACACACACACGCATCATCTAGCTGGAGAGGAGAAGCGAACTTGTCTGGGGGTTGAAATTTCTGCTGCTGTTTATGTTTCACAATATTCTGTTTGTCTGTAAGGCAAAAGTACCAGGCACCAACCTTTGAGTACTATATTAATTAATTATCATGTACGTCCTCACAACACCTTCAGTACCGTAATATAATTAGTCATGAACCTATGAAAGACTTGTGCAACGAGACTGTGCTGAAGCAAGTCTAGTCTAGGTTGCCTTGCTAATCCTGCATGTGCCTTTTAGTCTAGTGAGTATTGTGGTGTTAAACATTATCATTACAAAATCCTCACTCACAGATTGGTATTGTAGGCACCTGTTTCTCTGTCTACATGATGTAGGCTGCGGTTTTACAGTGTAAAAGCCACACAAATAAAATGCTGTTTGAGTCTGATTTACCGGTATACAAAGTATAAATCACAACAAGGTTTTTGATCTATATTAGATATTTGGTGCCTGATAGAAGCATAGGATTAGTACTATTTGTCTCCACCGTAAGGTGGTGACTATGTTTTGCCCCCTGTCCGTCTGTCTGCGCATGCGTCCGTCCGTCCATACGGATGTTAGGTCACCCGCAGGGTGACGTAATAGTCTTCACCCTAACCGGCACAGGTCACCGCATTACAGTAGTCACCACCAGTGACTACTACGTCACCCTGTGAGTGTGACGTAACAGTTACCCTGTGGGGGTGACTGTTGCCCTCACAGGGTGATTGTGACGCGAGCCGGTGGAGACCTGCGCCCCAAAGGGGCAGATCTCGTTTATATTATTTTGCCATGTTTTTCTTTTCTTCATGCTTAATGTAAGACAAATCGCTCTCGATTAAGAGCAACTACTAAATGCCTAAATTGCATCAGTTGGTCAACTACAGTTTGTTGATTGCTTAATGCTTACAAGCTGTGACACAAAAATAGTAAAAAAAAAAAAAAAAAAAAAAGAATCTACTGAGCACAGTGAGCAGAGCACCAATTTCACCATATTCCATTCAGTGTTCCTCTCTGCCTTCCATCCCCACTTGTTGAGCCGTCTGTCTGCCTGCCTGAACTCCCCTACAACAGATTACCAAGCATCATTTCCTGTTTGTCCACTCTTTCTACAAAACCTACAAGTCCTCCACCATCCCACAAATCCCTGCTTTCGGCACATCACGCCCCCTGACTAGGCCGGCCCTCCCTCCGCCTCCTGGAGCACTGACAATAAAGCATTACAGCAGTCAATCCATGTCAACAACAGCTTTGCTTAATTCCTGCTAAACACGTTTAAGCTAACACAGAGGAAGTGAGAGGACGCTGGCGTGCCGCTTGTTTCGCCGCTTCTCCTTCCTAATCTTAGCATAGTTTAAGCTCTTTATCGTTTGTTTTTGGAGTTTTCATGTGCTAGTTCTACCACACTTCGGCTTTTCTCTGCCTCGCCTCAGTTTTTTGGATTACTCATCACAGACATAAGCAGGCGTTTTGTTCAACTTACCGGTTCCATTGACTCGGCTACTACCAACTGGACTATTACTGCCACCGTTAGCTTCTCTCCCAGGAGCTCGGACTGTCACTCCAGCGTCTCGATCAGCTGGCGGCCTTAGGGCTAGCTGGCGATCGGATCACCTCGACTGGACAGCGTTCTGGTCAGTCGGCGGCTTTAGGGCT
Source organism: Benthosema pterotum (assembly GCA_039105355.1). Taxonomy (NCBI): domain Eukaryota; kingdom Metazoa; phylum Chordata; class Actinopteri; order Myctophiformes; family Myctophidae; genus Benthosema; species Benthosema pterotum. Next base: position 33,566,480 of record CM076980.1, on the reverse strand, counting down.
AGCCGGCGACCTCCTCGTCTGGACAGCTAGTTAGTCGGCGGCTTCAGGGCTAGCCGGCAGCTAGCAACGGCAGTACAGTTTCCCCCGTCAGCCAGTGGACCCTGTAAACCCGGACCCCCCTGGCCAGCGGTGGCACTAGGACAGCCTCTCCACTGTCCTGGAACTGCTTCCCCGCTGGCTAGGACGACCACTCACTGCTGCCTTCAGGCTAGCTCCAGTCACAGCTAGCAGCAGCAGCAGCAGCTTCATCTTCAACAACAACAACAACAACAACTCCATTCACAGCCGTCGCGGCGCTCTCTTCCTCCTCCTCCTCCTCCTCCTCTTCCTCGTGATCCACTCTCTCGGTCATGTTGTTGTGGATCGCCTACATCGTTCCGTTGAGCCTGTCGATCCATCCCTGGCCATCAAGTGTGCAGCCGGTGGCTTACGATCTCAGGCTAACATCCTCCACTGTCAGCAGCAGCATTGTCGGCATGTGTCTCAAATACTCAGCTCAACAACTTTTCATCCTCAACACTCGCTCCACCGGTCCATCGCACATTATCGCAGCAATAAAACAACATGGATTATCACGCCGACCCAAATACATCCACCGAAGCTCCAGGAGAAAGTTTGTTTACTCCCGGACTGATCAGTGCATTCCATCATTCTGGTCTCGTTCCCGCCCCGCCCCCACTGACGTCACTCACCACAACAACAAACCCCACGTGCGCTCTGCCTTTCTCCGTCCACTGATCAAAGCCCCCCACCCCATTCAGTTCCACCCTTCTCTTAAATTTGCCCTGTTCAACACCCGGTCTCTCAATAAAAAAGGATCAATTCTCAGAGAATTCATAACTGACAACAATATCGATTTCTTCTGTTTAACCGAAACCTGGCAAAAACCAATGGAATACTCACAACTCAACATAACTACACCCCCTGGATACACTTATATTGACAAACCACGTGATGGTCGTGCCGGTGGTGGCATTGCCACAATCTACCGTCAACACCTGAAACCCACACCTATTACCATCACCTCCCCCTCCTCATTTGAGCACCAGTCCTTTAAGCTGCCAGGTCCAAAACCACTTGTCACTGCAGTTATTTACCGACCACCAAAACCCAACTCCGCATTCCTTTCCGATATTTCAGAATTCCTCACCCAACTCTCCGCCATCTCCCCCTCTGTGTTACTTCTGGGCGACTTCAACTTACACGTGGAATCCTCCTCCTGCACAGCTGCTTCTGAATTCTTGGACATTCTGAATTCATTTAACATCACACAGCACGTCGATTTCCCCACCCATAAAAAAGGACACACCCTGGACCTAATATGCACCACCGGAATCACCATAAGCAATCTCACCAGTTTCAACCTCACTGACACACTCTCTGACCATCTAGCCCTCTCCCTGGTCATTGACATCCCCACCCCCCCTCACCAAGCAGCAACGGTCCATATCATTTAGAAATATCAAATCAATCCACCCCCCCTCACTGTCTGCCTTACTGGCCGACACCTTCTCCGGCCATACTCCCAGCTCAAACACTTCCACCACAGACCTGGTAAACAACTACAACAGTGCTCTATCCTCCTGCCTCAATCAACTTGCCCCCATAAAAACCAAGTCTGTCTCCTACACTCACTCCGCCCCCTGGTACAACGATCACCTCCGGCAACTCAAAGCGAAAGGCAGGCAACTGGAACGTCTCTCTAAGAAAACCGGTCTCACTATACACTCTGACATGTTTAACCTCCACCAACAGCAATACCGGGATGCCCTCAATAAAGCTCGTACCTCCCACTACTCTTCCATCATACAATCCGGCAGCAATAACCCCAAGGCACTTTTCTCCACCATCGACAAACTACTTAAACCCATGGACACCACCACCACCACATTCACCACCGCAAAGTGTGAATCATTCCTGTCATTTTTCCAAGAAAAAATCAATATCATTCATTCAGAACTTGCCACCTCCTCTCCTTCCTCCCCCCCTGCCATTGAACTGACCTCCCTCCCACTTTCCTGCCAGCCACTCACCTCCTTTACGGAAATCACCACATCTGACCTCTCCTCCATAATCTCAGGCATGAAGCCCTCCACCAGCATTGTTGACCCTATTCCGTCCTCTTTAGTAATAGCCTGCCTCTCCTCACTCTCATCATTCATCACCAACATAATAAATACCTCTCTGTCCACCGGCTCTGTCCCCCCCGCCCTCAAGCTGGCTGCCATCACCCCCATCCTGAAGAAGCCTGGTCTGGATCCCAACACCCCCAACAACTACCGGCCCATCTCCAATCTCCCCTTCCTGTCCAAAATCCTCGAACGTGCAGTTGCCTGTCAGCTCAAATCCCACCTCAATAACAACAACCTGTATGAAACCTTTCAATCTGGCTTTCGCTCCCATCACAGCACTGAAACAGCTTTACTCAAAGTCACCAACGACATCCTCCGCTCTGCTGACTCCGGTTCACTATCCATCCTCATCCTCCTCGACCTCAGCGCTGCCTTTGACACAATCAATCACTCCATCCTCATTTCACGCCTCCACTCCCTTGGTCTTTCCGGCACCGCCCTCACCTGGATGAAATCATACCTTTCAGATCGTCAACAGTTTATCTCCATCAACAACTGCACCTCCCCTACTGCCCCTGTCATTCACGGTGTTCCCCAAGGTTCCGTGCTTGGCCCCCTGCTCTTCACCATCTACATCCTCCCCCTCGGACAGATTCTCCGCAAACACGGCCTTCTATTCCACTCCTACGCTGACGACACGCAACTATATCTCTCCACCTCAACCATCACGCCAGACACCCACTCCACCCTCACCAACTGCCTTACTGAATTAAAAACCTGGATGCAACAAAACTTTCTCAAACTCAACTGCAATAAATCAGAAATCATTATTATCGGCCCTGACTCCCTCACCCGCTCCACCCAGGATTTCACTCTGAACATCGATGGCTCTGTTGTAAAAACCTCCACCCAAGTCCGCAATTTAGGAGTCATTTTTGACCCTACCCTCTCTTTCCTCCCCCACATCAACCACATCACCAAAACAGCATTCTTCCACCTCAGAAATATCGCCCGTCTCCGCCCCTCTCTGACTCCCTCCGCTGCAGAAACCCTAATCCATGCCTTCATCACTTCCCGACTGGACTATTGCAACAGCATCCTCCATGGCACCACCACTAAAACCCTCAACAAACTGCAATATATACAAAACTCAGCCGCCCGCCTACTCACCTCCACCCGTTCCAGAGATCACATAACACCAGTCCTCCGTGACCTTCACTGGCTCCCCATCAAATACAGAATTGAATTCAAAATACTTACCACCACCTACAAATCACTCAATAACCTGGCCCCCACCTACCTCTCTGCTCTCCTCACAACACATGCCCCATCCCGCTCCCTCAGATCCAGCAACGCTGGCCTTCTTGTGGTTCCCAAAAACGTAAAAAAGAAAACCTGGGGCGACAGGGCCTTTTCTGTGGCCGCCCCCACCCTCTGGAATGCACTCCCCAAATCTATTCGTGATGCTCCCACACTCACCACATTCAAATCCGGTCTGAAGACCCACCTCTTCAGATCTGCTTTTGATAGCTGACGTGTCAAAGAACATGCCATATGCTTCGTTTTAATTGTTTTATTGCTTTTAATGTTTTCTAATAAAGTTGCCCCCCCCCCCCCCCCCCCCCACACACACACACACACACCTACACACATTCATGTAAGGCGTCTTTGAGTATCCTGAAAAGCGCCATATAAGTGTCAGATATTATTATTATTATTATTAAATCTTCACCTAATGATGCATAATGATCAGCACTTGCTCTTTAGTCTGCCGGTGGCTTGTATCAATTTCAGTGGTTTATTTTACCCGCCGCCATTAGATAGATGACTCAGGTGGTCTGGCTACACCAGCCGGCTTTGGAGCACTTAACAATGCCCTTCCATTTCAATTAGTAGTAATTATTATCGCTGCCATTGAGGAGTGCTTTGTATTCATGATGCAGTTGAGTTTCTGGTCATTTTGCATCTGTGTTGCAAAATGACGTTAATTTCACTAATTCACTTTGTGTGATGCAGCGGTTGCCCTAGCCGTGACCTCTTGCCCATATCATGTCGGGGCCAAAATGGCACAGGTGCCATGCCACCTTTGGTCTTCTTGGGCAGCCGGGAGCTACGCTGAGCAGGATGCAAACGGTGCCAGCTCTGACTCTCTCCTCCTCCAGGGCCACAGTTTCACATTACGAAAGTCTGGTGGTCTATTGGGGCTAAACGGAGTCCATCCCCTTGATTCAAAATGATGGTGGCTAAACCGATGGTGCTGCTCGTGTTCCTCCCCTGTCCCTTCTCTCCCATTAAAAAAAAACTATTAATACACTGCCATTGCGGAGCGTTTTCCGGAGCCGTTTCCTGGCGCCGTGCCTCTGCCATGTTCACTCTTGGCCGGGCTGGTCTGTTTGACTGCTCCACGGGAACAGACTGGCACTCTAGCTGAGGACTCCGGGGCCTGCACATGCAACCTACTAAACATGTCTGTGTGTGTGAGAGAGAGAGGAATCGGACTGCTTCCTCCTCACAAGAAATCACACGGTATGTTTAGTGTGCCGCCTTGCAGTACATGAGTGCAACACTTTCTTTGTTTATATTATATAGATGAGTGCTCTCACACACTTAAACATACTATACACAACAGCACACACACACGCTGCTAAATGGACAGATTCAGCACATACACAATATACCTAAAAGTAGTGAGTGTATATAAAAATATATTGTGGATGGTCACAACAACAAAGTCTAGTAGAGCAAGAAACTAGGGATTAACCACTTCCAACCTGGCATGTCATGTCATTTTAGGCAACATTCTGTTCATTTGGAAGTGGTGCTGAACACTGACAGGGAAAAACATCCATTACATCTAGGGATGTCTGATATTATCAACCGATATGCTGTATGCATAAACATAACTTTGGTTTTATAAAATTTGTCTTTATTTGGAAAAACTTACATTTATGAATGCATCCAATAAAATTAGACACAATGTGTTAATTCCACAGCCAAAAAAGTCAAAGACAAAAAGTCTATTTTGGGACATCCTTAGTAAATGTCAGCTCATTGGCCACATACACCGATTTGTTCCTACATAGTAGTGGGGGTGTCAGGGGACAGGCTATGGAAAAAAAATGCTGAGCTACAAGCTCACAATGTGTCATCTTGTGAAGCTTTCCGATGATTGTACATTAGCTATTTTAGAAACAATTTACATTAAAAATCTGTTATGGACAGTTAATGGCATAGACACTCAATTTTCAGATGGAAATCCGTTTACATTTCAATCCGGGAGGTCCTTGACATACATGAAAATGTTTGATAATCGCTAATGTGGAGCCAGAGAGTGTGACGTAAGGGGTAAAATGGCCATCATGTGAAAATGGTCAGTGGCCCGTCTAACCCACTGATGTTGAGCCAAGCCTTGCATGCTTACCAGGGAGAAACAAATGAGCTCTCTCTCTCTCTCTCTCTCTCTCTCTCTCTCTCTCTCTCTCTCTCTCTCTCTCTCTCTCTCTCTCTCTCTCTCTCTCTCTCTCTCTCTCTCTCTCTCTCTCTCTCTCTCTCTCTCTCTCTCTCTCTCTCTCTCTCTCTCTCTCTCTCTCTCTCTCTGCTGAAGATGAAACACTACATCACCAAAGCATGTGCATTTGTCTAATCAAGCTTCAGCCTCCGGCTGCATTGAATGTAAATGAATGTGCGTGCACACCACGCACGCATGTGTTTACGTGCGTGTGTTCACTTGTGTTGTGTGTGTCAGCCTCCCACTGGCTGGTTTGCTCGATGATGATGACACTCTGCAGAGAGCGTAGGACACAAGTAGGGGGCACTAGTGTTCCAGTGATGCTGTCGTCCCCCGCGGAGCCTTCTCTTCCTTACAGTTCCTCACAATGGGGCTCTGCCTGAGGGAGGCAGGGATGGGGGGGGTGCTTTTTTAGGTCTGTGAGCCCATATCCCTTAATCCTCAGCCATGATTGACAATCATGATTTAGGGTATATGGTGTCCCATTCTAATCCACGAGCAATGATTTCATTTGCATACCTACCGTGCGTGGCCTCATTTTTTGCAGGAAACGGCTGCCTTTGTAAGTGATACAGAGAGAGAGAGGGAGAGAGAGAACTGAAGAGTGTGCGTGCAACGAGAATAATGGCTAAATTTATGCGTAAAACTGCCAGATCCCCAAGCTCACAAGAAGTCGCAGCCGCGATGCTGTGTGATTTTGTAAATCGGCTACTTTTGGTGCGCAACACCGCAGAGCGACGAAGTCTGAATCAGGATTTAAGAAGGAAAGACAGAATCCAGAAAAAAAATGTTTTGTTTGTTTTTCTTCAAAAGGAAGATGATGGCTCTATACCTATGCAAACCTTCTCTATACGCAGTAGAATTGTGTCCGTTTCACCTTGAGAGTAAAAAAAAAAGACTAGGTCCATTTTTACACTCAAGTTAAACACTCAAGATTTTGCTTGTCCTCTTGACACTTTGACACAGATTCTCATAAACAGGCAAGCGTGCCCGCTCGCACACAACCATTTTGTATGCACGCGTATACGCAAATCAATGCAAACAAACTCTCGAGCACAAAGCAAGTGTATGCAGAAATGCAGTGAAACAAGACATGCATCGTAGACAGACGCGGGGAGGAACACACAGAGATGCTCCCTCACACGTTGCAAAACTAAATTGGTATTTGCTCATTTTATATCCAAGTCGGGCTTAATTATAATCATGGGAGTTTGGGGAGTTACCGTATAATCTCTAGGAGGTATTAAGAATTACCCAGAGCACGCCACAGCAAAAAGAGACAAATAAAAAAAAAAAAAAATACGTACAATTATTTCCCAGTCATAACACCCAAGGGAGGTCTGAGTCAAATAATGTTTCCTGTTTGCTGTGCCCGCAGAGAGCGCTCATCCATCCCCGTTCATCTACCGTGGAAGTGGGTCAGCCGGGTCACACACGGAGAGGTAAAGAACTACTATGTAAACCAGGGGTTTTCATTTACAGGGGCGGATCTAGGCATGGCATGGGCAACCTGCGTGAAGTTAGCACGCCATGACGCAGGTGGATGGGCATGGGGGGGCATGCCCCCCTAAATGCCCAGCCTGCCCCACCAAACATGATGGCATGCAAAAACAATCCAAGATATTTAAAATTAAAGTGCTTCTATTTAAAATGATTTGAAACATTACTACTGACTACTAACTAATGACAGCTATGGCACCACTAAACCAATAGCATTTCGTCATTGAAAACATGCTGTGTGTCTGTTGCAACTTCAACAACAACAACTTATTATTGATGTTTTACTTGCCTAATAAAAGTCCTGTACCGAAAATGGTATGGGTGTGGCGATGAAGCCGTCCCCATACCATTTTCTCCTCCCCCCAAATGGGAAATGGTAGATCCACCCCTGGTTTTCAACCACTTTCATACCAGGGCCCACTAATTGTGCTGCATTTTAGCCACAGACCACCAGTGATTGACTCATGATGTTGAGTTTAGTCTCTCGATTCTGGACCCAAAACTAATTGGATTTTCAAGTTTGTTTCCACAATTTAGACAACTGGCCAAATGTTAAAAAAGTAACAATTTGTCTACATTTTCTAATTGTGTAGATTCTTGAAAATGAAGTAGCCTAATTCAGATGTTCAAATATAATTTAACTCTTGAGAGCGAAAAACGAAACAGGTCCATTTGGTCTCATTTTACGATCTCAAGAGTTACAGATACTGTATATAAGGGTCAATTTGGTTACCAACTGTCCATCATTTAGCTGGGGGCCACCTGGAATCCTCTCAAGGACCACTGGTGGTCCATGGACCACTGGTTCAAGACCACTGATCTAAACGATAACTTTTGTGTTCTATCAAGGGGATCATCATGTGTGTGTGTGTGTGTGTGTGTGTGTGTATGTGTGTGTGTGTGTGTGTGTGTGCGTGTGTGCGCGCGTGCGTGTGCATATGTGTGTGTGTGTGTGTGTGTGTGTGTGTGTGTGTGTGTGTGTGTGTGTGTGTGTGTGTGTGCGCGCGCGCATACATGCATAATGATTATATCTAAGTAACTAAATTTGGAATGGCATTCTCATTTTTAGCTTACTCTTATTGCAATTACTTGTATAAATATAATAGCATCATATAGTATTTGGAATTACAGAAAAAAAATCACAGTTGGCAGCATGAACACATAATGTAACATAATGTAATGAACACATAACGCCAAAGACTTCACACGGCAGTCATTAGTGATCAATGCTTCAAATTGTTCACATAGGCCTATAGTGTTATCGTTCCTTCGTACAACAAAGGTGCTATTCAACATGTAAATGTCACAAGGTCATAATCCCCCTTTATCTCCATGGAATCCCTGAGACAAAGATACTCAGGTTATCAAGTGCTTACAGTAGAGGGAGTAGATGGCAATGATTTCCCTATGCTGCCTTGAGTGATCATTATTTATCCATCCATCTATTCTGACGATGACTGACTGAGCCAGGTCTGGTCCCTGCAACAGAAAACCTCCCCTTGGAGCGCTAACAATCGGATAATCTCCACTTATCTCTTAGTGCTTTAATATGGTAGATTTGCAAGCCCACAGCCTGTTGTATGACACGTTGTGAGCTTGTAGATCAGACATTTTTGGATGTTTGAGAACAATTTATAACATTTATATATAACTATATTTTTTGTGTAATACAATAATAAACAAATATACATATATAGAACATGGAAAGTGCTTGGATCAGGCAAAAACACATTCAGATTCTGACCTATTTCCAAAGCAATTTCACATTAATAGGCTACATTGAAACCCCTTCTTTGCAATCAAAGATGCAATGCCATGCTTTTGGTATACCAAAAGTACATACAGTACAGTACTCCAATAGTCCCCTGGCGTGATTCTGATGTAGATCGGCTTAGTTGCACCATAAAATGTTTTTCAAGATAATGAAAATAGGCAAAGAATGCCTCATCGGCTCAGGCACCCTGGACCAACAGCCTTTACTGTATGACACTCATCTGTCTCTCCCTATGTCAGTTACTGTCTGTCCCTCGATAAAAAAATGAAAATTAAGGCGAAAGCCCAAACAAACGACAGGGGAGAAGGGGTACCGCGCAAATAGGGCACTTTGACTCAAAAGAACCACTCGAAAACATTTTGTGACCCTAAACCCCTCCCCAATTATCATACAGCAGCTGTGGGCGAGGCTTAAAGGGATAGTCCACTTTCAAAAAACTTTTGGTCATTTTATGGTCTACTCAGTCTCATGTGAACACACCAGACAGTTTTTAAGTTACTCTTTTCAGTATTTGGATATTTGATTTTCATTTTAGCAACTCCAACTCCTTACAAACCCATTATAACTTAAAACTCCATTTTAACCATGACAGATTATTTGAAAACAACCCATTTTTTCTGGTGACTGATATTGTCCTCTTTATACGTGAGAGGGCCGGGGAATTTCATTTATTGATTTCATTTATTTTTAAAATATTGTTTTATTCATTTGGGTGGGTATGCCCAAATATGAAGTCAGCTACATTTTCCAAAACAATATTTTAAAAATAAATGAAAACTGTAAATGAAATTCCATGGCCCTCTCACGTATTAGGAAGACAATATCAGTCACCAGAAAAAAGATGGGGTTATTTCAAATAATCTGTCATGGTTAAAATGGAGTTTTAAGTTGTAATGGGTTTGTATAGGAAGGAGCTGGAGGCGCTAAAATATATCTAAATACTGAAAGGAGTAACTTAAAAACTGTCTGGTGTGTTCACATGAGACTGAGTAGACCATGAAATGACCAAAAGTTTTTTGAAAGTGGAATATCTTTTTTTTTTTTTTAATATATATATATATATATTTTTTATCCCACGATTTTGTAACCCATTTTTTCACCCAGTGCCAATTCCTAATGTGATCCTGGGCTCTACACATCCTCCGCCAACCTGGGGAGGCAGCGGACTGGCCTCATGCTTCCTTCAATGCATGAGGAGTCCAAGCTGCCTTCTTTTCACCTGACAGGGGGGAGTTTCCCTGGTTGGACATAGCGCGTGGAAGGAACACGTTATTCCAACCAGTTCCTGTCCCCTCCATCAGGCGCCCCGGCTGGCCAGGGGGAGGTAGTTTAGAGTCCAGGATTACAGCATGTTTTTGTGAGGGTATCTACCCTAGGAGACACGGGGAGAACATGCAAACTCCACACAGAAAGGCCCTTTCATCAACCCCGCCTCGGGTATGGGCACTGATGACGCGGAGGAGCAGACACGCCGCCAGCACCCACAGCAGCGCCCCTAGCGGGAATCGAACCCAGGACCTTCTAGCTGTGAGGCGACAGCACTAACCACTGTGCCACCGTGCCCCCCGTGGAATATCCTTTTAAGTTCTGGTGTGTGGTGCTATAGGTGAAAAGAAAACCAGATATACTTATTAATGAACTGGTGGGTACGGCCACATAAAAGCTGAAAACATCACACCACGACATCTTTATGGTAGTACAAGCTGAACATTAAAGGGTCTGTCCAGAGGTGGTCAGTCAACCACAGCCCACACCCGTCCACAGCATAGGTGTGTGTCTGCCTGGTGTCTGCCGAGGGTACAGACCTGACCCGGCCCTGGCATTCAGGCGGTTGGAGAGGTGGTGGTGGTGTGATTAATCATCCCACTTCTACTGCTATAGGCTCTCTGCCTCATGCCATCTCCAATCAAAACTATTTACAAGGCCCGGCCTAATTGATTCCTCTCCCACTCCCTCCCTCTCGCTTTATCTCTTTACCTCCTTAATTTTGTTATTAAGTGTGCGGGAGAGGCAAGAAGAAACCACCTCTTTTCCCCCCTATTTTGAGGAATTATACTCTTGTACTTGATCCAGCTAACAGGATTTTCTTAAATTACTTTATAAAAGACCATCTTTTAACTTTCTTCTTTCTCTGCCGATCCATTCATTAGCAGGTCTGCCTCCAGGCCTGCTCACATCAATTTCTTGGGTTAAAGTTACAAAGTTAGGCAGCTCAGCTCCACGCTCAGGGTGGTTTGTGGATGAGAGGGGGAGGTGACTTGGGGTGGAATAGGGGGTGAATTATTAATTTCTGAAGTATTAGAAAAATAAAGAGATTGAATTAAGAGTATTGGTCCTCTGTTATCCAGCATGGCTGCTAGCCTCAGGGACTTTCTGTGGTGGAGGACATTATGCAAATGATCTCTCTCTCTCTCTCCCTCTCTCTCTCTATTCTCATATCTTCCTCGTTCTCCCTCCTCCCTCATTCAGTCGCTCCTCTCTCTCTCTCCCCCCCCCTTCAGTCCCTCCTCTCTCTCTCTCTCGCTGCCTCTGTTACAGTCTATCCCTGCTCCCGTATAATCTCTCTCTGTGTCATTCTAATCTCCATCAGTCAGTAGAGACAGAAAGAGAATAGTGTCTCCTGACACTAAAGCTCTCTCTCTCTCTCTCTCTCTCTCTCTCTCTCTCTCTCTCTCTCTCTCTCTCTCTCTCTCTCTCTCTCTCTCTCTCTCTCTCAATTGTTGATTCCACCTCCCCTCCAGAAAATTTGAAAGTGAAGGATGCAAGACTTCCAAACGTAGTCATAAAAGGCAGCAGGCGGCAGGTTGTGATATTTGTCAAATAAATACAATAAATACAGACATTAGCAAAAATCAACCAACCTCCTTATTGATCTTTGAATACAACTTCTCCTGAACCAAACCTAGGCAGTGGAACATGTGACACCATGGCTATGGCTGGGGTGGATGGTGGATATTCTCACACGGAGAAGAACTTAAAACAGGTTAACGTCGGGTTAAAGCCATTCCCCCGATTGTACTAATCCATAGAATCAACCCAGAAACCTGATAGGTGAAACTTTGGTCAATATTGATCTTCATTTAGCAAGGGGGGCGTTCCGCAGTAAATAGATCGCTAGTCCTGTTCATTAAGCCTCCATTAGTCGATGAAGGATGGAGCAGGCTGGGTGACGTGAGGGTCTGTGACTGTGTTACGGCAAGGAGGGAGGAAGAGGTGATGGAGAGGAGGTGGCAAGGTAAGGAGTCAGTGACAAGGCTAGTAATCCTACAGCGTGGTGGTCAGGGGTGGATGTAAAATGTCCCATTTGGGGGGGGCAAGAGAACATGTTGGAGGGGCAAGAGAACATGATATGGGGGTGGCTTCATCGCCCATGTCGCTTCGCGCCACGGGCGATGAAGTCGCACCCATACCATTTTCGGTTACAGGACTTTTATTAGTCATAAAGCGTCAATAATAACATCAGTTGTTGTTGAAGTTGCAACAGACACGCAGCATGCATAAAGCTAAAGGTCTGACTCAGAGAGTTTTCTGTTTTCAATGATGAAATGCTGTTGGTTTAGTGGTGCCACAGCTGTAGTTAGTTTGTATAGCAGTAGTAGTGTTTCAAATCATTTTAAATATAAGCACTTTAATTTGAAATATCTTGGGTTGTTTTGCATGCCATCGTGTTTGGTGGGGCAGACTGGGCATTTAGGGGGGCATTGCCCCCCATGCCTATGCCTAGATCCGCCCCTGGTGGTGGTGATGGCTTGGTAGAGGAGGAGGGGGGGTCATAGAGGGGTTCACCGTCGGCGTTCCTGTGCCAGCGGCGTACTGCAGCACTAGACGGCGGAAACAAGACAGGTTTGATGTCGGCAAATATTAGCTCTGTGCAGGACGTGGCTGTATATTGTCTTTGACAAGCTCATTGCATATTCAAAGGCAGATGTTCGCCGTGGCAGAAGATGAGGACAAGGAAGAGGACGGGACGGGCGGTGTGAATGGAAAAGGCCCGGGACGGCGCTGGCGGCGGCGTTGCTCTCGGAGGAGCAAGTAATTGGCCCCTCGGCGGTGACAGAGAGGGAGAGAAAAGAGAGACGCTCGTATATACACACAACCCCCGTGGCAGCACCCCCCCCCTGTGCCCGTCTCTCTGTGTCTCTCTCGCTCTGAGATCTGATAAAGGTAAACGTGTAGCAAATTTGTCATTTGATGAGGGAGGATTTCCACAAACAGAGCTGACATGATGAGGCTGTGATCTGCCTGTATGAGACTCAGCAGGGGCCCAGGCAGGCAGAGATCTCAATCCGCCCCTCTGTCCCCCTTCCCCCTCCCCTTCCCCTCCCCCTCCCCGCCTCTGTCTCTCGCTCGCACACAGTCCCCACACATGTACACACTTGGCTGTGTGTGTGTGTGTGCGCACACAGAGACTCAGCCTCGGTAATTGCCGCCTGCCATCCGTATCTCGTCTCCTTCTCCATCTCGGAGTCCCTCGCTCCGGTGCCATGTACTGTATCTCTCCTCCTCAGAGACGGTATACTCTCTTTCTCTGTTCTTTCCTTCCTTTTTTTTCTCCACCTCCCCACCGTCGATTTCTTTTTTAAAAGGCCCCGGCCCTTGCCTCCCCTCTCCTCCTCCTCCTCAACATCACACTCCATTCCTGACTTCTTGCACTTATCTCCGGACGTCACGCCGGCAGGCTGTTCAATTATCCACACTCACCTATACAGTATAGCCCCCTCCTCACTTCTCACCCACACAGGACATGAGTCAAATATTCCCAGCGCCGTATCGGCGAGTTAAAGGGGTTCATGGTAAAAAAAAAAGAAAAGACGAGTGATGGGGATTCGGCATGTGCACTGCAGTCGATAACGGCCTAAGTGATATAATACAGGGACTTAAGTATGGGGAGGACCGACTTCAATGAAACCTTGTGACGATGGTGGCTTATCAAGGTCCTTTGGAAATCAATCAGAGGTTGATCTACCAGCATCGCTCCTCCACGGAGATTATGAGCATGCTCTTTTAAAGTGATCACGGGACTCTCTTTAGTGTCGTCAAAAAGAAGAAGAAAAAAAAGAACAACACATCCATCTCATCCTATCCTACTTCACCTAATTACCCTGCACTCCTCTGGTCCACCCCCCCCCCCCCCCCTCTCATCTTAAACGCCGCAGTCTGTCGGCCTCTTCTCTCTGTCCATCTGATCTTAGAGGGAGTCACTGAGTTCCAGTCTCCTTCACTCAGGAGTAATGGTCCTGCCGCTGCCCAGTCCCATGACTTTAATCCCGGGACTGAGGATCCAGCCTGCTGCCCGAAACCCCACCCCACCCCACCCTGCCTCCTCTCCCCCCTCCTCCATGCTGCCTTCTCAATACCCTTCTCTATCAGTGGTTTGGTCCTTGGTAGCATTAACCCTTTACTAACCCTATAACCAACATGTTTTGGAAGCAACTGCCATGTGTGTTTTATTTTATTTTGTTGTATTGCCAACATAAGCACCCTGTGCAAATCAGGTCCAGTACAAAACAGTGTAGCTAATTGCATCTGAGACCATCGCCAAGACTGTAGCCCAGTGTATGCTCTGCACTCACACACACACACACACACACACACACACACACACACACACACACACACACACACACACACACACACACACACACACACACACACACACACACACACACACACACACACACACACACACACACACACTCTCTGTGGGGAGAGGGTCCCCAGACTGTTTATCAAGGCACAGCACCCTGGAACGTCATTAGGGGTGGAAAAAAAGGCTCTGCTGCCTGGGAGAGGTCTGCCATGGCGAGACAGAGAGAGAGAGAGAGAGAGAGAGAGAGAGAGAGAGAGAGAGAGAGAGAGAGAGAGAGAGAGAGGGTTCAGAGGATAGCTGAACTTTGTTAATGGAGTGTTTCTGTGTGCGAGTCACTCAGCTTTGAAAGCCAAGCCCCCCGGGTGAGGACTCTGAAGCGCAGGAATCAGACATGCACAATCAGTTCCACTCCTTAAATCTCCTCTAGAATCATATCTATTTGAACAGCCCTTTCCCTTAATTTATTTCTCTATCAGTCGGTGGGGTTGTGATCCGGGAATAGGAGACGCCACTGAATGGTGAGACGGAGAGAAGGTTTCTTCTCTTTTCTTTCACTTGTGTGTTTCTGGCCCCGGCTCTGATTTTTATTTCTTTTTTTCTTTTTCCTCTCCCTCGTGCATGCTTGTGAATGCGACGACGTGCGCTCCCTTCTGCCTATCAGGGGTGGATCTAGGCATGGGCATGGGGGGGCAGTGCCCCCCTAAATACCCAGTCTGCCCCCCTCCCCAAACACGATGCCATGCAAAACAATCCAAGATATTTCAAATTAAAGTGCTTCTATTTAAAATGATGTGAAACACTACTACTGCTATACTAACTAACTACAGCTGTGTCACCACCACTAAACCAACAGCATTTCATCATTGAAAACAGAAAACTCTCTGAGTCAGACCTTTAGCTTTATGCATGCTTTGTGTCTGTTGCAACTTCAACAACAACTGATGTTATTATTGATGCTTTACTTGACTAATAAAAGTCCTGTAACCGAAAATGGTATGGGTGTGGCTTCACACACGGGCGATGAAGCCGCCCCCATACCATTTTCTCTTGCCCCCTCCCCCAAATGGGACATGTTACATCCGCCCCTGCTGCCTATCTTTCCCCCTCTCTGCCCTTACCATCCATTTAGGCTGCGCCTCTGACTAATTTGCCCATCACGCTCGCTGTCGGGTCGTTTACGGTTGGAGCTGTTTTGACGTGTCTCGCTCGGCTCGCTCTCTTCTCCACACTGGCAACCGTCTCCGCTGTGATTAGGAATATTCCGATAATAGAGGCGAACGTCAACGGCCAAGGCGGCAAGATGGAGTCACTATGTTGGAGAATGTCTTGTTACTCTTTGCATGCACCAGACTGTTTTGCATGCGGGGGAATGTTGTATGAGAGGAATTGTTTAAGGAAATGCATTTTGGAACTTACAACAAAACTGTACAACTGTATTGTCTACAACAGGGATGTCAAACTCAAATACACAACGGGCCAAAACAGAAAAATCGAGGTTTCTGGAGCCGCCAGACTGCATGTGTTTCAATACGCAGACACTGGTCTCAAGCAAATAGCAAAAAAAGTTGAATTCCTTCAAGAATCAATGTCCCCTAATAAAAAGAAAAGAAAAACTCAAAATGCATTATTATCAGTTTCAGGTTCTGATAAATCAATTGAGTTGAGAAAGTAAAACAATGAGTTGCATTCATTTCTTATCATATATACCAGAGGGCCTAATGGTATATTCAAATATCATCCTAAAGATAATGTATTCATGGGCCTGATTTGGCCCCTGGGCCTTGAGTCTGACATAATATGTGGTCTACAACATTTACAGACTGGCAACGGGTCTATTGGTTCGTACTGTAACTATCAATCATTTCGCTGGGACCCACTGGAGGACCCCTGGAGTTCTCCCAACCCCACAATGAGACCCAGTGATTTACCCAGCCATCACAACCCCCCGGGGGGAGTAGTAAGCTGGTCTGCATCCACGGGTCAACGAAGTGTGCCTGTACCTAGCCGTGGCTAGCGTGGCTGTGGGGGGGCGCGCGTGTACACACGTGCCCTCCGTTGGAGGACGTCCATAAGCACGAATAAAGCCACCGGCTCACTCCGGAGGTCACCCACTCCCACAATCCAACCCGTGGAAGAAAAGGCGGCCATTGAAGAATGTGCCGCGCCACCACAGCAAAATCCACCCCCAATCCCCCCACTGGACTCGCCGAGTGATTAGTTGGGGATTAAAATATTTGCTGTGCAAATATCTGCCTTTTCTGTCTGACCAAACGCCATAGTTCAAAGATATAGTGCTTCTCCAACCCTTCTCTTCATGTGACATCTTGAGACCACACCCTTTGTTTCCAATGCCTCCTGTTCATGCGCTGAAGTTTACCGAGGTTTATTGTTAATAGCTTTGATTTAAGATACTATTCACGTGAACCCGTGCTGTATGTAGGCTTATAATGCTGAATAAGCTTGTTCAGCCATATGAAATGTTGAGAATGCTACTGAAAGTAAGTGTTAATGGGTCATGTGCTCCAAACAGCGCTAATAACTGAGGCGCCCAAAAAGGCATAAACACGCAACCTGTGGATTACAAACACGCTCCCATTAGTTGCTCAGAAACATATCACGAGATATTACGTCTCAGGTTGCATACAATACAGGCTATATCTGTGCTTGTGACAGGAATATTACTTAAGCACAAAATCATCCACCAG
The DNA here is from genome assembly GCA_039105355.1 of Benthosema pterotum. Taxonomy (NCBI): domain Eukaryota; kingdom Metazoa; phylum Chordata; class Actinopteri; order Myctophiformes; family Myctophidae; genus Benthosema; species Benthosema pterotum. Next base: position 33,549,331 of record CM076980.1, on the reverse strand, counting down.
CACATTGTGATATACTGTAGTTTGCATCCACCAATTTTTCCCTGTTTAGATCTTATTATGAAAAGACACATTTTCGGGAAGTCATCATCTTATGATAGGGTGTTGGGCGATGCGCAATCATTTCCTGTTCATCATCTGAGGGTAATGGGAGCCACTAGCATTAGCTCCCAGGTACTGAATAAACCTTGTTTTGACAAAAAAGAATCTCGGACATGGAATAGGAGATACAGTTGATTGAAAGAAACAACATAGAAAAGCATATAAAGGCCCAATTGATGCGGAGCGTAACATTTATTAATTATTTTAATTGCCATAGATGGCAGTAAGAGCATTAATTATCAATTGATTGATGAAATGCCAAGAATAAAGAGGGTTTATTTGTCATATACTGTACATGAACAGTAGAAATATACAGTATAAGATATGTTCTGCAAGACGGCTACCAACATCAATATAATCGAAAATCATATAGAATACTGGATTGTAATGATTAATGAAAAGAAAGAGCAGCTAAAGGATGTAAAGATTTTAAAAGTACAGGCACGACACACCACCTTCTGTACAAAAGAACCTTAGCAGAAAGTAAGAGAGTTTGTCTCATTTGTGTCAAATAGTAATAAGTAAAATCTTAACGTTTTGTGTCTCCAGTCGGTCTGTCACTTGGTGCGCAGCTTAATGACATCATAGATAAGTCTACCAGCCACAGGAGAGACATGTTCACGCTAGCAATCAAGGTGGATCAGCCCAGGACGTATTGTATACGTACATATTTAATCCAAGGTGGAATAATACAAGTCCACTTGTGTTATTCTGGATATTGCAGCCAGAAAGTTGTGGAAAAAGAGGGGTGTGTGTGTGTTGGGGGGGGGGTTGTCCTTTACAGTTGTTCCTAGCAAGCCGTTAGGAAAAAAATACTGTTTTCCTTTTAAAGTTTCCATATAAAGTGCTAAATGAAGGGCAGATGAGGGGACGCTGCCAAGTACATTATTGCCCCTCAGGGTCAAGCAACATGCACCCTGGGGTCTTACACCACTCAGCAAATTAAGAGCGGGCTGTGTGGCTGGGGCTTCCACCTTAACAGCCTCTGCATAACAATGCAACCTGCACTGCCACCACCGCGCATTCATCCCAGCTCTATGCCTGGTCTTGTTATTCTTTTATTATGAGGCCAGGCCCGCTAACTCGGGGGGCTAATATTGTTTTGCTTTCCGACAGTCATTTTGGCACAGAGTGTTCTTAATTTCTAGCAGCTCTCTCCCCCTCGCCTCCACCCCCTACCAAACTACCTTTCCCTTTGTGTCCTGCGAGGGTGAGGGCAGACACACGTCGGCGAAAATGCAAAGGTTTAATTACTTTTTCGTTGAATTAATTAAAGAGGAAAAACTGGTTCTTGGGGGAACAAAAGTGAGGCTGGCTGGAGGCAGCGGTCGAGGATGGGCGTGGGGCACAGGGAAAGCGTCATAGCCGCCTGGCAGACACAGGGGATTTAATTTAGAGTGGGTCTCCTGGAGGGTCCGGGGCCTCACACGGACCACGCTGAAGGTTACCTTATTGGTACCAGCCAGGTCCATAGCCATCCATCACTGTCACGCCACCCTTGGACGCCATGGAACACTGGGGCGGGATGGCGTTGATGTGAGTGAGCTGTGGAATCCAATGCACACCATCTGTAAACTTTGTGGGATGGGCGCATCAAGTGGGAACACCACTAGTTTAGACAATTATACCTTATATAGTTAATAGCACAATTAGCCGATCTTCAAGCTCATATTTGTACTACTACATTGACACACTTCGGCTCAGAATCAGATTGACCAGACCATTTATTGCAAAGCTTTTGCATGTTTGTATGGCGGCGTGGCTCTTACTCATGTGATTTCAGACAATCTATGAACTGAGTCATATGTCTGATATCACATTTGATATCTCTGATTATCTGTGCACCGAGGCAAAGCTCTGATATCAACAACCCCCCTGAGCAGAGTCAAGGTACAGTAACCGAAAACAATACAAGACAATAATACATGAGCATCATATCCAGAGCAGACTGACAGGAGACATTACAATATTTATCCAAAATACACAAACCACACGGATACGAACATATCATAGCCCATAGAACACAGTAATCACAGATACCATAACAGAAATAGATACCACAATATGTTACAACTCTTAAATCATGACAGACTCGTTTACAGACTCATGTACTCTGAACTAGCGCCACAGGGAGGAGGACGGGGAGGTGGAGGAAATTTGAACACCGACATCTGAACAACAGGACACAGTGTCAGCTAGCAGGAAGACTGAGGACAGAGTAGTGACTGCTTATAAAGAACACTGATTGAATGTGGGTGTGACTGACTTAGCTGACAGCCAATGAGAGTGAGGGGAGTTGACCTGGAGACTGCTGATTTAAAGAAACAGAATGAGTTACTGATTGAGAATAAGGGGAATTATAATAAACCTTCTGCCCTCCGTGCCTCAATGAACTATCGCTTCGCTGGATTGCAGAAACTGAGGGGCTTTGCAAATACTGTAGCTTTACGCTGAGCCATTTACAGTGGAGTGTGAATTTGCTGTTTGGTGAATTGGTGTGCGACCCAAACCAAGGATTCTGATTCAACATTGTTCTTGTTGGTGAAGAGACACTTGTGTTTGTGTGTATGTTCAGGTTAGAGATCTATTGTTAGATGCTTGTGTGTCTGTGGCGCACCCATGTACTATACGCCACACATCCGTGTTGTTTCTCTGTAAATATTGTGTCCAAATGAGAGAGATGCACACAAAGCGTACATTTTGAACAAAGCCAGACAGCGATGTGTGTTTAGGTATTGCTCTGTTGTTGTTGCATGCAAAAGCTGGGTTGAAATCACAGAGGTGAAGTCAGTGATGTTTCACCGCCACAAAGCAAAGGCGCAAAGGCACTCCCACACACGTCACGGTCTATGACTTGGCCAACTGCACTGCGAACAAAGCTGCACACGTATATAGATTTTAAGGTGTGAGTTGGCTATGCCAACATTCTATCAATCCTTTCACAGTGAGGTTTAAATGGTTAGAATGAGCGATGCATCGATATGGAAGGTCTTTGCCGTTATTGTTAAATCCCTAAATAGTTTTTATTTCCTCCTTGTGCACCAGGGAAACTATACATTTTCAATTCAAGAAATATATGTTTAGAATCTACTGCTTGATAGCCTACAGATGACCAATAACATACACACAACATACCGGTAGTCATTGGAAAATGTAACACCAGGTAAATGTCAGTTTTATTTGCTGATACTGATATTGACAGAGAACAGCAAATATCGGCCAAACCGATATTTGGACCGTTACATCGGTGCAACCTGCATCATTGACTAAAATGAGTCTGCTAAACGTTGTGTTCTGGGATACTCCAGACCTTTACAGATCTTATTGTCTCTCCTACATTGTTAATGTGTGACAGTATGACTCCTGAGTGGAAGTGGCTCTGAAGGTAGTGTTGGTTTGGGAACCAGAAGAAGGTTCCCAATATTGGCTTCTGGATTTGTGTTGAAGGATCCTTGAGTTCTCATTAAACCCCTATCTCTTCCAATGAGCAGGTTGGGGGGACTATGTGAATGGGTATATGTGAAAGAGTGTGCTATACCGAAATACAGACCATTTCCCAGGCGCTCAGTATTAAATAAACACTCAAGATTTTGCTGCGTTTGTTATACCCATTCATTTTGCAAATCTGTGTGTGTGTGCTCTCTCTCTCTCTCCCCCAGTGAAGTGAGATTCCTTTGAGCGTTGTGATAATATACAGAGCCTGCCAGTAGAAGACGACCACGTGATGATGTTGCAGTGTATTTGTTTCCATGTATTTGTGTTTGTGTGCTTATGGCGAAAAAAAAGGGGGGGAAGGGGTGCTTGGATACTACATCCATCCAACTGAGTGTGCATGGCGGCAATATCACCCATTTAGATGTCTCTAATCCTGCAGGAATATGAATTAGGCTGGAATGAATCAGTTCTCAAATGAGTAGGTGTTTTGAGGAAAGCGAGGCGCTGCTGTATCACAGGCTGTAGCCGGTGAACGACGATCCACAATGAAGAACACAAAGAGGAAAATGTGAGAGATCCTGCCAGAATCCACTGCCAACGAGATCTGAGACAATACGTTCAGTAAAACAAACACCATCGAGGCATTGTTATTGACTGAGGATTCTTCTGCTCTTCCTCCTTTTTTGGCTTAATGTGAGCAAAATCTTGTGGCAATATATTGTGTAGATTTTTGCACACGTTTTGAAGTATTTTGTTAGTTTCTTTTAGCTTTTTTTTTTCTTCCTTGTTTTGCTTTTTTTTGTTCAAGAGCTCATAAGAAAAGTTAGACAAACTCCGAAAGAAATCTGGGCAAGCAAATTGAGTTCTTTGAGTTCAAAACGAGTGAAAGTCATATTTTGGAGTTTGCACGCTACACCTTTAACTGTGGTTGCAGTGTTGTGGAAACCTGCTCGTTTTCGTTGGTTTTACTGATAACAACTTAAAGCCTTTATGCACGGAAACACTGACTACATTTGAGTTTGCATGATTGAGCTTGTTGAGGGCTAAATGGAACCAACATGTTGGTGTCATCAGTGCCAGTGATTCTGTGATCAAAGCCTCAGCTCCTGCAGCGTTTGGGTTTGTCCGTGTGTGTGTGTGTGTGTGTGTGTGTGTGTGTGTGTGTGTGTGTGTGTGTGTGTGTGTGTGTGTGTGTGTGTGTGTGAGAGAGAGAGAGAGAGAGAGAGAGCTGAGGAGCTGGTGCTGAACTAATGCCTAGCATCAGTGGGGTGTAGAGTGACTGCTACCGGGTGGCCACGCAGCCCTTTAGCTCCGTGTCTCCATGTCTGTCTGCCCACCCACAGAATGGAGGTGTTCAAATCTCCATCGGGACAAATCTGCATGTGTTCTGCCACATGGTGCTCTCTCTCTCTCACACACACACACACAAACAAACAAACACTCATACACTCAGAACTACAAGATTTCTCCTCCACTCTGGATGGTTATAGTGAAGGAAATCGCATTCTATTCTTTTACCCACTTAAACGCTACATACTTTAATGTATGTAGCGTCATAACATGGTGAGGCGAACACAGAGGTGGGGGAGGGACTCTGACTCTGTAGCTAATAAATTCCCAATTAAAAGCAGTGTAGTATAGTCATATATACGGGTACCCTGTTCGAGAGGCAAAATCTGTGCCCCCCCCATCACACTATCAGCGTGATGGGGGACACAACTTGATGTATCAAGTTGTGAGATCAATAAAGCTTAGTGCCTAAGCTCTGTTTTCTTTTAGGGAAGAAAATGGAGGCAGTGTACTCTGTAAATGTTCTTACCGATACATGTGAATTTCTTTGCACTCAAATTAAGCAGGATTAAGGGTTGGGGGGCGGGGGGCACCGGCCTCTTCAGGCTCTGGATCATGTGACAAGGGCTGAGTGTGGTCAGCTATAGCTAGTATCTGCCCCACAGTGGCAGCAGCCAGGCGTGGGAGTTTCAAAGGGCTTGTTTATGGTTTGATACAGTTTGTTCTACTGAAAAACATACACACTGAGAGAGCACCTGATAATACCTGCACATAAGCACATGCATAACTCACAGCCTAGTGTTTGTATAGCTGTGGTAATGCACCATTCAATTTCTATGCACCACATAATCTGGAAAAAACAACAAAAAAACTTCAGGTCATCTACAGTAGAATTCTGTTCTTTTAAATCAAAGCTAGACCTTTCTATTTCTCATCTTTAACAGCCTTTAACAGAATATAATTAGAGGTAATAGAGAGAAATTTTTTGCCAAAAATCAAAATAGATATATGATATATAGCTATATTTTTTTTGCCTTTGTCCCCTCTATGTTGCTTCTACTTTGATGCTGCAGCTGTTTCTGTCTGCAGACAGCCACTTGCTTCGTCCTGCAGACGGTCCAGAACTTTGTTGTCAACAAATCATGAAAACAAAACATTTGTCGCACAGGAAGGGCGGTGCTAATTTGTGAAGGACAGGGGGGTTGTGTGGGGTGAGGCAGCGTTTTAGCCAATCACAGCAGTCTCGAGTAGATTCATAATGAGCCAATAGAAAGGAGGTGAGGTGGATTTAGCTTCTCTTTTTAAACTAAAGTTGCCTCCATTACCTTTAATGCTCCATGCAAAATGTGTTATATGAAACATATGGATTTCAACAAATTAAGAAGAGTTATTGGTAATGTCAGTACAAATAACTCTCCTTGCCTCGACTTATAAGAACACCCCTTGCAACAACTTAAAATTGTACATGGTAAAAGCAAACGGAGATCAATTGCGGCAAGCTTTGCAGTGTGTACCCAAGTTCTGTGATTGTCGTCCTCCTCGCTCAAACTATCATACACAAGAACAGAAAAAGTAAACATGTACACATCTCCTAATTCTGCCTCTAAAGAACAGACAGACACGCATACACCTACGCGTACGTATCCATCTATCTCTCTCCCTTTCTCTAATGAAAGCAGCCAGGGCTAGAGAATGCACGAGGCCATGATGTGAGGAGGCCCCGGCAAGTTGAAATAGCTTAACGCTCCAAAAGAAATGAGACCCAGGCACTTATTTGTCAGTGTGTCTGCCTGCTCGCTCCCCGTCTCCGCGCCGACTGTGAATATGCATGAGGATTTGAGGGGTATAAATAGCGAAGGTGTCCATATTGCCACTGCGTTTTCCATCAGCGCAGAGAAAGGCTTTAATGGGCTTATTATGAACCGCATTACATCACCAACGGCCAATTACAAATTCCTTGAGGATAGAAGTGAAGGCAGCGGCGCATACTCTTCAGCAAAGTTATGCAACTGGCTGAGGAGCCACAGCAGAGGTTGTGAACTGCTCAATGGAGTTCATTGGACAGGTGGTCCCATCTTAAGAGGTTGTTGCTATTACTTTCAAAGGCGTGACATCGTACTGCTGCTCTAGGCTGAATAGGGCCTTCCTGTGATAGATTGAATGTACTGCTCCTATAGGCTGATTGCACGACTTCTTTGAATGCATTGCTCCTATAGGCTGAATAGACTGAGAGAACTGTTCCTATTGTCTGAATGCATTCTTCCTATAGTATTGACCATATGCATCCTTGGTGGTGCATATCTAGGTGCAATTTCTCATTGACAGCCCATTCATCGAAACAGAACAGCTTGAATTATACTCATTCTGCATATATACAAAGTGTTTGTTTGCAGATGATTTATGAGGGGCACCTCTCAGCCATTACCGGTAGTGTAGATTTTCGTCTCATTCAAACATTAAATTTCCTTTGGCAGTGAATGTTACAGCATCATGATGTACGATGATAAGAGTATATCATAATGACGGCTGGATTACGACCAAGCCAATCAGATGATGGCTGGTTCAGGACCCAGACAATCAGCCACTGAGCAATGGTACAGTTAAGGGTTCAGTTCAGTTCCGAAGCGGGAGCATAGAGTTATGCTTCCAATGGGGAATTCATGTTATTTATAAGTGGGTAGTTTACCACCGAAAAGTATCATGGAATAAACACAGACAAAACTAAAACACTCTAGCCATCTTGACTTCAAAGATCAACACATGCTTCGAGTAGGACTAGTTTTAGCGGCCATACCAAGTGAGATGATGTGTCACATCGACTTTATTGCTTACTTGAGAAGCCTTTTGTTTCGGGTAACGTTTAGATTTCTGCAGGCCGGCCCTCTGTTAAGCCAGTTTTATTTATTTTGTTTATTGTTAGACTACAGTAGCCTGACTGGAAATCTGGAGAGCGATGTGGGTCACACTGTGACAAGAAAAGGCTGCCGGGATGGACCATCAGCCAAATGTCTAACTCCAACCAATTTTAATTTTAATATAGGGTACGTACAGTATAATAGGGCGGTGCTATATGCCTCTTTGGTGGTGCCAGCCTATACTTACTCATGGCCATGCATGACGTAAACGATGCAAGTTTGGATAATACAAACGTACATAGTCATCTCATCATACATTTTATGATGACTTCCTCTTATTTCAAGTTTGAAACCCTCCTGTCAGAGCCTTTATGAGCACATGACAGACAGACAGACAGACAGACAGACAGACAGACAGACAGACAGACAGACAGACAGACAGACAGACAGACACCTGTAGATAGAGTAGATAGACAGATTCTGAAATGTTCTGATATCCGGATAATATTACACTGAATTATACATTATTCCGGGCTTCTAATTGGTCAGAAGTAGCTGTTGAGTTATTAAATTAAAAAAAAAGAAAGAAAACTTCTGTGCTCCTGCATGAGAATTGGATCCCTCTGTGTGTTTCTGAATATGATCTTTGATAATAGTGTTTGAATTTGTTTACCAGCATGCACCCTGCTCCAGTTCTACCCATAGTTCCTATCAGGACCTCTCCCAGTCAGACATGTTCCACTTTCTCTTTCATGGCTCCGACTCTGACCCACTTTAATTCACCGTACCTGCTTGGTCTTCAAGATCACATCAGAGCCCTTTTTTTGCTCAGTGCAGGGGACAACAGACAATGTAAACGCAAAGAGGTTTTCCCCAATTCAAGATCACGGACAGATCCGGCCAAATGTTTAAAATACAGGCATCACATGGGGAGGGTTGAGTCATCATCAGAAAATGTTCATCAGACGGTCGGACACAAACCAGAGAGGGTTACAAGCAAAACGCCCTCCTTCCTGCATGGCCGAGGAGAATGAGCACAGCGGTGGGAGATGAACATGGCAGATACCACCAGGGCCAATGAATGAGAGAAAACGAGCGAAGAGATAAGTGAAGGAGGGTGGGCGAGAAGAGAGATGAAGCGGTGATCTCACGATAAGCCTGAGAGGGAGAGAGAGAGACCGAGAGAGAGCTCAGGGTCCTCCTAGGGGGCGCGGACAGACAGAGGAGGCAGGCAGGCAGGCAGGCAGTGCGGCGGGCACCACCACCCTGCCACCAGCGGGAACCTGGACTCCAGCAGAGGGCCCATGCACCGCAGGGTATAGGTGCCAGTGCAGATGCAGACCGAACGGGGGCAAGGGAGAGAGAAAACAATCGGGGCAGGGGGGCAGCAGGCTGGGCGTGAGGGGAGGGCGAGATAGAGGGAGAGAGAGGGAGATGTGGAGGGGAGCGAGTACCATCCCCGCCGCTCTTTATCGCGGCCATTGATCGTGGCGTGTGTGCATTGATCCAAGTCGACCATCTGCTAGAGTTAGATAAGCGTGCGAGGGCCTGGGCATTGTGCTGTCACTCATGGAGCGCGCACTAAGAGAGGGAGCAAGGGAGAGAGAGACACAGAGAGAGAGAGGGAGAGAGAGAGAGAGAGAGAGGCCGAGCGAGATAGAGGGAGAGCGAGATCCAGCAAGAGGGGAGGGGGGGTTGGTGATGTTGAGGAAAGGAGGGGTGCTTTGGCTGCAGGGAATTATGGGGGCAGGATTAGCCTCCTCACTTGCAGGAAACAGAATTTTAAACGGCTGTCTCCTGGCTCCCTCACACACAGACACACGCATCTCTCCCCCACCTTCACCCAGCCTCCTACCCCGCCCCCCCAACCCCCCCCGCCCCACCCCGCCCGCCCTGACTCCCTTCACACTCTCTATTACAGTCAACTTCATCAGAGGCGCTATACAGTGCACGTGACCCCCGGAGGCAGCGGGGCAGACAGACAGACAAGCCTCTGTGACGTACAGTACATGAACCTGATTCTATCGCTCCCCTTACATCACAGTCAAAGTGTTCATTTGTGGACCCAAAGACGTATGGACTATGGACCACTAATGATCCCTCCTTTATACTTATACTGTGTGGCATACAGTATACAAATGACCCCAGTTAAAGTAACGCTGGAGGATTTTGGATGCCCTGCTCCATGACAGAGTAGAGGGATGCCATTAAATAGCCATTACTCCCTCTGTTATCACAGATCAACATATAGATATCCCCAAAATATCCCCAAATACTTTTCATTATTGAAATGCAAAGCCCTGGGAATTGCAGTGTTGGTGGCATGTATACAGTGAAATTAGGGCCTTATCAGCAAAGGGACAAGTGAGCAGACCAAAAATGGTTGATGAATGAAATTAATAGAGAGGCACTGAGTTGCAATTCAAATGTCATGGAGTACTTCATAACAATAATGTTTGATACTTCAGCACACAGAGGCTGTTGGTATGAAAGAGTCCCTGCTGTTTGGAGTTGCTCAAAAACGGCTGCTTTTTTTTGTTTTATTGACTAATCCGGCTGGATTTAGGAAGAAACAGTATTGTGGATCACAGTCGGCATTCGCCGACAGGGGTAAGCCTGTGTGTATTCGGCTGAGTAACACCTGTCTCTTTCTGGTTTGCGGCCATTCTGCACAGAAGATTCAAATATAAAATATAATTGTGTCTAAGTATCAGTCTATTAACATGTTCAGTCTGTTTGTAACATAGCCCTGGGAAACAACAAACTACTTGCTATTGCAACTCCACAAGAATATGTACTACTACTAGTCGTAATGCTATCATTTTACGTTTGCTAGTTTTGTGGACAACTCACACAAGATGTTGACAAGGGTTGCGCACGTCTCCTAGCAACAATAGAACGTCAAAGCCATTTATAAAACAGCAACTGCTGCAGCCAGAGCCGGATTTAGCCAGCCCTACTGGGGGGCTGGAAGAATGGCAGGGTGGGCAACTCCAAAGTTTTTCATATGAAGCAGGGGTTTTCAATCTTTTTGACACCAGGGCCGACTATTTATTCGGCATTTGAGCCATATGGACAACCATTTGAGGACATTTTAGCCCCACAGACACCAAAACTAAAGATTTATTTTGCTTTTGTCCACATTTCCAAGCTGGATTTGGGAATCAAAACAGTCAAACATACAGATCAAAATGACCATTAATCTTCTACATTCTCTAGTTGTGTAGACTTTGGGTTAATTCACATGATGAATATTTTAACTCTTGAGAGCATAAAAAAATCAAAGAGCATTTGATTTTGAGAGCTCAAAGAGTTAGGCTACATTTCGTTAACCAACTTTCCACCATTTAGCTGGGGATCACTGGTGGCCCCTAGACCAAGACCACTGGTTGAAAACCACTGATATTACCTTTCATTGGGTGGGCAGGATGCACGTTTGGGTGTGCTCTGCCCACCCCTGCCCCCCTCTAAATCCGGCCCTGGCTGCAGCGTCAGGGCCGACCTGAGGGGGAGAGTGGCAGCATGGAGTGTGTTCTCGCAGCCAAGGCGGCTACCACGGCCCCCCGCTCTGCACCCAGACCCCGCTCTGCACCCAGACCTCGCCCCATCTTCTGTGCAACTGTCTTTATGTCCATTCTGCGCTGTTGTCGCAACTTTTTTTTCTGTGCTCCATTTTCGCCTATAGAATTTGCACATTGGGGCTCTGACTCACAAGACTGCTGCATTGTGGCAGGGTGGGGGGTGTTTTATTTTATTTTATGTGGAGGCGAGCGGGGTATGGACGGATTAGTGTGGCCGGTTGGATCATCTTACAGCCGCCGACCGCCCCCCTTCTACTCTCCCCCCAAACCCCCCCCCAAGTCTCCTGGACAATGGGGATTAAAACTTCTCTTATTCTTTGGGCCCAAACGGCAGGACGACAAAGACAGTATTCCTCTGGGTCTTTTAACACCGGGCTGCACAGCTGAAGTTGCGGACGGGGTCGGGGCGGTGGGGAGGGGGGTAGTGGGGGCCCCGAGCAAGGGGTCTTTCATAGAAAATTAATCCTATGGAATTTTCTCCTCATTGCAAATGGAGATTTGTAGCTTTTGCTTCTTTGGCTATCGTGCTCGATCTCACATAACACGCCGGCGCAGCTCAATAGAGGAGCATCCGGTGCACTGTTTCTTTCAGAGGCGTCCAGGGAATGGACCATAGATGGACACAGCTGATATTCACACACACACACACACACACACACACACACACACACACACACACACACACACACACACACACACACACACACACACACACACACACACACACACACACACACACACACACACACACACACACACACACACACACACACACACAAAGAGCAGCACTATATCAAAGGCAAGGTGTCAATGACTCATTTACACTTGATGTGATTGAGTAATTCCATTTCGTTTACACATCCCCCCACATCACTGTCCCTCTGGACAGTGATGTGTTGCCAACCCGGTGTCCAGCCTACATCCAATGTTCTAAATGGGCCTCAGTCTCTTCTCCATCATTTCACCTCACAGAGCGGGACAGTAACTGTTCATACAAATTGGACACTTGGAAATAGATGCCCTAACCCAGGGATGTATATAAAAACACAGTGGGCCAAAATATAAAAATTGGTGCAAGTCAGCTCCAATTTACAATCACATCCCAGGCAAACCACAAAAAAGTTCATTACAAATCAATGTCCCTAATCAGCAAGACAAATTCAAAGATTAAACCACATGCATTAAAAACTGAAAATGCATTTCTAACGCTCACTTTCCTTCAGTTTCATTCTATGATCATCACAAGCACAGTTTTCAAAGTAAAATGAAAAGGTAAATCATTTGTGTTGAGAAGCACAATTTACCAGAGGGCCAGTTCTAATACTAATTCAATATCATCCATAATTCATTCATGGGCCTGATTTGGCCCCCTCAGGGCCTTGAGTTTGACATATCATGCCCATATTATGACCATTTTAAATGCAACGCGTTATGTCAAAATGTTGCCAATTTTCGCTCTTTAAAAAAATAAATAGCAGTTAGGCTTGCCTAAATGCCCTCCTCCCATCATAATGTGTCTAGTGTATACACAGTGCATTTGCCTGTCCTGATAGGTCACCGCCGCCACAACTCATCTGAATGTTATTGACTCATCTGAATGTCAATATAACCACAACTATTCCAACCTGATTGCTGCACAGTGTGCCACTGCTCCAAGTAGACAAAGGTTACTCCTAGACTCAATTATGTGTGGATCTGAAATCACTCTGGCCTCATCACACTGCATTGTGCTGCCAATGTTGGTTGGGGCTTTATCCCACCAGAGGAAACTCACAATGTCATTCCGTTCTCTTTCACTGATGAATGGAGAAATGCAGTGTTGTCTTTGGGGGGAGTTTGACGCTGAGCAATTTCCAACAAATTACAAACTACCCCCCTCTGCACGCACGCACGCACGCGCACGCACACGTGTGATGCTAAATTGTTTCTCTAATAAATAAATAAATGCATCTTTTGATTGTGAGGATGGATATTTTAAATATATGCATATTATCTTTCCCTCTCTCACCCTAGCCTCTCTCCTCTCAACAACCCCCACCCCTCTCTCTCTCTGCAGTAAATAAAAGATTAAATGACTGTTCTAAAAACACCGACTGGTCACCAGAAGATAATTGTTTCAGCTTTGTTTACTGTGCGTGAGTGTTTTCCCCCTTTTTACTCCCTTTTCTTCTTCATTGTGCCCATAATTAAAATTCCTTTATTTTCAAAGTAGTTCTGAGGAGGGAGCTAAATTGCCTTTTCTGTGTTTATGTTGTCATTAGTCCACTGTTGGGAAGGGTGGAGGATGGGAGACGGCAGCACTGTCCTTGGGCTGGATAGGAAGATCAACTGTGTGTGTGTGTGTGTGTGTGTGTGTGTGTGTGTGTGTGTGTGTGTGTGTGTGTGTGTGTGTGTGTGTGTGTGTGTGTGTGTGTGTGTGTGTGTGTGTGTGTGTGTGTGTGTGTGTGTGTGTGTGTGTGCACAATTATTTTAAACACTACTACTGCTACTAACTAACTACACTTGATTCACCAATAAACCAACAGCATTTCATCATTGAAAACAGCAAACTCTCTGAGTCAGACCTTTAGCTTTATGCATGCTGCGTGTCTGTTGCAACTTCAACAACTGATATTATTGACGCTTACTTGCCTAATAAAAATCCTGTAACTGAAAATGGTATGGGCATCGATGAAGCTGACCCAATACCATTTTCTCCTGCCCCCCCAATTGGGAAATGTTACATCCGTCCCTGGTTTGGCCACTGATAGCCACCATTATAGTGTGGTCTCTTAAGGCCTGATTTACACTGGTAGCCAAATCTAGACTGAATCAGATTTGACCTACAGAGGTCATTTTGCCTTCCCATGTTATTGATGGAGGCCATATGGATTTTGGGCTCTCATTAATTTTCCCAACATTTTTGCCAAGGGCTCCTAGGCTAAAATACAATGACTGACCATCATGCAAAAAATACGCTATTATCTGCAATTGCACAATCATTTCACTAACAGAGCGCACTATTATGGCTTCATTAGCAAACATTCTGCAAGTCCCTGGAAAGTTACTGGACAAGTGGAACGCCATTCTATTTCTAACTGTAGATTTAGTTTGTGGTTTGATGCAGGTGATCGTGCATAGTCTAACATACTGGTCAAAAATCTTGATTCTGCAGTGGGTCAGAAGTATCAAGGTGAAGGAAAGCTTTTGTGATTGCATCTGAGACTACAGTATACGAGTAAATGGATTGTGCTTACTCAAAGCACTACATAATCTTACTTCCCACACCTACGGTGGCAAGCTCACACCAACAGACTCATCCGAGGCAATTCGGCAACCTACGTATACTCACATACTGCTGCATATTTTATGTTGTTGCACATTAGCCACATCTAAATACTGCGCTTACACAGTAAGTTCCTTGTCTTGTATGATTCTGTGACATGAGTGCTGTCAGTACTTCATGTAAAAGCAAAAAGTCAAATGTTCTCTCATATCACACCACCACTAAACATGGGTGAAATTCACCCAAACAGCTGCCCAGAGAAAATAAAAGTAAAAACTGGTGTACAGGGAGACAAACCTCACTGAGCATTGTGAATGTAGAGAAAGACACACCCACAATAACACACCCACATTAACACACCCACATTAAGCTAAATTACATGTAAAAACTGAACCTGGAGTTCTTTTATGTGCCATTCCATTGTATCTCCATTGTATAGATAAACAAAACATCGCCCATCTTCTTATCTTTTTTCTAAGCTATCAATGTTGCTAGTCACACAGCTGATGACCTAACTGAGCCACTGGCAGAGGGGGAAAGGCTTTTTTCTTCGATTTTGACATTTGTTACAAATCCTCTGAAACTGCGGAAATAACCCAGACTATAGTATGCAGTCCAAGACCATGCACATCTTTGACTTTTTTCCCAAGCCCTCCAAATCACAAAAAATGGCACAAAAGCGGTCTGGGACCATGCAATATCGCGATTTTGCCCCTTTTTTAGAATCCTCAGAAATCATGAACTACCGGCACACTATAGCACGCGGCCCGAGACCATGGACCACATACTGTATATGGTATGTGGTTTTTCATAATTTTCAAGGATGCGTCGCCACAAATAAGCAGAAATATAAAAAGTGTGAATGGGTTTTCTAGGTGAAATTTATCTCTCCCACATGTCAAGATGAAAATCAATAGAAAACACAGAATGACCACATTTACAAGATACACCCTCTCAGGGTTTATTATGACGGAACTGAAATATGAGTTATGCAAGTGTCTGCATCAACATTTGCACTTTCATTGAAAGTAAAGAGATGTTTTAAGCCAATTAACTGGCGCGTAGACAGGCCTACCTAAATAAGGAGTGTCATGTAAAGAGACATTTCTGCCTGGTATACATAGTAATCTCGCTCAATGCATTCGCAATTAACATTCATATCCTTTCTCATATTTTAATGCCTTAGCTGTCAGATCAAAAGCTTTTGTGTAAACCTTTTCTTGTGACACTATGTTCTTAAGTTTTTAAGTTGAAGTGCACATTTATTAATAAAATTGTCATAACCCAGCCCATATGGAGCCATCACTTAGACACTGTATAGCAATAGTAACTATTTATTGTACTGCCCAAAACATTGTCGTTGTGTTGCCATGATTTGTTATATTCCGAGTTCGCTAGGTTCACAAAGTAATCATCTTTATATAAACCATTTTGGAAACGTCTGCAGAAAATTAATGGAGAATTCATTTCTGGGCCACAGGGTGACCAGTCGCTTAGTAAAACTATGAGTTGGATGTTCCTGCTAACATGCAGGCTGTTGTCAAGAAGTTGCCCTATAAGCTCAGGGAGAAGTGGAGAGATGTCGCTTGTAGCTTGCAGGAGACAAATCGTCGCAGAGCCACCTTTGGCGACATCGTTGAATTTATTGAATGGCAGGTGAAGATTGCGAGCGACCCACTCTTTGGGGATATCCAAGATTCCTCCCCCACAGTGTCGAGGAAGGAAGTGAGGCCTGCTAAACCTCAGTACTTTGCAGAAGTAAATAGAAGTAGCTTTGCGACTACTGTCGCGACGGTCGACAAAAAGGTTAAAGAACTTGGCTTACCTGTTGTCAAAACATGCTTGCTTTGTGGAGCTGGGCATTCCTTGGACACATGTCGTCTATTGGAAAGGAAGACGCATGAAGAGAAGATGTCCTTCTTGAGAGAGAAAGGGTTGTGCTTTGGATGTATGTGCATTGGGCACAGAAGCCGTGAATGCAATGCACGTTTGGTGTGCAAAGTGTGCGGTAAGAGACATCCCACCATGTTGCATGTCTACCCTGAGGAGGAGAGTCCAGTGCAAGCGCCAGAAGAATTGGAGACGACAGAGGAGAACAATTCGATCACAGTGCAGTCCGGTGGTCTTACTGGGGCCGGAGAGACTGACTGCACTCTTGCTATACTTCCCGTTCGAGTGAAGTCTAAGAAAGGTCAGACGTTGGTGACCTATGCTTTTCTTGATCCTGGAAGCTCCGCTTCATTCTGCACGGAGGGGCTCATGGACAGGCTGAACCTCTCAGGAAAGAAGACTGACATCCTCCTAAGGACAATGGGTCAGGAGAAGGTGGTCAGTAGCAGGGTTGTGTTGGATTTGGAGGTAGCTGGGCTGGACACAGATGGTTTCTGTGAGCTACCTGCAGTCTACACGCAGGAGAGCATGCCTGTAGATCAAGGTAACATCCCGAGGCAGGAAGACTTGCGGAAATGGCCGCATCTTGAGCACCTCAAGATCACAGAGATCGACTCGGGGGTGGATCTTCTTATTGGCACCAATGTTCCTGAGGCTCTAGAGCCATGGGAGGTGGTTAGGAGTGTTTGTGGTGGTCCTTACGCGGTCAGAACAATGTTGGGCTGGACCGTGAATGGTCCCCTTGGAAAGTGTGGCAGCATGGGAATCACAGGTGTGAATCCCGTCACTGTGAACCGGATTGCAGTTGCCAAAGTTGACCAGCTGTGGGAGCAGCAGACGAAGGCAGGCGTCCCTGAATGCACGAAGGATGAGCAACTTGGATCGACGACAGAAGGCAGCACAGGGTCTGTCACAAAGTCTGTTCAGCTGGTTGGTGTCCGTAAACAGAACAAGAAGGTGGCTGGACATCCCACAGGTTTCACCGCACCTGCGTTGTGCAGTACCAAGAGAACACAGTGCAGACATCAGTTAGGCCGGGATGAGGCGTTGCCGATAAGTGCTGTCCAGCAATGGACAGCCCGGCGCTTAGAGCTTCATCTCGAGGAAGATGGCACAGGATTTATTGGACCTGTGGTGCTGGGCACTGAGAAACATCTGCGAGGCATGTGCAGGGCTAAGCCGGGCTGGGGTGAGGTTTTGTCGATAAGTGCTGTCCAGCAATGGGCAGCCCGGCACCAGGAACTTCATCTCAGTGAAGATCAGACATGCAGAGGTGAGGCGTTGCCTATAACTGCTGCTCAGCAATGGGTAGCCTGGCTCTACAAGCCTCATCTCACTGAGGAGCTCTGTGTGTGCAGGAGCTTGGCAGACAGTGGAACTGGTGTGGAACCCTTGTCGTCCAACAGTTCGGTGCAAGCTGAAATGGAGTCTCGAGACCTATCCGCTCGTTCTGTGCAGGTCTCTCCAAAGGACGTCTCTGTAAGGGCAGTTCATGCTAATCAGAAAGATGTGCTGTTTGACAGTCACATTCTGCCTTGGTTCTGGTTGGGAGAGGTGGTTTGTTGGCTTCCTGGATTCAGAAAGGTGTTGGACCTGGCTCAGAGCAGGAGGCTTCTTGCGCAGCCAGATCTTGATGAAGAGAAACTACGTGAGAGCATGCAGACCACTGAAGATTCAGTATGCAGAGAGGAGACGCAGATTGACGTGGCTTCAGGAAGCAGAGGGGCCTTGAAGTCTCACATGGAGAGCTCATGCTCTATGGATCCTTTCTCGTTTGGAGCTCTCGAGCTCTTTAAACTCTCTCTCTCTCCCACTCTCTTTATTTCCCTGTTTTGCAGATGGAGAGGAGAATACGGATGAACGAAGATCCTATTGATGAAATAATGATGCATTATGATGATTGACTATTTGCATAGAATTGCATTGAATTTTCTATTTCTATTTTTTGTACTCTGCTAAGGCTAATTTCGAGCTCCTACATATTAAGATTAGAGTAATTAGTGCCCAGGCATAATTAGGGGCCGGAATGTAGGAGCCAAAATGACGTTCTATATAGATATATACATATTCACTGGGTTGGTGAATAGGGCTTCATTGATTGGTTGAAGCACCTCTGTGGGTGGCCACCGTAGCTTACAAAGTGCCGGTCTTTCTCAGCTCACTCTCTATACTGGTTTTGGATTCTTGGAGGCAGGGTGAGCTGGGAGGCTACATAATTTGTTGACCGCACTTTATAGCACTTGGCACTTTGATTGTTTGATTCTATAGCATTAACTCACTGTTGGTAGACTTTGCACGTATTTATTACGATTGTATTTATTGACTAATTGACTAATGATTGTAATATTTGGTGCACTGACTGCAGTAAACACAAGCATAACATATTTCCTTGTTTGAATCATTCTTATCATTGGGTCAATGTATAATGTTGCGCGTCGCACAGTTGTTTTTACTCCCAGGCTTAGCCTGCCGGCATGAGTGATCTATTGGGGATCATTTTCAGCCACTACACCCAACTTTAATGTTGGTAAAACTACACCTAAACCTAACCTCGGTATAACTATGCCTAAACCAAACCCTAATTAACCTTAGTAAAACTAAACTTAATGGCTGGGGACCTCCTTTTTTCGCCTTTTTTTTTTAAACAAATTCAGATTCAAATGCATACTCGCCCCCCCTCAGTCATGTTGCTGGTGTAAACACCCACCTCTAACTGCGGGCGTGTTCAGAAATGCGGCCTCAACTCACTGGTGTGCTCTGTGGTCGTTCGTTTATACCTGGTGTATTTGGTGCTCCTCGTTCGTTTATTCACAACGGTGTGTTTGGTGCACACACTGAGCAACCCTACACTGGAGACGGGGTTGGCCGGTGTGGAAGGTACGATTGGGTCACAGTTGTGTCGTTCGTAAATAAGACACACCGGCCACACTTTGTGACGTCCCCACCAAACAACCCCAGCAAACTCGCAGTGTGCGTTTCCGAACGCACCCTGCATGTCTGTCCATACCAACAGCCTCCTTTTAATAGGGAGTGGAGCCTACCACTGGACATACAGACTCAAATTTAGCAACCATTCCATTTCTTAAATATTTAGATACTTCCATAAATAACTCATTGTATAAAAAGTAAAAGATGCATAAAGCCTACAATTTAAAAAAAAAAATCATAACTTGGGTTGGAAACACATTAACTCAAGTTAGATTGAAACGCCCCTTTCCAGCACAGCACTTGGCCCCTTCCTAATCAAGGAAATTGCCACCAGCCATGCAGGAGAGACATTTAGGTTTTAAATATACATGTTTTTTTTTTTTACTTTAGTCCTTGCATGCTATAGTTTGCAGTTTGATGCATGCTTAAATAATGCTTACAAAGGGTTTGACACATGGATGCACGAGTATGCGATGTTGCAGTGTGTGTAAAATCACAAGATACAACTATACAAATTATAAATTCTTGGTCAAAACATGCATCACAGTTGTGGTAAACACTAAACCATCCCAAACTGCCTGCTCAGGGAAAAATCCCTGAGCAGATTGGGTCCGACAGTCCTCAGTTTGTGTTTTATTTCCCTCAGCCCAAAACTATGAGGGACCAATCAGTGCTTGGGTCCTAAGAAATAAAAGCTCAACACAGAGTTTCCAGAATACGCAGTGATGCTATAGTCTGATGGTCCTTGCCAGGTTAAGTAAAGACAGTTCTACCCTTCTCACTTAAATATTTTAGCCCGATATGGTCAGCACTAAACAATATGAATAGACAATGCACATGCTGCTACATGTGCATTTGGAGAGTTTGTTTTCACATCCTGACCAAGTGAAAATTATTCCAACTATTATAATGTTTGGCTGCTGGTTATAGTGTGGACTCCCACACTGGTATACCTGCTAGAGTATGCAAAGGCCTAAGACCAGGCAGTTCAATATAGTTACAGATATTTATTTAGTATTCAGGCAGTTGTTTGAGACATAACAATGGAAGATAATATATATAAAATAAAAATATCAATTGGCAAAAATAAAAATGGCATCCAGTAATGTAATTAAAGCAGGCAAATCAAACAATAGACAACATAAGCACAATTGAACAAAAAGCTTTTCAGGGCATGCATTCTGACGAATGTTAGACTTACAATAATGCATCTATGTGGGCACAGAGGAATGTAGGGTCCTGCCAGCACCTCTCCAAGGAACAAAATGTTTGTTTTTGGCTTCTGATGAGCCAATATAGTCCCCAGGTGTGCCAATTAGTGGCCCCGCCCACGGAAATGACAAACTATAGGCAATTAGCCTTTCTCACAGCCCCACCCTTTGTGGCAGGGTTTAGACACTGTCCAATGCCAACCTTGTTGGGGTTTTTAGCACCAAGTTTGCATTTTTCATATTAATTTCGGGTTACAAATGATACACATATATTTATTGATTGAACAGAGTTCCGTCACTGCTAAACAAACAGTTCCTGTTACTTGTCTCTGATCACCCTAAAAGAGTCATACATGGGTAGGCTATCTTTATACTGGTAGTCACATGTACACATTTCCATGCCTACTCTGTGCAGAATTTGCAGATGTGTCACATCAGCATTACTGTATGTTAAAAAAAAAGTTCATAATAATCATGGTACTTGCAGTATCCTGCAAGTACCTACTACTGTAAGGATTGAACAGTGTAGCACTGTAAGTGCTACAGTATTAATCTAATGTCTACAAAGTGATCATTATACACGATTGAGGTGTTGATGGATCCAAACAAAACAAAAGAACTGCCTGTAAATGTGAAACAAAATGACAAGAGCCAGTCTAACACCTTATAATGAACACCGCATCTTGTCAGAAGCACAAACACACAAACACGGCCTGAAAACATGCTTATCTGGCAGAGGCACTTGGAAATGAATTTCCGGAAAAGCCTTGCTTTCTTTCATGCACATTGATGAAGCTAGTCCCCCCCAACCCCCTCCTCACCACCCCATGATACCCACAACACAGGTCTATAGCCACGTTGCCCAAGCCCAACGCCTCCTCCAAACAATGTTAGGAAACTGAGAACGCGTTTGACGACCAGGGACCTCATTAGAAAAAAGGTGACAATGAGTTTTGCGGCGCTGAATTTCCACCCAGCCAATTCCCAACATTTCCTTTCGCTACCCAGGGCACGGCACGGCAGGGAGACTGACGTGGGCTGCCTTTGAATGGAGTCTGGCGTCTTCCGCGCCCAGTGCCTACACCGCCACCCCCTCCTCCGCCACCCCAGGCCTTTCAGCCAGCGAGGACGGAGACCCACGTCGCACAATAAGCCCCTCGTATAAACTCATCCACCAGGTTCCAGCGCCGTGTCATGTCCAACAATGTTCACGCATACGTGCACCTTACACTCACATGCACACACAGATATGGATACACATACACCGTCGTAGGCTAGCCTCACGCTGCCGGCGCGTGCGACGCCATCCCCCTTCTGCTTAGCCAGGCGCCCATAATTGAATCTCAGGTCGGGATTAATTCTAGGAGCTGCACTTGACTCGGTCAAAACAACTATTACAGGGAGGCAATGTATTTTTTTACACGGCACTTCACATTGATTAGGCAATGTGCACCGACGAGAGATGCATTGGATTCTAGATGACTGTCATTTGCATTAAATGAGGGGTTTGCCGCATCCAGGGGAGAGGGTTGCCTGCCATCAAGCGGAACGGACCAAATAGCTCTTTCCATAATGTAGTGAGAATGAAATACATGTGTGCGCGCGCACACGCGCACACGCGCACACGCGCACACACGCACACGCGCACACACGCACACACACACACACACACACACACACACACACACACACACACACACACACAAAACACATTTGAAGGCATACGACTGATTACAATTCTGGCCCACAGATTTTAAAAAAAAAAAAAAAACAATCAACCTTTGTGATGATTTTAATCGACATGTTAGGCTATCCTGTTCCAACTAGACGAACACCTGGTTGATATGAAATCTAAACATTGCCATTGATAAAGGTTATGGCTGGCTGAGGGAGGAACATTAATGGAAATGTAAAGATTGGCCTTGGTTCGGGACTGGAGTTAAAGGAGTTCATCCAAAAATCACAACTCTGTCATTATCTTGCCATATTCATACCTGTCGAAATTGGTTTCGTCCACAGACACATAAGGAATTACAACTCCAATACAGATTGTCTAAAACAGTTTGAGAAGCAACCTCGCCTGTGTACACGCATCTTGGACTGACAACAGACTGCTGGCACTGTGGAGATGAACATATGGAATGAATGCAACCGTAACACACTGTGTACAGCTTGGAAATGGTTTCGCTGATGAAAAAACAAGAGACAGAGCTGGATGTGAGAGAAACCAGGGTCTCGACCCACTGTTGGGGGAAAAGCGCATTTGAGGATCAATCTAGGTTATGAACAGGTCTTTGAGTTGCATGAACTAAGGATGAGCGGATAATGACAGGACTTGTTGTCAGTGAACTACTCCAGCATTAGGGCAGGAAGACCATCTTTATAGTCTTCTAGCAACCTCTGTGGTCGTTTTTGAGGACAGGGTGCTGTTGGTCCAGGGGACGGGCTGGGCGGTCGTCGCAGGGCAGTCTGAAAAGGAGATGTGGAAGAGTGGCAAAAGGAGCTGGACGACAGAAGACAGCAGAGATACAGGGGGAGGGAGGAGGGTGGAGGGTGTGCGGGAGGGAGGCTGCTATAAAAAGGCCCTCTTTCAGTTTTGAATGAAAGCGAGAGAGAGAGAGAGAGTGAGAGCGTTTTCCTTGCCTCCTCCCGATGCGCTGTCAAACTCCATCAGCGCTGAGGTACGGTGACGCCACTCGCCTCCCAGACTCTCTCTGCTGCACAATGGCGTCTGCGCGGACCCACCATGCATTTCACATTCAATTTGGCCCTCCCTGGGACATGGCTGTCAGGGTCAGCACCGCCGGTATATGAGAAGGAGGCTGGGGGTGGAAGCCGATGTCTCGGATCGTGGACAGTTTTGGAAGGAAGGGGAAGGGGGGCAAGGTTGGGGGGTATATGGTAATGTCGACGGGGATGGGCTCAGAAAAGGGGTGCTGCTGGTAGGGTTGGGTTTGGTGGGGGGCGGGGGCAGTTGGGATGGGGGGGATCCGAGGAGAATGGACAGGAGATTTGGGCTGAAAATAGGGGTGATGGAGGGTGGCCTCTTCCCAATAATAAAAAAAGAAAGAAAACTCCAAAAGAAAGGTCTGGCAGCAGCCTTTATTCCGCAGAGCTTATGCTGCTTTCCATGGGGTCCTCAATGGGACCCGGGAGAACATTACTCCGCCGAAGCCCATTAGCCAGTATTAGCAGCGTCCGCGCACACACACGCACAAGGAGATTTGAGACAAACCCCAAACAGCCCACAATAACCGCGAGGTACAAGCCCTGAGCCTTAAGACCTCGGCTTGCCCCAAAAGGGCCCTGAATAGACGCGCCCCAAATCATGTTGTTGAACAAATCAGGTATTAGGGAGAGAGGAGTTTGTCCGAATTTACTTTCCTTAAAGACTTTAGTTAAGCTAGTTACTGCGGAGCTTTAGTTAGGCGTGGGCCGCATGTGTGCGAGTGTGCATGTGTGAGGGGCCATCATTCTCCCGGCATCTTACACTGTGACACTGTAGATACCCCCCCTCAACATAAACCCTTCCGTTTCTATCCTCTTGCTCTAACTCTCTCTCTCTCACACACACACACACACACACACACACACACACACACACACACACACACACACACACACACACACAGACACACACACACACACACACACACACACACACACACACACAGAAGCCTATATTCACCCACTCCAAACAATGGGCTGCTATCGGCAATTAAATGGCATTTGGCGATCCAGGGTGTAAGTTAATGGCATTACTGTTGCAATTCATCCCCTGAATGGCAAAAGGGATTTTCCCTCTGCCCCAATAAAACACCACTCACTGTCTTACCAGCATTACATAGCCTTACCTCGGGCTTATGATTCACGGCTTTCCGATTACCATTTGAATATTTCCCCTTTCTCGAGTGGTGGCAGATGTGGTCTGCGGTGCCATCGGGACCCCCTGCCCCTTTATGGACAAGAGGCCCCCTGGCTGTCGGCACCCATCGCAGGCCTGTCGGTCAAGCCGGTCTGGGCTCTCCCACCAAAGCCCCTCGAGGGGCAACCACCCAGGTGGACGACGACCGTGTCTCCCCCAACTCATTCTGCTCTCTGGCTCTGTCACTCTCTGCTTCAATGGAGACAAGCCAGGACCGTAACGCGCGCATCAGCAGGCCACTTTGCAAAAGAATGATACACCTTTCAGTTTCTCAAAACTGGCTGGGAGAAAATCTGCCTATACAAACTCCAAGAAAGCTGATCGGCTTGAGATGGTACTTGCCTTAGATTACTCAAGTGCACTGCAGGGGCTGAGCAGTGAATCAATTAATTGTAATTCTTTCATTGACTAAGATTTGTTTCATTTAACTGTGAAAGTAGAAACGCACCATTATCCTGTTGACTGTGTCTTAAAAAGCTGAAAAATTGGTGCAACCTTAAAACTCTCTCTGCTATCTCTCTTGAACATTTATTCCCCATTTCTGTAAATAGCACATTGTTTGGCTTGATTTTATGTGACATTAAATTAGTGTTCCTGGAAAATGTAACCCTATAAAAATGAACAGATAACATTGTTGTCTTCTATATACCTATGCCATCATATAGATGAAAAAATGGAAAGGAGAGAGGGGGAAAAATACATTTTTATTCTTCGCCAATTTGCCTCCAAAAGGTCCAGCATCTCTTTTTCTTTGGCTCTTGTTTGTCCAGAGATGTCGTTTGTCGAGTCGCCTTCTCAATAGACAAGGAGCTTTGAGAGGAATATGAAAAGGCAGATTTAAAGGTGACGGCTGGTCAGAGGGGAAGGAGGGTGAGAGAGAGGGAGCCTCTCTATTGCTGTCGCGGCGACGTGGCTACATTTAGAAAGCCCCCTCCCCTTGTCGCCCATGACTGAAATGAACAAGGGAGGAAAAGCTGAAATATAACAACATCCCAGGTCTGTTTCCATAAGCGATGAGAGAAATGAAGGGATGACTATGGTGCTCCACATAGGCATAATATAATCCATTCACTGGCCAACATGTAAAAGTGCACATTCCTGCTATATGAAATGAGACACTGGGCAGGAATTAGAGAGAATTCACAGAGCAATGGTCAAAACCAGAATGCAAACACACAGACAAGAAAACAAGAAACTACGTTATCCTGGCCCAAAACAGAACAAAGAAATGACGACAAAATGCATTGTAGCTGGAACCAGCTGTGTAATTACTTGGACTGAAGGTACAAGGAGGGCCATTGTTGCCTGAAGACTATACATTGGAATGGACCTGATATCATTTGAGGTTTGTTGTAGATTTGTTTCCCCCAAAGCACTAAAGGGCCTCGTCTAACTTGACAGACCAAACAGATCAGCCGGGGGAACAGAGTGGTCCCTGTTAATAGTGAGGATTATGTGAACGGCTGTTTGGCCCCCAACCATTTTGCCCGCCAGAAGACACAAGAGGGCTCCAGTTTGATTCAGTTCCACTCTTATTGTCAAGTGTCTCTGGCGCTAACTGGCCCAAGCGCTAGCAGACAGACTGCAGGGATTTGGCGTCTGAAACACAATGACTTGCAGAATATTATTGAGGACTCCTAATTTCATTGTAACAGTCTAAATAGAATCATTTCACGTTATGACGTTTTTCCATTGATCTCTCATATATACACTCACATCTATCCGTCAAGACCAATTGAGGCCATTATTAGATTATCAACTGAAACATATTGGAAGTTGTTCTCCTTCCCGCTCCATTAACCCCATAACTGTGAAGGATGAATGCTTGAAATGATCATGCAGCATGCTCACACCCTTAAGTGGAAGGGTCCACCCCTCACTGCCATTGCCCTTATCTCCTATAGTGTGAATTCAAAGGCTACAGTTACTCACTGGCATTACCCTGCCTCCCCTGGGACCTGACTCGTATTTCTGTGCAGTTTAAGCCATTTCAGCCACAGCTATGATCTTAATTAGCTACACCTAAAGCCTGTCTCTTCTCCAGACAAGTCTAATTAAGCCCAGTGCCTTTACCCAACCAGGGCCCCTCTGTTGGCTAAAAAGGGAGCCCGCAATCTCTTGTCCGAGGATTACAACCTGGGATACATCACAGGCAATCATCTCCACAACACAGCCTGCCCCCCCTCGGCCTGGGCTCCCCTGCCCCCACCGCTTGTGTGGCGAAAAGCACAATGCTATTTTCAACACTAATTTGCCGTGTGCATTAAACAACCTCTTCACCCAAGTCAAAGGAGAGAATCCCTCTTACAGGAGCCTTAATAAGTCCAGGACCAGACAAAATAACCG
The DNA here is from genome assembly GCA_039105355.1 of Benthosema pterotum. Classification (NCBI taxonomy): domain Eukaryota; kingdom Metazoa; phylum Chordata; class Actinopteri; order Myctophiformes; family Myctophidae; genus Benthosema; species Benthosema pterotum. The sequence goes on along the minus strand of CM076980.1, from coordinate 33,522,506 downwards.
AGCTGCAAGGCGCAGTCGTTCCTTTGTGCGCCGTAGCGGTCGCTCAGGCTAAACAGCTTGTTATTAGCGCATGGGGGTGTAGCGCTCGGCGTTTGCTCAAGCAGTGTCAGTCGCCTCATTTGTGGCGATCCAACTTTGTGCAAATGCTTTGAATGACTCGCTTCCTTAATTGGATCGTCGCCTTAACCCTTCGAGGATCTCTGATCCTTATTGTACACTTTCATTGTTGTCCGTCAGTCTTATGGCAGCCATTGCTATTGCTCGGTCTCATCTTAGCATCCTAAACTCCTTAGTCTTAGTATCAGCTCAAGCTCTTAGCGCTGGATAAGCTCTGGCTAATGTCATAATGGTGATGATTTGGCTGAGCTCTCCAGCACTATGTTAATTCATCGGGGGGAAGTTAACGGCCACAATTAACAGAAATTAGCTCAATGCTATTGAATATTTTTGAACATATAGGGCAGCGCCCTCAACATCGTATTTGCATTTTTACGTGACTCTGGAATGGGCTAGCCATCTATGGGTGTCTGTGCATGTGTGTGTGTCTGTGCATGTGTGAGAGTGAGTGAATGAATCTTTATTTTCGTGTCTTGTCGACAAAGACCATATAAGACACCAAAAACATAAGCAAACAGTAACTTCCACATAAACTACATAAAGCATTATACTGCTAGATCCACAGTAAACAACAGAAATAAAATGTACGTCAGGTATAGGGTGTGTGTGTGTGTGTGTGTGTGTGTGTGTGTGTGTGTGTGTGTGTGTGTGTGTGTGTGTGTGTGTGTGTGTGTGTGTGTGTGTGTGTGTGTGTGTGTGTGCGTGCGCACGCGCGCTTTGCTAATCTTGTAAATCATTAGGCCAATCAGCACCAAAACTTTGTGTAGGCCATTGGTAGCCGCTTCGACCTCTATCCATGGATTGAATAGAGCATAATCACAAGTAATCACACGATCGAATACAACGAGTAGACGCAGACAACAGATACCCGCCGGGCAAGTAGATATTTTGTATTCATTGCATCGGTGGATCACGGCTACTACTAGTAGGGCGGGGCGAAGGAAGTTTTACTGAAGTTATGTTTAGGGTTAGTAACCGCATAAAGCACCGTCTAACCCTAACCCTAGCCTAACCCTAAACCCTAAACATAACCTCAGTAAAACTAGGCTATGCCTACACCTAACCCCAACCCTAAACTTAACCTCAGTAAACTTATGCCTAAACCTAACCTAACCCTAACCATAACCTCAGTAAAACTTCCTTCGCCCCGCCCTACTAGTAGTAGCCGTGATCCACCGATGCAATGAATACAAAATATCTACTTGCCCGGCGGGTATCTGTTATCTGCGTCTACTTGTTGTATTCGATCGTGTGATTACTCGTGATTATGCTCTATTCAATCCATGGATAGAGGTCGAAGCGGGTGCCATTGGATGCTGGGATTTACATGATTTTGTATTTTTAGGATGTGGCTCTGCAAGTCTTTGAAATGATCACCATTCACCAGCACTTGTTTGGTCCTTTTAGGATCTCTGATTTATTGTGTTGTAGCAGCAGCAGATCACTAATTTTGGCCTTCCTCATCGTGAATGCTGCAAGAGACTACCCATCTATGGCAGCCAAGGTCTGGGTGTCTGTCTGGAGCTAATCTCTCAAACCACTGGACCGATCGGTGCCAAACATTAGCATGCTGCCAGTAGTAGTAGGACGCAGAAATACCTCTACTGTTTGGTTTAATGGTTTTCCCGCGTGGCTTATACTTTTTGAAATATTTAACTTTTCATTCTACAATTAAGGAATTCAAAGGGACTGTGATCGATTTATAGTCATACACCATAGATGACTGCCCAAGATCAGCATCAATGGAGCCACATGCAGGACTATGCATGTGGACACATGAATGTGGACTCATGCATGTGGACACATGCAGGACTATGTGTGGATCCACATCATCCCTGTGTTTTATTAAATGCCTTGAATATAATGTAAATTTGTGTCAACACAAACATTAAGTAAATGGAAAACGTACCATGTTGTATGCCATATGTAGAAGAGCAGATCAGATAACCAATCGTATATGAATTCACTTGTTCATGATGTACATGATGATGTATGATGATAAAAGCGCCCCTCACTTCACACGTGTGTGATTTTATTGCAACTACTGTATAGCCAACCTGCACGAATCAATAACTCCCTTATACATCATTCATTCTATCACACAGACAGGACGCAGGATAACAGGACACATGTCTGTCTAAACTTAGAGCCCAATGGAGATAATCTGAGATCAGTTTACCGGGAATTTCAGCAGTGTCAATAAACCCTTAATCACTTGCACATGTAAAACAGGTTTTAGTTTGATGAACTATGATAGTAATTACCAACAGTAATAGCTCCTAGTCTTGGGCGGTATTGATTTTTTAATATCAGTATTGATAACGTGTTAATTAGCTTGATATTCCATATTACTGGTATTGACCACTAGATGCAATCAGAGTCGTACACGTTCCACCAGTCACCTAGTTCTCAGAATTGCGACATTGAGGGGTCAGAAACTGAGTGCTCTGCTGTACAAGCAGCCTAAATAGGGAAGAACTGGAGTTGGAAATACATTGTTTCCAAAAAGCCTAGCCCAAATAAGGGCTATTTTGGGCATGTGTGTAACATGAGAATTGTTTGTATAGTTACAATTTAAAGTCTCATTGCTCATATTTTAATAGAACAGTATAATGTTGGTATTTGATGATATTCAGTATTTGATATTTTTATAGACCCAACGGTATTACTCTGTATTGATTTCCAATACCGCGATAAATGGTAATACCGGTATATTGCCCAAGACTAATAGCTCCCACATCATTTAGGGCATGTTAACATTTTATGCCCAATAATGCACAAACATACAACAAACGGTTCAATCCAGGGCTCCGAGAAACCTATAGTATCACAGACCACACAACAGGAAAAGGAAAACAGAGCCAGAGGAGAAGGAGAAGCAGTGGAAGATATTATTGGAGCCTCTCTTAGTTGAAACAACTGAAACAAATCCCCCTGCATGACCACTTTGAAGTTCCTCAGCAAACTCGGGGGTCAGACCTCCTGAAGAGCGTCGGAGTCTTAATTCATCAGGATGCATTAGACGTGAAAGTGCCGTATACTTCAGGGGCGGATCTAGGCATGGGCATGGGGGGGCAATGCCCCCCTAAATACCCAGTCTGCCCCCTAAACACGATGCCATGCAAAACAACCCAAGATATTTCAAATTAAAGTGATTTGAAACTACTACTGCTACTAACTACAATTTTGGCACCACTAAACCAACAGCATTTCATCATTGAAAACAGAAAACTCTCTGAGTCAGACCTTTAGCTTTATGCATGCTGTGTGTCTGTTGCAACTTCAACAATAACTGATGTTATTACGTGATGCTTTACTTGACTAATAAAAGTCCTGTAACCGAAAATGGTATGGGGCAGCTTCATCGCCGCCCCCATACCATTTTCTCTTGCCCCTCCAACATGTTCTCTTGCACCCCCCCCCCCCCCCCCCCCCCCAAATGGGACATGTTACATCCGCCTCTGGTATACTCTTGGTGTTCCGATCACAGGAGTGGAGAGCGCGATTGTGTGTGTGTGCGTGTGTGTGTTGTGTGTGTGAGGGGGGCGTTGGATGAGAGAAAACCACTCGGGAGGGTAAGGACAGCGCATGTGTGTGGTGCGAGTGTTTATGTGGGGAATCTCCTGCGAGGAAGGCCAGCCCCTGGGTGGCTCAACACTTTGTGGATGAAAGTGCGGCAGCCCCGGGGTCCAGTCGCACAGAGAAGCGAGGCCAGTGATTAAGGGGGCACAAGGGCAGGATGGCCCTTTAATTTGGAGGCTGCGGAAAGGATGAGGAGAGGGGTGGGGTGGGTGGGGCGGGGGGGTGGTGGCGCTGGTGTATCTGTAGCCAGACAATGGCGATTACCTTCCTCTTTATCTGACGGAGAGGGGGCTTTGAGAGAGCAATCTGAGGAGCGGAGGAAATGGCACGACACGGGATTAGTGGCACAACAGGACGGTAAATTAAATGTTGGAGATGAAAGAATGAGGCTCTGACATGCATCAATAGAGAGCATTTGCTGCATTCTAATAACAGCAGCCCAGGAGAAATACCTGCAGAGATTAGTTGCATGAGAGAGGGCCAGGCAAGAGAGGGAGGAAAGATACACAAAAAAATAAATGACTTTGGACGTCTTTTGTCATGTGACCCCCCCGACCCCCCCACCCCCCCTCGCCCTCTGAAGGGAACGGCAAAGCAGTTTGTGACCATGAATGTAACTCTGAAGTCTGTCTGTGTGTGCATGCATCTGCGTGCACATGATAATGAGGTAATTGTGAAGCACCTGAACCTGTGGTGTAACCAATTCCTCGCAAAGTTTAATGTGTCGTTCAATAGGGGGGCATAGAACAGGAAACACTAGGGTCAGACGTGAAAACTCTACAATAATGAACGCTCCTGGCGCTTTTCCGTACAACCATTTCACTATAGCAGGGGATTACACCTCCGATACACTGTAGAACGCACAGAAAAAACGCTCAGCGTACATTGTCCATGTAGTTTTCACATAAACTGCAAAACTAACTATTTTCAAATTTGCATTGTGATTCTCACAGTAGACGTCTCACCAATATCAGAGGCTTAATAGAATTAATGAACTCCATTCAAAGTTCCGGCAGAAGTTCCCTGCCCTGTGTTGGGTAGAAGGAAGACAAAACAACGTTCAAACATGTTCCACTCATAATTAGTGGGGAACAACATAAACAAATGTTCTCATTAGTGTTCAGCGTCCTGATTGACAGGTATTACAGGCAAAGTAGTGTGGCGGAAGTAAGAAAACAGAGGGAGACGTAATGAGAGAGTGAGAGGGAGAGAGAAAGCAGAGATGTGTTTAAAAACAAGTGTCTGATACACTATTGACAGCTGACAGAGAAAAGGAGAGAGAGAAGGCCCTGAATGGAGGCAGAAATGATTCAATCAAAGAGTAGCTTTATCTGGGTTATTATAACTATACTGAAGCAGGAAGATGAAGAGGGGGGTTCGCCTTAATCTCAGTTACAATGGATGGGAACAAAGGCACACTTACAAGCACTATCAGCCACAAATATCAAATCAGCTCTAGCCGCACCTAATCCTGCCAGACAGCATTGTCCATTCAGTGAACCTGTGGTCATGGACAGAGGCAGCGATATGTACAAAGGATGTGTGTAGTCTGTGCGCACGCGGACGCACGCACGCACACCTCTAGACTTTTCAATGTAGCATGGGGTATGTCTGAGATTTTGTTTTTTTTATCGTTATGTGTGGGTTCAGGCTAGGTAACACTCCAACAATGACCACCACAACAACCGGAGGCAAGAAAAATGCAATGCCTATACTTAAATCAGAGTTTACCTTTTTACAGACACAGGCACTACAATAACAGTAAATCTAAAGCGTATCATGTTGTATGGCATCATTGACCAGGGCAGGACTCACACCCGGTCCTCCTGTGCAAGGGCTAAATTTTCTAATGCTGAATATACGGAACATCCATGTGGCCAGGACAGATATTGAGTTATATCTTAAAGGACTATTTCACCACTTTTCAACTACAATTGGTCCTCACTAATTAATGTTCATGATAAAAAAGGCAGGTTGAAAAGTGGTGAAGTGGTCCTTTAACGTCATACCTTTTGTGTTCCAATCAAACCTCAACAAGAGGAGAGCGGAGAGACAGTGGTCTTCCCCCAAAGAAGAAAGAAAAAGTTTTAAATCTCAAGGGCGTGCCTTTGCAGGCCACAGGACCAGCTCTAAGGCCCAGTCCCTACAGTATATAAGAGTATGACCCCAACATGTATTTCTTTTGGTTGCATCACAAGGTCTGGGACACACTTCATGACTCTGTGACGTTTTAAATGAGGCTTCCAGACTAACTATTTCCATACCTTATTCTGAGGTTATTATATCCAGTGGCAAAGATGAGAGTGGTACAGGGGCGGATCTAGGCATGGGCATGGGGGGGACAATGCCCCCCTAAATACCCAGTCTGCCCCCCCCAAACACGATGCCATGCAAAACAACCCAAGATATTTCAAATTAAAGTGCTTATATTTAAAATGATTTTAAACACTACTACTGCTACTAACTACAATTTTGGCACCACTAAACCAACAGCATTTCATCATTGAAAACAGAAAACTCTCTGAGTCAGACTTTTAGCTTTATGCATGCTGCGTGTCTGTTGCAACTTCAACAACAACTGTTATTATTGATGCTTTACCTCACTAATAAAACATACCATTTTCTCTTGCCTCTCCAACATGTTCTATTGCCCCCCCAAATGAGACATGTTACATCCGCCCCTGGAAGAGCACATCGCAGCTCTGACCATATACTGTACATGATTTGTCTTGTCGTAGTTTGCCTTTTTGTGACAGCCCACTTGGGACACACTGTGTCCCACTATGGTGACAATATACTGTAAGTCATAATGAAAGACACACACAAATAAATACCAAAAATGCTTGATGCTGCGGTGTGGTAGGGATTGAGTTATGTAATTTCCCCCTCTCTACCATCACTCTTGGATATAATCACATCAGATTAAGGTAAGAAAAGGTTTGGTCTGCAGTCCTGCATGCCTCCAGGTCCATCATGCTAACTACAGCGGCAGCATCCCTGCTCAGGATGGCACTTGGCAGAGGGAAAAGAATACTGGCAACTTCATTATGCCACAATAACAGGCTAATTATTGTGTTTGTTAGCAACAAATCAGAGTACAACAGACTGCATGTCCCTGTCCTGTTTTGAGCATCTTAATTACCCCCACCCCACCCCCCCTCTCTCTCTGTTGCCAGTGCCACTGTTATAATTTTGCATATAAAAGACATCAGCTAATTATCTGGTCTATAAATATTCGGCATGCAATTAGCGTCCTGGCCTGCCTTTGCGCTTGTGTTATCACCTCGCCGTTTGGTACATAGTGCAGACCGCACACTCAATTCCCTGTATCTAATGGATATTTGATAGCAGCGCAGAACCTTTGTTTCCGGGAGGACAAATAACCGTAAGCTTCTGTGACAGTCGTCCGACCCCTGCACTGTGCTTTTGAGGGGGTCGGGCACACGCACGTTGTACCTTGAGGAACACAAAAGTACAAGGTCAACACCGTGTAGATGACACTTCCACGAGAACAAGACAGCTAGGAAGCTAAGGGCATACAAGTTTTGCTTTTGTGTAGAAGATGGAATTAACCTACAACAATCAAGGGAACCTGAAATGTTATGAATGGCCAGTCAGTGAGAAGTGTCCTTTGAAGTTTGTCTCGGTGTTTGCTGCCAGCATGCAACGCAAAGGCAATGTTATTTGTTGTTCATTGTAAAGTAAATTATGATTCATGATATAACCAAAATTCGCAAAGGGGAACCCGTTTTGTGGGAAAGAGGGGGAAAAAATAGCGTTCTTACGGCTTGGGCATGCCGCTGCTCTTCTCTACCTCAAACTAAAAAGAAATAAAATCAAAGAACAAGGCAGAGAGGGGATAGAGAGGGGGAGGGAGGTGCAGAGGAGTCTTCACGGATGATTGCAGCCCAGTTTGAGCTGCTAAAGTGCAGACGTGAACTTCTTTCATCTCCCTTCAGGGTCATTGTCCATGGAGGGAATGAACCTGTCATCTCACTCTCACTGCCTCACACCAAAGCTTCCCAGCTCTTCTAGCTTCTCACCACCTCCCTTATGCTTAACCCAGTTCCACAGCGAGAGCAACACACTATAGCCCCAAAGCTGGGAGCAACAGTATCTGTGGCAGGCCTCATCATCACACAGCATACTAGAAGCTCTATAGAAAGCTCAGAATCCGGGCGTGAGGGGGACACAGTGAGTGAACAGAAGCGGAAGAAAACAGGAGTGTTGAAAGCAAAAGGTAACGAATGAGGACAGTTAATTTAATACCACTCTCTCTGCAATATGTGGCACAAAACGACAAACTACAGAAACCACGGCATAGCGACGAGGTGAACGACAGTGAAAGAATGCAGAGAACAAAGGGAGGCGGAAACTTTGGTCGCGGAGACTTCTTGCGAGACTGACGCTGCTCTGTTTGGAGAGGTGGACTGGAGCCCTGAGGCTCGTTAGAGGCAGGAGTCCTGAGGGCTCCTAATTGGGACGGCCGGGGCCATGTGGTCTGGGAGCGAGAGGAGAGTCAGCCTCAAGGGCCGGCTACGGAGGGGATGGCGAAGGGGGCGGGGGGGTCTGGGAGTGTCGGGTTGGGGGGGGGGGCTGGGCGGTTGGGGTGGGCTTTCCAAGTCACATGAAAGTTTGTGGGGATGAATGTACCGTAATTAGATTAATAAGTAGCTTAATTTATCGCAGCAGAGGATATCAGCGGCTCCACATTAGAGGCAGGCCAGAAGATTAGCCCCGATCGGCGTTTCCAAAACACGATTAGCCCCCCGGCACAAAGACCAGGCTCTTTCACAGGTTCCTACCGCAAGGGCCGGGATTAGAGAAGCATGTTGAATAATCACCATGCCCCCGCATGCTCCTCTCAAGTCTGCTCCAGCCAGGGGTGCAGTGCCTGCCCCCTCCCTGGCCTGCTCGCAACACTTATCAATTAGACCATTGTGGGGCCAATTAAAGTGAAGAGAGGCCAAACTGACACCAGGCTGCCCCACACCACCCGTGTTCCAACACTATACACCTTGTGATTGATTGATGTTTATCTCTCTCGCTCTCTCAGGTGGCCGATATGAGTCGTGTCTCACGATAGCCGCTTCGCCTGACACATCAAATTGATCAGCCTACGCGTAATGGCCGCGAATCGGGACGCAGTGGCGTATTTGCCCGTGAAGTCAAACCCAGTCAATCAGCCTTTTTGGTGGGTGTATGGCTACTAAGCAGTCTGGTTCTCCAGAGAGCCCCCCGGGGACGCAACAGCTTCATGGCTAATTGATTGTCCCACCAATCTCCTCCAGAATGCCAATAAAGACCCCAGCATATGTTCACCACAGCCACAGCCACATGCATCATGAATGCACTGCTCTTACTAAGCTTTTTAGATCCCCTGATCCTTTACATCCGGTTACATTTGTAAAGTTAAAAAAGGGGGTTGGGGATGGGGGGGGGGGGGGGGGAGTGGTAAAACCTCTAATGGGCCCTCTGCCAAAATGTTTTTAAGAGAAACTAATCTACTTTAAAGCTACAATATGTAAGTTATGTGTCCCTCCTGAAAGACCACTAATTGTCATACAATTGACAGATCAAAGCAAAGTTTTAACTCTGGCCCATATGCACCTGTAAGTAATGTGCCTGTGGGTTGGCAAACTCACTTTTCTCTGCGCGAGTTCCGAGTGCCATCTGTCCAACTGTCTATGACCTTGTCCGTAGACATCCACATTTATGATGTGGTGACACCAAGTGCCATTCATGTCTCTAGCCAATACTGCATCCTGAGCCTACTGTACTGTCCATACATGATCAAAACATTAGCCCTAGCAATGGTATTGTACTCCATAAATGCCATTACTTTTTTATTCTTGGCATTTAGGCCGATATTGCTGCGCTCCATTTCTACTGCAAGTAGTATCCGTCATGTAGGAATTAGGGATGTCCTGATGGCACTTTTTCATTTCCGATACCACAATTTTTGTGTTAGCCGATACAGATACTAAATACCGATACCAGAGAAGAATATATATAATAGCATAAGAGAAAAAATACCTTTATATGAAGTCACCAACAGGGAATAACATACTCCTCTCTCAAAAGTGCACTTGGGAAACTCCAAAGCAAACTCCACATGGCCTGACATTTTACTTAACTGCCATGGTGTCAACCCCTTACCCCTGTGTCTGATCACTGGCTAGGCATATTTGCCAATATGTGACCCGATAATGACAAATAAGGGCCAATACTGATACTTTTCCGATACTCATACAGTATTTGCCGATACCGATATGATAAAAAAAAGGACAAAAAGAGCCGTTAATTTCACAAGCTAGTTTAAATCTTTGTTTTCAAAATGTGCTCTCACTCAGACATGCCCAGTTTATTTTATGTAGTGGAATAGCATGCCGTTATTGCTCGAACTGCTTTGACTCCTGAATTTACATCCACGGACCAAGAAAGGTTAATCTTACAGTATGCAGGTGTAGCTTTTGTTCAGTGTTCTGGTACCAGATTGAGAGCCGTGGACCTTGCTCACCAGCTAATGTTTATGAAATGATCAGCTGTGGCCACCTTGCCAGGGAGAGTTGTGTTTACCCTTGGAAGCCTGCCCGTAACTTTTACATTTCCTGCTGCTGTGCCAGCGCCGCAGGCCCATTATCCTGTGTGTCTATGCAGCTCCATGCATTGGTGATAACGTGCACAGAGTCAACATGTCCTGCAGACTGGAGCTCACAGGAACAGACTACCCCACCAAGGCAGAAACAGTGACTACGCTAGCATCATGGAACAGTTAACATGACAGTAACAAAAAAAGGTTATTACCCACGTTAGTAGTATAGCAAGCAAATCATCCACTGTTCATAAATAATCTCTTTCAACCTTTAGTTGAACGGAGTGGAATAGCATCAAACATTGTTCAGCCTATAATGTATTCTCTGTAACTGTACTGCACACAATGCAGTGTAGCTTATACGTTGTAGATTATACGTTGAAAACTTATACGTTGAAAACTAAAGATTTATTTTGCTTTTGTCCAGTTGTGTAGACTTGGGCTAATTCAGATGTTGAATATTTTAACTCTTGAGAGTGTAAAAATGAAACCAAATGGACCCGCAAGGGTCCATTTGGTTTAAGAGTTACATCTGGTTAGTTACATCAGCTTAGCTGGGAACCACCTGGAACCCTCTCAAGAACCACTGGTGGTCTCCGGACCACCTGTTGAAAACGCCTGCTCTATGTTACTCTTATGTTATTTTTGGTGAGCCGGCTTCGTGATCAATTAGATAAATCGTGCTTTATGAAACTATCGACAAATGTGGGATCAGCGCAGAGCATCTGTGGTTGAGAGGAGCGATGCGCTAGACACAAACAATTAGTTGGGAGCACACCACACGCACATACTATCTAAACATGCACAACACGCGACATGTATTCAATTATGCCCGATTCATTTAACACCTGGCCGGATTAATACAATGTTGTTGGTTATGTTGGCTCAGTGCAGAAAGCACTGAGGGGGCAGGTGTCCAAATTAACCTCAGAAGAGGAAATGGGGGTGGTCTATTGTGTGCGTGTGTGTGTGTGTAATGGTACATTGGATATCTTATACCAGGGGTGTCATACAGAGTGTGCCAAAATTTAAAACTGAACAAAGCCGCGGGCCAAGTTTGAACGAACTAACCTTTTAAAGGGGAATTCCACCCATTTTCAAAATTTTCCTAAGAGGGTACAAATGTGAACCAAATGGACCGTACCGGGTCCATTTGGTTCCATTTGTACCCTCTCAGGAAAAATGGGACTGAAAGAAAAATCATTAACATGGTGAAATATATCTTGGTGATGTCATCAGATGCATTTCACCATGTTAATGATTTTTTCAGACCTCCATTTTTAAGAAATACAGAATTGGGGGAACTTTTTTTATCATGTCCACACAACATCTCTAAGGTATATTAATGACATATTAAAATGTTGAAAATGGGTGGTCTCTTCTTTAATATGATAATGTCTCAAGGGCCAAATGAAATTACACGGTGGGCCAGATTTGGCCCGCGGGCCAGAGTTTGACACCCATGTCTTATACTAATGGAGCAAGATGTTTCACATGATTAAAATAATCAAGGGGCGGAGGACAATCCAAAAGCCTCTGCACATGTCTGTCGTTGGCCATGCAAACAAACACCCTGTTCCTGATGGCTGCACCTCACCACTGACACCGCCCTGGGTAGGCAACCAGGCCTGCTGGAGATGTGCTCAGACCAGCATACATTTGATTGCAAAGCTTTGATGCAATGCATTTTCTCCACAAAATCGAAATCTTACATCATGCCATATTTAAAAGACTCACACAACATTTGCGACGTGCATTTCAATTTAGTTGTACTACCGTTTTGTCTGAGATACTCTCATCATGAGATTAAAACTATAATGCTTCCAAAATGTATTTTAATCCACTATATCAGCTGAATTTGTCCTCCAAGTAGAAATTGAGCTTAGTCAGTCATTTCACAGAGGTATCTCGACATTGAAATCCCGGCCTGGATATCAGATTGGGGGATTTAAGGTTTGAATGAAGGAAAGAGGACTTACCTAAACTTAAAGGCACCTGAGTGGAGGAGGAAGGGGAGTGGGTCAAGAGTGAAAAGTCATCCACATGTCTGTAGGCTATGAGAGGAACTGTACTTTATCTGGAACATTAACTCCTAGGGAGAAATATGCAGTCATGAAGTCACAGTGGACTCTAAACTAGGAAAACATACATCAACGCCATTCCTTTGAAACAGGCTAATGGGAAGCCATCATCACTCAGACATCTTACAAACAGAAAAGGCTGACTGCCAGTAACCCTAATCCCATACCTGTGTACTTTTCAGGCTCTGCCTGAGCCAATTAGTTGTCATGTCAAGTTGTCATGTACCACAACAATTGATGATACAATAATGCTAGAACAACAGATTCAATGGGAATTGCATACTAGGGTATGCATTCTTGATTGTCATCATTCCCAACTTGCATCATTCCCAAGTAGGCTGGGGCACGACAGTAACAAACATTCCTGATACAATATTTAGAGTTCTGTAGAACACTTACTTACACTTGCCATATCACAATAGTGCAGTATCTAAAATGGTGTTGTTGTAACCCTTTATTTATTAATTAGCAGGTTATAGGACTAGTTACTAGGTTCGGAGGAGCAGTAAGCAGGGAGAGTTATTAGAACACAGGCCAAAGGTAAAGTTTTATAATAGCCCGACGGCTTGTATTGACAAGTAATAATAGAACATGAAACAAGACAACAGACAATACTCACGTAAACAAACAAACAAAAAACAACTGTACTTAGACCTTTAACTTTACAATGAAAGCAAAATCAATTTCACTCCTTTACAATTTCTTAATCATTCAATCATTTAAAGTCCAATCAATTCCTCACTGTATGGCAGTAAGTATGAAATGAATGTGTGTGGCTCAAATGTTCAACAAGTCCTTATGAACATAGGTTTTCGTTGTATTGTGACTTTAAAAGTTCACTGTATGTTCACTGTAAAGGTTTTCAGTCTGTCCATCCAGGTGTAGTATGCAGTGTGTAGTGCATCCATTAGCTGTTTACACATTTAAATCAAAACTGTTACCATGTTACTCATAGTGTAACATGGCTGCTGCTGTAGTCACACACAGCACAGTTCAACTCACCAAGTCAGTGCTCTTAATGTTGACAGAAATAAGCGGGTTTCCAGGATCAAACTTCTCCAAAATAATCAAAACACACTCTTTTATCCAAAAGATAAACTGGATTCTTTTTAAATCAACAGGAATCTGTTCATATTCGTAAAACTTCTATTTTCTGTTTGTCAAAACTGTTCAACAGGCTTCTCTCTCTGTTCTCTCCAGAACATTCTGTCTCTGCTGCAGTGCAATCAGCTGGGTCACAGCACCTGGTGCTGGTGATCCTCCACAGAGCAGTTAATTAATTGAGAGACCTGATTGGTCAAAAAGTAGATGAATGTGAATACGGATTGAAAATAAAACCCAAGGATCGCAATAGAGGTTGAGTGAAGCTTTGTTTTATTTTTGGCCTTTTCGGCTTTTGGTAGGTTTACAAGTTTACAAAAGTGTCATGTAACAAGGTAAACAATACCGGGAGCAAATTAAAGAGAATCAAAAAGTTCTTCTTGTCACTTTCAAAAATAACTGTCTTGCCTGGCCAACTGAAAATAAAAGGGGATACACAAAATTATATCTAGAGTCCACTGGTTGCACTAATCTCACCTGTCAAACACTGACTTGTACAATAAGCACACTCCTGTATAATTCAACTAAAGTGACAGAACTAGTTAACTCTTTCAATTCAGAAGTATCACACATGAGCAAAATGCATTGATTCAACGTTGAATTTTGGTTGAATCAATGCAAAATGCATTGATTCAACGTTGAATTTTGGTTGAATCAATGCACTTTGCTATCTGGGACATCACATGTGAGCAATTCAAAGTCGGAGGTCTCACCCAGCATTCGGAGGACCAACAGCAAGTACAACATACAATACAGTATATGTTTTGTTTGACCACAAACAGCTTGACTCCCAGTTACCACCCGACTGTGACACTGCCAGAGAACTCAGGTGCAAACACTTTATACAACACATTTATACAGGTGGGCAGCAGGCAGGGGATTGGTCCAGGGTGATCGAAGGGCGTGCATGGCAACCAGTAAGTCTCCTCCCCTAGCAACAGGACCTGAGACTGAAAGCTATGAGTGTCTCATTCTCCAACCATAAATACATGTTTAAGACCGTGTGTGTGTGTGTGTGTAATATATATATATATATATATATATATATATATATATATATATATATATATATATATATATATATATATATATATATATATATATATATATATATATATATATATATATATATATATATATATAAAAAACAATGAAGCAGCAGCATATGCAATTGTCCTGAGCATCTTTGGAGTGTGCGGTTCCTTCCTCCTACTGTGGAAGTTGTCCTAGGTTGCATTCATACCTTGCCTACCAGCACCTCCCCACCTGGATGTGCACGAGAAGCTACCTGTTTATATATATATATATATATATATATATATATATATATATATATATATATATATATATATATATATATATATATATATATATATATATATATATATATATATATATATATATATATATATATATATATATATATTCAGGTGTGTGGCTCTGAGTTGTACGTATGGGTGCATGCATGCAGTCCCAGCCTCAACTGTACCAGCTCCTTTAATAACTGTGTGCGCGCATGTCTGTGTGCGCGCATGTCTGTGTGCGTGTGTGCACACGCACACATACTGCCGAGCAAACGAGGCAAGCGCAAACAACCCGCGGGTTTGATCTGGCCGCGTGCTCCGTGTAGTGCGCCGCGTCGCGCTCCGCTCTGCTAGCTACCCCAGCAGACTACGGCGCGCAGCAAATTAGAACCCCTCGCCATCAGGCAGACAGCTGGCAGCTTCCCCCCGGGAATGCCAATTAAGTTTGTAAAACATTTAGACAACAAAACTGTACAAGAGATACGGCCCCACGGAGGGAATCGTCCCCACAACTCCCAGCAGGCCTCACCCTGACCCCATGTGCACCCCCGGCCCGAACCGCGACTGCATGCGCGCCTGCCCGAGGAAATACCTCGGTGCCAATGCCCAAGAGAGTAAATACGCCCGGAGAAATACATGAATACCAAATCAAAGGCATTGATTTGTTCATGGTAATTTGCTGCAAATTAATAGCTACGTTGCTCTGCCTGCCTTGTTAAATAATGACTGACAGAATTATGTATAGAATTGAGTCTTCCAAACGTTCACTAAAGGAAGTGTAATTGACAGCTCTAGCACTGCAGGGCGTAGCCCAGAGAGCAACAAACTGTCCTCTGCCACACACGATGCCATAGCTCAACAGAACAACGGCTTCAGACTCTTAAACACCATACCTGATCGAGTTGCTGTACTGGGATTGTCCAAAATGGTAACTTGAGTCTTTGGCCTAAGGGGAAAAAGCAGGGTAGGGATTAGAATAATACTTAAGTAGCTTTCTGAAAGTTGAACCCTTGAGTAGGCAAAGGATATGGTGGCCCTAGGCAGGCAGCATGACCCACGCTCTCATCCTAAAAGTGAGTGCTCGGAGATGTACGTATGTATTTGTTCTAACGGCCCACATCGGTGTTGTTTCCGTGTGACATGTGAGGATGTGACAGACAGAGTGACAGCATGGATAACTAATTGAGACAGGATGCGGGGGAAAAAATCCTCCGAGCCCTCAGCAAATGTAAGGGATGTAGGGGGGGGGGGGGGGGGGGCTGCCCTCGATCATCTCCCAATCCTCCACCCCTCCCTCCTTACACACACAACCCTGCTCAGGGCAACTCTATCAATGCTAATTAGTCGAGCAATGATTAATATGGGAGCTAAACGAAGTTATTTTGTGTAATCTGTGTTTCCTTTGAAAGATCATTCATTATGTCAATATCACTCTGTTTGAATTTCTTTAAGACAACATTGTTACGGGGAGAAGGATGGGGAGACGTGATGGCGATGGGAGTCTGAAAGGCAACGAAGGAGGCACATGTCAATGCATAGCTAATGCTTCATTTATAGTCAGTCGCACAACGGTGCCTTGCATCGAAAATAGACGATCTGCAAGCCCACAAGGTGTCATGCTGCACGTTTTGAGGTTGTACAGTGTAGATCATCTATTTTCAGCAGACAGCACCAAACTGGTGTGTGATTAACCAAATGCATACATACCTGATTAGTCCAGATATAGTCTATATGCTCTTCCTTTCATCCAAATGAAACAGCTTCCAAATCCAGGTTTCCTATAGCCTGACAAGCCAGAATGAACCCCCAGAACATTTTCTTTATAATGGGCCTAAATAGGTTGCGGTTCAGGGCTGGATCCAGGCTATACCTACACACCAAGTGGAGATTGATTTATAATCTGGTACCTGTATTTTTATTGTGACCAAATCAAATGTATGTTGTGATAAACATACAGGTCATTACAGGCATTACTTCCATTCACTGATAAGGAGCAACGAAAGCTCATTGACACATACATATTCTGTTCAATCAGGAAACAGACGTTTGTGGATGCAATGTGTCACTTGGAGAGTTCTGAACGGATTTTGCAAATTCAGCTATGGATTCAGCTATATATTGAAGTTTTATTTTTAACATGGTAGAAGGTACACTGGCACTGAGTCTGTCCACGGTCAGCTGAGTCTGAAATATTGACCACTTGAACTGCAATAGCCTACTTTTAGTTGAACAGGGTGCTCCCCAGGGCATATTTAAGGTGTGCTAGCATTTCTTCTCTCTACCAAAAATATGATATACAAGCTTCTATCGCTCATATTTTTTGTTGAAGGAATGGATCGACACTAGGTTTCATTGTGGTTAAAAAAAACAGCTCATGTCCACTGGACACAATACGTATCAGGCGAATCAGCAGCAACTGTCCAGCTTTGTTTTCTTGCATTAACATTCTCCGCCCTCTCTCTCTCTCTCTCTCTCTCTCTCTCTCTCTCTCTCTCTCTCTCCCTCTCCATCTCTCTCTCCCTCTCCATCTCTCTCTGTTTGATCTCAAGCACACAAAAGCAAAGTATGACAATTCATTTCATCTTCTGCAGCCATAATACAACAGAGGCCTATCTCCTGCTGACAGCTCCCTACAGTCTGCCTCTCCTGACAAATACACCTCAAGTGTAAATAAAAATATAAATATAGTATCTTGGTCACTGGAAATGTTGCGAGGGCCTTTAGCATACAGTACATTTGACTATGACCACAAAGTACTAATCATAATGGCGCGTCCCTGATAAATCATACTCAATTCAAGTCTGTAAGTGTACAAAGTGTATGGGACCATCAGGATTTTGCTGTGTACAGTATGAGTAATAACTGTCACAGACGTAATAATCACTGCAAGCAGGAGGTTATAGTGCAGGCCCTCAGTTTAACTAAAAATAATTTAGTTATCCTGTAAATCAAGTTGAATCAAGAGTGTTGATCAGTACATTAAACTACTGTAGCCAACAGGGACATTACTCCACATTCAGTCGTTATGTGATGGACAGTCTCCTGACAGCACAACAGACATCATTACATTCTCAATATGAAAACACAGCCCATGCTAAGCAATCGGACAAAAGGCTGGTTATTTTGGATACAAGCCGTATGTATGCCCATCAGGGAAAGCTTAATGCAGGTCCATTTGAAAGCAGCTCTTTTTCCTTTTGGGGGCTTTTTTACAATCTAAATCTCACCCTATTGTCAAATATGCTCAGGGTGTCTAATCACCCTTAACCTCACATTGGTGCCCTAACCCCCTTCTTTCCTCGCCTGCCCTCCGACAATTTAAACATCATTTTAACATAATAACAGGACTTTTATCGTCCCAGTGACTGCACCTTCTACCAGAATCACCACAACTAATGGGATCTAATCTGTACAACAAGGGACATTAATATATATGCAAATCAGCGGAGACTTATAGTACTATGTCCCCTGCAAACGAGATAGGCCGAGTTGTAGCATACGTGTGTGTATGTATCATTTATGTCGTCTGCATGTCGCTTTTGTCATTAATCGCTGTCAACCGGCCTGGAACACAAATATATAACACAAATGTATAAAGCTGTATAGAGGTCTGTGCAAAAAAAGGAAAAAAGAGAGAAAAAAAGTGTATATGTGCGCACGCACACGCACGGACACGATTTAGCAGCACTGTTCTTGCTTCTACAGAAGAATAGGCCCCCTTCCCCCTAAAAAAAGGTCCAGCAGTGGTGGGGAGAATTTGGTTGGGGGGGACGGGGGGGATTGAGGGGTTGCAGGTCGGCTGTTCAAAGCCACTCTGTGCATTGTTGGCTAGTAGGGGATTAGGTCTCTCCAGGCTGCAGAATTTGCCTTCTAATTAAAAGGGATAAGAAGTAGAAAAATAGCGAGGGGCACTGCTACTGTAGAGAGAAGGGGCTGCTTTGGAGAAACGCTGAAAAGAGGGATAGAAGTTTGTAGTGTCACCAGTGGTCCTTGATCATAAGATGAGGCCAGAGTTACCAACTTCTCTTTCTGACTCTCCCTGCCATTTTTTTTACTACCCTGGTCTCCACTATACTAGCCAGTCTCCATCTCCTTAACTTGCCTTTCATTAAAGGAACACTGAGAAAACATTTATCTGAACATACATTTATCATTTACGTGGATCCATTTGTAAGTTAAATTATCGCTCAGGATTATGTGTTAATTAATAAAGGCAGGTAGGATAATAAAGTACTGCAGTACCTGAAACAATTCAATTCAATTCAATTGAGCTTTATTGGCAGGAGAAAACAAGCGTTTACATTGCCAAAGCAAATGTCACAAATACTTTTAACAGGGCATAGAGATTTCTTTTCTTTTTTCTATTTTTAAACAAACAACTCCAATTATTTGCCTCTTCTGGACAAATGGCAACATTTTTTCCTCAAGATTATGCTAGCGAAAAAGGGAAAAATCAGATTTAATGTCTGTTTAATTGTTGCAGCTCTGTTTACATGGGCATGATAGTGCTGACCGTAGTCCTGGTAGTACTCCATTGATCAAGGCATATAGGCATTGCTGCTGTGTTTGCACATTGATGTTTTTCTCCCAATAAGTATGGGAGTTTTTCATCACTGGTCATTCTCACCAAACTCACGTTGAGTGTGTGTAATTTGTGGGAAAGTCTCTAATGTCTTGGTGCATTGGGAAAGTGGAAAGTGTAGCTCTGTTTCCACAACTTTTGGGTACAGTGGAACAATGTGTATATTGGCTTCATGGCTTCATGGGGAAGACGCTCGACATTTCACAATCCATCTTACGAAGCACTTATAACTAGACGACAGAGCACATGTTTTAGTTTGAACCTCCCGCCCCTACGATCAGCATGCCGCTGTTTTCTTACTCAGCCCCTTCGGCAGGGGGTCCCGGTGTTCCTCTTCATGCATCCTACAAACAAAGTCTGAGCTTTTAAAGCACACACACAGCCCACCCAATCACACAGTACACTCCCCCAATCCAAGCACAGGGAGGTTAACGACATGCCAGCGGAGCACAAGACCTCTCCCTCCCTTTCCCTGGCTTATTCCCCTCTTATCCATGTACTGTATGTCCCATGTTTTTTGGCTGTTCTTCTGCCCCGCCAACAAACCCTGTAAAATCTCCAGCCCGCTGAAAATTCATCTCGAGGGGGCTTATTTGTTGGTATGACACCCAGGGGCGGATGTAACATGTCCCATTTGGGGGGGCAAGAGAACATGTTGGGAAGGGGCAAGAGAAAATGCTATGGGTGCGGCTTCATCGCCCGTGTCGCTTCGCGCCACTGGTGATGAAGTCGCACCCATACCATTTTCAGTTACAGGACTTTTATTACTCAAGTAAAGCATCAATAATAACATCAGTTGTTGTTGAAGTTGCAACAGACACGCAGCATGCATAAAGCTAAAGGTTTGACTCAGAGAGTTTTCTGTTTTCAATGATGAAATGCTGTTGGTTTAGTGTTGACACAGCTGTAGTTAGTTAGTAGCAGTAGTATTTCAAATCATTTTAAATATAAGCACTTTAATTTGAAATATCTTGGGTTGTTTTGCATGGCATCGTGTTTGGGGGGGCAGACTGGGTATTTAGGGGGGCATTGCCCCCCCATGCCCATGCCTAGATCCGCCCCTGATGACACCCCCACCACCACCCTTCTTCCATCACTGAGCCCTGCAATCACCTTTCACTCCTCTGGCAATCCGATCTGGTTTGGTGTGTGTGACACCGGCCATTCTCCATCACCTCACTGATCAAGAGCCCCCCTGCAAAGCGGACCGCATAGGCGAGCAGGTATAAGAGATTTGGGACGGAGGGGAGTGGGGCACGACGTAAAAGAATCTGCGGTGAGCCAAGGAGAAGATTAAATGGCGGCCAACAACCCCTCCGCCCCATCCTCCACTTCACTGGTGTCTCCTGATGGGGAGTATGGGGGGGTGGCACAGTGGTGGCTGAGCCATCTTGTCATCATAGCAGGACAAGCACATTCAACCGTGTCCTCTGTACCCTCCCATCTTATTCCAGGAACCTCTATTGCCCTCTGCTAAAATCCATCAAAAAAAAGAAGAAACCCTCTCTCCCCCTCCCGTATAGTAGGCCTATACCCCCGCCCCCCTGTCACTGGAAGATCACTCTCGGCTGGTGTCTTTTCTTCTTTAAAGGCCAGGGATGAGTCCAGCCCTTCCAGCCATCCAAATTAATTTGCGTCTGGGCACCAGTATAACCAGCACGGGGCGGGTTTGATGGGAAGAGTGAAGTCCAAATCCTACTTCGCTTCATGAGAGCGTAGCGCCCGCAAAAAGCAGCCGATGTACAAGCCAACAACTTGTCTCAGACGCAACGTGCCGTGAGCTTATAGATCTGATATATTTGGCGTGCGACACGGCCGCGCAACGGAGCATATAGTCAGGCATAAGTCAATGACATGTGCTGGCAGTCATGCCTTGATCTCTTTGCTTTCTCTCTCCATCACTTTGGGCCTCACCTTTTTGGCCAGCACCTTGCCAGGCACATCCACATGGGTGGCTTTTTATAGGCAAAACATTTTGGGGTTGAAAAACAAAAACCCTAGTTGTCCTTAACAAGTTCAATATCAACTGGTGGGAGAGAAAATGCCCTTGAAGCGTCAGTTAATGTGTTTGTTTTCTGGTGGTAGCTGATGTATTGGTACCCCTCTTAACACAATCAAAGAGTGCTTAAATTACCAAACACCTAAAAAGAAGAAGAAAACGGCACTAAAATGTATTGTTCTCATGGAGAGTAAACTGAAGATGTCCTCCAGTGAATCGTTTCTGAGTCGTCGTCCCCCATCCTGCAAATTTTATGATCAATAGTTGAAAAAAAAAAGATCAGTTTCATAATAATAAGCAGGCTAAGGACATCTACAAAACAGCATTCCTTTAGTTTGACAAATGGATGTCAAAGAGAACTTAATGCAATTTGACATGCTATTGAAGTTGCGATCCAAAAGAAGGGGGACCACAGTTAATGCCTAATTAGTGTGTCTAAATAATAAAGCAACTTACACTAATAATTATTGCATGTACCCATTCTACCAGCTGCACTGACAATTAACCTTTCTCAATTGGCGATTCACAATTTGAGTAAATCCTGTTATCAGCAAATATAACACATGGCACTCATGCAAGCACGTGTGCATGCACGCGTGCACAACACGCAAACATGCACACACACACACACACACACACACACACACACACACACACACACACACACACACACACACACACACACACACACACACACACACACACACACACACACACACACACACACTCCAAACACTACTCAAGAAAATCTGTGGCGTGTTTACGGTGCAGGGGAAGCAGAACAACAAAACAAACAGCAGATATCCACTTTCAGTAAACACCACCATCCACTTATATCTTCCCAATGTGGCTTAGGGAGGGTGTGTGTGTGGGGGAATCAACTTTAGGTTGCTGCTGTGAATGTCATTGAACTACTTGTGTTTGCACAGGCTTAATATTGCTGCGACAAGGTCTCTTTAAGCACACAGCGTTCCAGAATGCGTCAGGTCAATTCAACCCCGAGGGGAATGGTTGACAACAGCAGCCATACATGCAATTTAAAAGCTTCGAGAGGTGAAAGAAAGTGGCGCAGATCAAAGGCAGAGGACCCCCCCCCCCCAAACAAAGAAAAAACGTTGTTGTCTCTGGTGTTAGTTGTCCACTGACTGAGCAGGCAAAGGGGGCATTGCTGTCCAAGTCTCTGACATTAACTCACTGGAGCTAAAAACACAATTATCTAGGGACAGAACGAAGGTGGAAAGATTCTTATTTTGCCCTTCTTTCCCAAAATGTCTCTCCTTCATCCCAATTTGGCAGCCCTTGGCTTGGTGCCCACTCACATTGTGAGGACGGCCCTGCCACTGTTGCCATGGGGATGTTTGGACTTGAAGGCAGAACGGCCCGGTGGACAGAGAGAGAGAGATGGGGGTTATATCCACTGGGTCCCATCCAGAGGGCTGGCCATCGTATAGGCCAGGGGTGCCCACACTTTTTTGACTTGAGAGCTACTTTCAAAATGACCGGCTCACCAAGATCCACACATCAGAAATGTCATTATTCCATTACTGAAAATACATTTCAACACTGTTATAGTGTTTAAGAATAATGCAATTATAATGAAAAATAGAGGGGGAGAATTGGAGGGTTTTCCTGTAAAACAGTATTTGAGGTTTGAGTTTGACAGTTTGTGATGTTTAGTTTCTTGCACCCAAAACTAAGAACTTTCACGTTTTTGTCTACAATTTTGGAAAGAGAACTGGCAAAGCTTTGGTCAAAATAACAATTATTGTCCATTTTCTAATTGTGTGGACCCTTGAAAATTATGTAATTCAGATGTTTAAATATAATTTAACTCTTGAGAGCGGTAAAATGAAACCAAATGGACCCGTAAGGGTCCATTTGGTTTCCATTTGGTTTCAAGTGCTGGTGGCACTGTCATGTGATCTTATCTGCACGGCCTGTGTGATCTAATGGTAGATCACAATCTACCTTTTGGGCAGCCCCCTCAGCCCCCTGGTATAGACGCTCTGAAATGGCATCTCCACTTCGCTGGTGGCTGCCATGCTTCTCCTCAGGGGTGGATCTAGACATGGGCATGGGGGGGCAATGCCCACCCTAAATGACCTGACTGCCCCACCAAACATGATGGCATGCAAACGACCGAAATTTCAAGTGTATTTCAAATTAAACTGCTTATAATTAAAATGATGTGAAACACTACTACTACTACTACTACTACTACTGCTACTAACTAACTACAGCTGTGTCACCACTAAACCAACAGCATTTCATCATTGAAAACAGAAAACTATCTGAGTCAGACCTTTAGCTTTATGCTTGCTGCGTGTCTGTTGCAACTTCAACAACTGATGTTATTGATGCTTAATTGCCTAATAAACTGAAAATGGTACCATTTTCTCTTGCCCCTCCAACATGTCCCCCCCCCCCCCACAAAAAATGGGACATGTTACATCCGCCCCTGCAGTTATGAAGAGGCCTCTCCCAGCAGCAGCCATGCAGAGGAGGAGGGCGGCCCACGATATGGGGCTCTATATACGCTGCAGTGCAGGGCTCCGGACTGTCCGCTGGCTGGGGGTCGGCTGCCTGACTCCTGTGTGCGCCTGGGCCAGACGGGGGTGGGCGGGGGCCAGGGAAAAGGCGAGCTGGACCGCGGCCCAGTGGCGGTGACTGCCTGTCTGCCCAGGCGCTGGGCCACGCTGCTACTTCTCCCTGGGCTCGTGCCCTTGCACTTGGATTTCAAAGGGATGTGACAGGGAGGGGGGACGGGGGACGGGACTGGCTTTCTCTCGCCACCGCAGAACCCATGCCCCTCCGACAGCTTCTCCAACCCCACCCGCCCGCCACCACCCACCCCACCCTCTCAAAAATCCCCCTCTCTCTCTCCAACAGCTTTCAGCCCCCGCCAGGGGCGGATGTAACATGTCCCATTTGGGGGGGGGGGGGGAGAACATGTTGGAGGGACAAGAGAACATGGTATGGGGGTGGCTTCATCGCCCGTGTCGCTTGAATGCAATGAAGTCGCACCCATGCCATTTTGGGTTGCAGGACTTTTATTAGTCAAGTAAAGCATCAATAATAACATCAGTTGTTGTTGAAGTTGCAACAGACACGCAGCATGCATAAAGCTAAAGGTCTGACTCAGAGAGTTTTCTGTTTTCAATGATGAAATGCTGTTGGTTTAGTGGTGCCACAGCTGTAGTTAGTTAGAAGCAGTAGTAGTGTTTCAAATGATTTTAAATATAAGCACTTTCATTTGAAATATCTTGGGTTGTTTTGCATGGCATCGTGTTTTTTTTTTTTTTTGGGGGGGGGGGGGGGGGGGGGGGGCAGACTGGGTAATAGGGGGGCAATGCCCCCCCATGCCCATGCCTAGATCCGCCTCTGGCCCCCGCTCTCTCCCTCCCTCCCAACCCCCAAATGCCCCTCCGACAGCTTTTCTGTTTCAGCTCCCGAGCCCAGGCTCCCTCTCACACTGTGCCATTCCCACCACTGTTGCCTCTTGTGTGGATGGGGGGGGGGGGGGTGGAGGGTTGGGGCTGGGTTGTGCTGCTACACTGCACCCATCTGCCCCATGTCTTTCCATGCTGTGGACCATGATGCTGCAGCATGGCTCTCTGGGCGCCGTAAAGACTTTGGCAAAGCGTGCCAGGCCTTCACGTGCCCCCTCTCTGTATTCTCCCATGATGACCACCGCATTGCACACACACTGATACACACCATCTGATTCCGAATGTACTTACACGCACAGGAACACAGAGCGGCGCACGTGCTTGTGTTCGTACAATGGAGGTTAGCAGAGGGGCAGATGGCCTGTTAACGCAGATGAGTGGTTCGGAAAGACTCGAGTTCAGATCGCAAGACAGTGTTATGCTTAAATAGTAAATACGCCGCCTTTGCTTGCATCCCTTCATGGCAGAGTCCTCACAGTAACAATATGTATCTGAGTCACTGAGCGGGGATTGTGCTGCCACTATATCACTCACTGAGCGGGGATTGTGCTGCCACTATATCACTCACTGAGCGGGGATGTCTTACCACTGTATCACTCTCTGAGCAGGGAAGTGTTGCCACTGTATCGCTCTCTGAGCAGGGATGGGTGCCATTTTATCACTCACTGAGCAGGGAAGTGGTACCACTGTATCACTCACTGAGCGGGGATGGGTGCCACTGAATCACTCACTGAACGGGGAGGTGGTGCCACTGTATCACTCATTGAGCGGGGATGGGTGCCACTGAATCACTCACTGAACGGGGAGGTGGTGCCACTGTATCACTCACTGAACGGGGAGGTGGTGCCACTGTATCACTCATTGAGCGGGGATGTGGTGCCACTGTATCACTCACTGAGCGGGGATGTGGTGCCACTGAATCACTCACTGAGCAGGGATGGGTGCCATTTTATCACTCACTGAGGGAGAGCCGGAGTAGTGGTGCCACTGTATCACTCACTGAGTGGGGAAGTGGTGCTACTGTATCACTCACTGAGCGGGGAAGGGTGCTACTGTATCACTCACTGAGCGGGGATGGGTGCCACTGTGTTACTTCATTTAGCAACTGCGGTCCAACATCAGTGAAGTAGGCCTATCTTGTGAACTCAAAGTGACATTGACAGGCCATGGTTCAATTGGCCGAGCTCCCCTTCTCTCTCTCTCTACTATAGAATATGTGTACTATCTATCTTTCTATCTAGGTTTCCTCTCTTCATCGCTCCCACATGGCATTTCTCTGGCAGGTCCTCCAGTGAAATTCCTCTCCCTCCTGGGCTCATGAGCATCCCGCAGCCAGCCTCCCCGCCTGGGCAGTGCGCAACGGCTGGGGTGGGTGGGGATCGTAGCAGCCCCCACCCCACCACCCCAACCCCCCACCCCCTCCAAAAGCCCAGTCCCAAACCACATCTCCAACTCCAGCCCCCAGCGCATTCCACTAGCCACTAACCAGTCCCCCCGGCAACCAGGAGAAGGTGAAGAAGGGAAGAGGAGTCACTGTAATGCAGCTTCAACTGTTTTGCTTCACGTTTGACAGGGCCACAACATTAAGCACAGCTTTTGTAACATAATGAGTTTCCGCCCTTTTATGCGCATGGTCAAAGAGCAAACGCAGGTTGTAATAACGACACTAATGTTGTTTATGGTAAGTCACTGATTTTACAATAAGCTCAATACAAGCATCATAAAAGTATTATTATAAAAAATTCACTGTTTAATTACAACTTCTCAGAGCTCAAGAACAATTAGGACATATAGTTCTGTTATTTAGATATATCCTAGTTATTCTGTATAGGTAAAGGCCTGGTTTACTTGTTTACTTGCTTACACACGCTGTTACCCACACATTTGTCTTCTTATTATTCTAGTGACTTGTCCTAGTACTCCAATTCCTCTATGATGAATTTCACTTTCATGTATTTTATACTGTGACAGGGCACTTGGAATAAAATGGTGATTCGGTGCATCTTGCTCTTTTACCACATAGAGATGCTGTCGGGTACAGATGAAGAGCTTATGTTTCTCTCCTTCCACTTGTCACTTCTTGATTCAATATTCAGCTGGGATGTGAAGGGCTGCAGAGACAGAGAGATGGAGACAGCATCTCTCCCAGACAGCTGAAGAAGCAGTAGGACAGGAGCCGGACAGCCAGTCCTCTCCTCTCCTCTCCGCTGTTTTCCCTCCGACTCCCTCCCCTCCTTCTCCCCGATCCGAGCCAGGCGCTGTGTTTACTCTCCTAATTACAGGGGTGGGGCCGGCTGACAGGCGAGCCATCACAGATTCCCCATGGACCCGGGGGCTGGGAACACGCTACAAACACCCGCTGCTGTCTCCCAAATGTGACGGCTATGTCCAACTGTCACTGGGGAGCCTCCGCACTGGCAGAAACCCGAAGGTCCAAAGAGAGATATTAAAGACATGAGAGGGATTGGCAGAGTCGGCACTGATGGGGTGGGTGGGTTGGGCGGGGGGCTACGCTTGAGAAGTCCAAGTGGGGAGCTGGGGGCATCGCCAAGGTGTCATTCAAAGCAAAGTGGGCTTTGGAGAGGGCACAAACACAGATTTACTCACACACGATAACTCTCACTCACTCTTACCTAAACCAGTTAGATAAATATAAGGGAAGTATTAGACACTGGAGTCACCAAATTTATAAAGCATGTATAGTCATGGAAAAAAAAATAATCTTTCATTAATTCTTTCATGCCTTAATTCACACATTCCACACAGACACCTTGCACCAACATGGTGTCCGCAGAGAGGGAGTTTATAAAATAAATGTTTATTTCTTAGATATAGTACAGCATGCCAAGAGACATGGAAAACCAGACTGGGAGTGGGATTCAAACTCCAACTCCGGTCCCCATGGCTCACAAGGAGCACATGGTCTGTTATACTGGCTGAACTACCAGGACCCTGGGATAATCATTGTTAATGGAGTCATGCAGATCACTGCAGAGGCCATGATGAGACAATGCCTGTGTTAAAGTTTCCTTGGTTTTCTAATCTCAACTCTACATTTGGAAAAGGGTATGTCCTGCATGTGTGTGCAGGCGTGCACAAACCTGCAAGTGCATTTAAAGTTATGATACAGTGTGTCACATGCAGTGTAAAGCCAACTCACTATTCACTGATTGTGTAATTCCATACGTTTTCAATATAGGCTATAGCAGTGGCAACTTCTTTGACATGAAATGTCATGTTTTTATTTTGTTGAGTGTGCCATTATTGCCATATCAATATTAGAAGATGGAGCGCTGCGATTCCAATGACGTCCTCTCACCTCATAAACACAAGACAAACTGCAAAATTAGAAAACAGTTTAAAGTTTAAATATGACAATACACCCACATTTAATATTGGGGTCATCATTTTGTAATGATCGTTAGAATAAAAATAATAATAATAACCCACCTATCTCCCAGGCCCTCCCTAGTTAGAGTTCGGATTTGAATGGAAATAGAATTATGTGCAGGATGTACTGGTAAATTACCAGTACATCCTGCATACAGATACAGATGTGAGGGGACTTCATTTAACTGCTGTTTTTTAATCTATTTAATTTGTAAATAAGAAACCTCTCTCATAATGTGAGCCAGTGATCTCTCTCCCCTGTGCCAATGTTGGCTCCAGTACCTTGGCTGCCTACCCCTGCAGGCTATAGCATTTGTCATTTATATATGACTACATGTCTTAAAGGGGAACTCCACCCATTTTCAACATTTTTTTCTGAGAATGTACAAATGCAACCAAATGAACCCTAACGGGTTCATTTGGTTCCATTTGTACGCTCTCAGAAGTGTCTAAAGAAATCCATTGACATGGTGAAAATACATCTTGATGATGTCATCAAGATGTTTCACCATGTTAGTGGCTTTCTTCAGACCTCCATTTCTTGGGAACACAGAATGGGGGAACTTTTTTTTTTATCATGCCCACTCAACACCTCTAGGGTATACTAATGGCATATTAGAATGTTGAAAATGGGTGGAGTTCCCCTTCAACCCTTTAAATAAAACATGATCATTGATACATTCATTGCCACCCTGATGTGAGGGGTGAAGTGACAATAAACGCTGCGCGAGATTATCTCACTGGCCGATGTGGGTGTGTACAGGTTTGAGTGAGTGAGTGAGTGAGTGAGTGAGTGAGTGAGTGAGTGAGTGAGTGACTGAGTGACTGAGTGACTGAGTGACTGAGTGACTGAGTGACTGAGTGACTGAGTGTGTGCATGCTCTTGCATGCATGCATCTGTGCATGTACACTAACCATCCTCCAGGGACGTATAATCCACGGGGGGGTTGTAATGCTCCAGTGGTGCCCGGGGGGGGGGGGGGGGGCGGGGGGGGGGCTGGGTGAATCCCTATGGAAGCATGGTGTCTGACCCTATCACATATTCAGGTCAAATAAACAAAACAGCGTTGAGAGAGGTTAACAAGGAAGAGTCACCTCTTAACTGGCTCTCCCAGCGGCCCGAGACCCACCCGTCCCCTGCTGACAATACACTGTAAAATCATTGGTGTTCACTTTCCTCCTCCTGAGGGTGTACAGATGGAACCAAAGTGAACATTTGGGTCTGTTGGGAAGAAAAGAATGCTATGATACATTTATTTTTTTCAGGGCTGGACTATAATATTTACTACTTCAATAGCTCAGGAGATTGGAGGAACCATGTGTCGCTCAGCCCTAAGACAGGGACTACTTGAGAAAGTAATCTGATTATTGTTCAGACTCCATCTCAGCCCATAGCACTTGTATTACATACCATCGACCCTCCTAGGTAGTTTAGATAGCAGTGACGTATATAGGATGTCTTGTATTAACATGTTTTAGTGTTTACATTGTATATTGTAAAGTGTATTGTAAACTTTAATCTGTATAATGCATTGCAATGTCTCTACTCGATGTAAATCGCTCTGGATTAAGAGCGATTGCTAAATGCCTAAATTGTAATTGTAAAATTGTTCTTATTCAAGCAACCCAAAGGTTTTCTAAGCCATACTAAATTCACACAGTGGTTACATTAAAACCTTTGTTATACTTAAAATTACTGTAACTTAAAAAATAAAAAATGTTACTCTGGCGACAGAAATCTCATACAATAACTGATTCATGTGTAATGATATGCCAACCAAGGATTTTCTGTGACAAACAAAATGCATAATAATGCAGATTATCAATCAAGTGTAACAGAATGGTGGCATATGTTAAATTATTCACAATAAACTCAAATTCCCCCCCAAAATATCCATCAGGGGCCATTTGTGAAATGTCTGAGTGAAATGAACATTCAGGGTTTTACCTTGCAGTCAGCGCAAACCCAACCCCCGACCCCCATCCGAGAGGCAAGAAGAGACAAGAAACCATTTGATAATAAATCGTGAATAGTCACAGTTGTGCAAGGGGCGCTGTGACCATTTCTGAAAATTTATTATGGGGATTACACGCAAAAAAAATCCCACAATGTTAACATTTTCAGAATGTGTTATGAATGCCTCCCAGAGTCCAATTCAAAATCCTAGGTTACCAAAATAAGCCTGAACAAATCCCTCACATTGAGTTCTACCTCCTTTGAAGACATGAGAGGTCTGGACTGCAGGGCAGGTTTTCATCCACCACTAGCACCACGCCATGCAGAGACACCGGCTCTGGTACAACGCTATCTCTAGGTATACACTGCAAAATACTGAGGATTCCATTTAACCCACACAAGTGCACATGTGGAACCATAGTACAAATGGGCAAATGAACACTGAGGAGAGAGAGGATGAGACAGAGAGACAGCGAGAGAGAGAGAGAGAGAGAGAGAGAGAGAGAGAGAGAGAGAGAGAGAGAGAGAGAGAGAGAGAGAGAGAGAGAGAGAGAGAGAGAGAGAGAGAAGGGTAGGTGGGGGGTGTAATAGTTGAGGCTGCATGACAGTGACATCAGATATCTTTATTGCAAGGCAGCTATATATTCTTTTGCGTTTCTTCCAATATCCTGGGGAGCAAAGTATACATAAATGTATCATAAATAGAGGCATTTTATATAAATATATACAACTCAAAAATATATCTTTACAGATGAATAATATGTCATCGTACCATAAACTGCATTGTTAAACGTCCTGTTAATGGCACTGTGTGTCTTTGAAAGAGAAGGAATCATCATTCCAGGAACCGTTCCAACTGCTTGGAGATGAGCTTTTCACATTCAGTTGGTCTTAACCTTGAGGCACAAGGATATGTATATCATCCTTTTCCCTTATATTTGTCCTTGCTGGGTTTCCGTACATCCTGACATGCTCATTGATGATCTGAAGGGTTTAATTGGATCCATTGGTTTGTTGCAGAACTCCTGTGCAAACACAACACAAACGATTACAGTGTTGATTAAAAGGCGCTGTGCAGACTGCACACACCAGCACATATATAAGGTAGCTGGTGTGATGAATATTTACAATTCTAATTATTGGCTAAATCTGATTCAAAATGAGCATCTTTAGTTTTGTAATTATTGAAATATATTAACAAATACATTTGGCAAATACATTTCACACAGAAATGTGTGGAAATGTGTAACAATGTGTAACAGAAATAGAGAAGCAAATGCTGCTAAAATACTAACAATACAAGGCTTGAACTGTAAGGTATTAGTGTATATTTTCTAAATAAACACTTTTCTAATATATAGACCCATGAAACATCATAAAGATTCAACTCTACAGGAATTTAAAGCATTGTACAATGTAAGAACTTAAGAAGTAAGCTACTGTGCCGTATAAAGCCGTTACTACATTTTTTGACCCACTGACTTCAAGTCAAATCAGTCCCATCATACTGGGGAATAAACAATTACCTCATGAACAGATAGATATACAATTAGTTCAGTGTCATTTGGTTGGCCAATTGAAACACTTTTAGACTTTTAGAAGTTTGATTCTTTGTTACTGGGCTTTGTTCCTTGCTGAAACCAGGTTGAATGTTCTCATAGTGAAATGCAGCGCGTTGGTTAGTAGTGGGCTGCATGTCTGAGTGTCTGCTTGGTAAACGCTTCCCCTAACTGAGACTAACTGAGAGTGAGAAGCAGTATCCCCCCCCTCCATTCTTTTAATCCCCGGAGAAGACTTTGAATGTGTTTTGATGACCTCTCCGGTCAGTTACATGTTACATTACACAAAGGTTTAGCTCTTTGGTGATAAGGATAATAGTGTGTGTGTGGAGGTATATCTTGCCCACAGTGCACCTTTTGCACAACATATCTATATCAAACCTGCTATGCTAATTAAAATACTGCTTGTGTCCTGGGCCAGTGCAAGCACTCACGCGCGCACACACACACATACACACGCACGCGCACGCACACGCACACACACGCACACGCACACACACAGAGACAGACAGACAGACAGACAGACAGACAGACAGACAGACAGACAGACAGACAGACAGACAGACAGACAGACAGACACACACACACACACACACACACACACACACACACACATGATAAATTTTGAATTGTGACTACCGACCACATCATTGTAATGCCTATTAGCCTTGGAAGGTCACATATGAGATAATATAAATTATAGATAAAATTGTATATAGGCTTGTGTATTGTGAATGTATATGACAATTTTAATAAATGAGAAATGTTTAAATGGCTGTGATGAGCAGAAAGCAATTATCTAATTACAAGTAAACACAAATCAAAAAAATGCATGGCAGATAATTGTAATGATGACATGGAAATGCCGTTCTACTAATAGGGATGAGAATAAATTAATGTTCTGGACTTGTGTAGATCTGTAAAATGTTAATGAGGAGACCAGAATAAATAGCCCATGAATAATAATAGTGTTTAAATTATTAGTAGGCCTATTATTTAGCCCACTTTTTTTGCTTTATCTGGTCATATTTTTTAGATCCATTTTATTTGGCGTCTATATGCCTCTGCACTGCACTCGAGTGAAACAAATTCAGGGCATTCCTCAAAGACACAAATACAATGTTTGGTGAAGCGAACAGCTTTTCTTGATCTCATACTATGACCATTTTTAGATGAATTAGTTTCATAGGTATCAGGATTATAGCTCAGAATAAATTCCATCATCGTTCCAGCCATTCAGTCATGCAAATACCAAACAAGGAGGAAAATGACGCTTCAATTTGACCCAGAAAAAGCCTTGGATGATGAGAAAATCATTTAGGTGATTTAGTGTTTTGTTGTTTTTTGTTGTTGTTTTACATCAACTGCATGTTGGCCTGTGTGTGTGTGTGTGTGTGTGTGTGTGTGTGTGTGTGTGTGTGTGTGTGTGTGTGTGTGTGTGTGTGTGTGTGTGTGTGTGTGTGTGTGTGTGTGTGTGTGAGAGAGAGAGAGAGAGAGAGAGAGAGAGAGAGAGAGAGAGAGAGAGAGAGAGAGAGAGAGAGAGAGAGAGAGAGAGAGAGAGACAGAGAAAAAGAGTGAGAGATATCTTGAATGTGTGATTGTATTTTTAAATAAACAGGCCTGGTGTTTAAATGTCTGGGCATTTTTTTTTTAAATAATGACTGTAAAATTATACATATTAAATTATTTTAAAAAAATATTCACAGGCCTATGAAAATGTTCCCCTCGGGTTGACTTGTACTGTATCAGACCCGAGGCACCGTGGGCACAGATAAAAGACTGTGTGTTCGTCTATTAGCCCACAGTCAGTGGGACGCGCTCCTTGCCAGAGGCGTGAAGCCGTTCCCTCACTAAACGTCCTTTTAAGATACAAAGTCCCCGCGGAGGGCTTCATGGCTTTAGAATTTAATAAATAATTTAGCAATCTAAACGGCAAGTAGAGCCTATATTATGCAAGATCCGTCAGATAACACTATCACACAAGGATTCTCCACATAGTGTAGGGCTATTCTTAAAAAAATAATAATAATAATACATGGCCTCCAGCAGGGGAACTTAATTTATAATAAATACATCTTGGCTATATCGGTATGTGCTATATATAAGCCATTTTGTCTTTACCTGAAAGCATGCCTATTCGTCTGATTTGATGTACCTTACGTGTGTGTGTGTGTGTGTGTGTGTGTGTGTGTGTGTGTGTGTGTGTGTGTGTGTGTGTGTGTGTGTGTGTGTGTGTGTGTGTGTGTGTGTGTGTGTGTGTGTGCGTGCGCGCGCGCCTGTGCGCTCTAGGCCCGTTTATAAAACTTTTTATAACTTTTTTTTTAACTTTTATAATAATCATAACTATAACTATAACTATAACTATATATATATATATATATTATATATATATTATATATATATATATATATATATATATATATATATATATATATATATATATATATATATATATATATATATATATATATATATATATATAAAACTCTTCATTTATAAAATATGTTTGTCTGCAAGCGACACAGTTGCCTACGTGAGTGACGGAATGAGTGAGTCAATGCAATGTATCCATACCTGAATATCGCATCTGTCTCCAACACACCCCAACACTGTAGGCTATCCAACCAGCTCAAGACATCACAATATCCAGCACAACTTTTCTTCTGCTGAGACGCGATGGTGAACCCCATGTAGTTTTGAGGCTTTTAAAAAAGGAATCCAGCGCACGCAATCCACGTCTCCTTCTTTTAATCACGACCTGGTAAATGAAATGACACCGTGTTTGCGTTCAATCAAAAGCATTTCTTAAAACTTTTGTATGCTGCACGGTTTCCCCCCAGCTACCATATCAGCACCTTTGACACTGCATGGCCTTGTAAAGACTGCTAGAGAGGGAAGCAAAACGACGATTCATATAAAACCCACCAGTCTGCCAGTGTTTATATAAATCTAAATCAATATTCAAATCTGTTTGAAGTGAGCGGGTGTGCCCGCCGCTAAATCTGTGAGGCTGCATGTGTGTGTGTGTGTGTGTGTGTGTGTGTGTGTGTGTGTGTGTGTGTGTGTGTGTGTGTGTGTGTGTGTGTGTGTGTGTGTGTGTGTGTGTGTGTGTGTGTGTGTGTGTGTGTGTGTATGTGTGTGTGTGTGTGTGTGTGTGTGTGTGTGTGTGTGTGTGTGTGTGTAGGTGTTCCACAAAGCCTCTTAAGATGATACATTTACCAAGCCGTGACAAAACCCACGGCATATTATTTTGGGATGGGCATGCCGGTTCAAAATCCAAGTGACGTAGAGACTCGTTTGTCTCTTTAAAGACTTCTACCAATACATGTTCAAATATAACAATAATAACAGTAATTATTATTTTATTATTAGCATATAACTAAGACTGCTATATTTCCAATATCAATTAAGAAGGGAATAGTTAAGTTAGTTTAATTATAATTATTAGCATTTCATCAATGTATAGGCTAATGCAAAAATACATTAGTCATGCATATAGATCAAAATTGAAGAATATAAATAAAACATACCTTCAAAATAGCTTTTTAGACTGATGTTGACGTCCTCTGTAAGTTACTCGCAGCAGAACAGGCCTAGTGAAATTAAAGCCAACATGTGACAGGTGGACACTGGACAGTAAGGCTATCAAATTAAATAACAGTTGTGATTTTTATTTATTTATTTATTTTACAAATTTTACAAAAAATCGGAATCAAACTTAATTCTTTAGATGTATTCATTAGTCCTCTATATCTGGTCATCCAAATCGAAGCTAATGCGCAAACCGGCTGGCTATAATATACGGGCTCCTCTTTTAAATGTTGAGTTTTGTGAGGCCTGCTGTGCGCGTTCTGCTTCTGCGGATGAGAGGACACTTTTAAAGAAATAAGTCCAATCCCTTCTTGCTGTACGTTAATACCCAGTGGAATGCGAGAAGGAAGGGTGCACAGCCTCCAAAAGGAGTAACTGCCTATGGCTTTCCTTTCTAGTCAGAGACGCTCGTATTTCTTGCATTTGTATTTTTAAACTTAATATACTTCACTGGGAGTTGATATAATTGATATAATAAGTGGCGTCTCATTGCTATTGGTGGATTGTCTCATAAATAATGATATAATTAAGCAATACTTCACGCTGTTCTTTTATAATGAAATCGAGATTGTAATATCATTTTACAAGACAAAAAAGTAAATGTGTTCGTTTGTATAGGAAAATGAAAGGGCTAGCGATATTCACTCACAAATGATCGTTCATGAGGTGCGTTTATCGTCGTTTACCCTGCAGGGACATGCAAAGAGTGTTTGAGGGGCAGGGGCTGATGTCACATAAGAGGGCACATTTGGACAAAAATGTCAGATCTATGAATAGGGTATTTTCCGTGCACAAACAAAACCCCTTTAGCTATAGGGCATGCTGTGTATGACATGTATTTCTAAACACATTTGTTCAAAGCAAAATTCTGTGTTTAAGTTCCGAAGAGTTCGGGGGAGATATTCTGAATAAATGGAAAGGAGAGGTTTTTGAATTTCGTTCACCCTATAGCAAAAGCTGTATTCGTGGAGGGCCGCAGTTGTTTTGCAGGTAAAGGGACCGGGGGTAAAACCCATTTGGAGTCAGGGGCGGATATAACATTTCCCAATTGGAGGGGCAAGAGAAAATGGCATGGGGCGGCTTCAGCAGCACACATACCATTTTCAGTTACAAATTCTAATCATTTTCAATATAAGCTCTTGGGTTGTTTTGCATGCCATCATGTTTGGGCATGTAGGGGGGGATTGCCCCCCATGCCCATGCCTAGATCCGCCCCTGCTATGTGTGCACGTCCCTGCATTTAGTGTACCCCTCTGCTATGAAATGAGGATGTTGTCAGTTCGTCTCTCGCTGCCATTGGCTGAACAGTTTGCGTCAAAAAAAAAAAAAAAAAAAAAAAAAAAAGTAGCTGGCGACATTTGTTTCTCAGCAAATGTGCAGGAGTGTTGGAGAGAGACCTGCAGCTCCCATTGGCTGCAGCACTTTGTACAAATCCAACTCAGGCGACTTCACTCACAACAGACTCACAAATCCGAACCGCATGCAGCCTCTGTTTGCACCGCGCTGACCACAGCCGTCTGTCTGTCCGTCTGTCTGTCCACTGCACCGCCGCACACATCCATGCCAGTCCTGTGCGTTTCAACTTTTATCGGCATTTTTTTGTCCTGCTTTTTGAAGGCTTTATCACCCTCGTCAAGGACATTAATGCTAAAACTGCACTGCGCCTGATTTCTTCGGAGGACTATAGACAAAGAACTTTCCACGGATCAGTACCAGAGTAAGTTCATTATTTTTGGCATTAGTTATTGTTTTTACAAATGTATTATTATTATAATTGATAATACTAGTATCCTACTAATACTAGTGTTAATAATATTATTATAATAATAGCGCCTCTAAAATATAGGCAGTATTTACAGTATACTCGTGCTATACTTTACTACTATTTACTATTTATTATATCATTCTAATACTTTAAATTAGAGGCACTATTAATAGTGCCTATAAATATAAATATAAAACTGGTAAAACTAGCCAAATCTAACCATAAAAACCACTTAGGCTCAGAATGTAGGTTTATTTTGAACTAATATAAAACCTGTATAAACCGAGAAGGTGATTTAAAGATAGTATAAAACTACTTAAATGTATGATACTTATAGGGCTGCACATTAGCCTATAATACCTCGATTTGCAGCCTTTAAAGTAGGCCTATATAAAACGAGCACTTATTCAGAATTCAGTGCCTCCCAGGCAGCCCCCATCCAGGCGACATCTACCCAAACCATTAATGTTTCGTTTTGTTTTCGTTTTTTTAACACATTTCTAACCGGCAATCAGCTAAAGGCTAATATAGATGAAGCAAATCATTTCTAAAAGGGCCATATGATATAACTGAGGAAGCGAGTTCTGTACACAGTAAATGGTGCGCTAATAATATTCTGCTCTCTGGTGCCTCATTTAGGCAATGATCCTTCGTTTGACGTTTTCGCTTGCCGACAAAACGGATAGCCCAATGCAAGTGATTTTTAGCGAATATAGGGAATTAAACCTATTCTATAAATGTATGCTTGCTGCATTAAGGCACATCGAGGCTCTTTATCGAAATATGCCATCCTTTTAACATATCTGTAATTTCTGTAAATAGTGTTTCTATTATAACCCAAAAACTACTTTTATATACTGTATATGCATGGGGAGACATTCTCTCTCTCTTACTCTCTCTCTCTCTCACACACACACACACACACACACACACACACACACACACACACACACACACACACACACCACACACACACACACACACACACACACACACACACACACACACACACACACACACACACACACACACACACACACACACACGTTCTCATTAATATCTTAAGTATCTGTGCCTGCAATAACAGATAAATCTAGACAAAATCGAAATAACAATTTCAGCTAAACATAGCTTTTCATTCATTTATTTATTCATTTTGCTCGATTAAAATCATTTTTTAATTTGTTGATAACTAGTCCAGGCCTGCATGCCTGCAGGTTTTGTGTATACATTGTTTACATTGTCGTGAGGCTATATAAATATCGAGGTTGGAATATACATTATGTGGCTGCATGAGAGGAAAAACGGTGTTGTTTGATGTAATTATTATTATTGTACTGTAAATTGCTATTAGAGTAGCGTACACAAACGAACAACATGCACTACCCTGTACTGTACCGCGACGAAGTGCGCTGCAGAGTTGAGGGAAACACCAATTAGAGTGCAGCGCGTGCTGCTGCTCGGGATTATCTCGTTAATTCATCAACAGAAACATTTATCATAATTAATTCCTGGACAGGGTAATTATTATTGAGCGTGTGTACGTGTGTGCGCGTGTGTGCGCGTGTGTGTGTGTGTGTGTGTGTGTGTGTGTGTGTGTGTGTGTGTGTGTGTGTGTGTGTGTGTGTGTGTGTGTGTGTGTGTGTGTGTGTGTGTGTGTGTGTGTGTGTGCAACTGGTAGGATGCAGGGTCTGTTTCAAGTGTGACAGATTGAGACGGAGGGAAAAACCGTTGGATTAAAAAAAGAAGAAAAAAACGGTGCCGGGTCCGAGAGTAGCCTAATCAAGGGTCATGTAAGGGGTAACGGAAGGGGTTTAGGGTCACTAACCCCTTTAGATCTGGCGTTCTTATTTTATAATAACGAAAAAATGAAAAATAACATTAAAATTATAACAAGAGAAATGAAAAGCTCATACGCTGACAACCCGTCCAACGCAGCAACGCAACGCGAACCTAAAGGGGGATTCCACCCATTTTCAACATGTTACCATGTCATTCATATACGTTGTGTGACCCCCCCCCTCCCCCACACATGGTCTTGGAGGAGAATTCCATGCACCAATTTTCAACATTTTACTGTGTCATTAGTAAATAATATAAAAAGAGGACCCCCCTTCCGTGCTTCCTGATTCACCATGTTAATGATTTTCTATCTTTGGACCTCCATTTCTAGGCAACACGCGTTTGTATCATGTCTACACAATATATAAATGACATGGTAAAATGTTGAAAATGGGTGGAATTCCCCTTTAATTTGTAGATCGTCTCTTTTCGCGCGGCAATGTCGTGCGACGAAGTATAAGAGGCTTACGGGCAGAATTCGGGCCTAACAATCAATTTAAATAGCTCAGCTGAAAATATAAAATGTGTCACAGTGCAGTCACATATACTGTATTCTGTGGGGCGATTGATTACGCAAAGACCGTTCCATTTTGGAACAGGTATAAGTAGGTCAATAATAGATAAGAGTAAATGTCTTCTTGACATCCAAACGTTCCAAAACGATCCAAAATGTTGAAATGTTTTATGCAATATAACGACCCAAAACGGACGCATTTCGTCAATTGTGCTTTCCTGATGGGGCAGATATTTTTCCAATGAAGTAAATGTATGCCTAAAAGAGAAGCTGAATCAGAGATGAGTTGAATGACAGAATTAAGAATATTATGGAGGGGAAAAAAGAACAACAATTCTACATGGGTTGTTTTATATTTATATCGTGATATTTGAATAACTTAACACTTGCATAAAATATACCACTGTGAAGTTGATTAGCCTGCATTATGAACGTGACCCCTTGCTTCCAAGATATCTGATGTCTGTCTAAATTGAACCTTGAAGGCAAAAAATGCCCTCGGCTCGACTGATCTTAGGATGCAGTCCTCTCAGATGACTTGTTGCAATTAGTGTTTTACTTTTTGCCCCAGGGTGTATCGTGTGTGTGTGTGTGTGTGTGTGTGTGTGTGTGTGTGTGTGTGGGGGGGGGGGGGGGTAAGAGTCTAACGCCTGGAGTTTTATTCCACGCCGCATCGCACTAAATTTGCGTTGATCGAACAGATTTCGCCAGCCAGGTGATCCCCAGTGAAACGGTGGAAAGTTGGAACATTTGTACCCTCGCAAGAGTTACTTTAAGTTGTTGTTAAACGTCCGAATGACTAATTTTCTTCTTGTTTCTTTCCCATGCACGCAGGTATTGGGCAGAACGTGGACACGTTGAATAATACGACATACACCAAGTACATCTCGGGGGCCTCGTCCATTTTCAAAATTTTCTCCAACTTCACCCCCCAGACGAACATTAGCATGATGTCATATCTCAAGCAACCACCTTACACAGTCAATGGACTGAGTTTAACCACGTCCGGCATGGACCTGCTGCACCCCTCCGTGGGCTACCCAGGTTCGTTATCGTTAGACTTACAAACCAAACTCAACTTTAATTATTTTGGAATATATATATATATATATATATATATATATATATATATATATATATATATATATATATATATATATATATATATATATATATATATATATATATATATATATATATATATTTGCGTGGTGTACTGTCTCAAAGGGCCCGTGCGCAGCGCATTCTTCTTCCAATTGCAGAGATTTACTGATTTTACAGATTGACTAATCCTTTTCTTCACGTGTTTCCTGGTTTATGATTGCAGCGACACCGCGCAAGCAAAGGCGAGAAAGGACTACTTTTACGCGCGCCCAGCTTGACATTCTGGAGGCGCTGTTCGGGAAGACTCGTTATCCGGACATCTTCATGCGCGAGGAGGTGGCCCTCAAAATTAACCTGCCGGAATCTCGTGTTCAGGTGAGCTCAAATCGATATAACAAGGGCGGATGTAACATTTCCCAATTGGGGGTACAGAAGAAAATGGTATGGGAACAGTCATTTAATTATAAGCACTTCAATTTGACGTATCTTTGAAATGTGGGTTGCTTTGCATAATATCATGTTTGGTGGGCAGTCATGGCATTTAGGGGGGCATTGCCCCCCCATGCCCATGCCTAGATCCGCCTGTAAATATAAAACGATATATCTGAATATATTGCAGGTGTGGTTTAAGAACCGGAGGGCAAAGTGCCGCCAGCAGCAACAACAGCAGCAGAATGGGGGTCAGAACAAGGTCCGACCGGCCAAAAAGAAAAGTTCCCCCACCAGAGAAGTGAGCTCGGAGAGCGGGGCCAGTGGCCAGTTCACGCCGCCCACCAGCACCACGACGGTCCCGGCCATTTCGACCTGCAGCAGCAGCAGCACCGCGCCGGTGTCCATCTGGAGCCCGGCGTCCATCTCCCCGCTGTCCGACCCGCTCTCCACCTCCTCCTCCTGCATGCAGAGGTCCTACCCGATCACCTACTCGCAAGCGTCGGGATACGGCCAGGGCTACGCCGGCTCGACGTCTTACTTCGGCGGCATGGACTGCGGCTCTTACCTCACGCCCATGCACCACCAGTTGCCGGGGCCCGGCTCGACTCTTAGTCCCATGCACGGCACAAACCCAGTCGCATCAAGCCACCTGAACCAGTCCCCCGCGGCCCCCCTCCCCGCGCAGGGGTACGGGACGTCGGGACTGGGCTTCAACTCGACAGCGGACTGCTTGGATTATAAGGACCAAGCGGCCTCGTGGAAGCTGAATTTCAACGCCGATTGCTTGGATTACAAAGATCAAACTTCCTCGTGGAAATTCCAGGTCCTGTGAAGACACTATAGTGTAGTCCCCTGTCAGGCTGTCAAGGACACGAAACAATGACCATAAATCAAACATATAGCCCTGCCATCCTTCAATAAAATGTAATGCATAAAAAGATTGATTCACACGTGAGTCGTCGGCGAGACTAGGCGCTCGGGGGTGGGGCACTGGGGGGCATGATGGTGTTTGATTGGTGGTGATTGATCCCCTAGAGAAGTTGTATTTATTTTAGCACTGGCAATGAGATTTTCAGTTCATTCACAGGTTGTAGCCCCCAATAGTATGTCTGTCAGTGTGCGCGTCTATAAGCGTAAGCACCCGTTGGTTATAGGACAGCACAGTGAGTTGCAACGGAACAAGTGCTTATATCTGATAACAGAACTGAAGGAGCCAATGTTTTTGGCGAAGCGCTTGGGATGAACAGGCCTAATTTTAAGATACACGACCTTGCCGACGTAACGCGCCGAGAGACGCTTTGGTGAGGATGGTGTGTGTGTGGACTGCGCGCCCACGAGGCGACATGGATGCACTACTTTATTTAAGGAAACAACAAAAAAACGTGTTTATAAGGAATCAATATGTAGTTTCTAAGAGACAATCAGTGTGTGTCTTATATAAATGGTAATATGTGTTTTTTATCTGTGCTAGCCTTCGAAACTGTGATCTGTTGTATTGTATGCAATTTGTGAGCCCCCCCTCGCACCAGACTCTCTGCTGTGATTTTAATAGATTTCTAACTTTTTTCGAACAAGAAAAACAACAAAAAAACAAAAATGCTAATTGTGAAGTAATTAGCATGACAAAGAACAGACAAGACTTTTCAAGCACATGGTAGTAATAATCAAGGGATAGCCATCAGGGGCGGATGTAACATTTCCCAATTGGGGGGGCAGGAGAAAACGCTATGGGGGCCGTGTCGCTTCGCACCACGGGCGATGAAGCCGCACCCATACCATTTTCAGTTACAGGACTTTTATTACGCCAGTAAGCATCAATAATAACATCAGTTGTTGTTGAAGTTGTAACAGTAACAGTAATAGTGTTTCAAATACTTTTTAAATATAAGCAGTGAAATATCCTGGGTTGTTTTGCATGCCATCATGCTTGGTGGGGCAGTCTGGGCATTTAGGGGGGCATTGCCCCCCCCATGCCCATGCTTAGATCCGCCCCTGATAGCCATACTGGAAAAGACTCTCGGGTGCTGAGAAAAAAAAAATCCTCACTTTACGCGCGACTCCCCTCCATTGATCTGACACACGGTGACCGTGGAATCCTCACGGGCTCCAAAGATGGTGTTGACCCCACCGATGAAAAGACATGAATAAAGGTCCTGTGAGCTGACCCCACTCATTCATCCACCAACTAAATCTGTGCCTGCTGTATGTGCGTACGTGCGTGCGCGCCGTGTGCGTGCGCGTGTGATGTTTAGTGAATGAAGAAACTAGGGTGGAAATATCCTTTTTTTAAGGGTTTGCGTAAGGCAATGTGTATAAGCCTATACCGTTATAGTGCGTAATAATTGTTAAACCATATAGCGTAGGCGTTGCCTGATGGAAATTGTAATGATTTTCTCCCAAAGCCAAATTCAAACTGTGTATCCCGATCATTATTGGGACCTACAAAGCAGTGAAAACAAAAGCACGTTGTTTCTCTAAAGGAAAAGTATGCTGCTCTATAGCCTATTATTTAAAATGCTTCTAATTAAATCTTTATTGGCCTATTTATTTAAACGAATTTTAAAGGGCATCTAAACAAAAATAATATATACCTTTTAAAAACGAGTCCACGAAGTTGCTGTTATGAAACACAATAAGGAATAATATGGGGACGGGGGAGATTAGGCTATATTATTTATTTCGAAAAATTGCCGATCTACAAGCTCGCAACAATGTGACACTTTGTTAGCCTGTAGATCGGCTATTTTCAATTTAGAACTAATGGAAAAAGGACTTAAGCTTAAGTGGTCAAAATGTTTGTTAATTGGGCAAATCAACAATTCTCAAGAGGCAAGGCATGAATACCGAATAAAATATAACCAAACCTCTTCATACCCAAATGGTGGAATTAACTTTTTTTCCCCTGGTTTTCCGGTATAGTTCAATTCAGATAGTTTTAACAAAAGGAATGTGCGTTTTGGGGGAAGCAGTGTTAATCCTTGCGGCCTCAAAGAGATGCTAATCCTAATATTTTACTGGCGGGGCTTCTTTGGGGCACAGGGTCTCATTCAAACACCACCGCATGGTTCTATATAGGCTGCACAAACTCCACATTCCTGAGACTA
Organism: Benthosema pterotum; assembly: GCA_039105355.1. Lineage (NCBI taxonomy): Eukaryota > Metazoa > Chordata > Actinopteri > Myctophiformes > Myctophidae > Benthosema > Benthosema pterotum. The sequence goes on along the minus strand of CM076980.1, from coordinate 33,478,438 downwards.
TACAATTTCACTTCAACAACGCCATATAGACAAACACGTTTTTTTGTATCCCAAGAAGACGAGAATTATTAGAAGGTATTAGCTATTCAATTCAAGACATGAAAATATATGGGTTCTAAATGCATGGATGGACACCTCGAAGCGGTACAGATTATTAGGCTATTATAATTTCTGCAAGCAAGAGCTAGAGGCATTTATAGGCTTTGAAACAATACTGTGGTCGAGTTCAGGTTAGACTGGGCAGTTATTTTACAAACGGGTAAAAGGGGCAGGGGCTGAAAAGGCCCCCCATGACGCCCATGTGTGCACACCGTACACGTCCCCGTTGAAGTGCAACGATAAGTTGTCTTTATAAGAGCCAAAGTCAGGCGGGCAATCGAATCTTTAAAGGGGAATTCCACCATTTTTTCAAAAATTCCTGAGAGGATACAAATGTGAACCAAAGGGACCCTATGATTTTTTCAGACCTCCATTTTTAGGAAATACAGAATTGGGGGAACTTTTTTTATAATGTCCACAACATCTCTAAGGTAAATTAATGACATTGAAATGTTGATGGGTGGAATTCCCCTTTAATGAGTCGACATGGCTCTACAGTGGGCTAATTGTTAGAAGTCGAACATTCAATTAGCATCCTTGACATTGCCAATAATCTCTTTCAGTAGAGTCCTGTCTAAAGGAGCACACTAATTAAAAGCGTTGCTTGAAATAATCGAAGCGTTAAAGGGGAATTCCACCCATTTTCAACATTTTACTATGTAATTAATATACCTTAGAGATGTTGTGTGGACATGATAAAAAGTTCCCCCAGTTTTGTATTTCCTAAAAATGGAGGTCTGCAAAAAAAAAAAAAAAAAAAAAAAAAAAAAAAAATCGTTAACATGTTGAAATACATCTGATGACAGTTAATGATTTTTCTTTCAGACCCCCTTTTCCTGAGAGGGTCCTACAAAAGGAACCAAATGGACCCGCTACGGTCCATTAGGTTCATATTTGTATCCTCTCAGGAACATTTTTGAAAATGGGTGGAATTCCCCTTTTAGGAGGCGCGATTCTACCGTGGTCAGATAATAGGTGTGCGTGATAGTCTGCGCACGCACGAGAGCGTTTGTTTTTACTATCCTTCAGTTCAAAATGTAGCCAATATCCACATTTTAACAAGGCAACCTTTTAACAGGTAGTCTTCTAAGACAACAACGAGATTTAGCAACAGAAAAAAGTGCTATAGGCCTATACTGGCTGGTTCTGTGCGCTTCCTTTAAATGCCGTTGTTGAAGTTGAACAAGCTTTGGGTTAAAGAAAACCTAAATATTCATGAGATGCGTATCACTATAAAGTCAACACCTGTGTATCCTTCCGTATGGTGAAGCTTAAAGATAAATCTCAGTCACTTTCAGATGTTCTGTTATCATGGGAGTCGTCATTTTGTATAACAAAACGAGAGCCATCAGCCTTGTCAGCCTAACAGAACCTAATGGACCCGCCCACGGTCATTTTTTGCATGGAAACGTTGGATCTTTCTGTGTTGTAGGCCACAGACTGCAGTATATTATAATAGCACATATAGGCCCACTCAAGGCCCAGTGATGTTAGAGTAAAACAGGTGTGCACACAATTCATACGACTGAAATATAGAATACTAGCCTACTCCATGTTACTTTCTACAATTAGTTTGTTTTAATCAAAGCCAAGAGGCACTACTATAAGGGCCATATGGGATCGACAGACGCTACTTTAATCCCTCGTTGTTTTCGTCAAACAATAGACGATGAAGTCCGCCCGTCAGTGGCCTACTGTATAAATATGACAACGTGTCCAACTGCAGACGAGTCCTTTGTGAACTGTGGGGAGCCGAGTCAACCGACAGGTCTGCTGGTTTCTCTTCGACACCTTTGGATTAATTGGCCAAATAAATTTAAGTTAAAGTATATTAGGCCTACAGGTCTTCGGCAACAGCTCAATTATATATTTGAAGTTCTGTTGTTATTGCAGACGCACGCACACGCACACGCGCACACACACGCGCACACACACACGCACACGCACACACACACACACACACACACACACACACACACACACACACACACACACACACACACACACACACACACACACACACACACACACACACACACACACACACACACACACACACACACACACAGACTTTAATGTACATTATTGGTCATTAATTAATTATAGCCCAAATATTTTTCACATACCTTATGCAAGCTACTGACTTATACATATATTTTATTTCCTACAGGACCCACAATTGAAAGTGTCTGTCGTTCATATTTCATTTTAAGTTATTTTATGCATCAGTGTTCAGTAAGTGCACTTACTGCGTTCACAAGCTCTCACAACCATAGAAGGCATAAGTTATAGTGGGGATGGAGATAACCCTGTACTGAGCCATAGGTATTGATTATCAGGTATAAACACGACAAGCTCATTCCAAAAGTGTCAACAACCAAATAGACAACCTGATTCACAAACACAGGCTGAAGATCCGTAAGAAAACGACTCATAACATACACATATTTCTGTGCCTGCGTTATTATTCATTAGTTATTTTACTGGTTTTAAAAACATGGATACATTTGTGTCCATCCTTTCCATATTTTTTCTATATTCATATCCGGGTGGAATATAAGTGATTTCTCTCTCTTATTACATATCTCAAAAGAAGGGAGTTGATGTTTGATGAAATGCAAGCCAAATGATTCTTGGCTGACAGATACAAGTAAAGATGTGCTTCCACTACAGATCTTTAAAACTCTGCTTGTACACTAAATGACTGTGACATATAATTTATCAATGCCTTTTAACTTCTAGAGTAGAGCACTGTTAATAAAAACAGAAGCCCCTGCATAGCCCAAACAATCATCTATTATAAGCAGCACCAATTGCCAATACTTTTTAAGCTCCACATGAAAGCAGTCAAATTAACATTGCCTATATTCCATGTGAGCATTGCCAAGCAGACAAGTGGCATGATCACATGAGATAGCCAGTCTAAAATTAAGTCTGTGCAATGGTGTTCGTTTTATTATTGTGTGATGCATCAATGATGCTTCCGGCATGGTTTTATGATATTGCATAATATCGTATAGTGACCGTCGTACACGAAAACAATCCTAGATAATGACAAATCACCAGAAACTAAGTAAAGAAGAAATAGTCTTGAACACATCTTTTCCAGTCTTTTTTTTTTCAATGATGTTACCAATTTTTAAAACATCTGAATTCAACAAATTCTGATGTTCCATTATATGTTCAAAAATATAATCATTCCCACAACAAAATATTGAATTTCATTACATGGTGCCCTCATAAGTATACAGTAAAATAAATAATATTAAAACACTTTACAGCAAACCTCTTTGCCGCAGAATGAGGATGCTAGTGTTAACTTTCATATGATTAAAAGTGGGATATTTTCATATTGCATAAAATATATGCAAGTGTTTGGAAACGCATGGATGACATTATGGCTGATTCATATGTAAGATCTAAGCTGCTGTAGTCAAAAATCCTTTTCCACCTGCATTTACTGCATATGTTAACTTATAGCAGGTCAGTTCAACCCAGCTCTTCCATTGTGATTTCTCAAGAGAAATCTAAAAGGAAAAATAAAATGAACAGGTTCCTCCATGTACGGTACTTTACTATAATTCGAGATGGAGAGGACAGAGTAGCTGACACCAGTCACCTGCTGACAGTTTCAAAGACAACATCTGTTCACAAATACAGATTGTCTTTTCTACATGATTTCCTATACTTAAGGAGATAGCAATTGAAACATTTTCTATGAATCAGAGATCTCGCCGTGTTGATTGGTTCAACACAAGAAATAAAATCCACATTAAGGTTCTACAATACTAGTACCTGCCTAATAATATTAAAATATTTCTCCAGCATTTGTTTGAAGTATACACAGTAAAATCCTCAGTGTTGATTTAACAAGACAATTCCTATAATCCTATAAGGCTTCTATTGTGTAGTAGTGGTGGCAGATTTGGTGCTCTCTAGCTCCCACATAGCACACAGGGCCCACTTACCTGTGAAAGATCCACTTTCCTCCCCCTCGTGGCCACTCTGAGCCCATGAGACTCCTCATTATGTCAATTAAGCAGGTGCATGCTACGAGGCCTCCCTGATAATTTACACCTTTTCTAAAAAACAATCTTTTAATCTCCTGCAAACAAGATTCTCTTGTGAGACAGTCGGTCTGTAGCAGGAACCGAAAATTAATTAACTGCATCCAACAGATTATAGCTTAGAGACCCCCCTAGATGGACAGCAGTTAGTTAGACTACTATGCTGAGAGGCAAATCAACTCAGAGGCAGAATCTCTTCTCTTATTTCAATGTTTCATTGAGTTACACAGTATGTCATCAAACGGTTTCAGGCTGTCGTCAGGCAGAGGCTTGTGAATTTCCGATGCACTTGTGTGCCCTCATGGCATGATAAATGGAAGCATGCATCCCGTCACGCAAGACATAAATAAAGACTCCTTCGGCATGCAGCTCTTAAAAACATTACTCACAGAAACTGGCAGATAAATGTACTGCATGTCTGATAGTCTCCACAACAGGTTATTTGTGCAAGCAGCATACCTGGCCGATTGTGAAGACTGTCCTCCGTCTGAACTATTAAGAATTTGAAATAAATGGCAATTGAATTTACATGGCGGTCTATTCGAGATGCTGCAAAATATTGAAAAGACACCATGGACTACAAATGGTAAGGCAACATCTATTAATATTGCCACTTATGATGTGTTTGTCAGGAGTGCCAGCCCTTCCTATGTCCAGCTTTTAGTGTGAGTAAACCAAAAAATGTCCTAACACAAACATTAAATGCCATTAATAATGAAAGTCCATTTTTATGTCATAGTGTAAACACGAACATTCAAAGCTGGATATAGGATGTGATTGGCCCGGAGTGAAATGATGTATAAGTGTGCCCCTCACTTCACAGGCGTGATGTTTTCATTCACACCCTGTCTGTACCTTCACAGGACCTTGACTAATTTCATTTAGGTTTTTTTAATTATTTTACAGAGTAGAGACATGGAGCTCCAGCTGTCTCACACTTAGGCCTACAGCCTCAGTGGACTGGACTGAACAGAATCTCTCTCTCTCTCTCTCTCTCTCTCTCTCTCTCTCTCTCTCTCTCTCTCTCTCTCTCTCTCTCTCTTCTCTCTCTCTCTCTCTCTCTCTCTCTCTCTCTCTCTCTCTCTCTCTCTCTCTCTCTCTCTCTCTCTCTCTCTCTCTCTCTCTCTCTCTCTCTCTCTCTCTCTCTCTTCTCTCTCTCTCTCTCTCTCTCTCTCTCTCTCTCTCTCTCTCTCTCTCTCTCTCTCTCTCTTCTTCTCTCTCTCTCTCTCTCTCTCTCTATTTATTTATTTATTATTTATTTATTTATTTATTTATTTACCAGCATAGGTCCACAATGATCTGGGCAGTCTTCTCAGCTTGCTGTTGCTTCAACACTGTCAAAAAGGACATGGTCAAAGTCACAGTGAAGCACTCTGCCATGAAGCATCACAGTAACTATAACAAGTATGGCACACATTCAAGCACAATTTTTACATCCAAATCAAGTGCAATTCTATTAATGAACATAGGAATACAGCAAGCCAAAAAATATTTCCACAGGTTTTATTAAACGACAACTTTGTTTTGTTTGTTTTTCGAACCGAGGTTCATGTTTTAGGTTGTCATTAGACAAAATAAACGATGGGTGTTTTACAATTGCTGCTTTCTTTAGTTTTAGCGATTTTAGCTATTTTTCACAGGGGGTGGGGCATTTGAGCATGTTCTCATTTTTTAAAATTGATTTACTTTAAATATATATTTAGCTCCATGTCTGAATGCCCACCCCCCCCCAAAAAAATCCGTAAAACTAAAGAAGGCTCCAAATGAAGTAAAAATAACACCCATCCTTCACTTTCTCTAATAACAACCTAAAACATGAACTTTGATTGGAAAAAAAGTTGTCCTTTAAAGGCTATACAGACAAGTCAAAGAGGATCAACAAATACAATGAACGCTGACCCAGAAGGCACTGAAATATTAACAACTCACTGTGCACAAAAACAACATCCACGCAGTTTTAGGGAACAAGTATGAATGTTATGCATGGAGTTCGAAGACAAAGCCCCAAAACGGTGCATATGGTTTCCGGTTCCATCGAGTTGCTGTTGGGCCTGCGTGGGTGACAATACAGGCAAAAAGCCTCTCTGTGCTGCAGGCCAAATGTTAATATGGCTTAAATAGTAAGAGTCTTCCCCAACTTAAGTGAAACCAGGATACAGTCAAATAAATCTCTCTCTCATATGGCTAATTTGACAGCCCCCAAAATCCCTCCATCCTTCCCTGATCAAGTTGTGTCCCTTCTAACACCAACACCCATGCACCCCCACCCCTCCACCTGTTATTAGTCTGGTGCCCCTGACTCCCTCTCTCTCCCTCTCTCACTCACTCCTGACAGCATATGGAGTGGTGACTGGCCCAGGGAGTCGTTGAGTATGGAGACAGATGCAGCCCCCCTCCCTCCTTCCTATCCCCCCTCCCAACACAGACCAGCTCGGCCCCATCCATCCATCCATCCATCCACCCACCCATCCCATCTCTCACCAGGGGCGGATCTAGGCATGGGCATGGGGGGGGGGGGGGCAGTGTCCCCCTAAATACCCAGTCTGCCCCCCCCAAAACGCGATGCCATGCAAAACAACTCAAATTTCAAGTGCTTATATTTAAAATGATTTGAAACACTACTACTGCTACTAACTAACTACAGCTGTGTCACCACTAAACCAACAGCATTTCATCATTAATAACAGAAAACTCTCTGAGTCTGTCAGACCTTTAGCTTTATGCATGCTGCGTGTCTGTTGCAACTTCAACAACAACTGATGTTATTATTGATGCTTTACTTGACTAATAAAACTCCTGTAACCGAAAATGGTTTGGGTGCGGCTTCAGCGATGAAGCCACCCCATACCATTTTCTCTTGCCCCTCCAAAATGTTCTCTTGCCCCCCCCCCCCCCCCCAATGGGACATGTTACATCCGCCCCTGTCTCTCACATCCACCTGTTTGGGTGACAGACCAGGGATGAGTAGCCGTGCGCGTGCCGTACCAGTGGCTTGGACAGTGTCTTTATTATCCCCCCCTTGCAAGACAAAAGGGTATTTAGGGGAGACCGGCTGCCCGCTCAAGGGAAACACAATGCCATGAGGCCTGCCAACCTCAGGGCCCTCAATCACGTGCCCACTTGTGTATATCAGCGTTAGAGGGCATCTGTTTTGAGTGTGTGTGTGTGTGTGTGTGTGTGTGTGTGTGTGTGTGTGTGTGTGTGTGTGTGTCTCTAACCTACGGTATAATGCCAATGGGTCTGCAAAATTAGGGGGGCACAGAGGACAAAGGGTATGATGGGTTTGGGTGTGTGGGCGGGGAGGAGGGGGGGGGCAACGACGGAACAATTGCATCCATTATAATTAAATTGGGTCTACACTTGAACGCATTGTGGTCTCATGGCAACCTAATAGCAGGTCAACTTCTGCTGCTATTGACATTCATAATAGATTATTTACTACATGCTGTTCATTAACACATGTTGATAACGATTTGCTATATGTAAGACAGACATGCCCTGCATTATAATGGCGACAACTGCTATCCCAACCGGTAGAGAGAGGGAGAGAGGGGGTTTTGATGTGGTCCCAGCAGATATTGGAGTCAGTCGCTCAAGTTTAACAGTTATACTGTATGTCAAATAATATTATATTTGTAGTCCATCTTACATTTACCACCAAAACCCAGGATGTGTCTGGATGATAACCTGAATAGATAAAGAGAGACATAGAGAGAGACAGAGAGAGAGACAGAGAGACAGACAGAGAGACAGATAGACACATACAGGGATATGTCAAAAAATTGTGGTTTATCTTACATTTACCCAGAAGCCATTATCCCATACTCATTCATATCACTCTGGAGATCAATAATATTGATCAATTTAAACAAAAAAACAGTACATAGCGCTTCTGAAACATTTGGGGTGGGGGGTTGTAGTGATTTATGAACTTCAGTAGACTGCATCAGGGTTATTGGGGTCAACTCACCAGCATGTCAAAGTCACAGAGGTCAGGTCAAGTCAAGCCGTCAACACTGGCAGACGTGACACCCCAGGCCACCGGGGAAAATGAACAGAGCAGCATAACAAGTCAAGTCAAAAGGCTCAAGGTCGTGAAGATAACGCCTGGTGGTCCTTGGGTGGTCCCTGGGGTTGTGTAAGCATACTAACTGTTACAGCCTTCCACAAACTGCCGGCTATCAACTGCAGAATTGTTTCAAGAATCTTTTTAGTGCATCCTAATTCTATTAATATTAACTTAAACTAGAGGCCTTTTGTGGTGGTTCTGGGCAACCGTGGGTCCGACAGACTCTTGCATTACAAGAGTCCACAAAGGCCTACAGAGAGCTGCTGCATTTATAGATATAACCCTGGCATCACAATTTTGGTTATGTCACTAGTGACATTTGAAGATAAACATGTAAACATTTTGAAAATGTACAACATACCGGTAGCAGACGTACAAGCTTGCAGTGTGTTGCGGTGTGAATATCCTTGTTAATTATAGCGAATAGGTATAGTAAGAGGTTAATATCGAATATGACCAGTACCCCATACAATGGATTTCTGTACTTTGACGTGTGTGTGTGTGTGTGTGTGTGTGTGTGTGTGTGTGTGTGTGTGTGTGTGTGTGTGTTCGTGTTCTGCTGGTTAGTCTAGACAATGTTACATCATCCCAGCGGGGGTGTTTGTGTGTTATTGTGTGTGTGTTTATCATGGCTGACAACAGCGTAGCATGTAGCCTGGTCAGGGATGGTTGCACATGGCTGCTGCCGCCCTGACCTACAACCCCCTCCTCCTTGTTTGTCAGCGCTTGTTTGGCCTACTTTCATAATAAAGACAAACACGCCCGTTTGTTTTGTTTTAGCATTTCCATTAAAAACGGAATAAACAAAAAAAGTGGTGGGCAGCTGAAGCCGATGGGTGGAGGAGGAGGGGGTGGGTGGGAGGGTTGGTGCAAACTCTGAACTCTCCAGAAAATATATAAGAAAACCAAAACCAAAGACTTTGCAGGCAGCATAGAGTAGCACTATCCAATTTGTAATCCAATTTTTTAATAGCACAGGGCTATATTCACTAGAAACACGTCACCAACATAACCGTGTTATGGGCTCCTCAGAGTGTCTGGACTGTAACAGAACTGTGGGCCACTGGGACAGCAGTAGGTCTGCCCCCCCCCCCTGGACAGTAAGGATGCTACAGTTCACTAATGAGGCCGGTGTGCGTAGGTCCTTAAGAGTTCTTAATTAGTGTCACACTGACTGACACAGGCCAGGAGGGGCTACACTAGGGACGAGTGTGCGGGGGGTGGGGGGGGGGGGGGGGGGGGGGGTTTGGGGGGTTGTTTGAGAGGAAGACAATAACAAACTTCTGGCTTCACCTTTTTTTTCCCACAATTTGAACTCGATCAATTCGCCACCACACACCAAAACCTAATGAAACATGCTCAGCTCGACGTTCCCCCACCACCACCACCCCCACCCCCCACATACGGCAAATCAATGTTTTTTGATAGTAGGCACTCAATCGGACAAAATTGATTATGTCCTTTGAAACGGGTTTGCGTGACACAGATAACGGTCCAACAAGGCGAGGCAATGGACTGTGGCTAACACATCTGATTGAAAAGGCTTTAAATGTGTTGTCAAACAAGCGGTGGGACATGGTGTTTGACTTGAATTATCAGTCGGTCCCGTGGGGACGCTTCTGGGACCAGTCCCCAGGCCCGGGAGCGCGCACACACGCGTGTGTGTGTGGAATATTAAGAGGGGATCACTGGTGACCGGCGGGGTCAGTGGGACCGAGTGAGCTGGGAGTTGGGACTGACTGTGTGTGTGTGTGTGTGTGTGTGTGTGTGTGTGTGTGTGTGTGTGTGTGTGTGTGTGTGTGTGTGAGAACAGAGTTGGCAACATTCCTACAGAAGGTCCTTCATTATTTGCTGGACAACATGCCTCCTCCACCCACGACGACACTAAAAGGGATGGGCACACTTCGAGCGCACAGCTGCCCATAAACACACGTGGGTGGGGGCGGTGGGTGGGATGGGGTGCTGATGGGGGAATAAGGGGGGTCCCAGCTGGGTTCATAAAGAGATTAGCATCAGGATTACAATGCAACAGTGGTGATTTGAGATTGAGCAGCGATTAGCCCCGAACTCACCAACACACTGTACACCACCTACCATCTGCCCCCTCCTCCTCCTCACCACCACTTTAGCCATCCTTTTACCTGCCTACTGCATAAGTCCTACCAGGGCCGGATCTAGGCATGGCCATGGGGGGGGCAATACCCCCCTAAATGCCCTGACTGTGCCACCAAACATGATGACTTGCAAAACAACCAAAATTTCAAAGATATTAAAGTGCTTATGATTATGATGATGTGAAACACTACTACGGCTACTTACTAACTAACTAACTAACTAACTGCAACTGTGGCACCACAAAACCAACAGCAATTCATCATTGAAAACAGAAAACTCTCTGAGTCAGACCTTTAGCTTACATGCTTGTGTCTGTTGCAACTTCGGGGGGGGAGTCGTACAGGACTGGGTAAACAGAAGGCACGCCGTCATACACCTAATACCGGCACCTGCTCATTGAAACCAACGGGACGCCCTGCCAGCTCCATCTTTCTCCCCCTGTTTACTCCACCTTGCATCGGGGGCCACTCAGGCAGCTGGACTAATCTGTTTGTCAAACGTGAGTCTTGCTTCTGCATCCCACACACACACACACCCCCACACCTCCCAGCGGCCAGTCAACCATTAGTCCCAGCTCCTCCAGCAGCACAGGGAGATTGAAATGTTAAGGGCAGAGACGACAGGCTCCACTAATTAAATTCTCCAGGTTAATCCCTGGCGATCCCCGAATCACACTCTCCAGCCAGGCCCTGCAAGGAGAGAGGAGGGCAGAGGTGTGTGTGTGTGTGTGTGTGTGCGCGCGTGTGTGTGGCGGGGGGGACGACAAACACACCATGCTAACAAACACCCGAAAATCTAAAAACAACATGGGAGGGTGAAAATGAGAACGGAAACTTTTCTTTTTTAAATGATGGGCAGGGTTTTACGTTTCATACAACATACAAGCATCATCTACTTTATAGATTCCAGACCACGGGTCACTTTGAATAGGCCCAACAATCATATAATCATCATGATAACCATGTTCATCACTTAAACCCACATGTATTTATTGATCAGTCCCCAGAGGGTCTACAAACGCATATTAAGATCCCCTATTTTCTCCCTAAATCTTCTTACCACACTACAAGTACACGCGCTGCAACAATCTGTCATTCGTCGTTGAATAGGGAGAGATAGGATTTATGCTTACAGAACTACACAGAACTATACTAAAATTTATAATAGCTGCTTACTGCCAGAGCAGCCGCCCACTGGCATTCACAGGCCTGTCAGAAGGATCTCTCCTAACATTCCCCAGTCTGTGTACACCAACGTTGGCCTTGGACACGTCATCTCAGGGGTGGATGTGACATGTCCCATTTGGGGGGGCAAGAGAACATGTTGGAGGGGCAAGAGAAAATGTATGGGGACGGCTTCATCGCCCGTGTCGCTTTGCGCCACAGGCGATGAAGCCGCACCCATACCATTTTCGGTTACAGGACTTTTATTAGTCAAGTAAAGCATCAATAATAACTTCAGTTGTTGTTAAAGTTGCCACAGCATGCATAAAGCTAAAGGTCTGACTCTGTTTTCAATGATGAAATGCTGTTGATTTAGTGGTGCCAAACTTGTAGTTAGTAGCAGTAGTACAGTAGTGTTTCAAATCATTTTAAATAAACACTTTAATTTGAAATATCGTGGGTTGTTTTGAATGGAATTGTGTTTGGGGGGGCAGACTGGGTATTTGCCCCCCGCCGTTGCCCATACCTAGATCCGCCCCTGCGTCATCATCTCAGCAGGTAAGGTGGCCTGGAGGCCTAGACACTGCACCTCCGTACCGCAGAAGACAGCCGACGTGCTGGCCGACATCGCTGAGCTATGTGACCTCGCCGCCCATCACAAGGGGGTGTTAAATTACACCTATGCCTCACACCAGACAGCAGTCCTCCTATCAGACACACAGAGCACAGTTTCAATATGGAAGCAACAACATTATCTGACAGGACCAACAGCACGCAGGCTACACGTTGTAACATCCAACTAAGCCAGAGGTGCCCACACTTTTTTGACTTGAGGGCTACTTTCAAAATGAGCGGCTCAACAAGATCTACACATCATTAATGTGATGGTGTTCCATTACTGAAAACCCATTTCAAGCCCCCCTTAGAAAGTTTGAGCTTTGAAATAGTGGTGATGGTGTTACTTACTGTTATACTGTAGTGCTCAAGAATAATGCACTTATAATGAAAAATAGAGGGGGAGAATTGGAAGGTTTTCGATTGTATATGCTATTAATGACGTTTGAAAACAGTATTTGAGGGTTTGAGTTGTTGAGTTTAGTTTCTTGCACCCAAAACTAAGAACGTTCACATTTTTGTCCCCAATTGGGAAGGAGAACTGTCAAAATGTTGGTCAAAATAACAATTATTTTCCATTTTCTAATTGTGTGGACTCTGGAAATGACATAATGGGGTCCAAATGGACCCCATAAGGGTCCATTTGGTATCATTTTAACGCTCTCGAGAGTTACAGATCTATAAGAGTCCAAGTGCTGGGGGGACTGTCATGTGATCTACCTGCATGGCATGTGTAATCTACTGGTAGATCACAATCTACCTTTTGGGCACCCCTGAACTAAGCCAAATGAAAGTGCTTCAATCACCTCAAGTGGCAGTTATTGTACCATTGCAACGCATATATGCATGTACCTGACTGCCTGTCACAAATTAGTCTACAAAGCAAAGCTCAAAACTTCACAGCTAATACTATACTATACACAGCAAGTCGCAGCGGCTGGATAACGATAACTTAAGACAATGAAACACTAACTGCTTTGCATGGTTTCCTCTGCCATCATGCAAGGGCGGATCTAGGCATGGGCATGGGGGGGCAATGCCCCCTAAAATGCCCAGTCTGCCCCACCAAACACGACACAAACAACCCAAAATATTTCAAATCAAAGTGCCTATATTTAAAATGATTTGAAACACTGCTACTGCTACTAACTACAGTTGTGTCACCACTAAACCAACAGCATTTCATCATTGAAAACAGAAAACTCTCTGAGTCAGACCTTTAGCTTTATGCATGCTGCGTGTCTGTTGCAACTTCAACAACAACTGATGTTATTATTGATGCTTTACTACAAGAACTGATGTTATTATTGATGCTTTACTTGACTAATAAAAGTCCTGTAACTGAAAATGGTATGGGGACGACTTCATCGCCCGTGGCGCGAAGCAACACGGGGGATGAAGCCGCCCCCATACTATTTTCTGCTGCCCCCTCAATTGGGAAATGTTACATCCGCCCCTACATCAGTGTGAAAGGGTGAATGTGAAATGCATTTTGAAGTGCTTTGGAGAAAATGCAGTCCATTTAGCATTCATTTCCGCATCTAATCATCACATTTAACTGCCATAAACAACTTTATTGCCACATCAGAGGTTTGCAGAACGCATCAAAAACGCTCATCATCATATATCATTACATCCCGAAATCATCACATTCTGTGGTACACACGCTAAATGATTGTGTTACGCAATGTTTGTGTTTACACACACACTGGAAGGTGTAAATCAATAAACGAACAATCAGAGCGATTACCTGCCTATATACAATATACTGTAAAGGTGCATGAGTGGTATGGAGGTTAGCTGCTCACAGAAATCCGCCTGATAACATGAGTGAAAAATTCCACTGTAATCGGACACTGAATTCGTGATCTGAATGAGTTTCTTTCTTAATGTTTGTCTAGGACGAAAATAGATTTGCTCATGCAGACACATACTGTATGACAAAAATTCTCCATTCCTTCCCCTTTGTCTAGAATCATTTGCGTTAGACAAAAATCTATGCCAACAGCTGAATATAGGAGGGGCACCACAGATCTGCTAATTCTAGGTTAAAGCGGTTGAGCTCAGGAAGAGCTCTCGTGCGTGCAGGCTACAGTGTGGGCAGGGCGTACGGGGGAAGACGTGTTGTGCACACAGCGTGGGCGGCGTGCTGCGTCACACACGGCGTCACACGCGCCTGCGTTGTGGCTTCGCTCAGAGGTGTAATGCCTGATTAGGGGATTACAGGAAAGTGCTTCTTTGCAGTTCTGCGAGAAACAATTATTAACATGTTGGTGTCTCTAATCCTGGATAAACACAGCTTTTCAAGAACAACAGTGAATCCCCCTGTTCTTCTTTTTTTCCTCCACGTTTAAAACCCTGTAGTCACTTGAACTCCAAGAGCCTAAAAAAAACGATACGAGACAGGAGTCAGCGTGGAAACGCTGTCATTATACAGAGGTTGGGCTCTCACAGCTGGCCGACAGACCATTCACTGAAACCCACCATTTAGCTTGGGGAAAGAAAGGCATTGTGTGCTGAGCACTACATCTTGAAAGGGCATTAGACTGAAGTAATCTTTTAGTTGTTTGCACACGTGTAATCTGCTTTCTACTAATACGGATGCAATTTTGACTGGGGGGACGTACGATAACTGATACAGGTGGGGAGCAGAGAGAGAGGCTATACGGTGGGTGGGTGGGATACCACTCTCATTTTAAACTCATGGTTTAGTGCTGCCAACCTCAGAGGATCGACATGCCCACGCTTATCTCAAGTTTGTGCCGTCGTTTTAAAAACATCCACAATCAATATTAACAATAGGCTCACTGGACTAGAATACAGAATTGGAATACATTTTAGAACTTCACACACACATGCATAGAAGTTGAAACTAATAGAAGATGCGGTTAGACTCCTGGATCGCTGCCCTCCACTTCACTCTTCACTCTCTCCACTGATATCTCGACACCTACAGTAAATCTAACCTATAAAGACGTAAATCTTTTCCTAATACATAAACTATGATGTGCCTGAATGTATTCAATGTTATTATGGTCGGTTTGGGTTAATTCGCTTGGAAACGTTTGTGGTCTAGTAGTGCTACCAGTTGATACTTCAAGAGCACCTCGTCGCACTTACAAGGTGTTACAAAACAATATTCACTGACATGACAACTACACAGTGAAATCCAAACTGAATGTAAATAGGCCTATATGTAACTTACCTTATGTACCGTGTCTGTGGTGACTATATAAAAAGCATGGTAGATGCATGCCTGTGTTAATCCACCTGTACATTTTGACTAACCTGTGGATACTTATAACCGCTCATTGCCACAGGGCTGCCATGTCTGTGGCGCTTGAAGATGAGGATGCCCAACTGGAAGTTAGTTTTAGCTCTTGTCCCAGAGTCCTTCTACAGGGAACTGGCAAACTGCTGAACATGCACCTGGGAACACACACGCACACAACCTTGATATTTTTCACAAAAACACTATACTATAATACTAGAATATATATACCGCACATACTGTATATATGTCAATATTGAGTGATTGGTTCTGATATGTTCAGCTGGGACACACAGGCTTAGTGGATGGACCGCAGTGCACAAACACAAGCTATGATAAACAAGGTGGAAATATGACCCAGGCAAATAATGACACCCAGGGTGTGTGTGTGTCTGTGTGTGCATGTGGGGGGTGGGGGGCATCGATACATAGGGTACATTGCTGTCATGAGGCAATAATGCAGTAACACATTTATCGCACACACAACTGGTAAATATACGCACAAGAGCGTGTGCACACGCACACACACACACACACACACAATTACAAAACACAGATGGATAGGGGACAGGCAAACACACAAAGACAGCCAGAAGCAGTCACCCAGCCACACACCACACCTAACCACTGATAATCCCCTAGACAGAGGAGAACACACACACACACACACACACACACACACACACACACACACACACACACACACACACACACACACACACACACACACACACACACACACACACACACACACACACACACACGGCATCATTATGTTTATCACTACGAACCAGCCCACCGACACCCATCACTCTAATTCCGTTTGTCTGTTTAGATTCGTTTTGCTTTAATCCTCCCTTGTTTGTGCACATCTGCAAGCACTGCAGTAGTAGAGGCAGAGAGAGAGAGAGAGAGAGAGAGAGAGAGAGAGAGAGAGAGAGAGAGAGAAATGGAGAGAGAGAGATGCACACAGAGTGCTCATGTGTTGCACTCTCTTTCCCTCCTGAGTTTGGTACTGGTACCAAGAGCTTCAGAGCAGGGGGGCAGGCAGACATCTCCTAGCCCCGTCCCAGTCTCACAGAGCAGCCAGCAGGCCCGCAGGCCCCCGGTAATCACTGCAAACAGTCAAGCACCCAGTCACACAGGCTCACACACCAACACAACATTACACAGCATTACACCACATCTTATTATCCCATTCAAGTCCCTCTATTAGCTCAATTGGATGGCGGGATTTTCATTTGTAAATTGGGGGGATTTCAGATTAGCTCGTCTGTCGGCGATGAAATGCCCCCTGAGACTGTGAATAATGTGAGCGATCACGTACGAATCGACGCTCGCACAGTGCCGCAGCTGTGCATAAATGGACGACGACGACGACTGGCACCGCACGGAAAGGAAATCGTAGACGTGGACTCGAACTGCGCCCTTATGGGTCACATGCGCCGCACCATCATTCCACAAAGTCATTCTTGTTTAGGGTCTGGAGGATGTGAAGTAAACAAAGCTCCTGACTTGGTTTAACCGTGGCACTGGCTTTAATTTAGAGCCAAATCCGGGCATGTACAGTATGGCGACACAGTAATAATGAGACTTGACACCGTTCTCATACACTTGACAATAAGCAGCAGCAGCAGCAGCATTAGGTTTGTGTGAAGCTAATGATATTCAGGTCTAATAGCAAAGTATCACAGAGATAAATATTAGCTGCTCCACACACCTAGCAGCAACATTATGCAGAATTCAAGCGAGTCGACTGAAAGCAGGCGAAATGAATTACCCCTCTGCTTCCCCGGGCCCTCCGTTCAGACACGGAGAGAGAGAGAGAGAGAGAGAGAGAGAGAGAGAGAGAGAGAGAAACACTCAGAGAGGGAGAAAGAGAGAGAGAGGAAGCGAGGCACCCCGAGCAAGTCGAGAGATGTGGCAAATTATGAAAATGCCTCTCTGTGTCCTAAATGGAGGCCGAG
Organism: Benthosema pterotum; assembly: GCA_039105355.1. Lineage (NCBI taxonomy): Eukaryota > Metazoa > Chordata > Actinopteri > Myctophiformes > Myctophidae > Benthosema > Benthosema pterotum. The sequence continues at coordinate 33,461,072 of CM076980.1, read as the reverse complement.
CTCTTTAATGTGGCACAAAATTAGAACCTGGGGGAGAACGTGTGGCCCGCTTGATTGGCGAAACCCCTCCCAGCCCACTAGCCTCCACCCCCCCTCTCATCTCAAAGCACAGAGATATTATCCCGTTGCCCGGTGGCGCTCTCTTGTATATGGGGTTGGGGGGGTGGGGGGGTACGGAGGGACCCCAGAGAGAGCCCAGAGGCGTCCATAAAGGTGCCTAATTTGTCAGTTTACCCCTCAATTATTTAAATAGATCTAAGAAGAGAGCGGAGAATGGCTGGGGCTTTTTTTCTTCCTTTCCTCCCTTCTGCCTCGTTGTACTCAAAGCACGGGCGGACCTTTTCTCCACGGTAGCCATTTTCAATTATGCTCCGCGCCGCTGTCTTTGATATACAGACGCGCCGTAGTAGAGAGAGGGGCTGTATCAAATAAACAAATGTGTGTACACAAGATAACAACAGGGACTTGGGGACACAATTCAGTTTGTTCCAGAAGAACAAAAAAAAAGAAGTTATTTTGTACTCACAAATTTAGATTAGAATTAACTTAGATTAAAATTAACTTTACAAACACACGCTTGCGTAGGCAAGCACACGGACACAAGCCCACCACGTGTTTACATATGATACTACATTTAATGTCCATCTGCACATACACATACACAATATGCACTGTATGCACACCTCCTCATTGAGGTGAAATGGAGGGGCGATTGTTTGCTTTGATGATTGTAAGGGCTGTTTGTCCACTCCTCCCCTGAGGTTCTTCTATCCATATTATATACCATCAGGGCAAATCTCTTCTCCCTGTACACCGCTCTAGTGCCTATCTGCCTATCCTCACGCCCCCGGGCTTGAGGAACCAGCGCTCAACTTGGCAAACCACTGAAGGTATGCGAGGCCCCGGTGGTTGCTGATTGATCCTGGAAATGTACTATAGATGGGTCCAACAACTCCCCATCCACCTCCGAACCCTAATCCACACCCTATCTGTGAGGTGAAGATGAGGATGATGTAGTGTGCAGGTATAGAGAGGGAGGGGGGATCCACACCAGGCGCTGGGGGTGACTATACATATCTACCAGATGCCATGTGGCAGCAGGTAAATATACTGTTATGTCTGAGTGCTTTGCTACAGACCCCTGTAGAGAAGGACTCTGATCCATGTGTGTGTGTGTATGAAACCACCACAATCCTTTCAATAAAGCCTCACGTCGGCACCGATGCCAACATCAAGTCCGGTATAGCGCTGGTACAATAGGGGCCGGGGACGCCTACGCAGAGACGCCAGACAATGCTGTGCTCCATTAAATGCAGGCAAGAAAGACACTTGCAAGAGGAGATTGCACTGTGCATTTTTTTGGACACAATGGAAGCAAAACAAACCACCCGGCAAACAGGACACACACACACGCACAAAGGAAAGCACAACAAACACCTGAACAAATAAACTCGTCAAATCTGCAAACATACAGCTCTATACCTGCATCGCAGGGATGCAAACACAATGACTGTCACACCCACTCACACACACACTGGGGTGATGGAAAACTTTAAGAAACCGAGGAAAGTAACACGTGGAGTCGTGTCAACGACACAGACGGACGTTAAAAGCCTAATTCCATCCAATATACACATTCTTACACCGTTAGCCTCATAGGATAAATGCCTAAGTCATTTTTGGTGAAATTGAGATTTCTAGAATTTCAACAATAGATTTGCGAGAAAATGTGTTTTTTTTATTATCATCTCAATTTCACCAAAAAATGACATAGGTATTTATCCTATGAGGCTAACGACAACAAACAAATGGTGCTAAATAGTACCAAAATGTGTTCTTTGGCTCATAATCATAGCACATGGTGTAAACGGTGACATACACTATGGTGTGTAAAATAAGATGAAGAACCACTGAAGAACCATAAAGGGGCTAACTGTAGCCCATCAATTATTAAGAACGAATATATTTTGGTTAAGCCCCCATGTGCATGCCATGGTGCTCATTACAACAGCCATTTTTCGATTTCTAAAAGTGGGAAAATATTTGTTTATGGAATTCCAATACATAGGCCTATTTAGAGAGGCAACTTTAGTGTGTACAAACTGTGTTTGTAAACAGTTTTGTTTAAAAGCAGAAACTCCACCTCACCTTCACTCTATTGGCTCATTATGAATCGGCTGGAGACTGCTGTGCTACCCCTCCCACTCACAAATTAGCACCGCCTTTCCTGAGCTAGACGAATGTTTTGTTTTCATTATTTGTTGACAACAACGATCTGGACAGTCTGCAGGACGAAGCAAGTCTACATCTTCAGAGAAACAGCTGCAGCATCAAAGTAGAAACAATGTAGAGGGGGAAAAGGCAACAAAATATATATCTATACATCTATTTTTATTCTTGGCTACAAAGTTGCCTCTATTGCCTTTAAGTTGAGAGGCTGTTAACTACAGCAAGAGGAACCAAACCAACCACCAATGGACAACGGGCATAAACCTGCATAAACCTGCCAACTTCACAACTTTCAACAATAACAATCATCCCAACAATCCCAGGCTAAAAATAGTGGAGTGGAGTTGTTGTGGCTGGAATTGGCAGCATCCACAAAGATGGGTGGCACCTAGTAAACATCCTTGAAACAGGTTTCTCCTGCTTAGAGAAGGGGATCTGCAGGCGAAAAGTTTTCTTTTTTCCCCTTTTCTTTTCCGGAGCATAACATTCTGCGAAAATCTGTGGCCAGCTCAGTCTATCATGCCTCTCACACCCTCTATTCTCTACCCCAAAACACTAACCAACACCCCGTACCACCCCCCCCCCCCCCCCCTAACAAACCCCATCCCTGACTCCACTCCACTCCAACTCCAAGCCTCATCCAGCCAGGGAGAAGAGAGAGAGAGGAGATAGGCCCAGCCGCTAAAGCTGCCTTTTCAGCCCCTGCTCCCGCTCGGTCTATCTGAGATACACAGCACGCGGAGGTGTCGCTTTTCTGCTGGCATTTCGGACAGTATCTACTTATAGACGGGAGGAAAAGAGAAAAGAAAAACAGAAGGGGTATTATCAGGGAGGGATGAGAGCAGCAAAGGCATTTTGTCTTTTTATTCCCCTCCTAAGCCCTGGGCTTTGCTCCCAATCCGATTGGTCGATACGGCCAGGGATGTAAATGAAATGCAAAGAGGAATAAGGCTGGCTTCCCATCTCCAGCATGCCCTCCCACCCCCCCACCGCACCCTAAGCCCCCCTCCCCTCTTTCTCTCTCGTCCTCTCTCTCTCTCTCTGGCTGTTTATAGTGTTGTGTTTCTGTCTCCCATTCACAGACTTGCCACTTTCCCTGTCTCTGTTTCACCCTCTCTCTCTCTCTCTCAGCCACCCCCCCCCCCAACCCGCCACCCCACCCTCCTCACCCTCCATCCATCCATCCCCCCACCCCTCCCCTCCCCTCTCCCTGGCTGGGCTCACAGCTCTTATCTCCTCAGACGCCCCACATTCCAGCGTTGCCGTGGCTCCCTGCCTGCATCCCTGGTCACGGCGATTCCACGGGTTCCCACAATCCTCGGCAGCTTGCTGATTTAGGGTGGGCAACTGACTCTCAGAGACAGGGGAGAGGAGAGGAAGGGAGGGGTTGGGTGGGGGGTGGGGGGAATGAGAGAGACAGAGGGTAACAAGGGGGAGGACAGAGAAAAAAGTAAAGTAAAATAAAACAGGCGAGGGACACCGCGCAACAGAACAGTGGGGTGCGCCATGTTGTTAACCGGGAATACATACCAATACTATATGACAACATGATTTAACAGCAAAACAGTTACTATTCCACTTATATGATTTTAAATCACACCTGTGTGGAGTGAGGGTTGATCATCGTACATCATCATGGATCATCTCATACTGGCCAATTAGAATGCCTGTTTCCTCAAATTCATGCCGCATATGGCAGCTATAAGACGTGTGGGGACAAGACGGCACTCCATTCCATGCCCTCTCAGAGTGATTTACGTTGGAATGTTTCGCTGTTCTTTACACATTAAAGACTCTCCCAAGAGGCCTCATGTGGCTGTCGTCACTGTGGGAGACGAAGTGTAGTCCTTGATGGTACAACGACATGTAGCGCACAAACGACGGAGCCAGACGTCCTTCCATCGTTGTCCTCATCTTCAACACAGTGACTTTACGCTGTAGGAAGTTAAATCTGGCAAGCCCCGGTCATGTTTATCTATGGTGGAATTAGCCAGCAGGATCTCCTGCTCTTGCTAGGCACATGCACAAGGCACCGTTTGGACACCACCTCCATGGTTTGGTCTATGGTTAACATCAGAGGCATTCCAGGAAGTGTACCGGTATCACACACTGCCACCGTCATAGGGACAAAGATATTTGTATTTGGGAGCTTCAGGGAGGGGTTTCAGTGGTACAACACCATGTTGGTGTTCGATATAAAAACCAGAGCTCAGGCCGAGGTCTTCTTCCAAACCTCAAGTTTTATTCAGTCTTTGCCTACAACGGAGAGCTGTACATGTTTGGCGTCTGTAACTGGGATGGTAGCCTCAGTGATCTGTAGAAGTTCACTATGTAGACCATGACCTTCTAGATTCTAGAACATCTTGCCAAAGGACTATGGCTGGACTCCAGGGACTATGCACTCTTATGTGGTGAATTATTGTATTTGATTAGCGGTACAATAACCTATGTATCTTAGACTTAAGTCTAAGATGAGCCTGAAGACCTTATGCAAGCAGGCAGTTACTCAATATGGTCTGAATCATGATCGCAATGTTGAGGAAAGCTTAGGAGGGGCAAAATCAATTTGCGACCGTGGAGGTCGCGACTGGCCCAACGGTCGCGAGTAATTTATGTTATTTTTCAACTTCCATGAAATCTTTTTGCAATGGCGGCATACACCATGACGTCTGGCACCAAAGGTGGTGACCGTTGGCGTAACATAGCTTTTACTGAGATTTTGTTTAGGGTTAGGGGTTAGTGTAAAGTAAAGCGTAAAGTTCTGTGGGACAGGTTGGGAATCACTGTATTATTATACTACTGATGAGGGAAAGAAATGTGAAACAGCACATCATCAGCGAAATGATGATGTACATCATCCCTTATTCTGAAGTGTAGCAATCAAGGAGAAACTGGTGGAACAAAGAATAGTGTTCCATGCTACCTGTTGCATCGGCTATGCAGGTTTGTTGTGAGTTGCATGGTTTCAACATTCCATAGAGGGGAGCTCTTCAGGCATTGTGAAATGATCTGAGATTGTGTGCCATGGGGAACGTTTGGTAGGATCTGTCGCTAGTCTCCACTGAACATGGACTCATTACATCAAGATGGCAATTTTGGACAACCCGAGTTCCATGAATGAGCGGTCTGCAGCGTACGTGTTGCACAGAACCATTCACTCTAATCAAATATCATCACAATCCATGCTCAGTGCCAATCAAAAGACTACATTGATGGTACACACAGAAACAAAGCTGGACATATCCTTAGGAGGTGATAGCACCACTCAAAAATCACAATCTAAACAAATGATAATATAAATGCTATTTGTAAGATAAAATAATGAAATATGCATGTTTTCCTCAAAATTATTATTAGTCTACTTTTGCTGTGGAAGTATTCCAAGTAAATTTAATGTTTAATTGTATTTCTAATGCAGAGATGTTTAAAGGTAATAGAAGCAACGTTTTAGCCAAAAATCTAAATAGATATAGCTACATTTTTTGCCTTTTTCCCCTCTATGTTGCTTCTACTTTGATGCAGCCATTTCGTTTCCCGACAGACGCTTGCTTCCATAGTAAGATCCAGAGTAAACATTGTGATCTTCAGATGTATATTATTGATTGTACATTTATGAGCCATTTAGGGCCGTCGTCTTTCCTTATTTGTAACTTCATTTATATCCATCTTTGTTTATACTCTTCAGTGTACCTGTACCTCTCCAGGGTTTGTTCTCAACCTAAAATCTACGTTGATTGTTGCAAGAAAGATTTCCCTCCAATAGCAAAAGCAATTCCCAGGGTGACAGGGTGCTGACACTTTTTGGACTTTAGACCTACTTTGAAAATGATCAGCTCAACATGTCAATCAATCAAGTCCCCTTAAAGTGGCAAATGTCCCCCCCAAAATAGGAGCATTTTTAGGAGCATCATACACATCCTTGGTGTTCCACTGGTAGATTGCCTTTTGGGCACCCCTGCATTATATGAATGCAGTTCGAAAATCTGCAAAGTCATCCTTTAAGTCACTCTCCACGTCCACTTACTGGCATTTGCGTGTCACAGTGTTTCTCCAAGTGACCTTCATAAGGCTGAGAGTCCATCAGTCAGGGAACAGTTCCTTGTTTCTCTAAAGACCAAAGTACTTCACACTGCATGTGGTTACTATAGTAGCTGCCCGTAGACACACTGCATTCACATTTACACTTCAAGTGTACTGTACATGCATGCTACATACTGTATGCAGCCATGCACACATGCATGTAAACAACTCTTAAACATTCCCTGTCATTGTGACATTTTGAATTTCATTTAAATCCATGACGGCTTATAAGCATGTCGGGAAGGAAGAGAGTAAACCGCTCATAGAATCCATTCGTTTTTTAATGTGTACCATCAAGATAAACTGATGGAGGGGTGAATGGATGGGGAGAAGGGGTGATGGATGGAGGGGACAGGGGAGGGTGGTCAGTGACGGTCATAGTGAACGAGGGGCATATAAAGAGACAACACATGACATCACAAGTCTGTCCCAGATTCAATTAATCTCTCACTTCGGCCCCCATAGTGGGTTTCCCTCGATCTCAGCTCTGTGCCGCCCTAAAAAATGGAAGTGGAACAGCAGGATGCTGAGGCCAAATAATCATCAGGTTAAAAGCTGTGAGAGGAAGAGCAAAGATGAGATTCTGCAATAAAATTGCAAGGGGAATGCAAGAAACATTATTGGGGATCTGGGTCTAACCCTAACCCTGTCCCCGGGAGAGCCCGGGTATACAGCAAACATATATCCAACGCACCAAGAACTCCCATCTCTGTGCTGAGCAGCGTTTGCCCTCACTCATGAGATGTAACCATTCAAATCCCAACCCAGTGCCCAATCCACCACATTGACCACAGTGCTACAGGTCCAACTAGAACCAAACTGTGCCACCACATATTGCACTGTCTAGAACGCCACCTGTCTCCAGTCTGGTTCGTCCAGGCTCTAGCCCTTGCCGCTTGGCGTTTCAGATCGGGGACTGTCAGTACGGTCTCCAGGCTTCACGGTTCAGATCCCTCCGGACAGTGGAATAGGTCACTGTTTTTTCATCTGGCGGAGCCGGTCTCTCTCTCGAAGCAGGTCCGAGACGGCCGACCGAATGGCGTCGGCCTGCGGATCCTCCGCCTCCTTCTCCAAGTAGAGAGCGAAGTGGCGCGCGCTGCAAGTCAGCAGGCTGTCCGGATCGTGGCCTCTGTGTCCCGAGCGGAGGAGCCTCTCGCAGGCCAGCGCCAGGTTCTTATCCCAGTTGGGAGGGTAGTCGGACTGGGCCTCCACGATCTCCTTGTACAGCTGCAACGGCGGACAACACACACATGCAGACACAAACACACACGGGAGGCAGATGTTATCCAATGCAGGAGTTTTCAACCTTTTTGATACCACGGCCTACTATTTATTCAGCATTTGAGCCACGGACCAGAATTTGAGGACATTTTAGCCCCACAGACCCCAAAACTAAAGATTTCTTTTGTCCACAATTCCAGGCTGGGTTTGGGGAAACAAAACAGGCAAATATACAGATCAAAATGACCAATCATCTTCTACATTCTCTAGTTGCGTAGACTTGTGCTGATTCACGTGATGAATATTTTAACTCTTGAGGGTGTAAACATGAAACCAAATGGACCCGCAGGGCTCCATTTGGTTTCATGTTTACAACCAGATGTTTCATGTTTACATCTGGTTTCATGTTTACAACCAGATGTTTCATGTTTACATCTGGTTAACCAACTTTCTATCCTTTAGCCTGGGGACCACCTGGAACCCTCTCAAGGACCACTGGTGGTCCCCGGAGCACTGTTTGAAAACCACTGATCCAATGCAACGCCTGCCACCAAAAGAAGCAGGTTCTACTAGTAAGCAGGTTGATCCCGGTGGCACTATGTTTTGATGCGTTCAGGAGGGCAGACTCACGGTGTAAGAGAGCTCAAAGAGGCGAGCCTTCACGTCTCCCTGCATCCTCTCTGCCAGGTCAAACAGAAAGAAAGGCGTCTTCATCCTGAAACAAAGCAACGCAGCACTCAGGGCTAAGTGCTGGATGGATGAGCCATGCAGATTCTACGCTCTCTGACGCACCAGTCCAATAGAGTGGTTTATGTAGATTTCTGGCAGCAAGCAGAAAGCACATGCAGATGCTCTACCACACAAGACTGGTTTATGGAGATATTGTGTAGCGGGGCCGGGTGGTTAGTGTGTGTCGTGACACAGCTTCTATCTGCTTGCTATGGTATACGACCCCCAACACGCACACGCACACGCACAAGCGCACGCAGCAGCATTATCAGAGTGAAGTGAGAATACCAACGTACCTGGCCTGCCACATCTCCTCATTAGCAACGCGCTCCCAGGAGGCAGGATGGAAACTGTGCAGAGACACCAAAGACAATGAAAAGATATTTTCTAAAATCTAAACAGCTAAAAACGTGATCACCTGCTACAGTGCACGTAGTAAACTGTATACATAAAACTGTACGGCACATTATACACTGTGTGTGTGGGTGTGTATACACAGTATGATATATATATATATATATTATATATATATATATATATATATATATATATATATATATATATATATATTATATATATATATATATATATATATATATATATATATATATATATATATATATATGCTATAGCATTCCACAATTTAATGTAACCACTTAAACTATATAGTATATTTATAACCATTTGATTTGTTGATTTTTTTCCCGCCCAAAATGTCTGCCTATCACAACATGATGCCCAGGAAAGGTGCTTAATAATTACATTAACGTCAAATTCCCCAGCAATTCCCCAGTGAGCTAAAGAACCAGGCCAGATTGCTCTGTTCCTTTGCACCCGGTTACAAACCCCAGTTAGTCGACAACTCCACCCCACCCTTCAAAAGGAACCAGGAACGTATTTAGCGGCCGAGTTAAGAACCCTTAGTGTACTGAACGCGTTTTGGCGTTCTAAGCATTATGTTTTAACTATTGAAAAATAGCAGATCTACAAGCTCATAGCGCGCCACCGAGTGGCGCACTATGAGCTTGTATCTCTGCTATTTTTGAAAAATCGTGAAAAACGTGGTAGAATCTTTGAATATTATGTTATTCAGAAACTAGATAGGACACAATGGCCGAGTTAAGACACTAGTGCTAATTCCTTCAGCGGTGACAGTGCTTGTGTTGACTGTTCAGCAGCACTTTTAGCTTGGTCAGCTGCCAGCCACCGGCCTCATCACGTTCTCAGAGACCTCGTATATACGGTATACTGTATGTAGTTCAACTCTGTATTCGCTTCATGAGCACCAAATGATTATTCAACAATACCAGCCAGCATGTATTAGACATGGACTAAACCCATGCTGCGGCGCAGCAAACCCAACCCCCCCTCCACTCCCCCCATTTTTGTTGCCCACAAACACTTGACCTCTTCTTCAAAAGAATATTTTAGCGGGGGTTGCTGAGCTAATATTTGGCCCGTGGGCATCGGCGGACACGCTTGTAGTGAGGGCGAGGGAACTAATGTCACAGTATTCAGTCGTGGCTATCTGAAGTGAAGGAGGGGCTGCTGGCGGCGCGCCGCGCCGCAGCAGACATAATATGGGAGCTTTGACTAATTCCACTTTTGACACACTTATTGACAAAAAGCAATAAGAAACTCATTATGCTTCATCTTCAGTCTCGTTTCGAATGGCCTGAGAGCATTATGTCTAGTTCATAAAGAATTGCACCGCGGTGAACAGAAGGAAAACCTCGCTGGAGAAACGGCCAGAGACATAGAGAAGGTGGTTGTATATGGTAATGTCTTTAATATGGATTTATTATAAGTATAAGTATTCATTCATATCTACTCTCATTTTGTTGTTGCTGACAAGGTACATTTCTGCTGGATGTAATTAACACCATGGATGTAATTGACAACAGAACCCTTGGTTCGCTCCTTTCAAAGTATTCCGATTGGCCGGCTTAGGTGATAACGTAATGGTGATGTAATTAAGAGACCTTTATAACTGATGATATAAGCAATATCCTCCTTGAAGGAGATTCTTCGTTCTCTAATTATTAATTGTTTTCCAAGAGAATATTAATAAGTGTTTTTGTTTATTCTCAGAACACTCGCTCTGCTCACGCAAAATTAGGCCATGGCCTACTTGTGCGCAAGTCTGCACTCTACTGAGTGTGTGCAGACCTAGTTTACAATGACCTCAGTTTCCTGTTACACTCCAACCAAAGCTGAAAAAAAACAACAACAACGAAATAATCAAAGAAACAAACCAACCCTGTGTGCAGTGAAGGTGTACCTGTTGTGTGGTTCGCTCCAGTTGTAGATGCCACGCGTGTGCTGGGCCCACTCTTCGGGGTGGAACTGCCTCTGGGCGGGCACTAGGTGGTCACACACGCCCAGGGGCCAGCGAGTGTAGCTTTGTGCCCAGCTGGAGTCCCCGTCTGGTAGCCCGATGCACGCGAACACGGCCCACCTACACACACACAAACACACACAGGCCAGGTTCTCACAGCGCTCACTGAGGCCAGGACCAACGGGAGGTAAAATGCCCACATCCATCTCCCTTAAAACACTTCCCTCTCTCAGCCCCAGGTTGACGGCCTGATAAAAGCGACCAGGTATTCATCTCTCATCCCAACACATTCCACTTGCCCACCGGCCTCCCCCACTGCGGAGCCCCTCAGGGTTAATCCCCCACAGGTCAGTGTTGCCCCTCTGGGAGGCAGACGGCATTGGCCTGGCAAATACTGCCCCCTGGTGGGCTTGGTATTAACAGGTCTCCTTGTCTTAAATGCCTCCCTCTGTTCTTCCTCTCCCTGCAAGCCAAGTGAGTGAGTGAGTGAGTGGTGGTGGCGAGAGCGGTGCTATCTTGCCTGGAAAGCGTTTAAGCAAATCGAGCAGATTAGTCCGCACTTGTACAGTTCATCAGACTCCTCTCACAGGCAGCAACAGTTCTACGGAGGGGCTTATCTCTGCCCCGCACTCACTGCCGTATCGGGCCGCTCCGCTGTTCTCCACCTCATTATATCACACGCACTCTTTCAGTGCCCTTCCATTGTAGGCCCTCCTCATTCACTCTTCGTCTTGCAGCTTTCTATTCATCCGCCCAGGCCCTATCTCTTTGTTCTCTGCACTCCCTCTCTATCCTGCTCTCTCTCTCTCTCCCTCTCTCTGTGTCTTACCGTAAGTTATGGGCGAGGAACTGCCCCAGACTGAAGGTGTCCTTCTCCTCCGGGTTGACTGGATCCCACCAGCGCCCCGGATAGTGCACCCCCAGGTGATGGCGCCCCAGTTTGGCCACGTACCAGCTGTACGTCATCATCTGGAAAACATCACATAAAACTTTATGTTAGGGTTGTTTTGAGTATGCCTTTGGAATCCACTCATTTCAGCATGCTGTGCAAATTTCCTCGGAGGGACCACACTAAATATTAATGCCGTCATTGTTATTGTCCAAATTGCACTTGTGCTGTATACAATACATTGTAAACTATAAGTAGTGAAAAGTGATTCGGACTAAACCAACTCCAACTCCACTGGGCCATCAAGTTGGCTGCTAAAATAAAACACACCACCTGTCTCACTAACACATGTCTTATGCAAGCAATTGACAGCATATAAAGTCCCAACCTCAACTTTTAGCAGTATTACTTTGTTTAAAAAAATAAATGAAAATGTAACATCTTTAGGTTAGGTTGTTTCTTCCCAACAGCAGAGATAAATAGGTAGGCATAAATAAAATAATTGCATTTCCAGCTAGCAGTGTACCCTGTTTACTCCAGACCACAAGTCATTTTAAGACACCTGTCCAGGGTGCTAAATAGGTGCAAGATGATTTGATGTTTATACACGTACAGTATAGGCATCTAAAACTGTACTGCATTTGTCCAGAGAAAAAGGCAATCAGTGGCATAAAATGGCATGCTGGTGTGAATGCAAAGTTGTGCTGACCTCCTGGTCGACCAGGCGTACATCAGGCCGCACTGCCTGGCAGTAGTGCAGGTAGCGCAAGGAGTTTCCAGGCAGGTCTCCTCTGGTGAGAATGATGGAATCAGCCGGGAAGGAGGCCAGAACCTCTCTGCCGAACCTCTCCACCACACTGTTACTGCTCTGGTCACAGTCCCTGGATGAACACACACGCAAACGCACAAACGTACACACACCATTTACAGTGCTCGTAACACATTCAACCTCATTCAAGACAACCTCCAGAGTCCAGTACTAAAAATAAACACATGTACAATAACACGTGCCAGTAAACGACATCAGCAAATTCATTTTGATGAACTGCAGTGTGTCCATAACTAATAATTGACCACCATTCTGTATTGGGCTGTTCCAATGTTGCTATACAAACAAATACGTGACCCAAACAGATACCGTCCTGTGACACAACAAGTTTGAGTCTTCACCCGCCGTTTTAACGCCACTGACAGTATGGCTGAATGCTTCCTCACTCCCACTGGGAAGTGTGTGTGTGCGTATGCCTCACAGAATCGCGCGTGCGGGCGTGTTTGTGCGTTAGCTTTTCAAGGTTCTCTGAGGGTAAGTTGTCAGGCCCTCAGCATCACGCTCAGGCTGCCTATCTAATCACGGGTGAGACAGGTGTGATGGGTCTGACAACACGGGCCACGCTCTCCCCTTGATCAAAGCCGCTCAGTGATGGCTGTCTGGCGCTCCCCCGGCACCGCGCTGGTGTAATCTGCCTCCTCGGACGGCTAACATCTCAAGACTGAGCACCGCGAAGGGAATCTATGTGCTAACCGTGGCTCCCCTTAGCCTCCACCATGGGGCGAGCACAGAGGAACCTGACATGTGGGAGTTCAGGCCTCCGGTTTGAAGTGCAGAGGAGAAACAAATCGCGTTGACTCAGGGAAAAGTTATGCACGAGGATTTTAGAAGGAAGGACGGCTCGAATCAAGGTCTACTCTAAAGAGAAACTAGTCTCTTTTTTTAAAAAAAAATATATATATTTCCTTTAAAGTCAACCATATACTTTAGACAGTTGGGAGTGCTACAAAGTTTTTGCAAATATAAAACGCAAGATGTAGTTTTTTCAACCCAGGTATAATCAACATGAATGGATTTACAAGAATCAAGGTTTCTTTAGTCAGTTACTGTTTTATTTTTTCTGAGTCATACCATTTTTGTATGGGTACCCATACCCATAGCCGCACCCATACCATTTTCTGGACTTATATTAGACAACTAAGCATCAATAATAACATCAGTTGTTGTTGAAGTTGCAACAGACACGCAGCACACATAAAGCTGAAGGTCTGACTCAAAGAGAGTTTTCTGTTTTGAATGATGAAATGCTGTTGGTTTAGTGGTGCTACGACTAGTTAGTTAGTAGCAGTAGTAGTGTTTCAAATTATTTTATATATAAGCACTTTAATCTGAAATATCTTTGAAATGTGGGTTGTTTTGGATGCTTTGGGGCAATCAGGGCATTTTAGGGAGTGGCATTGCCCCCCCATACCCATGCCTAGATTCGCCCCTGAAGGAAGCTGAGGGTATACTGTAGATGGATAAAGACGTGCAGCGCATTGCTCCAGCCGGAAACAAATCACACGACAGCATTCAGCTACTGGTTTGTCCCCAAAACATCACAGGTTTAACTGAATGGAAAGAGCCATTACCCGTATTTTAAATAGAGCCTCGGAGACTTGTGGCTCCTTTGCTTTTGTCTGTGAGAGGATATACTGCATATTTTGAAAGCAGCACCTCAACTCTGGTTGTGAAGGATCACGTGGAGTTAACAGGGAATGAAAATCATGTCAAATTCGGAAGCCATAAGCTCCAAGGGGAAAAAAAAGTCCTTTGGGTGGGAATGAACACAGTGCTCACCTATGGTTGGAGTGTATCATGTGTGCCAACAGAGCCCCGGTCAGAATCCAGGCGCTGGTCTTCCACAGCCTGCCACAGCCCAGCCTCTTCTCCAGCCTGGTGTGTGTTAAACTCAGCCCAAGGCCGGCCAGCACACACACCACAGCATCACTCTGGATCCAGAAACGCTCCACCTGAGGGGCACCACACACTTTTCTCATCTGCAAATATTTCTCTTTGTTGGTCGTCTTGTACTGTATTTTATTGTGTGAATAAATACGTGTGTGGTGCACACATCTGCACGCACCATCAGCAAGTGGATGTAATATAGACCGAAGGGCCTCTTGAGAGTGTGAACCCTCTAGACCAGTGGTTTTCAACCCTTGAGAGGGTTCTCAAGGGTTCCAGGCGGTGCTAAAAGAAGGACAGTTGGTTAACCAGATGTAACTCTTTGAGAGCGTAAACATGAAACCCAAATGGACCCTTGCCAGTCCATCTTTTTCATGTTTACACTCTCAAGAGTTAAAATATTCATCATCTGAATTGGTCCAAGTCTAACTCCAAGACAACTAGAGAATGTAGAAGATGAATGACCATTGTGATCTGTATGTTGGACTGTTTTGTTTTTCAAATCCAGCCTGGAATTGTGTACAAAAGCAAAATGAATCTTTAGTTTTAGATCTGTGGGGCTAAAATGTCATCAAATGGTGGTCTGTGGCTGAAATGCTGAATAAATGGTGGGCCCTGGTGTCAAAAAGGTTGAAAACCACTGCTCTAGACTAGTAATGTGGACCCCCAGGTTAAGTGTCCTGACTCCCACAGCTCACCACTCCCAGCAGTAAGGGTCTGCTGATGTCCAGGTTGGCTCTCCATGCGAAGAACAGTGAGTAGACAATCAGCATGAGGGTCAGCAGCCAGGACACCGCACGACACCGCCTAGGACATGAGATCACATTACTAGGGCTGTTGAATGATTCAACACTTTAAAGCAGATTAATCACAGCTTCAAAATTAATTTAATCATGATTAATCATCATTCGTACCATGTCCAAAATATGCCATGTTTTCCTGTACAGGATTTGAACATTTAAAAAAGAAACTGAATCTTTTAAATATCAAAAATAGGTGATCTACAAGCCCACAATTCTTGTAGATCCCTCAAGCTATACTCTATAGCTCCCGGTTACATGGAGACACAGGTATATGTCTCCGTAAAAGCGTGCTCTACCCTTTTTTTTTTCCAACGAGAAAATGCGAGAGTTGATTGCGTTAAAACGTTTAATCAGAATAATCAACAAAATTAATTTAATCCCATTAACTTGTTATTTTCAACAGCCTTACAAATTGCATGAAAAAATATATAGTGTAGTGTACATAGACGGTATGTGTATGTTAACTCTGCATTTAAATCAATAATAAAGTCATCATCGTTTTTAATCTTTGAAAATAATAAGGGATGGCGTGTAACACCCAACAGCAGGAGTGCATACACACCCCGGTCAGCTTAGAAGTGCATGACTGATTATCCAATGCTGAGTGAGTCATAATGTATTTGGTGCCAACCACTGCATCATCACAAACACATTGTAGCATGGCTTTTAAAATGAAATGTCCACACTAACCAGTGCATGTGTGTGTGTGTGTAGTCAGGTTTATTTAAGTGGACCCCAAAGGGGCTGGGCCTTGATCCATGGGTTTTCTGCTAGTCCTTATCAGTGCCCCCCTACAGACCCCAGCAAAGGCACTAGTAGAACGACTGAGTGGATCAAACAGGCATCGTAGTGGGCAGCGTTGACAGCTGGGAGCCTCGGTTGGCTTTGTATTCCGTTTTCTAAGATCGCCACGTGATGGTGGGATTCGCTCAACGTCTCTCACTCAGGGGGATTAGATTTTTTGGGGGGTTAAGTGGTTGGTGCAAAGTGTGCACGCATGTGTGTGTGTGTGAGAGAGAGAGAGAGAGAGAGAGAGAGAGAGAGAGAGAGAGAGAGAGAGAGAGAGGGGCAGAAATATAGACAGATCGACAGACAGACAGGGTTTGATGTCATTCGCAAGATCGTCCTACCTGTCCAAGGAGGAGAGGAGTACGCCAGCCACAGCCAGCACCAGAACCGGGGTGGAGAGATCTGTGACGCAGTGGTCCAGTTGAGCCCTGAGTCATTCACACACACACACACACACACACACACACACGTGCACACACACATACACACGCAAGCCTATGATGGACATGGAGGACCAAGCCCTGCACCAACCCCGCTGCTCTGCAGCTGCCAGACTCAAGGACACCAATTAGCAAATGCCCTTCTAAAAAAACGCCCGTCCGTCCCTTATCAAGACAAACTCCTAGAACTGCGTGCTAGCCCCCTTTCAATCAGACTGACGGGTACCAACGGCACCACACGCACGTGCACACACACACACACAGCGACTCCCCCCTCCCTCCCTCCCTCCCCCAGCAGTGCCTGTCACAGAGCACTTTGGCAGAGCAGAGAGGGAGAGAGAGAGAGAGAGAGAGATAGTTCCCTGCCTCTTCCTTAATACCCATCTCTATTTGACAGCTTATTGAGTCTCTATCTCTCTCAATGTACACTGAATGTGTGGATGTGCTGAACCATTGCCTGCGCCTGTGTGTGTGTGTGTGTGTGTGTGTGTGTGTGTGTGTGTGTGTGTGTGTGTGTGTGTGTGTGTGTGTGTGTGTGTGTGTGTGTGTGTGTGCGTTGTCTGCGTGTGCATGCACGACTGTGTCAGCTCCAGGAGCGGGGTTTTACGCCTCCGGAGTGACACGCCTGTCATGTTCCTCTCTCATGACCGTCACCAAGGTGTGCTTGTCCGTCAACCAATGGGGGGGGCGGCTATGGGAGAGGGGAGCTAGTAGTGGGGGGTCTTAAGATGAACGCCCCAACGCCACATCCCGTCATCTGGAAAGCGATACCGGGGGAGTGGGGGTGACTGTAGTGGGTGGGTGTACCGGGAGGGGGTTGGCTGGAGGTAGGTGGAAGAAGGGTAGGGGTGGGGTGTCATTTTTCCTCCTTCCCAGCTATATTGCAGTGTCTGTCATCACAGCTTGTCACGCTTAAACAGCAGAGCTGAGTGATCATTTCAAAGTGCTGGAGAAACAGAACACAGATTTGGCCATCTAAGCATGTTGAGTTCTGCTTTGATGGAGAGAGGGAGAGAAGGAGAGAGAGAGAGACAGACATAGAGAGAGACACAGAGAGATCAACCAGAATAGGATGCAAGAACAAAGCTGCCAGGTAGAGGAAGAGGAGCCAGGAGGCTCCAGATCTGACTGTGCAAACTAGTGGATCAGTTGCAATGTGGTTAAAACCTCTCCCTCTCTGTCGACAGAAACAGAACACTCTGCACTTGACTTGTTGACATGGACATGGACTATGTTGAGTTGTTGACATGGAGTACAGTACATCATCAGTCTATGATATGATGGTAAAACCCTGCACAGTAAGGAGCCAAATAAGTAAAGACTTTGTTGCTAGCCTGTGTTGTGCACCAAAAACAGCCAAATAACAAAGTTAAAGTTATGCATTCCTTGATTACTTTGGCAAATGCGAAAGATACTGTATTTCTCATCAATTGTACATTGTGTGTTTTTCACTGCATCAGTGCGCATGGCGGTTGTTTGAAATGTGTAAAGTCCGTGTAAACACTGACTTTACACTTTTGA
This sequence comes from Benthosema pterotum, assembly GCA_039105355.1. Lineage (NCBI taxonomy): Eukaryota > Metazoa > Chordata > Actinopteri > Myctophiformes > Myctophidae > Benthosema > Benthosema pterotum. The sequence goes on along the minus strand of CM076980.1, from coordinate 33,443,317 downwards.
GACTATGAAAATGGAAAATGGACACTGGTATACTCACTGCAGCATCGTGGTCAGGTTCACTGATGCGTCCGTTTTTGCCTATGTCCAACAGGGAGAGGACAAGTTAACAAGTCATTAGGAAACCCAGTGTAATGAAATGAATTCAATTTCCGCTGTATACTATTGTAATTGCCAGTGTGTTCTGTGGGGCATTGTCAGTCAGTACCAGGCTGAAGGTGCCGTATTCAGACCTCAGAAGGTGGGTCAGGAGGCCAGACAGGGTGGTCTGGTCGCCCCAGCTCCAGCGGGCCGCGTTGAGGTATGAGGAGATGGGGAGGTAGACGTAGGGCAGGAACCCACCCAGGAAGCAGGCAGCCAGTGACAGCAGCCCACACACAGACAGCTCCTGTCAAGGTCACACAGAGAAGGGATTAGCATGCCAACGGTGGAGTTTAAGCTGCCGCATTTTAGAACGGCAACCCATACACGAAGCCGTACGGCTGCCTTACGGCTGCTAAAACGCAATGACCGTAGCTGTCAAAATCATTAAGCGCCACAGAGCCATCCACAACGGCGACAGGTTACCATGGTGATGCGTCTCTGCAGCGTGTGACACACAGGCGTTTTGGACTCTACGTTAAAGTGTGCGTTCTGCCGTATAGTAGGAGCGGCTGCTACGGCAGCACGTTTTAACTATGGAGCACGGATCGAGTTCCTGTTGCCGTACTATAGGCTCGCCGTCGTACAGCTTAAAGTCCCTAGTTTTAGAATGGAATACATTAAGGTTAAAGGGGAATTCCATCCATTTCCAACATTTTACTATGTCATTAATATACCTTAGAGAGGTTGTGTGGTCATGATAAAAAAAGTTCTCCAATTCTGTGTTTCCTAGAAATGGAGGTCTAAAAAAATCATTCATGGTGAAACCCAACTTGATGACATCATCAAGTTGTGATTTTTTACAGCCTTTTTTTCTGAGAGTGTACAAATGGAATCAAATGGACCCGTTAGGATTCATTTGGCTCTATCTGTACGCCCTCAAAAAAAAAAAAAAAAAAAAAAATAGGTGGAATTCCCGCTTAAGGAGGGACAGAACCTACACTGTGACTTGGCTGCCATAAGACGTCACACGAAAGCACACAAGTAAACAATATTAAAGCAGTGGTCACACTAGAATGTACAGAGACCAGTAGACGACATCAGAACTCACCCTGTGAGAGTAAAGTCGGTACAGCACCCAGGGAATGATGACCACTACATATAGCACTAGGGTGTGTTGGTTACATAGGCCCAATCCACAACACAGTGCCCCCCAGTGGGCCACCTATAGGGCACACAGGAGACTAGAATCAGGGGTAAGTAAATAAAATACACACAAACAAAAAAAAACATGTATTAGCTAACCGATCTTGAGTAATGGCTACAGAAAAGGGATAACTTGTGAATATTTGGTAACAACCAAAGATTGCCTTGTCTTAAAGAAATGCTTTCACCATAGTGGGTTTATGCAGTCTAATTATGCAGTTTTGTAGATTGTCATTGTATTCAACTTTCTCATGTTCAGTTTCCATTGGCAATGACTGGCCTACAATGTTTGTGAGAGGGGCCGTTTTCCTAGTTGTATTACCAAATGAATATTAGTGTAGGCAATCCAAGAATAAATCCACAAACACATTGCAACAGAAACTTTTTCAACTTCTTTTGTTTCATAAATATGTTAGTAACAACATATCAAAAGTCCTAAGAAATCCAAGTAGGGGAAGATAGTGAAAAAATACTATATCATAGTTGATGTAACAATTTCAAATTGATTAAACATGTTGTCTTGTCCACAGTTCACACAAAAGTTTGAGTACTGTCCAAAATCAGCCAGAAACCATGTTAGATGAAGTGCAGTATGAGAAAAAAAGGTAACCCTTCAAGTGGAATGTCAGTGTACTATGCATGTTTAAGTGTTCTAAATGTTCTAAATCATGTTATTCATCGTGGAGATGCTGTTGAACTGGATCTTCATTCTACAGACCAGCAGTGACCAGTACAACAGGCTCAGAAGTATGCACAATGATGACCAAAAAGGCTTTGGTCCCTTCTGTCCACAATGATCTGTTTAACATGTACATGATCTACTACCAGATACATCATCTAGAACCATGGTTTTCAACCCCTTTCATGCCAGGGCCCACTATTTCTGTGTTTCTGTTGTAATTTGTTTGAGGTTAAACCTTAGATTGTCTGTACTATATGGACAAAACATTGAAAACAATTAAGCAATTTAGGGTGGGGTGTTGGGGGGGGGCTTATACACTATGTCAGATGCTGAAGATGACTTGTAGTACATGACATTTATGGTCTGGGGTCATTTCTTTTAGATTTTGCAGATCTGAAGTTTCTCATTTTCTAAAATATGAATTTAAGCACATGCTACAACACCTGTCACCTTTTACTTCAGTCATGCTAGTGCTAAACGTGGATCAAGGCCAGCTGTCGAGGGGCTAAAGGCTACCTTGTTCCTCTGTGAGGGGCTTTCTGAAGAATGAAAAGCAGCAGTCAAAGAGAAGAGCAGCCCAATCAAGAGGTTGTTGAGGGTGAAGACCTCTGCCACCATGGACCACTGCCAGCTGAGCCTGGACACAGCAAACACCCCTCCAGCCAACACTGCTCCTGGGCCTGGGCCAGACAACCTGAGGTAGAGGTAGAGGTAGAGGAGGCAGAGAAAACTTAATTGATAGAGTCTGAACCGGTCTATCAATTAAGTTAATTAACCGGTCTCTGTAAGTTCTGCAGGTGCTACTAACCTTTTGCTACAGTGCATCTATGTGTAAAAAAAAAAAAAAAAAAAAGACAAGACAAGACAAGACAATTTACGGATCAAGAACTATGATCCAAAACTTGAAGTGGGCGGTTGTAGTGCCAACAATGTAAAACAATGTAGGGTGGCAATTGTACACCTTGTTCATAATTTGAGGCATTTTGTACAAAACAGACCACTCCTGCAGACCTTGCAAGCTAATCTTAGCCAATAAGGATGGAATATGGAAAAGCTGACATATTTGTCTTAATCACAAAACTATAGACATAATGTGTAGCGTGATGTTTGGAGAAAATCTGTAGGAGAAATAAATAAAACTTTTTTTTTTTTTGCAAAAAGGGAGATGACAGGGAGATGGGGAAAATGAGGAGGATTTGGTCTTCAATCAGATCCACAGTACCGGAGATTAGCCATTCACGCACACGCACGCACGCACTCACACGCACACAAACACACAAAACAGTCTCAGCCAAACAGCTTATTTCGTAAAATAACCATCAGAAAACTAAAAGAATTATTATTAGTAGCAATGTCTCATTTTCATGTCTCTTTTCCTCTCCAAAAGCTGATACCTTGTCAGCTTTATGCTCTCTGATTTAAAATCAATTTAGCATTCCAGGAGAGTATCGTGCTGTGCTGCACATGCAACAACATGCAACAGCATGTGTTAACACTATATTTCAAGTACGATTCAGATGACCACAATAATCTGTTTTTGTATCATTAATCACAAAGAAACTTCAGTGCTTATGAATAAAAAAAGAAAATACTTTTCTTTAACCCATTATACCCCTAGTGGTAGCACTCCCTTAGTTGACGGGAACCCCTCCAGGGGTTCTGCACACTATGTACAGTATCCAAAAATGTCAAATTTGATGGTGTTATATAATTATTTGAAGTTTTTCAATACAGTATTTAGAAGACATTTTAGTCCACAATGGGTGAATGTTGGAATAAAAAAAATCTTAACCCACATTTTTTTTTCATTCAAATTTAAAACTAAAGATGACATTACCGAACCTTGTAATCTACTGTACATTAAACATTGAACTAGGGACACAATCTGATCACAATCTAAAATGTGTCACATGTCTGCTAGCGTGGACAGAAGTCCCTGAAAGTCACACTGTGCCACTCTAATGGGTCGCACCGGTGCCACTCTAACGGGTCGCAGCGGTGCCACTCTAACGGGTCGCACCGGCGCACATCATGAGAACTCTGTAGCAGCTGCTTGATCTCCAGCAGACTGGCACAGGGAGAGATCCATGACCGACCGTAGCAGAGATACAGTAGATACAGCACTCTATCCTTTGACTTCTTAAAATATGGGTGCACCCCACCCCCTCAACCTCCCGTCTTCTCCTGTACTCTCTCCATCTCTTTAGTAGTAATTGAAGCAAACTTGGGATAATCTGTCGCGTGCTAAGACCCACCAACACTTACTGAAACGAGAGACAGAAGGGGTAGAGAGAGAGAGAGAGAGAGAGAGAGAAGAGAGAGAGAGAGAGAGAGAGAGAGAGAGAGAGAGAGAGAGAGAGAGCATGGACAGATGTAACATGTCCCATTTGGGGGGGCAGGAGGGGCGGCTTCATCGCCTGTGACGCTTCGCGCCACGGGCGATGAAGCCGCACCCATACCATTTTTGGTTACAGGACTTTTATTAGTCAAGTAAAGCATCAATAATAACATCAGTTGTTGAAGTTGCAACAGACACGCAGCATGCCTAAAGCTAAAGGTCTGACTCAGAGGGTTTTCTGTTTTCAATGATGAAATGCTGTTGGTTTAGTGGTGACACAGCTGTACAGTAGTTAGTTAGTATAGCAGTAGTAGTGTTTCAAATCATTTTAAATAGAAGCACTTTAATTTGAAATATCTTGGGTTGTTTTGCATTGCATCGTGTTGGGGGGGGGGGGGCAGACCTGGTATTTAAGGGGGCATTGCCCCCCCCCCCCCCCCCCAGATCCGCCCTAGAGAGAGAGAGAGAGAGAGAGAGAGAGAGAGAGAGAGAGAGAGAGAGAGAGAGAGAGAGAGAGAGAGAGAGAGAGAGAGAGAGAGAGAGAGAGAGAGAGAGGAGGGGGAGGGGTGGGGGCAAACCATGAAGAGCAGGAAGGGTAAGAGAAGGAGGAGAACGGTTACAGAGGAGAGGAGTTACTGTAGTGAAGGGGGGTGAGGGGGTAGTAAGGATGGAGGATGAAAATTATGAAAAAAAAGGAAGAAGGGAAGTTGAAGAAGGGGGGGAGGGGGGCAGCCCGGTCCCCGGCACGCTGGCTCTGAAATATATGAGCTCGGGCTTCGACAATTAGAGGAAGTCAGGCGGTATGGCCCTCTCCGCCATTGTGTGGAGTGGCTTAGAGTCCTCATCAGCCTATCAGCTAACTGACAGGCAGAGAGCTGCTCTATTCAGCGCCGCAGATACAAGCTGCAGGCCAAACGACTGCCAGCTCCCTCATGACCCCACAATCCCTCGCCGGTGACAGCTTCAAGCTCCATGGCAAATTAGGCGCTCTCACATTACAATCGCGGAAGACAGATTCCATTAACGGTATCTGAAATTGAGTAGAGAGCAGGCTCCGTTATCAGACCTGACTCATAAGCACCGCCATTAATCACGAGGCATGATACCATTTATACATTTCCAGCTCTCTCTGCCTGCCGCTGTGATAGTCGGCCACAAAAGGCCTGATGAGACTTAGGCGAGGGGGAACAATGGAGCTTTCTGAGGAAACCGCAGTAAATCAGGGGGAAAAAAACGAGAGAGAGAAGAAGAAAAAAAAACTTGCATGCCGACTACTTCTCCATTTTTACTGGGTTTCTCTCTTTCCTAGCCTTTATTTCCTTCTGTGTTCTCCATGAGCTTCAAGCCTGCCTCTGTGTGTGTGTGTGTGTGTGTGTGTGTGTGTGTGTGTGTGTGTGTGTGTGTGTGTGTGTTGGGGTGCTGATGGGGCGTCTAGCACTGGGTCTTAATAAGAGATAGCAGCGTCTTTCTCCCCCGCGCCGCTTCAGGAATTAGTTGTAGGAACTTGCACGAAGGGTGGAGTGTGTGTGTGCGTGTGAAGGGGGTGCAGGGGGTGAAATGGGGACTTTTGTAGAGGTGCAGAGACCCCCCATACCCTCAGATCTACCCCCCCCCCTCCCTGCATGACAATTAACCCCTCGGCTCATGTGCTTAGCAGGGGGTCTGGTTTCAGGCTTGCGCGGGGTACCGGCGAGCACCACTGGGGGTCCGCGGACGAGGATACTTAAACCAACTCTGCTGTGGCTTCTGGAGCCCCCGTCTGACAGCCTGAGACTCGTCACACACACACACACACACACACACACACACACACACACACACACACACACACACACACACACACACACACACACACACACACACACACACACACACACACACACACACACACACACACACACACACACACACACACACACACACACACACACACACACACACACACACACACACACACACACACACACACACACACACACACACACACTCCTGAGTAGCTGCCACATCTCTCTATTACAGCCTGTCAGCCAGTGATGTGTGTGCGCCGTATGCTAAATGACCTGTATGTCTGCAAAGGACCACCTGGGGGTCCGCCAGTCAGCCGCTGAGCCTCTCCACCCCCCCATCGCTCATTCTTCCCGTCTCTGGCTGCCTGGCAGGCAGATAAAAGCAGCAGAAAAGACTCTCGACAGACACCGTTCTGTGGCCATGTTGCCTCCCCTGTTATCACAACTCAATGCAGTGCAGGATGCTGCTGTGTGCTGTAATGTTGTGGCTCTGTGACAATGGCCGCGCGGTTGAGACGGGGCAGGAGAGGAACATGGCATGACAACGACACCGCTCCGTCCTGAACTGATCCCCCCCCATACACACTCTCACTCAACTGCCAAAATATGTCCATGCCATCACTTGGGCAATTAACTGCATGACAAAGGAATGCAGCGAAATAATACAGTATCCACAGAGGCTTACAGTGTAAGTGTACAAGTAAAGTGTGATTCATTTCATACAGGGGAAGGGAAAAAAAAATCAACAATCCCAATAACTGCTGACAAATAATTCCTAGTTTTGTTAATTGGAAAGAAGTCAGTGAGAATTTAACAGACAATAAGAAGAAAGACAAACAAAAAATAAAAGAAATGGAACAGCACAAGGATGAGTTCAAAGCAGAGGGGGGAAAAAAAACGACCAAGCGAACTCCAGGGGAGGTTGAAATAATAAACAGACAAAATGAGCCCAGATACAGCGATGTCCTCCACAAGGACACGCGAACGGCTTGATCACTTTGATGTGTCAAAGCCGAAACCTGCCTCCCCCCCCTCTGTTATACAGCATGGGGGCCAGGAGGACCAGCCGCGCGCGGCTCAACAACGGCGCACACACACGCGCGCACGCAAACCCGTGCACAAAAAAAAGCCAGCACCAGCACTCTGTGGTGAATGGAGCTTCACAATGGAGCTGGCCAGGGGGACACACTGTCACACAACCCACCCCAGGGGACCAGACAAAGCCACAGCTGTGCCATCGCAGATCAAGCTATCCACTGTTCTCTCTCTCTCTCGCTGCAGCGGTGCTTCTGGAAAAGAATCACACATTCCTGAAGAGGTTGTGGGTCCCGTGGTGGTGGAGGTGGTCCTGGTGGGGCCAGGGCCCCCGTAAAGGGGTTCCAGCTGGCCTACGTCGACGACAACCCCATAAGGGCTTTCTTCTGGCCGCGACAACTGGGGTAGCTAGCTACTTAGCATGCTTTCATTATAGGACGGTGGTAAATGCTCTGTGCTGTGGCATTGCCACTGACATTCCTCAGCCAGGCTGGAGGGGGAAAGGCAGCAAGAACAATTTTGTACAATTTTATCATACAAGCAGCATTCTTTGAGGGCACTGATAAAAGGCCAGAGACTGTGATATCTGACAACCCCTTGGGCTGCTCTGTGACAGGTAACGAACCAATCAGTGCCAGCAACAACAGCGTAGCATGCTGAACTGTCACTATGGAACCTCATTATAGAATGAATGGTGTGACTAAATATAAGGCTATGGGCAGTGTGATAAATTATTGTCCAGACATTTGTGATTGTCGCTGATAACCACAGGTGGTAACCTATGTACCGGTATAAGCTTTCAAATGAACACCCTGTGTCAATATTTTGAGCGGAGCTGGTTGTTGTTGTTGTCATCGCGCAGTGTGGAGAGGGCATCATCATGCTCTCTGACTGGTTGTACCGCGTACAGCATAATATTGTCTGTAGGCCTACTGTGCATCTGACATAGCCTACTTTGTAGCAACCTAGTTCATAGTGGGTATAGTGGGAGACATGGTATCACTGTTGAGTAGCCTACAGTTGTTGTTGTTGTTGTTGTTGTAGTTGGCGGTGGTGGTTTTCATGTGCGCAACGTGGAGTGCGACTCATGCACTGGTAATATAATGCAACTAAATTGTGCATACGTTAAAAACAAAGAGAAAAGGAGTATTTTAATTGTGTTCAGGAACGGAAAATAACGGAAAATAATCTATTGCGTTACTTTTTATAGAAAGTAATTTGTAACTTAACGAGATTAGTTTTAGGGGGCAGTAGTCCAATAACCTAACGTCGTTAGTTTACAAAGTAACGATACCCATCACTGGTCAGCATCATGATCTCCATACATGACGATGGCCATATATGGAGGTGTGGGGTGACTGATGGACAATTTTCATAGTAAATACAAATTTACCCAGAATTAGTTAATGAAATGACATTCAAAGATCACTGCATAGGTCCGGGGACCACTAGCGGTCCTTGAGAGGGTTCCAGGTGGTCCCCAGGCTAAATGATGGAAAGTTGGCTAACCAGATGTAACTCTTTGAGACCATAAAAATGAAACCAAATGGACCCCCGCGGGTCCATTTGGTTTTATTTTACTCTGACAAGAGTTAAAATATTCATCATCGAATTAGCCCAAGTTCACACAACTATGTTATGTTTCCGAAATCAGCCTTGAATCTTTGGGATTTAAGGCTCAAATGCTGAATAAATAGTGGGCCCAGGTATGGAAAAGGTTGAAATAGTGGGCCCTGTTGTAACTGCATAGTGTAGCTGTTGCTACACTGCTCAGCACACACAGGTGTGATTTTATTATTATTATTTGTTTGTAGGATCCGTGACGCCACACAGCCAATAGATGCTTGGCATGTGCAAACAGGCATTTCCTCGCCCCGTCCAGAAAACAGAGGAGTCTTCCTTCCTGCTCTGACAGAGAGAAGGGTAAATGAGGACCTATAGGAGAGCGCTGCAGTGCTCCGAGTGCTTGCAAAATTAATCACCACAATCCTACTCAAACAATGCAGCCACTGACATGACAATTTCCCCCAGAATGCCATCTTAATCTCCACCCAGCACACAAACAGTGCAAACCGGGGGACGACGATGACAAAAAGAGAGAGAGAGAGAAAACAATTTACAAAAAAAAAATCCTGTGTTTATGCAATTCGCAGAATGCCATTTTATTGCCGCTTTTTCCCCCCTCCCCAACTAAGTCATTAGGCACACACAAGTGATATAAGAATGTCGCTGTACAGATTCCATTAACTAATTCTGGGTGAATTGTAATTGCAGGGTCTGATCCGTCTCTGTGCCTGGTGCCTTATTAAGACTGCCTGTGGTGGGTGAAGAATGTAATATTGACGTCCGAGGCAGACACAATCTCAGGCCCACGGGCGAAAGGAGTATTAAACTGGTACTGTATTCTCCTATGCTGTCTATCTACCCCCCCCCCCCCCCCCCCCCACTCTCCATCCCCATTCCATATAGGCGGTAATGAGGAAATAACATCTTCATTAGACATCTGTTTAAATGTATTACAGAATGGGTCCTGGGGGAAACATTGGTCATGCCGCCGATGCGGGGAGGGGGGTCTGCTGGCCCCACAATAGAACAAGAGACACGCCGAGCGAATTCCCCAGATGATGGGTGAGGCGCGCAGGCCGATGGCACAGTATTAAGATCGACGGCCGTACAGTCAAATGGAAACACACACAATCCCACACATGCATGCATGCATGTAGCGATGCCCCCCCCCCCCCCCCCCTTCTCCCGACACGTACAATGCGTAACCTTAAAGCAACCCCGCCACACCCCCCCTTCGGTGGAAAAATAGCCCACGTGAGGTGGGTGGCGGGGAGGGTGAAAAAGCGGGGAGCACCACCATCAGGACCATATGGTGGAGGCCCTTATAAGGAGCTCGGGACACGGCACCACGGTGCAGGGGATGGCGCGGCGCCCGCCCTCCAGTCCAGTCCACCGAGTGTATCATCTGTGCCACATGGGCCAGCACTTGGCAGGTGAGCCTCTCGCAGGTGTGCGTGCGAGTGTGTGCGTGTGTGTGTGTTTAGTAGGGGTGGGACGATTCACTTACCTCACGATACAAGGCGCATGAATCGATTTATATTGCGATTCTAAATTATTCCGCGATTCGATTTGATTATATTGATATATCGCATCTTTTCCCCACAAATGACTGAGCTTTTATTATACTAGAACAGGGGTGGCCAACCCGCGGCTCGCGAGCCATATGTGGCTCTTCAGCTGGTTACATGTGGCTCTTAAGGGGCTTCCTCATGAAACCGTCAAAAACGCTCGGCCTGGCGCAGTCATTCATTCATCATACAGTGGTGCACCACTCGAGCACGGGATGATTCCTAGTCGACCGTGGAGGTGTAGGTGTATGTTTTTTGACTTGTCATATACTTTTTTGGATTGTAAACCCTTTTTCTAAATACATGTCTATATGTTTTAATAGTGTGTCTTTGGATTGCGCACTTGCACACAAATGCACATGTCTTATGGCAGGAGAGGGAAAATCTATTTGCGACCGTGGCGGCCGTCGCAATAGTTTTATAACAGTTGTGACCGTTTGATGTGGCTCTTTGCAGTAACACAGTGAAAAACGTGGCTCTTAGTCTATGACTGGTTGGCCACCCCTGTACTAGAACATTTCAAAAGGGGAATTCCACCCATTTTCAAGATTTTTTTCTGAAGGTGTACAGAACCAAATCCATTTGGTTCATTTGTATGGCCTCAGAAAAAGGTTCTGAAAAGAAAAATCATTAACTAACACAACATAAACACTAGGAGTTGTGTTTCACCAAAAGTTCAACCAACTAGAACATTTTAAAGCAATTTTAAACAACATAGATGAGAAAAAGTGCAATCATGCACATTAATGCAGCCTGATAACGCCAGTCAGTCTTTCTGACATGAACAAATTAATGAATAGGCCTACATAAGTATAAAAAAACGATTTTGAATCTGGTGATTCGCTATTGATATCATGGCATTAAGCATATGGGGGGGGGTAGTCGGGAGGGGGAGGAGGGACGACGACAACACATCATTCGTTGCCCATCGATGGTGTTGTTATGTCATCGTGCAGAGATCAGACGGAAAAGTGTGAAAAGTGCTGACGGTTGCGCTGAGCCTCGCTCGCGTTCCGTCGCCGACGTCGTCAGTATTTTCTCTCCCCCGCTCCGACGGCGGGCGTCGCCCCGTCAGTGTGCGTCAGGATAAGCTTCGGGGGAAAACGGAGAGAGAGAGAGAGAGATTCCGCTCAGGTAGCGCTGATTTGGAACAGCTTTAGCAGATAAACTGTGAAATGAGAGAGCACAGAATACCCGAGCTGTCTGGATTATCCCTCTATGAAGAGTACACACGTTCCTCATCCCTCGAGATAAAGAGACCCGTGCATCGAGGACTTTAGGATTCCTAGGCCAAGCGCCATTTTCTATGGCGCTTCGGCAGCGGAGGGAAATCGATAGCAATTATTATCATTACGCCGACCGTCCTCAAAGGCTTGTCAGGCCCCGGTGTGGAGAACATAACAAGACATAGCAATTTGGCCATCAAACCATGTGATCAAGCCAAGAGGAGGATGGTAGGATGACAAATCAAAGGCAGGCTAAGTGCTACATTTAAACTTGTGCGCGAGTGAAGTGGCTTCCAAGCCTTTCAACTTACATTCCCCCACATTAAAACATGACAATCGGGCCGACTAATTTAATTTCATACATCAAAGGCTCTGCCATGTTGGGAATATTCCAGATGAATTTTAAAGGTCTGATGGAACTTGAAGGCTCAAGTACCAAGTAATAACTTCAATGTAACTCATCATCCAAATTACTGTACAAAGCAACAATTCATTTGGCAAAAATAAATAAATAAATGGTCCATTCCTCAGCCGAGACGTCTTTTAAATTAACTGGCGGTGGGATGCGTTCATGATGATGAGAGACGCCTCGGAACGTGCCGATATACGTGATCAAAGCAGCCATTAGCATAGAAGCTGTTGAGAACAAACCGGCGGACACCGGTGTCATTCTGAGGACACGTCAGGTAAAGACAGGGTGTCAAACTGGTCACACTTGGCATTCCATCTGAGGGACAGACCTGGCCGGGGGGATGCCCCGCAGGGCCGTGGCAAGCCTTCTATGCCATCCTGATGGCCATCGGCGACAGGGGCGGATCTAGGCATGGGCATGGGGGGGGGCAATGCCCCCCTAAATACCCAGTCTGCCACCCCCCCCCCCCCCCAAACACAATGCCATGCAAAACAACCCAAGATATTTCAAATTAAAGTGCTTCTATTTTAAATGATTTGAAACACTACTACTGCTACTAACTATAACTACAGCTGTGTCACCACTAAACAAACAGCATTTCATCATGGAAAACAGAAAACTCTCCGAGTCAGACCTTTAGCTTTATGCATGCTGCGTGTCTGTTGCAACTTCAACAACAACTGATGTTATTATTGACGCTTTACTTGCCTAATAAAAGTCCTGTAACCGAAAATGGTATGGGTGCGGCTTCATCGCCCCCATACCATTTTCTCTTGCCCCTCCAACATGTTCTCTTGCCCCCCCCCCCCCCCCCCCCCCCCCCCAAGTGGGACATGTTACATCCGCCCCTGATCGGCGAGGCACCTGATGCCCTCCGTGCCAGGAGTAAGGAGGGAGGTCTTGACCAGTCCGGAAACCCCGCACCACTCCACTCCACTCCCCTCCCCTCCCCTCCTCCGCTGCCCTCTCCAGTACCCTCCCCCAGTCAGGCCTTACCAGGCCATGTCTGCCAGCTGATCCACAGCCACGAGCTGAACCCAAACCGCATGCGCTCCCAGACAGATAATGACTAAAACCTTTTATGCTTATTTTGTCAAATTGAAAACCCTAGATTATACAGTACATTCATACTTAAGGGCTTTACGGGGTGCGACTGCGCGTGCGCTCCGGCTGAAGTCCTCAGCGGCCGTCATCAACCCTTGTGAGGGGTGGTGGGGGTCCTCGTAATGACTTTTCACTTAACCATAATCCAAAATTGGATCTAAATCCCCAGAGATTACAAACTAACAGGGCTACAGTATGCGCTGCGATCCAAATATCTGCAGGCCGCATGGATATTTCCCCTGGCCTCAAAGTAACTAACGTCTGGTTGAAAGCAGAGGCCAGTGCTCCTGTCCGACTGGGAGTTCGTCAAATACTTCAAGGCTGAATAAAAAATGTGCAGACTTTCCCCACAGTTGCAGACTGGTAGACATACTGTAACAGGCAAGTTCCCATGAAGTCTGATACGGCTACGGCTGCTCAATTCCACAACTCAGTAAGTCTGCATGGGGGCTGATGCAGACTCCTTATCTAGAGTGTCTGCTTTTGCACAGACTTCACCAGGCTACAGGGATTAGATCAGATCTCATCACCCCAAGGATGTGACATTGCTGTTCATTTATTCATATTTTTATGAAAAAACTAACGTTTATTTAATATGAATTCGTACAGGCTGGCCTATAAACATTTTAGGCCAACACTAAGCAAACTAACTGTGACGCTTAAAACCGATCAACCTCCTGATAACTGACTGAATGTCATGGTCGGATGAAATGCACATGTCTTATGTTACTAAAAGTCAGCATAATACAAGTCAATACAAGCCTGTTGCTTCTAGCATCAATTCTGGCTTTTGTCATGACCATGGCAATAAGTTAATTCCCATCTTGTTAGCGCTACGCAAACGTGACATAATGAAGGAAAACACTTCAGTCGTGTACTGTAATATAGAGAATGCCAGTCTTGAGTGTTGACATTTGGATTCATCCTAAGATAGGGCTTTATTATGGAGGATAATGCCTAAACAGAGATACAATGTCTGCAGTGGCTAAGGAGGTAGGGAGGCTTTCGGTTTGGCTTACAGATGGCTTACTTGTTGACACATCGTAACGGTGACCAGATGGCCTCTCTATAATTAATCACATTCACACTGGCATTACAATTTTGGGCATGTTATCCTATCCTAGTAGAGTACTAATTGATTAATTGAATATAGTTTATTGAACATAAATGTAAAAACAGCTGTCGGCACGGCATTTATGAAATGATAGCAAACAGCTGGTCCTTGCGTATTTTTCGTCTGAGGTGTGATAAAATTCACAGCTGAAACCCACCACCATTTAAATGGACCGCCCTTAAATATTCCTCGAAATGCCCTGATTTTACGACATGAATAACTGGAATGCGACCAAACAACATATGGAAAGCCAATAAAAAAAGTTAAGCAGTTTTAAGGACGTTTCCAAACACCTCTCACCTCTCTGCATGTCAAGGCATTTACACACTATTTATTACTTTTATTATAGCTATGCCCCTTCATAAATGAGTGATAAATGAGGGCCCATTTGCTTGGACAGCATGAAATTGTCCTTTCATTGTCAAAGCAAATTTAAAGTTTGTGTAGGACAACGTTTGTGCACAGCACACACTCGCACATGCACACACACACTAAAAGCTTGATATAGCAAATGTCCCAAATATTAAAAAATGCACAGCGATTACCATACATACAGAGGCAAAATCTCCTTTACACTGTCACTTGCCATCCATGCATGGCATGGCAGGGGCTGAGGCTGCTGCAGTGTGGGCTGAGGACCAGTCCCCCCCTGGGGAGTGTTTCCTCTCCTTGGGCCCTTGTCCTGCTTTCATTAGGGCTGACCCAGCACACGCTGACCCTCTCCAGCACACCTGCCGCCCAGCACCGCCCTGGCCCAGCGCACAGGAAATGGACCCGGCCGCCCTGGCGGCCCACCTGGGCTCGCCGCGATGGCCCAGCAACCCTGTATTTACCTGCCTAGACGGGGCCAAAAACAGCCCCGCTGGGAATTTTAATGTCACGTACCGGGGGAAGTAGTGACATCATCGTGTTTCACATTTCCTGCGCCCGGAAGGAGTGAATGTAAACATAATCATATGCGCTAAAAAACGCCACAGTGGGAAACCTGAGCACAAACTGGGTCAGGTATGAAAAAAAAGAAGAAAAAAAAGACAATGAGTCAGGGGCGGATCTAGGCATGGGCATGGGGAGGGCAATGCCCCCCTAAATGCCCTGACTGCCCCACCAAAGACGATGGCATGCAAAACAACCCAAGATTACAAATTAAAGTGCTTCTATTTACTATTTACTACCGCTACTAACTAACTACAGTCATGGCACCACTAAACCAACAGCATTTCATCATTGAAAACAGAAAACTCTCTGAGTCAGACCTTTAGCTTTATGCATGCCGCGTGTCTGTTGCAACTTCAACAACAACTGATGTTATTATTGATGCTTTACTTGCCTATAAAGTCCTGTAACCGAAAATGGTATGGGGGCGGCTTCATCGTGGATGATGAAGTCGCATCCATACCATTTTCTCCTGCCCCCCAATTGGGAAATGTTACATCCGCCCCTGCACTGAGTCACTTCATGTGGCGCAGCACAAGATCGGCTATTTTCGGTGCACAACACTGGCACGCGACAAAGTATAAATGAAGCATAAAAACAGAAAAAGTGAACATCAGAGAGGTGGTTGAAAAAGAGAGGGTGAGGGGAGGGTGGGAGGGGGGATTAGAAATCGTGCCATATCAGGATTGGGAGCATGCTTGGCAGTGGGGGGTGGGGGGGTCTACGGGACCATGAGACGACACGCGTATGTACGCGTGCACGCTCGCACACCCTCCGCGGGTGGGCGATGGGTAAACAGGACGGGCGTGTGGGTGGGGTGGAAGAGGTTGTGGCGGGACCCTGCTCCTGAATACTGAACAGAGGATCAGGGACGCCACTGGCAATCAGTCAGTCAGGAACCAAAAAAAAAAGGAAAAAAGACGTCACTCCCCCCATTACAACAGGGGCGTTTTTGCCATTAGGCAGACTAGGTAGTTGCCTGGGGCATCATGAGGGGGGGGGGAGTGACCACCAGACATGCTTATCCATGAGGCTAATAAGCCTCATATGGATGCAATATACTTGTCCTCTATAACTAGAATTGAATATTTTGAAACACATATAATATGTTCTTTAGTTTAAAAACAGTTCATAATTTTATCCCTTGAGGGGCGCCATTTTACTGTGTCTGTCATGACGTCACAGGAGATTTTGATTTCTTACCAAATGGACACGTGGGGATCCATTTGGTAAGGGGGGGGGGGGGTCCTGGGGCTTAGAAACACCACTGCATTACAGGCAAGCATCACGGGCACAGGACAGAAGAGAAACGGAAGCATGGCGAACTGGACCATAAAGCTCTGATCTTATGGCAGCTCACATGGTGATTTCTTCAGTACATTTAAAAGAAAAGTTTAACCCATCACGACCCCCAAATGCCTCCGAAATCATCAGTTCTCACACATTAAGATTACAAAATAGCAGGTATGTACAAGCTTGCAGCTCAGCAAGAGGTGATCTCTTATTTTTGAACAGCCAAGGCTAAAATAAAACTGACGCGGGATGCTTTACTGGTTTTAATGGCTTGTTTCAATTAATCTTCACAATTAACCTTTGCAAAAGCATGAAGGTTTGTCACAGTAGCAGAGCTGCAGCATAGCATGAATACCGCGTCAAGCTGCAAAGAACAGAACAAAGACTTTAAACTTTCAGTCTGGTGTCCCTATTTTGTCCATGCCAAAACTTGATGACTAGTGGTATAGTGAGGAGAGTTCTGTGATACATGATGGCAGTGTCCTGTCATGACATTAGTAAAAATTCCTTCGCCCCGCCCTACTAGTAGTAGCCGTGATCAACCGATGCAATAAATACAAAATATCTACTTGCCCGGCAGGTAGCCGAGTATCTGCATCTACTCGTTGTATTTGATTGTGTGATCACTCGTGATTATGCTCTATTCAATCGATGGATAGAGGTCGAAGCGTGTGGAAAAAGAAACACTACACAAAAAAGGAGGCGATAGCCTCAGTGGTTCAAATCCCTGACTTTCCCCCTCTAGACAGAGGGGCTTTCAACAGTTGGTCTGGGGACCACCAGTGGTCCGAGAGGATTCCAGGTGGTCCCCAGCTAAATGACGGACAGTTGCTAACCGAATGGACACCTATAGATCTCACGGGTCAATTTGGTTTCATTTTAGGCTCTCAGGAGTTAAATTATAGTTAAACATCCGAATTACGGTACTTACCTATCAACAATCTACACAATTAGAAAGTGTAGAAGAATTGTTATTTTGACCAACGTTTTGCCAACGTTTCATCTCAGCGAGACAAAACTCAACATCAAAAGGTGGTCCGTGGCTAAAATGCTGAATAAACTAGTGGGCCCTGGCATGAAAAAGGTTGAAAACCCCTGCTCTAGACCTAGAATCGCTTTACTGACAGTATAGATCTACAATCTCGCATAATGTATTTCCAGACGAAGGTTCAACCTTTTCACCCCGACCTAGTTAACCCTAACCCAGGGGTCGGCAACCCAAGATGTTGAAAAGAGCCATTTTCGACCCAAAATTAAATTCAAAATCTGTCTGGAGCCGCATTTTATTATTTTTTTCCTGAGAGTGTGCAAATGTGAACCAAAGGGACTCTGGCGGAGTCCATTTGGTTCCTTTGCACACTCTCAGAAAAATAAGGTCCCTCAAATAAAAATCATTAAATTGGTGAACACAACTACTTTCAGAAATGGAGTTTCTAAGTTTTACAGAACTCCATTTCTAGTCCACACCAACATCTCTAAGGTATATTAATGGACATTAGTAAACTGAGTAAATCTTTGAAAATGGGTGGTTCAGATTGAAAGCTCCACCTCTGATAACTGTGGGCTTTTTTGACATGGCCAAGTGCTACTTTAACTGGCAACTACAGACAGCACAAACCGATTTGGGTGACTGAAAAATGTTTTATTATTTTGGTGTGGATCACCCCAGTGTGTGTATGTGAAATAATGCTACATCCAGGGAGCCACTAGGGCTGTGTTTGAGCCGCATGCGGTCCTGAGCCGCAGGTTGCTGACCCCTGCCCTAACCCCTAAGCCGTGGACAGAATAGGGACAAGCAGGACATGACCTACCTGCAGACAGTGAAGCACAGCGTGCCGGCGGCTGCCGCGCCCAGGAGGCTGCTCATCAGGTTGACGCTGTAGGCTGGAGACAGGCGCGGCAGCAGAGACATGGCCAGGCGAGCGAGCAGAGTGAACAGAGGGTACCCTGGAGGGTGAGCCAGCTAGAAACACACACACGACAAAACACCCTGCGCTATTGATGATGGAAATAAATTGAAAATATTCCTATAGTTGTGACAATAGGAAAGAACTGTAAATCCTTCGATAGCAGAGCAAAATTTAGGAAGGAAGGACCACCGGGTACAAGACAGCAGGGGCGGATCTAGGCATGGGCATGGGGGGGCAATGCCCCCCTAAATACCCAGTCCGCCCCCCCAAACACGATGCCATGCAAAACAACCCACGATATTTCAAATTAAAGTGCTTATATGTAAAATGATTTAAAACACTATACTGACTATTGCTACTAACTAACTACAGCTGTGGCACCACTAAACCAACAGCATTTCATCATTGAAAACAGAAAACTCTCTGAGTCAGACCTTTAGCTTTATGCATGCTGCGTGTCTGTTGCAACTTCAACAACAACTGATGTTATTATTGATGCTTTACTTGACTAATAAAAGTCCTGTAACCGAAAATGGTATGGGTGCGGCTTCCCCCATACCATTTTCTCTTGCCCCTCCAACATGTTCTCTTGCCCCCCCAAATGGGACATGTTACATCCGCCCCTGCAAGACCGGGAAAACAGAGTGTACTTGAGTTGTATCCAATTATAATTGTCTCAAGTAACACAAAGTATAAAGTAAAGTATAACCCAAAGTACTGAGCCAAAATGTACTTTAAGATTTAAGAGCAGATTAGGAACGGTTTTAGAATATTCAATTGAATTCAAAGCAGAATGGAACGGTGGGTTACCTGGTAGCCCTCTGTACACAGAGAAAAAGTGAAATGAGTGAAACAGTGATCGCACAGTAGTATTGATAAACAGGTTACAATCACAAAAAGCTAGGACGTTTCTGAAAACAAATAATGTCAATATGTTCTTTATGTGATGAGCAAATGTATTGCAGCACGTTTCTCAAAATAGCAGATCTCCAAGTTCAAGGTGGTAGACGACCCAGTTACAATCCAATGGGATGACATATGAGAAATCATTCACAATAAACCTCAGCTATTGAACGACAACTTTGACCAGCGGTTGGGTCGACATATACTGAAAATGGAAGATCTACAAACAAATCACTTCATATTTCATATTTCTTTTTGCAGTGGTTTCCAACCGGTGGTCTGGGGACCTCCAGTGGTCCCTGAGAGGATTCCAGGTAGGTCCCCAGGCTAAATGATGGAAAGTTGGTTAACCAGGTGTAACTCTTTGAGAGCGTAAACATGAAACATGTAAACATGTTCACACGCTCAATAGTTAAAATAGTTATCATCTGAATTAGTCTACACAACTACGAAATGTAGAAGATGAAAGGTCATTTTGGTATGCATGTTTGCCTTTTATGTTTTCCCAAATCCAGCCTGCCTGGTATTGTGGGTCTAGAAACGTCCTCAAATGGTGGTCTGTGGCTCTAATGCTGAGTAAATAGTGGGCCCTGGTGTCCAAAAAGAAGGTTGAAAACCCATGCTGTAATGTCATGCCCGATATACAGTAGGTTAAACATAACACACAAAGATCCTCCCCCTATGCCCTTTCCCTGCAGCCACTTCCCAAGGACAGTGCTCTTCCCTGGAGGGGGCTGCAGCGAGGCTGCAGCACGTGGTGCCTGCCTGCCTGCTGCAGCCAGTCCCAGCCCCCACAAACCACCTCCGAGCCGCAGCCACTCTCGCTAGGGGGGGATCCCGGCAATCACAGCAATTAGCCACTAAGTCTCATCCAGCCTGATAAGGGCTCAGTCATTAAACACAGGCTCATTCCCGGGCACTGATAACGCCAGCCAGCACAGGAATATACGGGGTATATGGCTGACTCTCACAAACGGAGAGTGTTGTGTGAGAGAGAGAGAGGGGGTATGGCCATAATGACCCCCCCCCAGCATGGGTACTCGGACACGGACGAGTGTTTTTGACTCCTGGTGAATATGAGTAAGGAAGAGTCCTGGCTCCTATAGGCAGGACAGAGATGTCAAGAGGTTGTTGGAGAGAGACTCTGGGGGGGAAAGAATACGAAAGCCAAACAGACACTGTGTGTAAACACATCTGGATGGGTCAGACCGCCGTGGCGTAAAACAGGAGGTTAAGGGACATCGCGAAAGAGAATGTCCAACAGGGTTGTTAAAGGCCACCCGCCTAAAGGAGGGCTGAGGGACGAAGGAGACGAAGGAGCTCTGGGGATCAGAGGGGAGGGCCGGCAGCCCCGGGGCCCTAGGATGGCCCTGGGGAGGCCCCCCACGACACGACAGCCAGACAGGCAGGCCACACGGACTGCGGCACTAACGGCAGGATTACTGGCATAGTGACACCGACACAGCCTCCCTAAAAGGATCACAGCGGCGTAATAAACTTTATTAAATAATAAAACTTATTATAACTGTTAACCCGATTTAGTTCATTCTTCGCGGCTTACACACACACACACACAAAAAAAGAAGGGTGGGTATAATAAGCCTTATACCGTACATAAGGCAAAGCCTACAAAAGCCATCGCCTTACCATTGGCTTTAATTGGATTTGAAAAACGGGTTGCAAATTATAGCATTCTCTACTTGTAACTTGTAAAATAAATGTAAAAAGGATGGAGGAAAAAAAATACCTTAACTAAACTTTCCATGCTTAATTAAACTTCCTTAATGCTTATAAGAGTTAATGAATGAATTGATTAAACAATACGGCTAATACTCACCCCCAGCTCACAAGCAGCGGTGATCAGCTCTCCTGTGGAAGAGAATGGGGGATGAAATTAATGTAAACCCAATAATTATTATTAAGAGACAAAGTCTGCTCCAAAGTTTTCCCAAATCAAATACTTGCATTGGGGTTTTGCATTAATTGGCCAGGATCAGAACGCGCAAATCTTCCCAGTGTGACATTTCCTAAGCGGCACGCTCATTCTCTTCATCTCACGCCTCTCCCCTGACAGACACCACCACCCCCCTCTCTTCGCGGCCCAACCCCCCACAAACATGTGCATAGTGCGCACACGCACGCGCACCAACACACACACCAGGGGCGGATGCAACATGTCCCATTGGGGGGGGGGCAAGAGAACATATTGGAGGGGCAAGAGAAAATGGTATGTTACAAAAGTTCAGTTACAGGACTTTTATTAGACAAGTAAAGCATCAATAATAACATCAGTTGTTGTTGAAGTTGCAACAGACACACATCATGCATAAAGCCAAAGGTCTGACTCAGAGAGTTTTCTGTTTTGAATGATGAAATGCTGTTGGTTTAGTGGTGACACAGCTGTAGTTCGTTAGTAGCAGTAGGAGTGTTTCAGATCATTTTAATTATAAGCACTTTAATTTGAAATACATTTGAAATTTGGGTCGTTTGCATGCCATCATGTTTGGTGGGGCATCAGGTCATTTAGGGGGGCATTGCCCCCCCCCCCATGCCCATGCCTAGATCCGCCCCTGACACACACACACACACACACACGTCTCTTACGCTCTGTGTGAAACACACATACTGTATACCGTTGTGAGAATACTGCTCCCAGTCCCAGCCTCTCCATGCACCAGGGTCCCATCGCTTTCCCTCCACCCTCCCTCCCTCTCTCCCCTGCTCCCACAGTCCCACACTCCCAGTGTGTCATGTAGTCCACTGGATAGGACTACATATAAAAGGCGACAACGGTGACAGCCACACAGTGAGGTAAGATGTAAAAATAGGAGCTGGGTGAGCAATTTTTTGACAAGCACTATGGGGGAAGAGGGGGTGAGGGGGGGCTGAAATAAACAAAGGCACCACGCTAAAAAGCGATCCAAGACAGCCCTGAATGCCATTTGCGCACAAAGCAGTGCAGAGCGTTTAAAATTGCACTGATTTCCCACCCAATGTTTGCATCTCCCACTCATGTAAATTGACATGATGGTTCAGATTAAACTACACTGATACATGTCTACATTAAATACAGCACCATCTACTGGTAGCAGCTTTCTAGGGTCCGGATGATGAGATTAGTGGCCTCTTTTCTTCATTGACTGGAAAATTAACATATTATATTGTATATTTCAAAATAGGCTGATATTACGACTGTCAAGTGTCTGTCAATAGGCAGCAGCATGTGATGCAAATCACAAATACATGAGTAAATGGTTTTATATTGCTCCCATGTCATCCTAATAAACAAAAGCAAACTACTATACAGAACAGAAAATAATAAAGAGATTAAAACTAAAATAACCTCCATTTCGAGGACGTTGACATTTCAGAATGCTGCAGTTTGAATTTCTGGTGTTGTTGGCAGCCGCACTTTTTTTTTTTTCAGCATTTAACCTTGTCGTCACAGTGAATTACGATGCCGGAATTCCTGCCGCATGAGGAGCCCTCACCCTTATCAGTCTAATGGACCATGAAGACAACTCCTCCACCTGCACAGCTTAAACACTGTCACAGCTCCATTCCACCTGGCATAGACAGACAACGACAGTGCCTTGCTTCGGTTTACTTAAGCAAAGAAATTCTTGGTTGAATTAGCAGTCACATTAAGGAATTTATCGACGAATCGATATGTCGGTTTAATCAACAAATGTATAAAACAGTGAAATGACCATTCTAGTTGATTTCAAGATTGTTACTGCCTAGCTATTGAAAGTCACAGTCTGGCATAATTAAAGGGTTATATTTAGATTTTTGTTGAGGGGAGGGACATGCAACAATGGCCAGTCTACAAACTAAACAATTAATCAATGACTCAACCATGAGCGGACGGCCCTATACTTATCAGTCTTTCCATTTTACTCATTTTCCCAACCTGTCATATTTTTGCCCGATTCAACATAAACACTCAAACTAACGCTCAGCCCAAACCATCCGAGTCACAGTGCCACAGAGATGCAGTTCTGTAAAAAGGGGAAATATTGAAGTCGACGGGGTAGCAGACGCGAGCGCCAAGAGTCTTTGTGATAGCAAGAGCGCGGGCACCGAATCCAGTCTTCCCGTAATCCCCACCATTTCCACACTCCACATTCCTAGACAACAGCGTACCCGCAGGGCTGCGCTCAAGCCTCCCCAGGGCACATCACACCTAAAGAGATTAGGACACAGAGACGGAGACCTGGAGAATTCGGAAAGGGTGTTCAACTGGCACTATCAGAGCGGGCATCCTGCACCATCCCTAAATGCTGTGGAGAAGGGGCTGGACATTTTTTCTCCCCAAAAGCTCCTCTTGCTAGACACAACCAGCAGGGCTACTCAGCAATGCTTTCGCCTCATCTCTCTGCCCACTCCGCTTCCTCTCTCCGTATCTAGTCCAGCTTTTCTACATGAGTTTAGTCTGCTAAATGCACACAAATGTGCATTGCTTTTTTTGGGGCCGTTTCCATCCATGGGCACTGCCACGCAGAGGCTATACTGAGTCCAAATTCACTCCCCGAGTCCAAATTCACTTTGTAACCTACTAGATCCTTTCTGCAAACATTCGATAATAAATGAGGGTTGTGAACAGTTAGCCACACAGCAGGTGGCTGGTAACTTTTTAGAAAAGGAAAGTGTATACTACTGCAGACATTTAATTGATAATGGTAATTAATACTCACAACAGAGCAAATCATGTTACTACTTTTTTGTCAGTTTGAATTTCAATTCAAATTGAAGTTTGCCTCTTTATACTGTATGCACACACCGTATTTGCACTATGTATCATTCTGTACATCACTGTTGCCAATTATTCTTCCGAGCAATGAAGACAACATGAATATGTTTTGTAATCTCTACATGTTGTCTTTAGGTTTTCACCATATACAGTACTACATAACATATATTTGTGTCTTGTATTATTAGTAAAACTTGTTTGTAGCACACTCCTTGGAACATGCGACACCAACATTGCACAGACAGAACAGACAGAACAGACTGGTTAAGAGTAAGCACCATCTCAATTTGACTTTTTGAAAAGTCAGAATCATTTGCCTAGTGCTGTACATTTGTTTATTCATTTGTTTATTTGTGTTCATTGTTGATTACGTCTCTCAGTTGTATGTGTTGTTGTTTATGTTTGTATGATTATTACCTTGTGTTCTCTACAGCAATTTGGTCAATGACCAAGTCGTTGTTTTTGTGAATCCATTAGAGATTTAATGCATTATTTATACCGGTAGGCTAATAAAGGGTGGCAAGTCAGGAAAAGGACAACTTCCTCAAACCTGACTACTACCCAAACTAACTAAACAATGTGTGTGTGCAATATCCGTTCAAGAAATAAAATAGAATTGTGTTCTTAACACAGGAAAGTCCTTGCATTATATTATTCATGTTAAAAGAGAAGTGTGCCTCAATCAGGAGCGACAACTCTGCACCAATAGCCATGCAAATGCAGATTTTTGATACTGAAATCAGACATAAATATTATGGCAGATGTGAATAATAAATGTTGGGGTTCCACATGCGCGATCACTTACTGTATGCGTCAGTAATCCTGACACTGCTGTAATTCCCTCTCTGCACACAAGCAGAAAGACACTTCTGACGGATGAATACATTACTAAAACTTTACATTTCAAAAGCCAGCCTTTTCATATCGAAACCTTGATCACAGTCCATAGTTCTACCCAAACAAGCATGCAGATATCGCTCCCAGACAAAACTCGTAGCATACTTGAAAATAAGGCTCTATTACATCAGGGCTGGCTGGGTGATATCAACCAAATGCCTCAATATTGATTTTGGCAATGTTGTGATAATGACATTTAGAAGTGCTTCCATAAAGTATTCATACAATGAGGTTATTTATTTTTACAACATCTAATCACAATTACACAATACAATATTGATATATTGCTTACACTGTGCAGCCCTATTATCCCCAAATCACCATCATCATCAACGGTGACTTAATATTAGTTGTAAGCGGCCCAAGACCGGATACCTTTAGGGACACTATGGAGCCTGGACAAACACAATCCATGTTTGTACAAAACTGGTATGTATTCCAAATATGTATTCCAAATTAGTTTGTGCTATACTGGATAGTAGGTTAATAGTCTTGGAGATTATGATTAAGCCCCCCCCCCCCCCACAAGAATCACTTCAGAAGAATCAAAATGAATTAAATGCATCTATGCATTGGTCCATTGGGGACCACCAGTGGTCCTTGAGAGGGTTCCAGGTGGTCCCCAGCCAAGTTGAAAAGTTGGTTAGCCAGATGTAACTCTTGAGCGTAGAAATTAAATAGAATCCATTTGGTTTCATGTTTACACTCTCAAGAGGTATAATATTCAATCATCTAAATTAGCAGAAGCACGACTAAGAAGAAAAATTAGAGAATGTAGATTAGAAGACTGGTCATTTTGATCTGTATGTTTGCCTGTTTTGTTTGTGAAAATCCAGCCTGGAATTGTGGACAAAACCAAAATAAATGTTTAGTTTTGGGTCTGTGGGGTGAAAATCTCGTCAAATGGTGGTCCGTGGCTCAAATGCTAAATACAGTGAATAGTGGGCCCTGGTGTCAAAAAGGTTGAGTTTCAGTACCATGGACAGCAGCACCATGTGTATTCGATTTTCATTTAATACCTACAGTCGTCTCGCTGCCCCCCTAAAATGCTGAGCTATAAGCAACCAACGCGGTCCGCAAAGCGGAGGGTTGTTGGTAGTTAGTTTGTAGATCAGCTCTTTTTAACAGGCTTACGTGATTGGCTGCTTAGCTAAACAACAAAGCCACATGGCTACAGAGTATCAGTAGCAGCACCGACCTGAGTCTCCACCGGGGACCGTTTTCTGGACACATGGCACATACAGAGCCGCAACACACGCCACGGTGGCTCCCGTCAGAGTCCAGCTCATCCTCCACCGCTGCTGCTCCGTGGAAAGCATCCCCTTCTTCACGTTTTAAAATATATGACGACTATTTAATAATAATAATAATAAAAACTCCCGGCTCTACAGCTGTTGGCTGCTAGCTAGCCGGGCTAACGTTAGCATTGGAGTATAAACAGACCGCTGTATTGTCCGCTGTCTGTATTATCTTTGCTCAGGAAAAAAAAAAACAGTTTGAAGTCGCACGTGTGCAACTTTTACGAGTTCTCCCCCCTAAATAACCTCATACATACACCAGTACACATCATTTACTGACAGAGAAGCAGCTGTAAACAGCCAGGTCAGGTCGAGAGAGAAAAAAGAGCGGCTGGAGATTTCACTTCCTGGTTGCAAAGGGAAGGATTCAAGGAGGCTTTACTTATGAGGAGGGAACGATTATTTTCCTCAGATTGATGTGGGAAGCTCTCTGCCATCTGTCAGTCAGTCAGGCATAGCCTAGATATGTTGGCCTACCACCAACATAGTTTGGGAGGGTTTATTCTGTTTTTATTACTTTTGCATCCATCCTGCTGTTGCTGTGAAACTAATATTAGATTTTCTTTGAAATGTTGTTTTTTTTATATTCATTTTGCACCCTGCTGTGACTGTTAAACTAATGTTAGATTTTCTTTGCAATGTTGCATGATGCCTGACTAAGATCAGAAGTTCTGTTTACTTTCATTTATTAGTCTATTTATATGAGTTGTGTGCATGAACTAAAACATTGGATGTGTGATGGAAAATCTTTCCATCACAGATTACATAGATCTAGATCAAAAGAAGAAAAATCTATCTTTATAAAAAAAAAAAAAAAAAAAAAAACTCTTTATCAAGTATTCTACCAGCCAGTTAGGTAACAAAATATGTTTTGAAAGCCCACATTTGTGGCCTGGATATCCCTATTAGTTTGTCGGTTTTAGGATCAGTCCTAAATGCATGCTTCACTCACTGCATTAAAAAAAAACTAAAATTGCCTATTGTTGCAGAGGCCGAGAGGAAGCAGCTTTCTCAGTGGACTGACTGTGTGGTGTAAGAGCCAGTGGAGGGATGCACAATGCATTACAACACAGGCCAACATAGAGGTCCAGCTTAAGAGTGTTGACAAACCAGGTAAACCCAAACTCAAACATAGCTGCCCGAGTGCCCGTCTTATCGGATTTAGTGCCTTTTGAAAAGGCTCCACGCCACGGTCACCATGGTTCTTTTTATACTCCAGAGTCAAAGTATGATTGATGGAAGCTTTATTTGTGTGTGATTCCTAATGGGAGCATTCATTTGTTCAATGTGTAAAAAGCTAATTGTCACAGGCTAGATGTTGTGATTGTATCCTGTAGGAGCTATAGGAGGACGAATAACTTGTCTTATAATCATCAACAGCAGCATAGACTCAGACAGGCCAAATGTTAAATTAAGTCCAGAAATGTTTTGTTATCGGGTGCTAATGCAGAATTAACTTTGGGGGCAAGAACACTGGACGTAACTGAAAAAACAAGATAGATGATGCACCCTTAAAAGTGTCTCACAAGTGCCCACATTCACAGGTTGCAGGGTTGCCGTAATAAAGAAATTGCCCTATTGAACTGATAATAATCCCAGCCTGCCATAAATGAGTCTGATCCCTCAGTAAATTGAGCCCTTGGAGAGGTGGAGTGGTGTCAGCACCTAGCCAACTCTCAGATGGCTCTCTAATCCTCCCTCGCCTCTCTCCACCACCCTTACTGTCTAATCAGTCTTAAACACACACACACACACACACACACACACACACACACACACACACACACACACACACACACACACACACACACACACCCATACACCACCCATACCCACTCACCCTATCCTCACTCTCGGGCTCAGCCATCTCTTCGGTGTGATGTCACTGTTAATCCATGCTTCATGGTTATCTGGGCTGCAGTGCTGGCAGAGGAATATGGGGGCTAGGCGGGGCAAGCTACATTCAAGTCACACCAGGAAGTCTCCCCGCCTCAACCCCCAACTCCCCCTTCCATTACTCCATCACAATCCCTATAGCCCCATAAAGGGTTGTTTAACTGCTTGGCCTATGAGTGTATACGGTATGTGCGCAGAGTGCTCAAAGGAGTACTAATGTACATTCACATTTCAGTCCCAAAAGGGGAAATAAAACATGCAGGCTGTGAGAATGTGCTGTATTCACAGGAGCGCGCCTATGTTGTATAGCTCATATTAGAGCCACAGGGAAATCATTAGAGACCCTATGGTGGATTAAGCTCATTCCAAGCATCCCTGGCTACTACATGCATGCGTGCATGCAGAAAATGCAAGGCTTTTTTATTGACAGCTTGTCCAACCATAGATAGGAATTACCCGCATGGGTGAGGCCCACAAGCTATTAGCAAACATTAGAGGTCTGTAATGGCAGTGGTATTAAATTCATTATCTTTGCAGATTGTAAGCATGGTGTGTGATTGTGTATGGTGTTTAGCGCCACTGTACGCCTCCATGGGTCTGGTGTGTTTGGAGTCAGACACACTGTGTGTGTGTGTGTGTGTGTGTGTGTGTGTGTGTGTGTGTGTGTGTGTGTGTGTGTGTGTGTGTGTGTGTGTGTGTGTGTGTGTGTGTGTGTGTGTGTGTGTGTGTGTTTCAGTTCAGGGGATTTGTAGTACAGTTTGTGATAAGAAAGGTCATTAACACTGAATTTATTTGGGACAGTCCAACAGAAAACAACTCAACATGTGCATGTTTGTACAGTCATGCCTCTTCCACTGTCTGTAGCCTGCGCGTCAAAACAAAGATTCTTACAATAATGTTTTACAGCGACTAAAAGGTAGCTCCTCTTGAGGTCTTCGCAATTCTCGAGGGGCGCTGGCCCTTCCCACGTTCAGACACGAAGTCTATAGACTTTTAACCTTTGTGGCAGCCAAGTCTACGGATTTTTAACGTTTGCTTTAAGCAGTGATGTCATGTGTCACTGTGACACATGAGCGCTCCAGATGAGAAGAAAAGCCAGCGTACAAAGGATATGTTTTAAAATGGTCAGAGAGTAGGATGAAGAGTATGTAGGGAATGGGTGGAAAGTAAATACACTTACTGCACTGGAGTGCAAAAGACAACAGGAATAGGTTAGACAATACAAAGGGAGAATCAATACAAATAATTACAAGAAAACGAAATGCGTGAGGTCGGCTGAAATGTACAACACAATAGTCCAAAAATAAAACGGTGTTGTTCCCCATGTTGTGGCTCACAGTATGCATGTGGTGCAGCCATGCAGGAGCAATAGGGGCTTATGAGGCCACTCGGTTAAATTTGATCTATTTGATTATGTATTTTCCTCACTTACCGCATATCTGTTTTAATCTTACCTTAAGCATCCTTGAAATGAGGTGTAATCCAGTTAAGCCCCTTTGAATCTGCTTCCCAGCCATATTACAACCGTTCATCCTGCCTAAATATCCTCGCTGCTAAACAGTTGCTCACAGACTGTGACACTGGCCACAAGCAGGGATTCACATATTGGAGACCAGTGGTTCCCAAACCTTCTAGACAGCGATCCAAAACTCCCCCTGGGACACAAAAACTAGTGGAATCAGCAGATCTAGGAGCAGCTATTTTAAACATAATTCTAATCAGTTGTTTTCTAATTTATGGAATTCATTTTGTTATTGAAATAATTAAATGCATAAAAACATTTTTGGGAATGTTTATTTAAAATGTTTTGAAATAATGATTCAAAACAAAATGTAAGAAACAAAAAAAAATAAAGTGACCCAGAAAAACGTATGGGTAATGTCCGACCCATTGTTTGGGAAACAGTGTTGTGTAGACACTATAAAAGTCTCTGGGTTTTCATAATAAACCCACAATATGATCAGCTTAAGATACTATGGAAACAAAATGACAGTAAGACACTCAGTAATGGAAGACGCCGATTTAGAGAGATCATATAAATCTCAGATTTTGATCATATAAATCTCAGATTTTGTGCTGTAATTACCAAGAATGTTGACAAAGGTACAGTGATCGACAACTGTACCTGTACTGTAAGCTTATTAAGAAACTAATTGTAATGTGGAATCATCACATCCCAGCCTCACGGCCAACATTTAATTGGTCCCGAAACTGTATCGGTAACGGGAAAAGTATCGGACCGGCTCTTTTTTTGTCATATCGGTATCGGCCCTTATTTGTCATTATTGGGTGATTTGGGTCATATCTTGGCAAAATATACAATATTTGCCAAAATATGTTTCCTTATATCTTACCACAGACCCGAGACAGGGATAAGGGGTTGACACTATGGCCTTGGAAATGACCAAGTGCACGTTTGTATATTTTTCATATTATTATATACACTATACATATATTTTTCTCAGAAATTGTACAGTACCTGTGCCTCACCTCATCCATTCTCTCTCCAGATTGTGTCACTTCTTGTGTTTAATGTTACTATATTAGTTTACACCTCACAACAACATTCATGTTGCACTTTCACCCACACAATGACACCCTGATATTTACCTACATTGATTTCTCTTGTGTTCATATCTATTGTTCCCCCAAGTCTCCCCTTTGTTAGA
Organism: Benthosema pterotum; assembly: GCA_039105355.1. NCBI lineage: Eukaryota > Metazoa > Chordata > Actinopteri > Myctophiformes > Myctophidae > Benthosema > Benthosema pterotum. Next base: position 33,412,649 of record CM076980.1, on the reverse strand, counting down.
AATGCCGGTTAACCATAACACAATCAACTGTGTGCACAATGGAACATAATGGTCTGAAGAGAACAAGAGACAACATGCAGAACCGCATGGTTAACTTTGCAAAGCAGCACACCTATAGTTCAAGACCAATACGATTGTAGGCCTATTCAGTTTGCCCAAGAAAAATCATCCTATGATGTTTGTTATGGCTTTTTCCTTTTCCTTTTGAGAAACAGCTGGCTACTGACAGAGATGGTTAAACAATCCCATTTCCACAATGACACTAATCCAAAACATTGCAGTGACACACAGGGCGAGGGAAAGAAGGGACTGGGGGTAGATTGAGACTGAACAAGACAGTATTAAAGACTGCAGCTCAGAGAAATGTAGATGGCACACACAGGAGGGGGGCTAGCGAGACAGCACGTCACAGCATGGCTTCCATATGGGAGCAATCCACTTACTTGAACTGATAAAGATTTAATTAACACCAGACTCTGCAATTACTCTGTAATTAAAGTAATTTGTCCCCTTATTTGGATGAGTAAGCCGTGCATCATAACAGCCTCTATAGCACGCACACACACACACACACACACACACACACACACACACACCACACACACCACACACACACACACACACACAACACACACACACACACACACACACACACAACACACACAGTACCTGTGTGTATTATTGCATGCATACAAGTTATGTATGATAATGAAGATATTACAGTAGTGACGAGATGTAAGAAAGACAATTAGGCCTTTTGTAGAACAGAGGAAAAGGACGAAGAAAGGAGACTGAGGAAAATAGAAACAAAAGAATCTAGCATTGGTCACCAAGTGGCCGCAAGTAAGGCGATTGGTGCACAGTGTTTGGTTGTCGGTGTTCGTGTTTGTTTGGCGCCGGTTGTTCCCTCGGGGTACTCCCATTGGCCGGTTGAGGTTGACACAATGATGATGCGAGTAAGAGACCTTTATAACTAATGTCATGAGTATTAGCCCGCTCCGCTCACGCACAAGGAGGCCATGGCCTACTTGTGTGCAACCCACAAGTTTGCACTATTGGCTATTGGGTTTCTTTTTTTAAATACAGCTCACTTGTACTTCAACAAACAATCAACACACGCCATAAGGCTTTGTATAACTGTCTACTGTCTTCCACTGTGAACACTTTAAAATTATTTTGAGTTCCTGTGTGATTGGGATTATTTATTGTTACCACTTCCATCTCTAGTAGTTGATTAGCCTAAATATCATAATTACTTCACATGATGCAATGTAATAGATGAACAGTTTCAACTACCACAGAAAATGAAAATCACTGCTCAACCCCATCTTTATTTACGATGTAAAGGCTGAGAATATTATTACAGTTCATCTGACAGTTGACCTTTTTTTAATGAAAACATTTGATTAACAGGTTGTATTAACAGGTTGTATGTGTGTGTTCCCTCAGTTCATCAGAACTTCCATCTGCACCAGTCGTGCGTTGGTGTCTCCAGGCATTCTGTAGGGGATCATTCCAGCGAAGGTGATCAGGGCTCTGGCCTGGCTCCTTTTTACATCTCTCTCCTCCACGTTCCTCTGTGCTCGGCCCGGCGTGTCCAGCGGTGCTCTCTTCAGGCGCTTGTACTGTGTGCACAGGATATTCATGGTGGCCAGCAACACCTCGGACAGGTTGTGACGCAACTCATCACTGAAGTTCCTGAAGGCGACCACTCTTTCCTCCACACTGTCCTGACTGAGAGGGAGAATCTTCAATTGTTCCATCACGCCGTAGGCTCTGTCGAACTCCTTTGCATGGTATAGATCAAAGAACGTCATCAGATCCAGCAGCAGATGGAAGGTGCTGCCCACCAACTTCTTTCCTGATAGTCCCTGAGAGCTATACCTCTCTGCGATAGCCACAGCCATGTTTTTCAGTCTCTCCTTATTAGACTGAGGAGCGTTGAACTGAGAAACAACCGGACTCAACAACCGGTTGATCAGCTCTAGAACCTTGTCATGGTTCTTGGCCAGGTCATAGAGCTTAATGGCTTCCTCAGACAAGCCTTTGTTCTCTGTATGTAGAGCCACCTTATCGATGATGCCTCTCGTATCCTTATTAAACTTGTCTATCGCCCCGGGTGTCCTGCTGCCGTCCCTTTCTAGCCTCCCCAGCAGCATATCAAACTCTCCGCTCTCGATGACGAGCTCGCCGACACAGCGCATGAACAAATCCTCTCCCTGATTGTCCTTCTCATTGCGTAGGAAGTAGAAGTACTCCAGGGCTTCTCGTGGATCTGTGGATTCAAACTGGCGAATATAAAGCCTCAGCAAGCGGATGAAATTGAGGCGACGCACCATGGGCGGATCGCCGGCCTCTCGACTCAGTAGCCGAGCGCTCTGGTCAGAGGGTTTGAGCAGCAGACGGCGTTCGTACAGGACCAAGGCCACGTGCACAGCATGACTCCGCAGCCCCTCCTCTGTCCGGAACAGGAAGGCAATGGCTGCCTCAAACTGAAGTGTCAGGAAGAGCACCTGGAAATACAGGAAGGGCTTTTCATGGGCGGCAAAGTGAGACTCCCCATGAACCTCCAGCAGTTGTTTCTGGAGTTGAGGCAGAGTCAGTCTGTCCTGAGATCTGCTGGCATCGTCATCAAAACACACTTGGTTCAACCTGAGCCACATGTAGCTTTCAGTCTGGTCTGCCACTTCTCCGTGGCTGTCACTGATGTCACACTTCCCCATGACACAGTAGACGGCCCTCTTAAAGGGGTCAGTGCCGTTCCTCACAACTCTGTGGTAGTTCAATCGAAGCTTCTTCTCTGACTCTGGGGAGAGGTGTCTGTCCGGGCTGTCCATGTACTCGTGGAACCAGGTCTCGAAGTCTCCTAGCTGGTGTTGAGTTCTTTTCACCACCTCCATGGCTGCCTTCATGTCTCCACAGCGCATACAGAAGTAGATCACAGCCCACACTGGATGACCGCCTACATCACCATCCTCCATGCCCAGGAGGGGTCCTAATAGCTTAATATTGAGGAAGCCGCGGACAAGTTCGTACGTTCCGGGCCCCCCTCCACGTTGGGCCTGGTACAGGTTCCCATTCACAATTGTCGAGATGTAGTCCTTATAGCTGTCCTCTAGGAAGCGGAGAGCCTGGCGTACAAAGTTCTTCTGCATGTCAACAGCCGTGCGACATTTCAGGGTGTCTTTTGGTGGGACCAGCAGCACATCTGTCATCTGTTTCACCATCAACCACATACAAGATACATTCAAGTCACCCAGACTGTCAGCCGCAGATGCACACAGCTCTCCTAAGTTAAGCCGGAGTTGGCTTTTCACAAGCTTCTCATTGAAGATGTAGATCTGTCGGGCATAAGCCACCTCCACACAGTCCAAGAAGCTCCTGGGTCCTGGACCTACCACCTTGCTCACAAAGCTGGGCTCGGCCTCCTGACCCAAGTCCGGCACGTTGTCTCCTGCTCCCTGTAATGTGTGGAACATTCCCTGTTTCACCTGCTCCCATTGGGCCAGCATTTCTTCACGATGGTACTCCTGAGCCAATTGGAATGTCCTCTGGCGTGACTCCTCATTGGCTGAGCGGAGGACGTTGTCTCTCTCACTCCTCAAGAAGCTGTGTATGTCGGTGTCCTTGGTCGGCTCCAGGGGCTCAAATGTGGTGGCAGCACTCAGGTTGTCCAATGTCTGGGAAAGGTCAGTGATGTCAAGGCCTCTGGAACCAAGAAGTTTGATTGCGGCTGTGTTAGCGTCTTGTGAGGTGTATGCCAACACATCTCGAGACCGAAGGCGCTCCCCGGCCTTCTGGATTTCCTTCAGGTTGCGCTCCATGCGGGGGAGCTCAGAGGCCGAGTCTGCCTCTGCAGCCAACGACTCTGCCCGCTGGAGGAGACCCTCGAAACCATCAGCATCCATTACTCTGGTACCCATTAACCAGGTACCTCTGCCAGATGTAACATCCATGTTTCAAAAATGGTATTTCACGTAGGCTATAGTTGAATTTATATAGCACGTTATATAGGACGTTTGCAAGTGACATCATCGTGTATAGTACAATGTATAAATGAGTATAAATGAAGTAAACAAAACTATAGGTGTGCAAACTTGGGATGTGGGATACTTTGCTAGATGTGTCTAATATCGACATTTTGTCATTTGACCATAAATTGCACTATATTTAGATAATTTATTAAACATCCTATATTAGGTATTAATAAAATGTTTTACGTTGAGATTTGCGATAGTTTTAACAAATCACACCAACAACAACTGAATTGATGTGATTGGTCAGCCGATTTGCTCATCTGTACACTATATGAGGCTCCAAAATGTAAATCAGCATGTGATGTCACTGAGTGAAATTAGGTTAGTGCAGAATTGCTGAAAGGTTTCGTAGCAATTTAGTTTGAACAAGGGATGGAATTAGTAAGTGTCTGTGTGTTTTAGTTTTCTTTTACTTTTTGAGGTGCGCTATCCCCTTCTATATATCCAGCTTTTGGTGTGTGCGCACAAACCTTGTACTTTGTCGTTAGTGTCTGTATGAGCAAATACAGTGTGTATTTTACATCATGATGATGTACAATAAGATCCCCTCACTTCACACCCATGTGATTGTTTTTGTATACCGAAGTCAGCATCAGTGTTATCTTATGAAAGAGGGATACAAAAAGTAATTGCATCGTTCTACTTTATTTGCATAACCCTGCCCTGCTTAAGGTAGGGGAGCCAACCAGTGATCTCTACATTAGCATGCTGTCACCTTCCCTGTCTTTGCTGTCATTCAGAAAAACAGGCTGGTGTGCGGACACATGAACCCCCCTCACATCCACTGTAGAAATGTTAATTAGCAAGCACGGCATCCCACTGCTCCATCCCTACCCCAAATGCCTGACTGACATGTTATGTATTTAAATCCTTTCCATATGTCCTTATTATAGGGGAGATGGACTTCCCACACCAAGGGATGGGAAATTGTCATCAATGTGGATGGGCATAAAGACTAGTAGAAATGATATGCAAATATTAATATATTCCATAAACATGTCTTAAATATATTGCACTGCATTCAATTTGAGGAAGGCAGTGAGACGTCCATGTTCATATTATCCAAGAACAGCTGAATTTGAATATTCCAAAAGCAGAAATTATTTATCCATAATGCGAGTGAGTCCAAATATCTTACATAAATACGTACTGTATACTCCTTATTTCTCATCTTTCTCATTCGTTGTGGGAATAGCCTAAATAGCCTACGTGTTTAAGTACAACTGTAGGAAAGTTAATTCAGTTAATTAATTATTACTCGCTAAGGGTTTGTCATGTGTTTCAGTAGCTCCTTTATACTTAACATCAATCTTCCATGCCTTTGCTCCGTTTATGATTTCTTTGATTTGATGCTTTGGGCCAATATGGTCATTGTTGATGAGGTAGTGCCCTCCTGTGGCCTTCAAGGGAAATTGCATTACAGAGCACCAGGGAATACAGCGGTCACCCGTTGTGCCTAGGCTATAGAGGGCGAGAATTAAAATTCTATGAATCATGTGTAACATTTCATTGAACAAAACAGACTTTAAGGGAACAAAAACGATGTGCACCATATCTAAAGCAAATACTGTGCTCTATTGACTTTTCAACATTCAGTGTCAATTTGGCAACCAAGATAGTGGAGAAATTGCTCATACTGAAGAATAGAGAGGAATGATGAAACACATATGCAACAGAATTATCACTTTTGTTATGCTGTGACTACACAGCGCAGACATATGCCGTTGAAATCAAGTCGCAGAGTAAAAAGAGGAACTTTTCCATTGCACAAAAATATATCCGCATCACATTCTGTATGCACCAAGTTAGTTGTGATGATGCAAATCTTTTCCCAAATAGCCTCAGGGTCTCAGAGCATTACCTTTAATGGAAGGGCCCTTGGACAACAGAGAGAAAAACTTGAATAACACAAGCGCATCATGAGCCTATTCTGGATTATGATTATACATGGAGAATGAAATTTCTTTCAAGGCTGTCATAATATGAGCAGTGCTGAAGGCAGACATTCTACCACAAGAACAAACTCGCTATACTGAAACGTTCTTTTTTTAAAAATATGTTTATTCTTTGCAACGCAGCATTTGGATGATAATCAGTGCGTTCTATGGCCTGTGAACAGAATTCCTGCAGCAGACAAATTTATAGAACAAGCCCTTGTGTGAACCGAGGGCTCCACCCATGTTTACCAAGGAGGAATGTTTGTGGCAGCAACGCACGTTGCAGCTTTTTAACAGGGCAACGGTCTCTACAGCAATGGGCACTGGCGTTCAGCTGAAATGTGTTAAAAGGAATGCTACTGTAGAATGTGGCTCAGTCCTTGAACCTGCACGTAACCGTTTCATTCGAAATATCAAACCATTCAGGGACCCATTGTGTCCCGTCAGTGTCATGACGCTGCTGCTATTGGCTTCATACTGCCAAGTGTTTCTTTGGACAGACCGGTGAAGAAAAGAACCTCGGAAGTCCACCGTTAATGACAGTTTTGTGGCCTAGAGTTCATCTATATCGTATTGTGTATTTCGAATTTCAACAAAAGCCTCGAGTGTCCCTCACTTTGCCCTTTTTAGCCGACAATGCAACTTGGACAAATGCTTAAAAGCTATAGCAGAACACTGCTCTCATCATGCTCACTACCCTATTCAATAAACTAGTGGTCAATTTCAAGTCAACTACATATGGGCACATTGGGCACAGTCCAGGCAGGCCAACATTGCAAACAGCAGTGCACAGAATGGTCTCTGAATGATTTTATTTTCAATAGATTTGCACTTAACATCAAGGTTTTGGCCGATGTTATTCATCCATTCTACACACAACTGGATTAACAAATTTGGCATTGTGTGCGATAATATCATTTCCATGGAGCTGATGAGTGCAAGCAAACAGCCCCGACTGTAATCCAGAGCTGTCAGCATTCCACAGTGATAGTAAGTTTGGCTTGGATCATTTTATGAGAACGCTTTGGATTGGAAGGAGGTTGGGGGAAGGGGTGGGGGCAGCGAGAGAGCCAGAGACTGTTCCTTATATTTGGTATAATCAGGCGACGCTTCTGTGACTGTGCCCAGGTTTAATGGTGTACAAATCATTGGATCAGACCCAGCAGGGGATAAAGCTAAGAACAGTGCAGATCGAACACAGTACATGTAAGTGTGGGGCAAAATAAAAGAACCTCATCGAACCTGCAGGTGTGGATTGACGTGCATGGGAGTACACTTCCATTCATTTGCTCTCAGCACAGATGGAGAAGCTATTTACCGTCACAGTGTTTTACAGTATGTTTTGAGGGGAAACCGCCTTGCCATCGCGCAAAAAAACTAATGGCATAATTCATTATAAAGCACTAATGGTGAGGAAAGTCAATGTATCTGAATACATTCATTGTCAAGTCACACAAGGGTGATTCTTGTGTTCTCGCGGTTATGGTTTGCGTTCACGGGGGGCATTAGGATGAACCGTCTCCATGTTAGCGGAACAAGAAGTTTTAAGCACACCCACACAATCCAACCCACATACACATAATAGTTATACAAGAGAGAAAAAATATATATTAACATTTTCATTACAAAACAGTACAAGGGCCTCAGTGTAGTAAAATATCTCTTCTGACATAAAAATGTGAAGAATCTTTGTGTGGGTTAACATTTCGTTATAAGTTTTGTTGTGTTGTTGGCAAAACCATCTCTCTCGTTGCTTCCAACAAAATAGCTTTTCTCATGTAGCAAAAATATTCCCAATGTTTCAATGGGACTGGAGGCACTGGAAAACATCTCTGTAAGGAAACAAAAGGGGCTGTTGTTGTTTCTGTTTTGTTCTCAAACGTCTGTTTGACCGAGTGTACTGGCATCCACCACTGGATGCACAACATGGATGCCATTAATGTCTCAGGGTTGAGGGCCCAATCGGGAGCATTTTACTCGAACCTCTGTGGACTCCATGGGCCTTCCTCCCAGCCAACAGTCCAGCTGTCTGGCTCTGTAAAAACCATGTCAGACCCAACATGAACCAGACTACAAGCACAAGCACACATATACACATACGCACACACACACACACACACACGCACGCACGCTCTCACACTCTCACTCACTTCCGCTTCTCGCAGACCCCAAACTACACCTGTTCAGACCAAGGATTTATGGCAAGCAGTGAAAACAGCTCATTCCTACTAGGAACTAGGCCCTCATCCTGTGGCCCAATTATATAAGGCGAGCGGACCGAGACAAGCCAATGCTACAATTCGGGAGAAAAGCTGCTGTTTGGCACACCAATTGGAAGAGTTAATTCACTTTGGAGGAGGCTGGCATGCACTGGTGCAGTGTGTTTAAAATGTTTTTGAATCCAATGGGGGTCGTCCATACAGCCATGATAAAACAAAGCACAACATAACGGACCTTTGAAGGTTCTTCCTCTTCACCGAACCTCAGCACGCAATCCATGTACAGAATCCACAGTATATGAGGAGCCGTGATGGGATTCACTCCTTTCCACAGTTGGGCTAAAAATACTGTAAAATAAAATAATAAAACCATAAGAGAAAGCACAAAATAATCTTAACAGTTTCACAGCATGTCGGCATGGCTGCCTAATCTCTTCCCGAGGAGCAGAGGGCCCATTCTCAGTCGATGGGGCCCTGGAAGATGAGCTTGGCACAGCCCTGGGTGAGGTTGAGCTGGGAGGCACAGAACGGACAGGCGGCGTGGAAGGCGTGGGTACCGTGAGGCAGCGGGATCTCCGACCAGTACTTGGCCGACTTCTCCGAACACACGTGTCCGCACGGCACGAAGGCGTGCGTGGGCGCGCCCGTGTCCACGTAGAAGGCGGGCTCGCAACCCAGCCACAGCGGCACATAGGGCCCCACCGTCCGGCACATGGGGCACTCCCGCTGGGCGTTGGGCTCCTGCTCCGAGCGGTGGCCCCAGTTGTGGTAGCCGTGCACGTGGCCGCAGGCCAGGTAGACCCAGGGCTGCTTGTCCTCCAGGGAGGAGAGGGCGCGGCTGCGCTGCATGCTGGGGAAGGCCAGCGTGTTGAGGCCCACGGGACACTGGGGGCGCGCCGCGTTGATCTCCTGCCGCAGGGCTTCCAGGTGCTTCTGGGTGGGCGTGTGGAAGAGGCCGTCGGCTGTACGCCACAGCAGGGTGGCCCCGCACAGGTCCACCAGGGAGCCGTCCTGCAGCACGTTGCTCTCATTCTCCACCTGCAGGGGGCAATGCAGCCTTTAGACATTTTGCTCCTTTGGGACAATAAATTAAAGGACTGTTGAATTGGAAAATAGCTTCTGCACACACACTTTTAGACTGTCCATGGTCATTTTAACTAATTCCTGTACACGATAATGTGCTGTGTGATGACATAGAGGCCCACAGCAATAAAAAAAACAATAGAAATTAAGCCGACCTGTTTTTAGCCCATTTCTGATTCGTCCTCAACAAACACAGGTGCCTTGATTACTGTCAGAAATACTCATCATGTTAGAATATACACCTGAAGACATTATAACATAGAAATAAGCCACATAGCAGTAAAGTGGCAGTGCTGTGCAAACATTCCATTTGCCGCGTGTAGTATAGCTCAGCGTAGAGCTGTCCTTTTTTGCCCTCCCATCGCCTAAAGCAGGGGTCGTCAACCCAAAACGTTGAAAGAGCCATTTTCGACCAAAAAAATCAATTTGAAATCTGTCTGGAGTCGCAAAAAATGTAAGCCCAATAAGCCTTTAAAGGGGAATTTTACCCATTTTCATTTTTTTTTCTGAGAGTGTACAAATGTGAACCAAATGGACCCTAGTGGGTCCATTTGGTTCCATTTGTACACTCTCAGAAAAAAAAAGATCATAAAAGAAAAATCATTAACATGGTGAGACACAACTTGATGATGTCATCAAGTAGTGTTTCACCATGTTAATGATTTTTTTTTCTTCAGACCACCATTTCTAGGAAACACAGAATGGCGGAACTTACTTTTTTTTTAATCATGTCCACACAACATCTCTACGATATATTAATGATATAGTAAACTGTTGAAAATGGGTGGTTCAGATTAAAGCTTGATCTGATAAGTGCTAGGATTTTGTGGCATGGCCAACAAGCGCTACTTTAACTGGCGACGTAACTGTCAGACAGCGCATGGGCTGTTGGGTGCTGTCAGTGAACTGAAATGTTCATATTATTTTAGCGGATCACCCTAATGTGTATGTACTAATGCTACAGCCAGGGAGCCACTAGGCGTGTGTTCTAGAGCCGCATGCGGCTCCTGAGCCGCAGGTTGCTGACCCCCGGCCTAAAGGAACCCTCTGTGCCAGATAATCGGGTCGGATCCATAACAATAAAAAAAAACACTGTTTCTGGTTCATTCCACCTTTAACATGAAAGAATGCTGTGCATAGAATGAGATCTGTTACGTGATTCTTGAGCTTCATACATATTGGAAGACGTGTAGAATCTGAATGCGAGAGGGGGGGGGGGGTCTACTAACCAGTTTGCCGCGGGTTTGTGCCGATCGAGTCTCTCTCAGAGTGTACACGTCTCCACACACTGAGATCTCCCTCCAAACACCAGGCTTGGACTCCTCTGTGAACCCACCCCTGGGGTGCATCACCAACACGCCGTTGGTCGTTAACCCGTCCATGTGACCATCTGGGTTCTTCCACTTCGCAGCTTTTTCCTGCGAGTGAGACGAAGCAACGACACAGACAGAGACTGACATGTTAACAGTATATAGTTACTGCAGCAAAGAGTGACATGTAGGCACAGTACGAGATAACTGTATATTGGTACAGTAGTAGTTGTGGCTTTGATCGTCTAGAATAGGGTTTATGGAGTCTGTTTATATGATTCCAACCCAACGCTGTACTGTTAAACACTATATACATTATGTAGTATGTCGTGCCAAGGTTTTTTGGGAGGAGAAACATATACCGTCTGCTAATCATTTCATCCATTAACCATGCACCATAGCACTATCTGAAAAACCTAGGCTACAGCCCTGAGACAACTCAGTAAAACTATTTACTGTATTTCAATTGTTTTGTTGCATGTATTCCATGTGTGTCTGAAATTAAGTTTGAATTGAATTAAGTTTGAACCATAACCTCAATAAAACCCACACTTGAGCCTGACCTCAGGATTAAAGGAGAAATCCACTCCAGAACGCACTGGGCATCCATCTACCTTGATCCCTGTGTCATCATACTGTCGTGGCCGAAGATATGGGCACCCTTGCACATAAAGACCCAACAACCCCAAATGTCTGTAAAAAAGGTTGATATTGACGAAAGTATAAGGTGTCTCAAATTCTTTACTCTCTCTCTACTGGCAGTTTGGCCCACGTAGAGAGTGCCTTCTCTACTGTCATTTTCAGATCATTCCACAGGTGTTCATTGGGATTGAGACCGGGACTCATTGCTGGACACTTTCGAACAGTCCAGTGTTTTCTGTTGGAACCATTCCTGGGTGCTTCTTGACGTGTGCTTTGGGTTGTTGACCTGCTACACCCATGATGTTCGATGAAGACCCAGCTTCATGACACTTTCTGTACTGTTATTAGTTTAATAAAGAATATGAGACAGCAAATACATTGATCAATTTCTTCAAACTTTTTTTTTTTAAACAGACGTTTGGATCTGTTGAGTCTTTATGTGCAAGGTGCTAATATTTTCAACCACTATATTGTTCTTGATTTTGGTCTTAGGTGCCCCCTGTTCAATATTTACACCTGATCTCCCCCTCCCCATTCCACAGTTTGCAATGCAACAGGTCGTCTTTATTCTAATGCGGGTATTTTCTTTATTCTAATGTGGGTATTTTAGTAGCTCCAAACTACTAATACACACACACAAAATGGGATTTGATCCTAGTGATTGCTAGCCTAGTGATTGCTAGCCATCAACCAAGGTCATGGCTCCACTGTTGTTTTGAATGACATGTGTAACCAGTGATGTTTTATACTGCAAGTCTGTGCAGGTCAGCGGTGCTTCAACACTTCCAGCAGGGCTTGTCCCAAAACAATTGATCCCCCAACTCCTACGGATGTATTAGTGTACAGCATGTGAATAATTACCCCGAGAAAGATATTTTTGGAAGAGTCAAAGCCAGCTGCGTAGATGCGGGCGGTGAAGGGCGGAGCTCGCTCACAGACCACCCTGCAGGCGAAGCGGGAGATGGTGCTTTGAGTGATGGGTGCTTCCTCTCCCTCTTGTCCCCCCGACACTGTGTCCGTCACCACAAAGTCTATAGGGCTCTCTGTGGAACGTCCAATCTGTGGAACAATGCAGAAATTAACCAAGTTAACCAAACCATATTCTACAGCAGTGTTTCAAGAAACCTGGACCATTACCACTTTGGGCCGACTCCTAGACCTACAGCAGCGATTCTCAACTTTTTCATTTATTTCAAGGGCAGCTAGTTTGATATAACTTAGGCCGCGGACTTGGCCCCATTTGATGTAATCTAACTGGGACCCAAATAGTGTTCATTTAACGGCTCTGGTCCACTGATATACATTACCAAAGTCTACACAAGTCACGGCTCGACAAGGTCACACATTGTTACGTTTTGCCGAAAATGTGGCTCCTAAAAACAATAATGTGAACCACACATGTGCAAGGAAGTAAAAGGTCCAACATTATGGGTGATGAGAATTGGGTCTTCTGTTACTCTGGGTGTTCCCTAATGGGCTGTATGAAACTGTATAAAAGGTCCATTTGTTGTTAGTATTCCTCCCAAGGCATTTGTTTTCGTTTCTTCTGAAAAAACAGCATAAAGGTTGCACATTTCTGCTAAAATGGAACCCATTTCAAAAGTCCATATGGATTTCAAGCTGAACAAACAAGCAAATTATGCTTTCTTTTCTTCATTTTTTTGTCATTTCCTCTATAGTTTTTGGTCTAAACTGTTGTCCTTGACCCTCTCACTGCCCCTCTTTTAATCGTCTCCCCTTCTCCACTGTGTGTCTGCCTTTCTGTTGACTTAGTAGTGTTCACAGACACATGGACGCAATAAAGGCCTGAATGTGAAGCACGTGCCTGCAGCAAGTAACTTCACTCTGCTGGGAGAGAGGCGCCGTCTCTTTGCTGTACATTCAGATGAATGCTAGGGGGGCCTTTAGGATGGTTTATAGTATACTACAGTACACACACACAGACAAGAGCATGTGCTCACAGGGGAAGGGAACGTATAACTCAAAGCCTTATGGCAGACCATATCATATATATTATAGATATATACAGAATGATATGATTTATACAACAAACAAAAGTATATGATCCTGATATGAAAGCTGTAGCAGAGATTGTTGTACCACTAACCTGAAACATGTCTGTATCTTTGTCATGACAGTACTCGACCACTACCGTCTGGTTCCTGGACAGGGTGTAGGAGATACTATGCTGGCCTTTGCAGTTCACAGCCTGAAACACAACAAAGTAAGTCACTGCATGTTGTTATTGTTCACACACTATGCTTAAACAAACGACAAGCTAAGGCAAGAGATCAGCCCCAACTATAAATGACGACGACAACAATAACAGGGTCTGTTTGTTTTTGTTGTTTTGCCTGTGTTGTTGCCATTATGAAATCAGGAGGAAACCATGTGACAAGAGTCTGTTCCTTCAAATGCTGGACCATGCAGCCATGAAGCATCAACGGCTTTACAAATGGGAAGTAGATAAATGCATTCTGTAAGCAGAATCACAGATGAGGGAGGGGGAGAGAAAGAAAGCTCTTGTTATATTACTGGATGGAAAACAAAAAAGGCTCCAGCCAGGAATTCCTGGAATGGGAGTTGCAGGAGCATTATGTTCCTGTGAAGTAACGCTCCTATGACAGTGACCATAAACACACACACACACACACACACACACACACACACACACACACACACACACACACACACACACACACACACACACACACACACACACACACACACACACACACACACACACACACACACACACACACACACACACACACACACACACACACACACACACACACGGTTGGCCATCAGCTCAGCTCAGAGAATGTGTGGACGGAGGGGTGGGCACGTGTGTGTTCTGGATTGGAGCCAATCGGGCCCCGGCTCGCCTAGACCTTTTTCCACATGCCATTGCCATCCCCCTGTAATCTGTGATTGCCATTTCCCTAAACATCTCCCCTCTCCGTCATCATGGGTGTGTAGGCTAGAGAGAGGGGAAATGGGTCACCGTTTGCAGCCTCCGCTGCCATATTCTGCAGTAACATCAGAGGCAACAGACACTGTCAGCTGGTGTGGCAGGGGTGTGCACCTAAACTGTATCGCATAGCGCGTAGACTCATCTACCCGTTTGACAATCAGACAATTGGCTCACAAAGAACACTTGAACACATGGCCCCTGTGAGCAAACTGTCACACAGCCAAAATGACACACAACCCAAAGGTGACAATAAAACATGTCCTTAGAAAAGGAAACCAAATATACAGTAGAGCCAGATTGGAGATTAGAGGATAGAGACGGGGTTTGAAAAGGAGGCTGGCAGTGCCAGAGACCATGCCATTATGTGCCACGAGCAACAGTGTGTGTGTGTGTGTGTGTGTGTGTGTGTGTGTATACAGACATGTGACGAGTGTTTGTTTCACCCTCTCATTTCTCAAACAGTGTTTTCAGCTCATTTCAGGGATTAAAGCAGAAAAAAATCCAAAGACGGAAAATATTTCAGTCGGGGGGGGGGGGGGACTGCACCCCCCCCCCCCCCGTTCACAACGTAGCCTACCTTGTCACACTATGCGATAAATATTGCATAAATAAATCCCTACCAAGTATTTTTCGTAAGTCCCATTAGGCCTACACACTTTCTATAATGTACTATGCCCGACATATTTTTTGACATGGGAGAAATAGTATGGCCATACTGTTGCCTATTCTGCAAATCAATCAATCAATCAATGCCCCGGCAGCTGTTCCGTTCAGCGCAATTGCGCACACATAGACCCACGTTAGTTTGCTCACATGATCTGTATAGCGAGGCAATACATAAGTCATTTAATTAAATATCATTCAATATGAAATTAATTAACCGGCCTGTTGATAACATGTAGGCCTAATACATTTATTTTTGCTATATTGTCAGCAACATCTTCTGTTTTTCTTGCAGCATAGCTCTACCCAGGGCCGAATTTAGCCAGCCCTACTAGGGTGGGCTGGAAAAAAGGCAGGGTGGGCAACTCCAAAGTTTTTCCCATATGAAGCAGTGGTTTTCAATCTTTATGACACCAGGGCCGACTATTTATTCGACATTTGAGCCACAGACCACCATTTGAGGACATTTTAGCCCCACAGACCCCAAAACTATAAAGATTCTTGCTTGCTTTTGATTGCTTTTGTCAACAATTCCAGGCTGGATTTGGGGGAAAACAGTCAAACATACTAAAATGACCATTAATCTTCTACATTCTCTAGTTGTGTAGACTTGGGCTACATTTAGCTGGGGACCATCTCTCAACCACTGGTGGTCCCTGGACCGCTGATGAAAACCACTGATATAACCTTTCATTGGTGGGCAAGATGCGCATTTGGGTGGGCACTGCCCACCCCTGCCCCGTCTAGATCCAGCCCTGGCTCGACCCGTTCGGTATCAGTGTTCCCTTAGCTTCTCATGCGGCCCACAGTGGACATGGATACTAATCATACTTTGTCGCATTTAACTTTTGCGACCAGTTCATTCATCGTGTTGCTCAAAGAGCGAACATTAAAAACGTTATTACCGGCAAAGGATGTCAGCTGCCACGTCTCTTTAATCTGGCTCGCACTCCTCCTCTTGACCCTCTTTTCTTAATTTTATTCCATGTTCGCGTCGCGCTGTTCTTTAGTTCTGAATACTTGGCCAGTGAATCCAAAACACAACAGACTCGCATGGTTTGTCTGAGTGCCTGAATGATAACACGGCCAGGCAATAAACTTCATATTGCCACAAAAAGAAAGCGGGTGTAATCACGTAAAACGACATTAAACATATAAAATAACAACAGACAAGGCAGGCAGATAGGCTGAGTCAGCAGCGGAGCCAGACCATAGAGTAGAGCCAGACCCGGAAAGTTATGACATCTCCGTTCACTTCCTGGAAACGTTAATGGCGTCTGCTCTACATAGACTTCTATCGGGCAATGGGGACGGCCATCTATGTTTGTCACAGTTCAGATCGAGCAGCTCGACCGCTCAGTTTCTGACCCTTCAATGTCGCAACTCTTCAAGTTACACACCCAATCACTCAACAGACACTTGATTACCCTACCA
Source organism: Benthosema pterotum (assembly GCA_039105355.1). Classification (NCBI taxonomy): domain Eukaryota; kingdom Metazoa; phylum Chordata; class Actinopteri; order Myctophiformes; family Myctophidae; genus Benthosema; species Benthosema pterotum. The sequence goes on along the minus strand of CM076980.1, from coordinate 33,396,347 downwards.
GCGGCACCGGTGCAGCTTGACTTGCACGGAGCGGAGCGCACAAATCTATTTTCCTAGTCCTAGGGATGATGCATTGTAGTTTGGAGATCACTTGACTTGCAAGTCAAGTATAATGGTCCGTTTTGCGTTTGGTCACGTCATTAACCAACATCGCGGCCGTGGGCAAACCCTCCCCTTTTAGATTTTTTTTTGCCAAATGTCGTGGATCTTATGAAACCCCTGGGGAATCCTCCCCAGTACGGAAATCCGTACCCCGTACGGAACTCTTTAATCGCTGTTTTCAGCTCATTTGCATGAGACAGCTGCATTGTGGGAAGGAACCCCGGGGTGACAGGCTCCAGACAGCAGAGGATCATTTATAATTTATTAAAAAAAGGTCTCTTTTGATATCACCTTCTGTTTGCATGAAGTCATAAACTTATAGAATCAGCCAGGGAGGAGGAAGGCATGTTTCCAAGCAGGCTGCGCTCGCTGCTTGCCTCTGAAGGACTGCTATTTTAGACTATGTGTACACAGCTGGGAGTAGAGGGCTGGCCAACATATTCCTTCATTTACCCTCCTGGTCCAGGGCCTGGCAACAGTGTGATGGAAGGAAGCGGAGGTGAAGAGGAAGGTCAAGTCAGACCACACCTCTAGTGCACAGATACATCACTCAGGAATTGGTGATTGCTGGAAGTTGTTGGCTACCACGAGCTACAACAAATTCCCAGAAAATAATTTGTTTATTACATCACCAAAGCCTTATTTAGTTAACAAGAGAAAAAAAAGAAAGCATTTGATCAGTGTCAGCCAGAGTTCCTTTCACTGTGAGAACACTTACTGCCATAGGTCAACATGTGGTGGAACCTTAGCCTTTGCTGAATGATCCACTGCTAAGTATCAGCTCTAGGGATAACGGATCTCAGAAGTGCAGCAGAGACTCAGGAGCGTGCATATCCAAGCGCCCTTGAACGAGACACTGAAACCCTGACTTCTGCCGATGCATTGTTGGCACTGCTAGTCTAGAGGGGGATGACTCCTAACAAATAACATTTTGACATTATGCAATTGCGGGATGTGTGTGATTATGTGACTGAAGTATGTTGGATGTCCATTTACAATTTATCGGCCCAAGGGATATGATATCAGTTATCACCCTCTTTGTCTTTTTATCCGTCTTCTCACCCAGGGCAAATAAAGGCTGGGTATGTGATAGTGCAGTGCACTATTCATTATGGTGCGTTACACCCTTAGTACAGCAAGGCCCAGTACAACAACATTGCTTATAGGCCAGACCATGTGAGAAATAATTCCTAAGAAAACCTACATAAGCTAATATACACTGTAGAGTCAATGCAACATTCTGCACTCTCATCGGTGTTTGATTGGCACAAAGCACAGAAAGATCTCAAGCTCATATTATAGTCAGGTTCCATTATGCATGAGTAACAAGAACCCAAGGGCCCTGGGCCAGGGACAAAACTCCAACAAGTGTCTGAAATATTGGACTCAGAGGTGCAGATGTAAGCATGGCCCTTTGGCTTGTTTGGCGGTTTTTGCTAGGTAACCAGAGGATGGAATGCAAGAGGATAGACGAGTTATACTGGCCTGGGCAGTTTCTGGCAGGCACTCTGCCACAGAGCAAAGCCAAGTGGCCTGGCTACGTTATACAGGCATTGTATTGGAAATGTCAACACTGAGGCCCACCACAAAAACAGTAGTTTGCAGGAACTTAACATTGCTCGCCTTCTAAGACACATGCCTAATTCTTTGCCGCCACTTTCACGAAAAAGCCTCATGGTCATTTCATTTTACATATCCATTTGCATGACCATTTACATGAAACTGCAATGTTTCGCCCGTTTGACAGCATATTAACCACTGGGCTTTTGTTTCATAGACCTACTAAGTGGGTGCATCATTTACCAACAAACAAACCAACAATTGCCCTTAGTTTACAGTACCTACATTCTTTACCTTGCTGGCCTGTGGTGTGTTGAGGATGTGTACGGTGCTTGGCTTAACACCGTTAGCTTTGGTCCTCCTGTATAGGGCAAATCTGCTTTTCCTTCTACCCCGATCTCCATTGGGCAGAGAACCATTGTACCTGTCAGAGACAGAGGGAGGAGAGAAACATCAGCATAGAGACTGGTGGTGCGACTAAACAACATGAGAACCGTCCGTAACTCTATGGGGAGTTGACCAATTTCTATTGGTTATTGCAGTTCTATATTTCATACTATGTAGTATGAAACGACTTGCGACTGTTCTTTAAAGGTGCTATATAAATAAATAAACATAAAATAATAGTACAACAATAGCAGGGCTGGGGCGATATGGGATTTTTAATACAGCGGTAATTGGGGACCCCTATACCGGTATGGCGGTAATGCAGTATCCTCCAGATATGCGGCATGCACCTTTGTACGGCGATGAGCGACATGTATAGCAACTGAGTGCTCCTCCTCCCACCCCAGCGCAAAACAAACAAACAAAAAACTCCCATTTAGTGTTATCGGTTATGCACCTTTGGACGACATGTATAGCGGCTGAGTACTTCATGGGGACAGTCCAATACATAGACTTCTATTGAGAGGGACAACCGGACCCTATGGAGTCTATTGGCTCGGGCTCACATTTTCTGACCCTTCAATGTTGCAAAAAAGTAACAGCCCATGTATGGCGATATTGCGGTTATTGCCCCCATCCCAAAACAATCAGTCCAAATAGTATCACTCATTGAATAGAACAGATCAACAAGCTAGTCTAGTTGTAGCACAAGGCTTGTGCTCCACTGAGTGCGTCAAAACTGAACTGGGCGGTTAGCCGTCCAAACGCAACACGCAGTGTAATGCCGGTGCATCACCATTCATTGAATAAAAGGGGAACATTCCCTGCATTGGCAATGACCCAACACTGATGGACGTTCAACAACTGCAGTGCAGCTCCAAACCTTACAACATTAAGGTTTGCATGATATGCATTGGATGGATATCATGGATGGGCAACACAACAAACCCCTCTCAACCACCCCAAGTGTCATTTGAATATGGGAATATGGATTGGGGGGGGTCATGTTGTAGGACATTATGTGTTATCAAGGTCTTTGGTGATTTACGTTATTTTTTGAGCAGTGCATTATCACTCCAATAACTGCCCATGTGTGTATATACAGTACGTATGTTTGTGTGCGTCTGTTTAGAGTAGCAACAGCTGCAAATTTGTAATACAGCTGGGTGACCTCAAGTGGCACTGGGCAGCCTAAAGCCAGAATTAGGGTACCGCACACGTACACGCACACGCGCACGTACACACACACACACACACACACACACACACACACACACACACACACACACACACACACACACACACACACACACACACACACACACACACACACACACACACACACACACACACACACACACACACACACACACACACACACACACACACACACACACACACACACACACACACACACACACACACACACATTTATGCCAGCACACACACCTGCATTGTGAGCTTGTAGACCCTCCAGTTTGCCGTGTGACACCATCGCATGACGGAGTATAAAATTGGGATAAAACTAAGCTTGGCTCACGGGCATTGAAAACAAAGATTCCGTTATACAGAGGCATTATGAAGGGTGGAGCTGAAATAATGGTTTGGTGACAAGACTGTAGTTAAGGTTTGAGTATTATAGGCCGTGGTGTCATCTGGTCTGATTTCAACACCACCCAAAAAGAGTCATAACTTTGTTACACAATCCAGTAAAACATATGGTTCTTCTCAGAATTTGTATAGGTTTTCAGCCATGACATTTGACCAAAAAATAAAATAAATAAATAAAACAAAATAAAATAAAATAAAATAAAATAAAATAAAATAAAATAAAATAAAATAAAATAAAATAAAATAAAATAAAATAACACTGAAAATACCGTTTCCACTAGGCCTGTGAATCTTTGGGTGTCCCACGATTCGATTCAGAATCGATTTTCTGGGTCACGATTCGATTCAAAAACGATTTTTCGATTTTTTTGATTCTCGATTCAAAAAGATGCCCCCCACAATTCTAAAGCTTTTTTTTTTTTTTTTTTTACAAAATGGTTCAATGGGATTTCAGCATGATCTACCCCCCTGTTGTATTGTGCTTTCTGTAAGCATGTTTTACAGAAACATTTTTCTTCATTTGGTACTTTTATTTACAGTTTGGTATAAAAAAATTACAAGTCATGATTTGTTGTTCTCAGCGTCTTGTTTCCCCAATTGTTTTACAATTGGTCTAAATGTACTCTATGCATATTGACACTATAGCTTGCAGTTAAACAAAAGCCACATGATTATCATTTGAATATCTGATGGCCGAGCATCAGCAACTTGATTGACCATCAGCTGATTGTCTAACTGTTCTGTAGCATACATTTGTTTACATTTAGCAGTCATTATTAGCATGCTTTTAGCGTCAGGTAAACACAGTGAACTACTCTAAAGTAGGCTACTCTGATCAAAACGTTCACACAGGATTTGTTTGTCCAAAGCCCACGTTAGTTGATCATTTGAGCAGTACACACACACACACACATCGCTGCCTGCAGCCAACTATTACGACTCGACTCCATACGAGCACCCGTCGCAAACTCCAGCTTGTCCCTATTCAGGCCATCCAAATTCGGACACCTCAATGTCGCACCTCTTCTACTAGATGTGTAGACCAGCGTGGATGAGAGCCTGGAGATCGAGGCTATGTGTAGACAGACTTACCAACTCCCTTCACTTCATGGGGTCAGTCCAATGGTGGCTCTTCTACATAGATTTCTTTGCGAACGGGACGGAAAATACGTTGTTTCTCTCACACACAAACACACACACACAAACGGTCGGCTCCTTTCCCCTCCGTACAGGCTTCGCTCAGGCAGGCAGGCTGCCAGTGTTAATAAAACTATTTCGCGCATACTGCAGAAAACAACAACAACACAGTAGCCCATGGCGGAAGTCAGAGCCATCATTACTCTATATGGGGCCATCTAGTAGAAGAGTTGCGACATTAAGGGGTCAGAAACGGAGCGCTCGAGAGCTGTTAATACAGCACGATTAGGGGCAAACTCCCGCCGCTGGACTGGCCCCATGAAGTGGACGGAGTTGTCGTAACTCTGTCTATACTCGGCGGAGACTACGGCGGCCCAGAAGGGGAAAAAATAAGTAAAAAAAATCGATTCAGGGAAAATGTGAATCGCGATTTTGACTCGAATCGATTTTTTTTTGCAGGCCTAGTTTCCACCATCCTTTTGACCCCAGATTAAAGATAAATGGCAATACAATTGTGGAGCCTGTGTTTCGTTAAAATTAGTTACTGTGCACATCCTTATTAATTAAATCAAAACATTGTACTTGCAGGCTTTTCAGAAGAAGCTTTGTGCTCATTGCATCACTGGAAGTACATTTCTCCCCAATAGCAACTGAAAGCGTCCCCTTGGATTATTCTCATTATTATTACATAATACACGTTCATGCTTGTCGTGATTTCAGCAAAGCAGCTCTGCATAAACTACAGTTGTTCTATGCGGTCCCATAATTTGCATCACAGGCAGAAGCAGGATTTAGGATGTGCGTCAGCTTCACCACCTTACTGACATATCTGGGTGGAGCTCTGATTCACTTGGCTAAAGCTCAACCGTGCCTGACAACTCCAGGGACTCGTTCAAAGTAAATACAAAGCACACCTGAAAGTTTGTGCCATTTTGTTGGCCCTTTCACACTGTTGCTTCCGATACTCTCCCTGTCAAACTTTTCTTCCAGTTGGCGGTGAATGGAGGAGTCCCTTCCGGTACTAACCGACCCTCTCCCTATCCACCAGCTGGTTACTACAGCTGGGACACCCCATGCTCTGCTCCAGTCCAACACACAGGCCTTCTGTTACACTCCCTCTCCATACATAACCACAGTGCGTTGCACTGACTCACACTTTGTGCAATGGTAAATGATGCATCAAACACTTCATGCTGCATGTTATTTCCCCCCATCTTGAAAAAAGAATGAACTCCACCAACCGCTAAATAATCCAATATGCCTGTACAACCTTTGAACATAAAACACAAACGGCACAGACCACAGCTTCTTCCTGCTCCTAACCCACCTCCCGCTTATAGGCTCTTAAGGCTGGGCCACCTGTCCCCTGTCTCCACACGCCTGGCCAGGCAAGGAAACACATGGTCCCAGTCAGCAGAAAGCAGAGAGCCGGCCTGGAGGACAACCCACCCACAGAGACCTGTATATAATCATATCCATGACAACTGATAGACATAATAAAAGGTGATGGCAAGATGATAAACGGATAGATATAATACAAAGTGATGGGACAGGTGTGAGCTTACAGTTAGCCATGTGTCCCAAATAGAAAAAAATATTGGAATCATTATAGTATTTAAAATTGAATCCATCCAATTGTCCATTTTTACTTTGTTTAAAAGGTTGGCCTTATAAAAATTGGTTCATGAAAGGGGCCATGGGAATGAACACAAGGAATGACTTTAATCATGTTTTTTATGGTTCAAGTGTGTATACACCCATCACAAAGCATTTTAGGTCATGGTGACTGGTGAGAACAGACTCCACCTGCAGAGTAAACCCTGGGATGGCTTGGGTAGTAGTCAATAGTGGATATGATACAGTATACAGTGAACATGTTGCATTATTAATCATCACATAAAGGAAAATGAGCATGGTATCACTAGCATTGTGCCTCCAACTAATTGCAATCCCTTCCCTTTCCCTTTTGACCTGTGCCAGACAGATAGCGGATTTACCTTCCAATCCCTAGCAGGGATTAGAGGCTTGCGAGTGCGACTATCATCACCTGCCCTTCAGGTTTGGGCTACGTAACCAACAGTCATAGCAGAGGGAGATATGATAGTAAAGTGGTAACTCTCATTGTGGATGACACAGAGGTTACAGAGGAGAGGAGTACTGTAGATATGACTGGGTCCGTCAGACCAACCATTGTACACAAGGGGTCAAGCAAGACTACTACATGTAGACCGATTTCTGGGCAGTCCAGGACACAATAAACATGCCCACCTTTAGTGCTTTGGCCTTGCTCTCTGCATTGCATCTCCTACAACAAATCTGTCATAGAGTTGGATATCTGTGTTCATCAGGGGTCAAGACATGACCTTCTCCTTCTGGCCTTCTCCACATCCTTTTCCCATTGGTTCTTGAGGGAGCGATGTACAAACTTAATATCAATAGGATCAGTCTCCCGGCCACAATGAACAGAGGTAGTAGAGAGAGGCAGAGACTGCGTCTGGATCAATCCATTCATTCATTCCCAGGGTACCCACTCACGCAGGCAGCTCACTGCCCCAGTGCCAGACCAAATGCTGCCAGGCAGAGCCAGGGAGGAGCCATGGGAGCACAAAAGCCACCTTTGGTCATGGAAAACAAACCAATGAGAGAATGGCTAGTCAAACAGCCTTTGTTTCTATTATACTATAGGCTATCTTGTCCACCATCTGCATTAATCCTAGAGGATGTGATGACATGGCAGTGTTTCTACATGCAGTGTGATCAAAATATACAGTCTGCCCTATAGTTTTTCCTGTGAGAAGGCGGTGCAAAGGCAAAAGCATCAACTTCCATCACCCCACAATTTCAACGTTGGGGGTAATAAGCAGTCAGCACTTTCACGTCTTGTAATAGTGATGTGAGCATGTCTGTGAGTCTGTGGGAGGGAAGCAGCCTTCATGTCAAGAGGCCAGTTCATTTAATTCTTTCAATAACTACAATAATTCTTTAAGAATAGAGAAAAAAGCAGATCCACCTATTTTGCCACTAGCCATTATATAAGTACATATTTATATCACACAAACAACTGAATATGGCTGATGAATGATTACATACCTAATTTATGTATAATAAGCAGCGCCCACAACTTTCTAATCAAAGCACTGACAAGTTTCTTCAAAGCAAGTATAGAAGTTAGAACTGCATTGCATAGCATTAAGTATCTGTGCCTGAATGGCGAAAGTAGTACATTTGTCCAACTCATAGTAGCCTAAGACAGCCTATATTTGCATGCTCATTACATCGGCATAGCTTTTATTTTCAACCTAAAGCCTGGTTTAGACCTTTAGATTTAACTTTGTATATATAGGGCTTGCTTGCGCACCTCCACATACTGTATGTTGGAGGCTCAGATTCTCTGTAGATTAATTGAATTCAATCAAGACAAGAATAAACTACTACCGGTATATATTAAGTCAATTGAGTTATCCTCCCTACTTTAATTCCTTTACATAAAGCAACAATAGAACATCTCAAGTGATGCTTCTTAATTGTCCTGTGCTACCCATTGTTACTTACAACTTTTGAAATGAAAGCCCTGTCGTCCCAAGTGAATCTTATGCATGTTTGTGGCGTGCACCACCATGCGTGTGTACCCCAAATATAAAATTAAACACTTATGCATGTGCTCTTTATAGAAACGTCTGCTATGTCAGCTTTGGAGAAACACATCGTACTAGAACTCTTTTTAGTGTGTGTGTGTGTGTTATGAAAAGAACATCTGTGGTCATTCTTGGTCTCTAGATTATGACCTACAGATAGACCTATGTCACTGGGTCCAGTTCTACACATAGACATGTGGCTGGGTCCAAGTCTACAGATAGCCCTGGGGTCTCTGTCTGTCTCTGGGTCCAGGTCTACAGATAGACCTGCAAGCTGTCTGTCTCTGGGCACAGGTCTACAGATAGACCTGCAAGCTGTCTGTCTCTGGGTCCAGGTCTACAGAAAGACCTGCAAGCTCTCTGTCTCTGGGTCCAGGTCTACAGATAGACCTGCAAGCTGTCTGTCTCTGGGCACAGGTCTACAGATAGACCTACAAGCTTTCCGTCCTGGTCTGCAGATAGACCTGCACCTCTCCGTCTGTCTGGGTCCAGGTCTACAGATAGACCTGCACTCTGTTTGTCTCCATAAGTCCTGGCCCCCAAAATGCCAAACAGACAGCTCTTCTACATTAAAGTGTGCAGAGTGCAGTAGACTCGGAGCTTGGGGGAGGGGGCCATGGCCACTTCCGAATTCCTCAAACTCCACGAACCCACACTAACTTTAGGTAGGAAAGTGCGCAGCAGTCATCGTGGTGGAGGAACAATGCAAGAACGTGTTTATCCATCGTACTGGTATCACACAACAAACCAGACGCGGTTATTTTGGTGCAAAACGGCGCTTTAATGGATAACCATTTGGTGCCTAGGTAACTGGAATTAAACACTGGTAATAAATGCCAGCTCGGGAAATGGAAACACACACACACACACACTTGTTATTGCGCACGTGTCTGGTTTGTTGAGTAACGTGAGCACTCGTTCAGATTTCTGCGAGCTTCTACGTTGTCTCTCCTGCCGGGGCACAGAATAGAATATAGACTAAACCAGAGTTGGCTTTGCGTACATGACGGTGCCATTAAGTTTAGGCCTTCTTTAAAAAAATATATTCGACAAAGAATAGTTTTATATACCTCCAGACACGCGTGGCAAAAAACGACGCATTCTAGAGCTGTTCTTTTCGGCAAGCGACGCCGTCGTAAGAGGTTTAGGAAAAATAGAACGTCGACGCAGGGCCTATCGTAAAAGCAAACTTTATATTGAGACAGGCAGGTACACGCTCGGTTTCACCAGCCTGGAAGTGACTTTAAAGTAATCTCCGCCATATCCCCCAGCTAGACACCGTTATTTGTTACGTTATTGTTACCACGTTGTCGTTACTTACCCCAACACCACCAGCTCCCCGTATTTCACCGGGTCTTTAGACGGGGCGCAGTACTCCTCCTGGCTTGAAGAAAACATGGAGCTTCAGTAACCAGTACCGTGTCTCTCAGTCTGAATGTGCTCGAAAAAACACACGGAACCCCCCTCAGAAAACACAGGAAGCCGCCGGCATTTCTGGCCGCTAATATCCAGACGCATAGGTGTCTATTACGAGTACGACGAGAAGTCCACTTTCCTGTCGGATCAACTGGTCACAAAGTTGTTTATCGTGACACAGCGAGACATTAGTAGCTATATCACAACTTGGCGGTTGAATCCGCTCTGAACTAAGCAGTAAGCACAGACACAAACAGCAGGGGGGGGGGCTGTATCAGAAGCATAGACTAAGACGGTTACGACATCTCCGTTCACTTCCATGGGTCCGGTCTAATGGCGGTTCTTCTACATAGATTTCTATTGACAATAGGGACAAGAAATAGGGCCAAGTCCTGGGCCGGAAGTAAACAGAAATGCATTGGACCCAGGCATCAGCCAGCTTTAACTATCGTATAATTGTACAATACCTAAAAAAACAGTTCACATGCTGCACACATGTTTAAAGTAGCTCTTATTTGCATCGCCCTCGTTGAAAACAAACTATTCTCAACTCCAGTTGTCCCTCTTGGTATTGACCCCGTTGCGTAATGAATAGGGCTCAGTCTCCGACCCCTCAATGTCGCAACTCTCCTACTAGATGGCTATGGACTGTACCATTCACTTCTTCTACACTTTGCGGAGGGGGGTCACTTTGCACAGTCCCCTTTTAATGACAGGCTGTGTGTTACATTTTAGACGACAGGAACTATATACACAAGCTATTTATTTATTTTCAGACGAGGTGCTTAAATTTACCAGGTTCTCTTCGATCTGCTGGGAATCAAAGCCACCGTTCTCAGAATGGACTTCCCTCTTGCTATACCTCCTCATATGGGCCATGGATCGCACCTTCTCTATTATGTAAACAAAGAGTACAATCTGGGAATTCTTAAAGGGATCATCATCGTCAAACCGTCCTTTGTTTACATTTCAAATTAATGTTAGAAAATGAACGAGCCCAGTGGGTTTCAAACCTTTTGATACTAGGGCCCACTATTTATTCAGATTTTGAGCCAGGGACCACTATTTGATGAGGTTTAGTTTCTCAGACCCCAAGCAAATACAAGTGGATACAAACGTGTGATATAAACTGCAATTGGCCAGTAATAATTTGAGACATCTCCCTCAAATGGGAAAATGCCATGTGTTAAACATATTACATATATCCAGTGATTTTACTTAATTATGATAATTAACACCTTTGGTCAATTGTTTGATTAGTTGCCAACAAGAAACATTTCAAATAGACATCATAATCTTAATTCCCACGATTTACTAGTATTACATAATAATGACGTCCTAATTTCACCTTTACAAGTGCCACCCCTTCTCATACCCTATAATGCAACTCCAATTATTGTCACACCTTTCTGGTGAATGTGCCACTTCTCCATGTCTGTCTGGCAACCTCATCAACGCTTTACTGTCTCTATCCTGTTTTCATAAGAATCCGCAAGGTTGGAGGTGCCTCACTCTCTCTCCCCTCTGAGCTGCCTGTTTGAACTGGTGTTCAATTTCAAAGTGCAATAACACTTAACACAAAAACAAAGGTACCAGGCAGGGGGCATCATGGTCTGTTGTTCTACTCCTCCATAGGCCTGCCCTATCCACACTGCATCACACAAAAACGCCTGGCAACTGTAGGATATAATAGAAAAGGGACACGCTTTTTCTGATGTACTAATCTTGTCTTTCCATCTGTAAGTAATACAACTCAGATTAATCCATGGCATTTGTTGGTTCCGTTCATGGCTGCACATACTTGTCCATTAATAGTACCGAGGAGTGAACTTCTGCTTCTTCAGCAGTTGTGCAGGGGGATCAAGCTACTTTGTGCCTTGAACTAACAGGCCTCCAGGCTGCCCTTAAAGCCTAATGAGTATTTACTACTCTTTTGTGGCACTGTCTCTTTCCGCCTGCCTTTATCCACATAGTATTGTCTGCGAAAAAAAAGAGAACTACAACCTTCTCTCTCTCTGACTCACACTCACACATGCAAACACAAACTGTGGAGTGGAGGGGAGGGGGATCAAAGGCTCTCTAGCACATACCACACTGATGGAGAGCAGATGCAGGGAGTCGGCCTCTTTGCCGAGGTTGGCCTGCATGGTGTATGCGTGTGCTGTGTGTGTGTGCAAATCTATGTTTAGGAGGAGGAGTCAGTGTTACCAGGCAGGAGGCGTGTGGAGCAGAGCAGAGGCCCAGCAGTGCAAGAAAGTTTGAATTGCGCAATTGTGACTACAGTACGAGCCACAGTGACACAGGAAAAGACAAAGCCCCCATTAACATCTCAGCATGTCTTTTTCCTCCCCCGAGAGTTCTATAGAAGTCGTAAGACTATTCAGCGATACCCAGAGGAAGCACATTTTGCTCCCGCAAACAAGACAACTTATTGTTCTGATTGTTAAGGTTTCATCAAGGACGTCAGCTTGTTAAGGGTCAGTAATGACAAATTACACACAAAAGATATACAGTAACTAAATAAATTAGAACTATAAATTACACAAACTAACCACAAAAACATGAACTGTCACCATTGGGGAAGGATAGACATGATCAGGTTATGTAATCCAACTACATACCTTGCTACAAGGTACAGTATGTAGTTGTACAATGTAATCCATTCAAATAAAAAGGTGCTCAAAGTTTTCTTTAGGTAATCATTTCTCAGTGCCTGTGCCATGGTGTTACAACAAGGAATGCTGAGGGACTTCCATGCGAAATGACTCCAAAAGTTTAATTTCACCAGCTAAACATCAAAATCATTATTCAGTTAGCGTTTCACACTCAACCAAAATCCCCCCACCTTTGAATATATACGGTGTAAGTCCAAAGTATACAAAATGTTCTCTCATGTGGTCCCTTGCATAAGACTACTTTCAAATTATATTTAACATTAAACTATTTGAGAAAAGCAATTCCTTTTGACATACACTTTTCTGTATCTGTTGAGAAAAATGTTTTTAAAACAGGATCCATGATGATGCAATTGGCTTACAACATTGTTTTTAATCCTGCTTGCTTTTGAAAAAGTTTGTCCATCTCCATTTTAGATGCTGTTTTTGGCAGGAAAACCTTTTCCTCACCTTGTTAAAAAATTACACAATTTGGTGCATTCATATGGCAAAGGACTCAATGTTTTGCTACAAGAGACTTTGATACTAACTCAGGGAGCGCTCAGGATCAAACTGTGGATCTGTTCTACCTGCTGGCTATTGACTGGGATACGTCTACTTCCACACACAGAGAAGTGGTTATATGAACATGATGTCAAGTATTTACACCAAGTCTGAGAGCTTTTCATCATTAGCATGCGATAGGCCGGCCCTGTGTGACCTTGTCCACGAGGGGCACGTTGAAACACAGCCACGCCTGCTTTGTCGCTTCAGTTTTCCATGAAGATGGAGAGCAGGCCTCCAATCAGCTGACTGCAGCATGACAGTATGGGAGAATTTGAGGAATGTGCTGATCCCATGCGGCTCTCGACCCTGACCTGACCTCAAGTACGCACACAAAAGTCGTGTTGTTACAGGGTGGGCCCTCTAATGTGCAGCACGACTGTAAGCAAAGTCGACAAGCAGGAGCTTACAGTATTGAATACAGCTCTAATGTCAAGTCTGACACATTATATAACCTGTCTTTCTTCTTTACCAAAATAAGAGCTGGAGCTAGCAAACCATGAATAGCATCTCGACAAGTCATTACACAAAACAAGTCAGTACTGATATAGACTATACTGACAGTGATTATAAATAATCTTCTCTCCCATTTCTGTTGTTATATCTGTTCCAACTGAACTGAGGTTATACTATATACAAAGCAGAACTAATCTTGCAACACATCTTGAGTGAGTCGCTAAAACTTTTGCACTAGGAAAAACACAGGGTTCCTTTTGCCACTGGGTTCCAAAGACAGGCTGTACTCTATCTACAAGACAGTTCATGTTTGTCCATCGGTGTGAGGAAGTATTACAGCTGGTGGTGTTCCATTATTCTTACAGTTTACCAGTTGTAGTGTCACTTCCCTTCTCACCCAAAGTTTAGTGGCAAGTGTTACACAACCTCACATTTGAGTGAGATACACGCACCTCCTGTTCAGGCAGATTAGATTATACCGTATGTTGCCATGTTGGGAATCCCGTCACACCCTTGAAAACTTCCATAATTGAGGCTCTCCATCACGTGTCAGCTTCTCATCTGTCATACAAAGCACACTTCTAAAGGTGAGATCATCACCATTGAACAAATACCGTGTTTGATTCTATCAAGGGGCATGGGTTTGACTTATTTAGCAGCTACTTGTCCCAATTAATATCACCAATAACACATTTAAGGCTGAAGGATACAACAGTTCTATACAGCAACAAGAATAAAAGTAAAAATCTTGGAGGTGCATTTATTTTAGCTCATTGTGAGCTTCTGAGGTCAAGATGTTAGTTTAAAAATTTAGATACTTAGAACAGTGCTGCCCCAGCATGGTAGGGACAGGCAAGTACAGGTTTTCACTGGCAAGGATACCTCTGGCTACAGAGGAACATCTACAAAATTGGCGAGCCATCAAAACAAAAACTGACATCCAAATTAGACATGCCACGTTCCCCCAGGAGCCCTTACTCTGAAACCTGCCTGCTAGAGTGCTAGAACAGTTCGTGGGCAACACAGGAGGACGCCAAGCAGATTTATCAAGCATCCCTTTTATTAACGGTCACCTGTTACAAAAAGAACAAAATATTCAGTTAATGAAATTAGCAACAAAGTAGCGAGTGTTGATTACAGATGATATGGGACGCTTAAAACCTAGAGTCGTTACAGTGGGAATAAAAACCTCTAGAGTGTCAACGTGGCCATCATCTCCCACTCCCAGGTACACAAACTGCCTCCCATTGGAGCTGCAGTATGACACACACAGTATGCACACACTCACACACAGTCTCACACTCAGACACACACTCCCTCCATGCACCTCTGTTACAGTTATGTACTGACCCTTCTGACATGCCGAGACCCCTTCTCCACCCTGCCTCCAGCCAATTCTGAACGGAAAGTACAGTATGCACAGAGCTGAGTTCATATCATGTACAGGTTTTGTGACAGAGGTCTTTGGACAGGAGGCAAAGAGCTCAATAACAATATTTCAGCAGGTCCTAACTGGTACATTGAAACAATACATATCTTTAACTTAACAAAAACAATTGATGGACTGGGAACCCAAAGTATTCTTAGTGAAGGAGGAGAGGGGCTATCTCATAACTGCCCCCTTAACAAAGAGAAATAACAAGAAAAATACTACTGCTGTATTCAAAGGTTTTCGTTGAAAAATAAGGGTGTTCTAAAACAGAGAGAGAGAGAGAGAGAGAGAGAGAGAGAGAGAGAGAGAGAGAGAGTGGGATCACCACCACACAAAGTCTTAATTATTCAGGGTTGCTGCTGTAGAAGAGGAATGTGGTGGGAGTGTAGTAATATAAAGGTCAGGTGTGGTAATCGGAGCCCATGCCTGTTCCCGTAGTGACCAGCGTGGGGTCTCAGAGTGTTATGCACAGGGAATGGGCCAGAGTGAGCCCAGGTGAGGAGAGGAGCAGGAGTGGATGTGCAGTGTAGTGATAGACCAGCGGTCTCTGTAATAGTAGTGAGGTTGGAGGTGGCTGCCTCAGGGAAAAACACTCCTCTTCTCTATACCTCAGGCAAGTCTTTGTCAGCCTCCTAAAAAGAGCACAATTGAGGTGGCTTGAGTTTGATCTCAATACAATTGCACTTAGTATTGAGGAATCATAATCAGGCTTGGCATTTATTAAACAACATGATGGTGATGTACCTCCTCCTGTCCCTTGGTAAGTTGTCGGTTGACAGCCTGTAGTAGCTGTTGCAGCTCTCTAACGGTTTGGTTCAGTCCTGCAGCCATTTTCTCCTTCCTGTCCATTTCCTCCTGCAGACAGACAGGAGGTTTAGACCCTCTGATATCACAACTTCAAATCGTTTCTGAATATATCAAATCACCAAATGTGACATGTGCCCAAAATAGGAATGTGATCAGTGGTCATGAGGTTAAACCTATACAGTAAAATGTAAAGCCAATTACACCAGCCTATCTGTGTGAGTGTGGCAATAAATGTGAATGTGAGGGGTACCGTCTGGGACGAGAGGCTGCTGTTCTCTATCAGGTCAGCATTGCCCGTTTCCTTGGAGAGTTCCTCCTGGATCAGGTCCAGAGATTGTTGGGCCTAGAAGGAGCGTCACAGCAGATGAGAAGGAATCAGTTCGGATCAGGTACCAGCAGCTTGCTGTTCTGCTGTGCTTAATGCTGGGTCCATAGGTCACCTTACCTTGTAGAGGTCACCAGCCACCTTCTGCCTTTCGCTCTCCTCCACCTCCAGCTTGGACAGAGTTTGAGTCAGCTGGGTTTTCAGCTGGAATCCAAAGAAGAGACATTTTTGAATACATGATTGATTTTCTGTTGACATCTGGGACTTCCTAATTACTGCTGCACTTGCGTTCACACTCTAGAGAGCGTTCACTCTTGCCAAGACATAAGTCTTACGAGTCTTCGTTTGCAAATGTCAACTACTGTATTTGTGATGCCGTTCTACAAAAATGCATCAACTGCTATTTGTTATATAAATAAAATAAAATAAAAAGATAAGATTTGATGAAAAAAGCACAGAAAAGATAGCTTATGGATCTCTTTCTTGGCCCACTTTATGTCAATACAAAGACAAGGTCTAGCAAGGTATCAAGGTATGGAAACAGAATGATAAAGTGTGCATGTTTAAGGTACAGAGCGTTATAGTCCCAGTAGATTTAAGCCACATCCAGATATTGGAATTCAACTTTAGGCTTTTGCATAAGAAGCATGTTTACAAGTTAGCAGTTTGTGAGAAGCTTGATGATGGAAGAGTGAACCCACCCTGAGTGTCAGCGACAGCATGAGTAGCAAGTTAGTGAGATAGAGAACTTTCCCATTCTTGATCCACTCCACAGTAGTAAGTAGCCTTGCCAGGCCATGATGTCAGGAGGCCCAGCTGAGCCTCAATGGCTCAGCTGGGCCACTCCGCAAATGAACATTTTTTGGCACCCGGGGCGCTAGCAGATCTTAGGAGCTTTACACAATGCACAGCACCGGGCCTGAGTGTTTTCAACATGGCTACATTTTTGTTTTTACGAGAAAACTAGTTTGGTGGCATCTTGTTGCGTGCGAGATCATGCATGCAAAACCGTGGCCTTGATTTGTTTCTAGGCTTAAAAAATTGAGTCATCTTGAATCTTTGTGCCCAATGATGAGGGGTTTTTATTACCAATAACGGACCCTGAGCCTTTCCCATATGGTACTCAGTCATGGTTTTAAATGACCTGCTGCAAAAATACAATGGAATCGAGAAAAACTGAAATTCTATGCTGAATTTAATGCTTCTGGTGATGAATCACCAGGCTAATGAAATGAATAAAAAAAAAAAATGGAAATCTTCATTTGGAAAGATGAATGCCATATAAAGCACGTAATGTATACATTGTGGAGTGCATCAAGCATGCTGGAGAATGTGGGGGCTCTTCCCATTCTTGTGAGAACCTGTCCTGTGGAAGTGAGCGTGGAGACGTCGCTGGGTGCAGTAAAGAGTTTGTTTTTATATATAAAAAGGAGCTCTAGCTACAGGGTGAGCAACGCTTACCAAATTCAGCTCCTCATTCTGCCTCACGGCCTCTGTATACGAGCCGTCAAGTTTGCTCTGCAATTCAGTCAACAGATCTTTGAGCTGAAATGAAGTTTGAGATCATGTTTTTAATGGGATGCGTCTATGGGACTGTGACCAGGATAGTACTACTCTAGATGAAGCAGGAGGCACCGAAGGCCCAGCCAAGGGTGTGAACTGTATATCCCAAGTCATCTAATGCTATTGAAGCAGTCAGCTGGTCTAGCTTTAATTCTGCCAAAGGCAATCTAAACTAAAATCAATGTTTTCACTAATCAGCAGAGCTATGTGATGGCAATGTGGAAATAAAAAATAAGGCTGATGTACAAAGATGTTCTGTATGACTGTACTGCTTTCATTACCAATAGTGAAATCGAATTGATTGGTAAGCAGCATTATAGTGCTACAGAACTTACCGTCTGTGCAGCCCATCATTTCAGCAGTATGTTTTTGTTGTGTAAATATGTTATGCCTCTTTTTTAAAAATATATAAACAATGTAGTGAAGGTCACTAACCATAAATATATATTTCCACCCAGTCAACGCACTAGAATCCCTCTGCTGCAGGTGAATGAACCATATGAATGGACTGAGGATTACGTTCAACGCAGAGTCCTCAAGTCCTTATAATAACTGCTTACCTCTCTGACCTCTGTAACATAGGTGGCACTCTCACGTTCCGCCCTCTCCAACTCTGACTCCAAGTGCTGCTTGTCTCTTCTCAACTAAACAACAACAGCGGCAGAACTTCAGAGACAATACCTTAAGACAAATGTATAACAGAATAAAAGTACGGGCTGTTTTGTATTTTAAATATGGGCCTATAAAGCTTTTTTCGGGACTGTAATATAAGGGATTAAGGGATATACAAATAAACATGACTAAAACTTGTCCAAATGAGATGTGCAATACAACTAAAAGCATGCAGTAAATGTAATGTGTGTGCATCTGAAGAAGACTGACATTTTCCAACTCTGCTCCGTCGCCTAGTCTCTCGATCTCCTGCTCCAGTGTTGTGACTTTCAAATTCATCTACAACAAAGAGCCATAAGTGAACTGTAGGAACAACAAAATATGCAGCGGCATGTAGCATGGGAATTTTGACTAGGTAGACCTGAACACCCACCTCTTTCAGCTCTCCCTGTGACACCTCTAGCTTCACCTTCCAGCGAGACTCCTCCTGCTCAACACTGTTCTGGAGGCGCTGCAGAATGCCCTCCTATGGACAGGGTAGGTATGACAACTCCAGTTTTAATTGAAGCGAACATTTTTAGCAGAATGCCCAAATCATTGTGTTTAAATGGTGGAACTCCTCTCACCGTCTCTGCCAAAACCTTCTTGTACGTCTCACAGTCTTTCTGTAGGACCTTCTGGGCTTCTTCTGACTCTCTCAGCTTCTCAGCCAGACCCTGGTAAAAGAATAAAGCGATTTATAGAATACACAAGGGCACAGAATTGCAGCAGCCATTTCAGACGATTGTTAAAAATATGTTCTTTCTAGCAATCAACTCAAATATCCAAAGACAACTTGTTTATAGTGGCTGAAAGCATGAATGTTGCATATAGCACACCAAGCAGTTTATAGTGGCAGAAAACATTGATGTTGCATAACCCACCAAGCAGTTTAGTTGCATCTGTTCTAAGCAGTTATACAGATTATCCCTGAATAACCTGTTCTTCCAAGTCAGAGATACACTCTGATACACACACTTCAAAACTCTAGATCCATTATAGCTATAGGCCATTTATAACTATGTGCTCATTTCTAGTTTGTTGTAATTCCAACGGAACGGTCCACTGTTTCCATAAATAAATAATACAATAAATAAAAATAATTATAATAACAATTCGCCTCAAACTATTTACTATACCCACTCTTTTTGAATAGTTCTCAATTATACAATGCTTTTTCATAGTCTTTGTCACCAAATATTTCAATGAATTCAATATCCAGGACCCCAATGAAACAAACCATAGTGCTTTGTTTCTTGGGTGTGATCTTTTGAGCATTGGATTTGTATTTAACTGTACTCTTCTGTGTTCTCTTTGGGGCAGACTGTTAATAAAGTATTTAATTAATAAAGGACAGTAGAACTGTTGGAAGAAATGTTTTCATTATGTGTTGGGCGGACCAAGGTTCTAAGCGTATTAAACGTTGACTTCAGTTTGAAAGCAGTGAAGCTATACCTTTGGTCTAAATTAAAACATTCCTCAGCAGTGGAGGAATGGGGTGTTCAGTAACAGATTTTATTTTTGTTTACCTCCATGTCCCCTGATGCAGGGGTGGAACTCGAGTCTGCAGCCGGCGTCTCAGCTGCTGCCCTCTCAAACATCTGTAGCCACTCCTGGTGGTTCTAGTGAATAGAGGACGAGGATGTGAGACAAGACATTGTAAAAAGAGATGACCCTGGATGATTTCATTAAAAAATACAAAAACGTGCCCCTGCTTGCCATTTCCTCAATGCTACAATCTAAACTGGAGATGTCTCTTATTTAAGCTGCAGAGCTTTAGCTGAAAGGCACCTCATAAACCTTTAAGTAACGGGCTTTCAAAACTTGCAACACTCACACGAGCCCTTTGAAATATGTATTAGCAACAGTACTAGACTGTACCGCTCTACATTAGAGAAAAAAGAAAAACACATCCAGCATCACAATTGTTTGGAAGAAGCAATATTCCATTTGAGCACGTAATTTGCGATAAGCTTCATCGATTTGCAGAGAGGTTGCAAGTGGGAGTTAGGAGGTACATTCACAAGTCTGTCATGTCTTTACTTTATGTATGTGCATGTTAAAAATCATCGAGTTCTGTCCTCTCATACCTAATCAGGACAGACCAGAGTGAGTGGCTTATACTAGCCAATTGGTCACAAGCTAACGGCTATAAAAGAAATACATACTTGTTCACTGGGCAGAGGCACATGGGGTAGAAGTCTGTGCAGAACATCTCTGCAATCAGCCTGGGCAGTATCAAGTACTGTCTGGTTTTCCTGCAGAGATGGTGGGGAGGGAGGAAAGAGTTGGGAAAAAATAGAAATAAATAAATAAGACATGAAATTGAATAAAGACTAGACTGACAGGGTTCACATGCAATTGAAAAGCACTGAACGGCAGAAATTATCTCTGGCTCTAGTCTCCCACGTCTCAATTTAAACCATAGTGTAAAGTTAAAATACAGCCCAAGTGATGGGGCGACAAATCATTCATACCTCATACTGAGCAACAACATAAAAGGTAATTTAAGCAAAAATGTCTTATTCCCATGTCCTGTGCCATGTTTAGCATCTCTCAATGTCAGCAGGGCATACGTCATGTTTCACTTGACCTCAGTGTCAAACTACAGACATGCTCTAGTCAGCACTCCTAGGAGAAAAAACAACAAACTGATCCACTCAACAGCCGCAAAAAACAAGTTGAAATTCCTACTTATTATGGGCAACCAGCATGCACTGTAACAGAATCCAGGAGCTGATGCATCTGAAACATTAGCACGCTGGGGCATTCACCACTATTCCTACTGATGGCCTGTGCCAGAAGGGAGCTCTCTGAAGGGAGCTCTCTGCAGTGTTTGGGTTGTACACAACTACTGTGCACTTTTATTTTTGTTTGGCGTAGGTCTACATGACAGGTGCCAAGGATCTCCTTGGCTCAGCTCAGAGGAGGCTCTTTCTACTGTACATGGATGGCAAGAAACAGCTGCTTCTCTGACAGTTCAGCATGTACATATGCACCCTAGCCTGCTGCATTGAATACACAGTATACCAATACTGTTTATAGCAATGCTCTCTAGTGGCTCGCTCTATACCAAATGGACGGACAGTTCTGTAAATATATAAAATATATATTTGGCAAGGCTTTACATCATGACTGTTATTTCAGTTCACGCAGCATATTGAGAAGTCAATGAACACAAGTCAAACTGTTTGTAGGATTGATCGTCATTGAAATGAATTGAATTGAAAGCAGCAAGTTTTTTTTTACTGAAATGATTGAATTGAAACTGAATTAAACAAACTGGTTAATTACTATCCCGACTAAGTGGTGAAACCGACAAAATGTACAATGTACATCACAAAGCAGAATGAGCACATGCTGGAGATGAGTCGCATAAGGGCGAGGGACACAGAGCGGTAGAATGAATCAATACCATGAATCTTAAAATCTAATGACATCTAGTGAAAACGTTTCCGAGGCACTGCACACTCATTTATAAACATCAGCCTCTGAGCTTTAAGGCCAAGGGACATATTTGACATTATATAGCATTGGGTGAACGTATGCATTAACAAGACCAATTGAGACCAACAGTCAGCTTGTTGTAAGCAGAAGATGCAGGAGGAGCACATTTAATGCATACTGGCACAGCCAAATTGAACTCTGTTGCCAAACAAAAAGCATACAAGTAAGACGAGAGAATGAGTAAAATGAGTATGCAGCATCGTATGGATGATGGCGCAGAAAAACAAAAAGGAAATCTCGTTGAGTCGATCATGGCAACAATTGGGGAGGGGTGCATCAGATTCGGAGCTAGAGAGTGAAGCAGACTGGAAGTGGCGTATCGAACCTTGGCGGCCTTGCTGAGTTTCCCCTGAAGCATGGCCTCGGTGGCTGACAGAGCCTCCATAGCGCTCCAGTTTTTCTCCCGAAGCTCCTGTTTTGGTCAGTGCCAAGAGAGATATCTACTTTCAGTTCAGCCTCAGGGAGAAAAAAAGCATTGATTTCGATGACCCACCGAGACCAAACAAATACAACTGGTATGGGTTGACCGAGAAGTACCACATCTAACCTCGGAACTCTCCGTTCTTCACCCAGTGCTGCGCATGTCAGAGTCTAGCTAATCCACGCTTCACTGCTAAAAATGTTTACCGATAGCCCAGAGAATGCTGATTTGCCACCTCTTGTGGATAAAAAACAACAACAACAAAAAGCAACATGCATACATGCCAAATGTGTACATTACCCGTTACCTGTCTTACATACTTCCATTTAATGAAAAGGTCAAAGAGTGTGAATAGTTATAGAAAATATATGGTCAAATGCCTTACAAACTGCAATGTCTTTTGACAACCAATACATGTGGGCAATTGTCATCCACAAGCATGCACACAGTCATGTCCAATGCCCTGGGCAAGAGAGTAGGCCAATTGCGATGTAGTTTTAGTAAATTTAGGATGAAGCATTAAAAATATACTTTGCTGATGTGTGTAATTTCTCTGGCCAAAAGATTAGGATCAGGTCTTGGTTCTGAAAGTCTGAACTCTGAATGTCCAGAATAGTGAGTAGCAGAAACTACCCACTATCCCTACCTACTAGGAACAGAAGAAGTGGTAGACTGGAATGCGGAGGTTATGTGAAAGGGCGACTCCACAGTGAGGGGTGCATTTCAGTGGACCCACGCCCCCACGCACGCACGCACACACACACAGAGAAGAATGGTGATTTGTAGGTTTGTTCTCAGGGAAATATCAGGAAACCTACGTTGTTCTTCTTCCTATGGAGCTCCAGCGAGTCCCTCAGCTCCGCCAGCTCCGCCTGTAGATCAGATACCTGCTTCTCTCGGTCCGACAGCCTGTGAGGAACAGAAAAATAGTTCAGAGGATGAACATGGCAGAGAAAAGAGGAAGGAGTGTCAAAGCACACTACGTGATGAATATTAATGATCACCTGGCAGAGTAATTTATAGAGTGGAGAACATTCACAAGGTGTTGTAATGTGCTGTGTAATTGTGCTGCAGCACTCACGCTGTAAGCAGTTCTGGGCTTGGTGCTGTCGTATGGGACTGCTGTTGGAAAACAACATGCATAGTATGTAAATATACACAGTACAGAGATACAACCTTTGTCTTCTTTGTCACGCCGAACAAATCAGTGAAACAGTGCGTTGGAAGTTCCACCCCTCACCTGTTGCTGGAGCTGCTCCACCTTCTCGTCCACCTCTTTCGTCTTTGCTTCCATCTCTTTCGTCTTTGCCTCCAACTCTGCCTGAAGTGCCTGGATATCATGGTCCTTGGCAGACAGCCTGTAGGGGTCAGAGTAAACGTGATTATGTGTTCGTATGATCAGGTCAACTCAGTAGTCGTAAGATTGGTCAGATCAATACAAGCAAAGACTAGCAACAGTCCGATGAAATCAGATCTAGGGAGAATGGTAATGGTGATATTGGACTGTGGACCATTGATCATCATTCAGGGATGCATGAGCGCTATTGTTTAAGTTTTTCTTTTTATAAAGGACACATTAAACAAACCATGAAGGTGTCCATGAGACACATGCAACTTTATCTTGCTAATTGCTATATTATGAACAAATTCAGCACTGCAGGAGTTCATTTCTTGCTCTACAGACAGTGTCTGCCATATCAAGCTAAGCTAGCCGCACTCCTTAGCGAGCTGCACACCTAAACTGTTTTCATAATTTTATTTTTCTGTTCTGTGTGACACAAGCACAAATCCTTGTCAGAATTATGCCAAAAGAAACACCAGAACAATAATACTGGCCTAACATCTACTTCCGTAAACAAATATGTCCCGTCTACAAACTCTTCCGCTTTCCCCATATAGTATGGCTGTTGTTCTAAAGTTCTTTAGTTCCCTTTCCCATTTAGTTCCCATATTATATCTCCATTTATCCTCATACCATATGATTATATAAACTTGTATTTTAGTTTGTATTGTGTATTGTTAGTTTGATAATTTCCAATTAGTAGTATAGAATAGACTTTAATGTACACACAATGTTTTACAGATAGTTTAAAATGTTTAACTTTCTGAGAATTTGAATATACATGAATGTAGTTACAATTAATTACCATGTCACATGGCGTGTGTTGGTTGGTTGGACATGATTGAAGTAGTAGAGAATGGAGAGAATCACACAGAACTTTTTGCAAAAAACAGACTAGCCTAAGACTAAGTAATGCAACATATTGGATTTCTAAGATTGTGTGATATGCCAAAATATTCGGTCAACTGCAAACTCGCCGATCAAGCGTGAAAATGAAATGTAAAAATGTGAGAAGAGCTGGTGCTAGGCAGTACCTCGCTGCACAGCAGACTGTGTGTAGAAATGAGCAGATCTTGCAGATCTTACAACTTTCAAGCGAGTTACTCTGCCATTTGCAGAACACAGCACGTCGGAAAAGTGATGCTTTTAATATCCAGACTTGACATCAGTTAAGATAGTGTGGTTTGGAACATTGTATGGCCCTAACCCAGTCATTAACTCCTTAACAGATTTACCACATGTTTTGGTGTGATTGATTAATTCTGTTGTCTGCTTATCATGAAAATGCGTGTTGTAGTTGTTATTATCTATAAGCAGAGATTAACTTGCTGGCCACCATCTCATAAAATATGTTAGGTGTTGAAGTGACTACAAAACACCTCACACACTTTACAACTATGATTAATAAATTATATAACTTTAAATGCATTTATCTCTAAATGAGCCCTGGAAACAGTGTAATGTGAAAATACCGGCCGTTTTGTCAAATGCATTTAAAAAACTGAAACACTGAATCATAAACTCATCTTATTATTATTATTATTTACACCTTAAGCTGTCTTAAGCTTGTACAAATCCTCAAACAGGAGTTTCAATACATTTTTTATTTACTATTGAACCTAATGGGAATGAGCCTAGCTTTTCTGCTAATCTATAAGAGTTAAAGTGCTGCATGTGTACATGGTAGCCGAGTGTGCATAGGGAAAATTGCCACCTTGTGGCGATAGACTGTAATAGCTGTCTCGGCTTATACACATTCACAGGCCCCATCTCGACCAGGTAATGTCGATGCTGGCCACATTCAGAACCCCAGTTTTCCTTGACGATTATGTGGCCAGTGGTGATGCATGCTGTCCACTTACTGAACCTGGAGCTCTTGGAGCTGAGCTTTGACGTCTGCACTGGCCTGTTCCTCAGAGATCCCTGCTCGTCTCAGCAGCTCCGTCTCTCCCTGAAGGGTAGCCAACTGCTGTGCCAGAGCCTGGGATGAAAAGGCACAGTGAGCAAACCTTCAACTTTGGACTCCAATTCTGAGTAACGTACAGTAAACTGAAACAAAACGGCTTCTGCAACAGGTAATCCAAAGACTTTAATGGTGACAGAGTAAACTGTCGAGTGAGAAGAAAGATAACTGTACGAGTGAAAGCAAGCCAAGATTTGGAACAGGTTATATCTTCACCTCAATGTTCTGGTCTCTGGCCGAACATGAGTCTTGTGCAGCCTGTAGGCTCTCCTCCAATGATTTCAACTGCTCGTCCTTCTCATGGATCCTGCAATAGTGACACAGAACCATCAAAACACAGGCACAATGAACACCTCTATTAGAGAGGAAACCAAACATGTCAACTTACTTGCTCTGTAACTCATCCACTGTCGACTCTGAAGACATCTGTAATACATCAGAGAGAGCATAAGTAAAAAACAAAACAAAACAAAAAAAAAAGTAGTGAATGACTTCTGAGTAGAGGTCTTCACGGGTCTCAAAAATTCTATCCGAAAACCGAAATAAATCCGTGCAAAAATCAACGCTTTTTTTTTCTCCCTCTCCCTCCCTCCTCCACACAGAGCAGCGCAGCCAGTGCAGGGCAGCGTGCTGCCTGGAGACAGTGACAATCACATACCAACGTTAACATTAACATTTGCAACAACAACAAAAACAAACGTGTGTTGTGTGTTGTAGTAAACGCACAGTAGAACGGGTCTTCTCGGATACACTCAGGTTTTACACATAATGATTGACAGGACCAAGTTCCGAGGGGCATGTGTCCGATTCCGACCCTATCCGAGTGACTTTGATAAAACACACCGCCGGAACCGACGGGTCTCAGACGAACTCGTGTTTTTTTGTGTACGGCCCCCCCGTGAAAACCTCTACTCCTGAGTCATCGTGACATGGTCCTGTCTATAGATAGTATTTGAAAGTTATCAGGTTTGTTAATGTCTTAGTGAACTGTTAGCTTTCAGTTAACCATTACCAAGGATATTGGTTTTAGTACAACTCACCTGTTCTGCAGTCTGACGCTTTAGAGACTCCACTTCTTGTTTCAGTGCCCCATTCTCTTCCCTGACCGCCTACAACAGAGAAAGCAATTAGCAATTTGGCTTTTCTTTTGTGGCCATTAAGATATTGATTAGAAAGCAAGTCAACAAAATGCAGAGTCAGTTAAAGACAAGCTGAGGTCAGTAAGTCAGGGCATTAATGTGGGCGAGTTGTTTCCTAGACCCCCTACTTGGGGTTGGAATCCTGTTTCTTCCTCTGTGGTACAATAGTACTGCTTGCCGAAAAAAGAAAAACTGGTTTCGCTGTGACATGTTGGCTTGAAAATCTTGAAAATGACACCCACACACCTTGAGCTCCTCCTCCTTGTTGGCAACTTCAATCAGCCCAGTTTTCAACAGATCTTCCACCGTTTTAATGTTCTCTTCCCTCTCCTGGACACTGTGGGCAGGAGAGACAGGGTAGGCAGGGGGAATCTTACTCCCAAGAATTTATTTGAATGTATTAAAGCGGTGCATGCAATGGAAATGGAGGGCATTTTACATTGAAGTTTCAGCCTGAATTTCCCTGAAACGCTGATCTGAAGTTTTTGATCCAATCTGAGATTGTATCGCTTCAGGCTATGGGGTGCAAACAGAGGGACGGCTCTACTCTATGAGCTATACTACATGCAATGCATGGACTGTTACAAAAGCCGCTCAGCTCTGCCACTTTACCGCTATGTGGCTTATTTCTACCATATAATGTTTCAGATATATTCCAATGTGGCGATTAAGTTTAAGTCGACTAATACACTGTCTGGATGCCAGAATGGGATCCAGACAGTAGGGAGTTGGAGTATTTCTGACGATTCAGAAATGGGATGAAAACAGGTCAGCTTAAAGGTAGGGTAAGTGATATCACCCCCCAAAAAATCCTGTTAAAATGCTCTATTATAAGATGCGCAGACCATATATAGAGTTTCCCCCTCCCCCATGTTAGCAGAGGAGCTAATAAAAGTTCCCCAGCTTGGAGGGTGAATTTCCTCCAATCAGGATCAAGCAGCAGGTTCACAGTGTAGCTACTCTTGGGCGCCCCTAGTGCATCAGACTGGTACTACACGATGAATTTCAAATCACTTACAAATGCTTTAATTTCTACGTTCACGTGGAAACTATTCACAAAGTGAATTTGGCATGCATTGTTGCGTATGGCCAAGTGGTCTAAAAGTGTGAAAAATATTTTTCAATCCAATGGGATTTTGGGTGACCAAGAATCTTCAGTATATAGGCACTGGAGTGCTAAGAAGATAGGGGAGATTTTACTTTGAGACAATCTTACTCACAAGTATTTATTTTAATATGGTAAAGAACGCCATGCTAGTAAAGAACCAAAATTTGCCGATTTAACACATCATTGTGTGTGTGGTGTGTGTGTGGATAGGATGCTATGATCAGTAACATATGTTGTACAACATTGTATTAAATTTGTGTTGACACAAACCTCTTCTGAATCTGGTCCAAAGCAAGCTGGGAAGCAGCCTGCGCAGAGAGTAAAAAAAACATTTAGACGGAGGCATAAAACTGATCTGAATATGTTGAAGTGTCCAGTGGCCTGTGACACACTGCCAGATACTGTAGACCAAGCGTGTAAAACCATACACTCTACTTCCTATCACGTTTGTTTACATTGACCAAATGCAGTGGCTCGATAAATTTGTATTCCTAAGCAAGGTGAGGAGTAGGGGTTGGGACTCAGAACCGCTGAGTTCGTTTTCTACTCCGAGATGGCGGGTCCGGAGCTGTTCCATCATTTTATTATGAAGGGTTCCGGTCCATAAAAAAGGGGGCAAGCAATAATCCCTTGAGATTATCATCTCGTTTTCAATTTGTGGCGTTTTCAACCCCCGATAGCGCCATAGCCGCCAAAACAGGAGGCACATCTGATATTTTATTCTGCCATTTTCAATAGAGGCCGTTGCCGTGCGTGGCCTGCATCTGCCCTCGGAATCACACTTAACCCTTTAAGGAAAACCCTGCTTGTACTGAAATAATGGTGTGTGTCAATTTGACCTTGCAGTTAATCAATAACTGAATATTGCCCAATATTTCGATATTGACATGTAACCCTTAAGACAACCACGTCCCAAAACTGACCTGCTCAGATAACTGAGTCTGCAGACTCTGCAGCTCCGCCTTCAGCGACATGTTCTCATTGTGCATCGCCTGTGGAGAGACGAAACGGAGAGTCAATGCCTGCATTCTGACACAATGGCATGTATGGTGGTCTCAACAGAGTGTCTGCAAAGGAATTCTGCCCCCACAGCCCCTTTCATATCCAAAAAACATTTGTATGCCGCTTGACAGCGTCTCAATTTTGTCGCTAACTGACAATCCGTATGTTGCTGAAACTTCCTCCTTTCATTAGGTCTATTGGCACAGAGAGGCCTGGCTTCAACGGTCCAACACATTCCTGCAAACTAACCAACCAGAGCAGTGTTGGTACAAGGCAGTGGCTCTACCTGCATGTTTGTTTCTCTGTTGGCCAGGCTGCTCCGCTCTGCGTTCAGAGAGTCCTCCAGACTCTTCCTCTGCAGCTCTTTCTCAGCTAGCCTGGACACAGTCAAACCACATTAACAAGAGTCAGCAACAGCAGTGTGCCTCAGCATCACTATTGCATTTTCACATTAGTTTTTATTACAGTGCAACATTTAAAATCCATATCATCTCTCCCTTACAGTTTTTGTAGCTCTTCAAAGTGGGAGACCTGGGTTGCCTGGACAAGAGGGACAGACAGTTCATTAGCCAACATAACCATAAAATAGACCAGGTGGAATTTGGTGAGTGAGGTCAGTCCATGTACTGTACCTGTGAAGACATCTGGGCCTGCAGGCTCTCATTCTGGACTTGCAGGCTCTCGATCTGGAGCTTAAAGGCTTTGTTTTCATTCAACAGTTCCTGTCAGCAACACATTTTAATTATCAGTGAATATAACACAAAACATGTTTCCCAAAAAACACAAATTATTACTCATTGTCTATGATAATAAATTTGTGTTGAATAATTTGGGAGATTTTATGAATAGAAGTAAGATCTTCAAAACCACAAAGTGAGAGCATCCCCAGACCCCCCCACCCCCATATCCAGGATTTTTTTTTATATCCTGGATTTGTTCCGATCTAGTGGTGCTCAGTTACTGCTCAGTTGTGTTCGTCACCATGCCGTCATGCATGCGTTACCTGCAACTGGCTCTGCAGTGAGTCATCTGGTAAGCTGTGCTGGGAAACCTCCAGTAGATGCATCACTTTCTGCTCCACCTGCTCCTTGGAGACGATGGTGTCGGTCAGGCTGCTGTGGAGCGTCTGAATCTCCTTGTTCTTGTTGTTCATCTCTGTCTCCACTGCCAACAGCTGGCCCTGGAGCTCTGACACATGCACACAATGAATATAAACTGCACCCCGCCCCATTAATATTTTGAGAGGCACAGTCAGAGGGTTATTGCTGCACCTTGTTTTGCGGCTTGAAGCTTTTCTCTTTCTGCGTTGACATTGTGGAGGTAATTCTGGAGCTCTTCCCAACGGCGCTTAGCATCCTGCAGTTGAGCCTTGCCGAAAAAAAAAAAACAATATTGTTGAAAGCATCAATATTTTTATACAACCTCATACTGCTCTAAAAATCTGCTTACAACAAAAAGTATGTCGTTAGTGTTGCTGTCTTTATGCCACACCCCGTTCCTCTGTTAGAGAAAACAATGACAGTGCCAAATGTGAGTTTGGTCCAACATGCCAAACATGTTTCATATGTCAAATTCCACTTTTTTCAACAGTGTTTTTTCATTGTTTCTTGGCCCGACAGTCGACTTGCTGTTGTGGCAAGACAACAAGGTACATTTCCAATTGTGCTTATGGTTGTGAATTGTGATAAAAGACAGGAAAGGCTGAGCCTTGTGTCGGCTGCAGGGAAGTAGTGCTTACGCCCAGCACAAAGCCTCAAACATCCCCGCTTCCTGGACCAATACAATCCTCCACTTCCACGTTCCATTCTACAATGACGAGTCCACACACAGTCTCCTCCCAAAGAGTTCCACCAAGCTAGTCCACATCCCCATGGAGACTGCTAGCCATCTGTAACCGCACCTAGCCTGCCCAGGGCACCGTTCAATGCTTATCCAGAGTGACGAGTTGCAAAGAAACACATACAGAACATGTTAGTGTGCATTTTGCGTACCTCCAGCTGGGACACGTTCTGCTTATAGCCAACTTCCAGTGACTTCCTCTGGTGTTCCTCCTGTTGGAGTTTGGTGTTGTTCTCTGTCAGCTCTTTCATCAGGCCAGCATACTCTGAACGTAGCTTGTTGAGCTCTGCTGCGTTCCTGTAACACACACACACACACACACACACACACACACACACACACACACACACACACACACACACACACACACACACACACACACACACACACACACACACACACACACACACACACACACACACACACACACACACACACACACACACACACACACACACACACACACACACACACACACACACACACACACACACACACACACACAATAATACTTAATGTTTGTATTAGTGCATTACATATTTAATGGAGGCCTTACATATTTAATGGAGGCATTTATTCAACGTCTAGTTCAAGAAGTTAGCCCTGAAACAGAATGTTTTAGGCTGGAATACTGTAGTGTGTGACTGACCGTTAGCTACGAGCACTTTCTGTTTGTGTAATGGACTCGGAACATGACCAGATGGTGTAAAGGACAGAATGTGGTCTGAGTGCTACTAACTTGCTCTCCATCTGGTTGGTGGCAGAGCTGACAGCATCTCTCAGGATGCCGTTCTCCTGCTGCAGACGGCTGATCTGACTCTCCAACTGTTCCCTCGCCTGCTGGAACTACACATGAAAAACAAGAACAACCAATGGATAAAGGCAAAAACGGCACCCACAAAATCAAGACATGGGGACAATTTTCTCTTAAATTATTATTCTATTATCCATCTATTCCATTATCCATCTAAACAAAGATAATATTTCATTGAAGGTTGCTTTTAAACACTTCATAGACACTTCAAGAAATTCTACATAAACAAACACATCAGAAATACTCGAATAATGAAACATACAGCTTTGCAAAAGGAAAGGCCAGAGTAGGGATCTTCGGAGTAACCCTTACTTTAATCTGCATGGTCTGGAGTTCCTGGAAGCTGCCCTGGGTTTTTGCCTGCATACTGCCAAGCTCTTTCTCCATGGCCCCGCGCTGCTCTCTCATCATGGCCTCTGCTCGACCAGTCTTCTGCTTCTCCACCTGAAGCTCCTAGAACAAAGAAACAACACACACATCAGCAGAGACCAAGAAATCAGTCAGCAAGGGGTGGAGATTAAGTGCATTAACTGGAAGGGAGAAAGGTGATGCATGTGGGCATCCCTACCTGACTGAGCTGCTTGACTTTCTCCTTGGCAATAGAGGCCTCCTCCTGCAGGGTGGTGAGGAGGCGTTCCCTCTCCTGAGCCGACGGATCAGCCTTGGCTGCAGACTGTAAGAGGGGCAGAACTTTAACAAAAGACAGCAACCTATGAATTGAGTAATGGCATGACTGCTGTTGCTGTGGCCTGAACCTGCCTTGTGCCAGGCATCCAGGGCACTGGGGCTCTTTTCTTTGAGGAGGGTCATCACGCTGACCGCCTCTGCTTCTGACAAAGCCAGGCCAGCCAGACCGGACAGCAGCTCCTTGAGCTTCACCTCAGCGTTTTCTGTCAAAAGACGCCAAGTAGGAAATGAAACACAGCACAGCGTGAATAGACAATTGGACATGACACAGGAAGTAAGAACCAAAGTAAACACTTCAATACCTTTGTCGGTCTCGTTCTTCTGTTTCTTTACGCTACCCTTGGATGGCAGGTCGTCATTGTGGGCCACTTGATGGTTAGCAGGAGCCGCAGACTCAGCCAGAACATGGGACTCCTCTACCAAGGCTAGTGAATGGACAAACACGTTTTAATACTTGCCCAAGACGTCAACTGGGACTGGCTGCAGCTTGACTGCTGCAAGATGTTGCCCGTATTCTTACCGTGCTCGGTCTTCTGCTTCTTGGCAGAGTTCTTCTTCTTGCCGCTGTTAGTCGGAGGGGTGATGCCTTCCTGTGCTTTGGTCTCATTCACCACCGGAGCCTCCTTCTTGACTGGAGCTGGGGCAGGAATCTGTTCCACTTTACCATCTGGCTGCTGGTCATCCACTGGACAGGGACACATCAGGTTGATGTTTCAAGTTACACAAACATCACTTTTATGCAATTTCTATAACAGTGTTAGGTTTGACATTTCCAGAGATGAATGTGTGCTTACACAATTTACCAACATCACTGTTCACAATTTTCTTCTCTACTCACCAGCCTCTGCCTTCTGTCGTTTCTTCTCCTTCTTCTTCCCAGAGGTTTGAGGAGGCGTCTGGGCCAGAACCTGGGTCTGGACCTCAGCCTGGTGAGTGACTAGACTGGCTTCTTTGCTGAGAGTCACAGGTGACTCGGCCTTGCGGCCAGTCACCTTGGAGCCGTTCATCTCTGGTTCCTCAGGGACAGGATGATGCTGGGAAAGAGCTGTGGCTGCAGCCGCGGCTTTCGCTGCCTTCTTCTCCCTCTTCTTCCTCTCCCTCAAACCAACAGGAGCCTCCGGTGGCGTCAACACAGGCACAGGGGTAGGGGGAGCCACGGGTGCCGGCTCATCCTCCAGGTCTGGAGTGGAGCCACTGATGGCATCGGTGATGTCAAATTCCCGTAGATCCTCTTCAGATTCTCCTCCTCCACCGCCACCCGCACTGGCGCTCTCTTTCTTCTTGCTTTTCTTCTTCTCATTCTTCTTGCGAGTGTCCGGTTTTGAGGGTGGCAGCTTGAGGTCACGTTTCTGCCGTGCCAGCACCTCGTCATAGGACGTCTCCTTCATGAACAGCCAGAAGAAGAGGAACATGAGGGCGATGACCAGGGAAGGAGCCAGGATAAGCAGGTACTGGGAGTCGTAGATGTCCACCGCCATTCTACACAGAGAAAGGACAGCAAAGCTGGTGTCATGAAGTCATAAAGAAAGCACAGTTCAATTTCCATGATAAAACATTTGACACTATGCAACTTGGATGATTTAAAAACTGAATTTGAAAATAAACCAGTCAGTACTAATCAAATCACCTGGTGTGACAAAGCCTACGGCTGAAAAACATGACAGATTCTCAAAATGTTCAGAAATAGCAGATCTACGAGCTTACAGCATGCCACATCCTCTCACGGTGAGCTTGTAGATCAGAAACAGTTGGGACATTTTTGAACTGCCAAGTGCAGCAGAAGCAGGAATTAGGCCAAGAACAGAAACTCCTGTCTGTCTTATTAACCTGAGGGCATTTGACTTCTGTGTCACCCAGACACGCCGCAACACCAGCTTGTTGCTCACACACACTCCTACAACATAAGTGCTACATGCCACCATAACGTTATGAGTACATGTTAGAAAGGTGAATAATCACAATCGGTGTGACGTGAGAATGGGTGCGGGTATGAGCAGAAATAGGGGGAGCTGGTATGACAAGAAAGGGGGAGAGGGAGGGATTAGTACATCAAGATCTCTTCCTGTCCTCTCCTTGTGATATTATTATCCTATTAGACAGAAACACACTGCCTCAAAGTCTAATGCCTTCCTACAAAGATGCCACTTCCCCGGCTAGGGCAGATTGATCATGACGGCATAGAAAATGCAAGGCTTGGCCAGCAAAGGCCACTGGCTTTGCTCATTTAAATTAATTAGGTGCACAACAGGAAATGGACAACCAGGCAAAAGGGAAACCCCCAGTCCAAGTGACTGTCAGTGGTCACTCACTAACCTCCTTCGACCCTAGCTTGCAAGGATGACATTCTAAACTCAATGCTCAAATAGGAAGGCTTTGCGAGGGGCAAAAATACATTCATGCGTAAATGTCACCCACAGCAATTCTGTCCTCGTCTGCATAGTGTAGCACCTGAGAGTAACGGCTGACTTTCCTTCATTAGGCACTGATAGTCAACAGTTCCTCTTAAGCCGAGAAGCTGAATACCTCTTAAACCTTAACCTTGAATAAAATGACTACAAAGAAGACCATGCCCAGCCTGTGTGTTTGTACCACATAAATTTTGGTTGGCTGATTGGCTGAGCACGGAATAAGATTGAGCTATATGATTAGAGCGGGTAGTTATTTTTACCAGTTTAGCCTGCGCTAGCAGACTGAAGATGCTGCCTATGCTATTTCTAGCATAGTCACTCTTTAGTCCATTGATATGTAATAATCAAACTGCACATCAAAAGTCAACAGATACCACCTACAGAAGCATAAATGATTTTAAGGAGTCATCTTAAGGTGGCCTATTAGGAGGGCGCATCATCAATGTGAAATGATGTTGACAGTGGCTTCTCCAAAGTGAAGTAATACCCTCCAGCTATCTACTCAAATTGGTGTCTGTAATAAAGCATGGGTGTCAGCTTTGGGTAGATATCCTATACTGGGCCTCTTAGGTAGGCCAATTTGGATTAAGCAGATTACCCATGATAATACATTTAAGAATAACTTTCCGCTGCAGTGCTTCTTTGGACCCACTGACACCTCTCATTATTACTTCTTGTGTGACACATGGCGAGTGGGCCTGGAATAACACTGTCGTCAAAGACACGTCTCGCTTTCCCTGTTTTGAACAACTTGTGCAAAAGGAGCATACTGTATATTGAAAGTTGTATGCTCAGCTTTAACAAATATTTTTAAGGAGAAATTTAGCCTTGTACATTCAATCCCCATCCTGACTGGAACTTAAGAAACGGCTGTAAGGCATTGTGTGTCAAAGAGTGTACATTCCTCAGCATTCAGGAGGCTACAGGGTGCCATGAGGACTAACAAATACATGCTTTCATTGTGGGTGGAGAATGCATTATTAGACAGAGAGGGACATTGTGAGAGTGTGAGACAAATGTAACTTGATGGATATAATATTCTGAAAGGGAAGCAAGGTCTTGTACCGCTTAATTGTTTTGCATGGAGTTGCCTATTAGCCGTCTTCATTTGAAAATGCTTCCTCTCAATTTGTCATGGTTCTAGGCTAGAGAAGCATTATTTCAAGGCTAAAGTACAGGCTGACTTGAGGAGAAAATTTTGGAAAAGGAGGTTACTGTACTATTAGGATAGTCTACAAAACCTGAACAAAATCAGCTAGGCTACTTTTAATACTTCATCATATAAATTCACATTGACAACACAAATATATTACATACAGAGGCATTGACCAAAACCAGGAAAAAGCAGCAGAATTTCAAAGCCCATATCTACCACTTTACAGAACTACAAAACAGTTACAAACGCTGTTTTAGTGAGGCTGTGGCTTCACAGAAGCTGGGCATCTGAAGATTGGGCATGCATGGGATCAAGTCCTACAATCGCTGTCGTTGCTTTCGTTTAACTCTATGTCTCAGACTAGAAGGTGGCCGTGCAAACGTTTCTTCTATGTAGCCAGAGCCATGTCTGAGCATGGAAATGAGCCCGGAGGACAAAGCCCTCTCGGGCCATTGGCTCCCCGGAATCCAGCCACTTGGCGGGTCAAACTGCCTGCTTTGGAGGCAACAGGGATCCCCCAAAAACCGTCAGTGTCAAAAAGACAGTAGATGGGATATGGAAAACCAAGCAGGCCTTGGTGTTCTCGATTCTTCAACTGGCAACACCATTAACAACGGACCATTACTGCAGCCTAGGATATATCTTAAGCAGTGTTTAAGCAGCCTACACTTCCACATAACCTGCCTCCCCAGCCAATGTCACAAGGAAATCACTACTGCAATATACATCGCTGTGAACAATGACGAATATTGAGGACAATGACTCACACAGATTTACAAATCTAGGTTATGACAAACAGCAAATAGCTGTAGTGTTTGTAGCCATGTTTTTCATCCCACAATGCACCTCAGCTCATAGGCTGATAAGATGTCCAGCTAGTGCCTCCCGTCCACCCCATTGAGTGAGTCACACCTATGTATGAAAGAATTCAAGGATGGAATAATGCTGTGTAATTAACCTAATTTGACAGTGTTTAAGGACAATCTAGAAAAGATAAATTAGTAAGGGTTATGCTGTGGTGGTAAAAGTTGATGAGTAGATTTGATTCACCATAACTAATACTAAAACAGCTCTTTGAACACACACACACACACACACACACACACACACACACACACACACACACACACACACTAACGCTATCACATGGATAGCCATAGATAGACAGATGTGTGTTAGCAATTATTCAAAATGGGGTTAAATGTCCCCTAGATGTACAGGGCCATAAGACAAGTGTTACTACATTTTATGTAATCCTCATTCACATAAAATACGAATTTAGCTATTGAGGGAGTAGGACTTTATAACAACACATCCATAACTTAAGTTCACAACAATAAGACATTAGTTTACTTTAAACTTTTTAATGATACAGTGATACAGTTTTATGTGATATAGGATGGTGGTCCTGCTCAATAAGGTCGGGTACTGAATGTTCCAGCCAATCGTCATGTATATAACATAAGAAGGACATGCACGAGTTATTATGGCAAGTTATTCGAGCCACCTAATGGTAAAGATCAAACTGATAGTGAGATAGAACATGGCTCCATATAGCCAGTAAACCCAATGACAAGAGTGAAGACACGCACTGGCTGGCAGAGCCTTGCCTATAATCTCTCCGTCTAGTGTCACACGTTAGCTTGAACATGAACCTTGAAAAGGCAAGGAGGGGCACACATGTCGACGGCAAGGCTAAAGAGGCTCCGCCGGCCGGCCGGGGAATAGCTCAACCAAGGCACCGCCGGGCGACTTTAGCGACCCAAACAGACAACCGGTGCTCTGAAGAGAGAGACACCCTGTCCGTGGGTCCTGCACGGCTCTGCTGCTGTCAAGTCAGGAGTCTACCTCGATGAATGAGCTAACTAATGTTAGCTTGCCACTAGTAGCAAGTTGCTGGCTAATCCCAAATAGGGGAATACAGAGTGTGAGCTGCAGTTTAAAACAGCAGTTTACAAAGTAGCCCGAATAGGGTGAACGATTGAAGGAACAGGGTTGTCTATTTTCATTCTGATCCTCACTGAATGTCCAGAGGGGTCCGACAAGTCCCCCAGTGGGGCCTCGTCTTGGCTGACCCAGCCTCCTCGTCTCCTGAAATCTCTGACCCACTCCTGCGTCCCAGTTTCCCGTCCTGTTCTTAAAGGCCGTTCCCAGGCCTGGCTGAACTGCTTTACTAGCCACGCACAGGACCAAAACGAGCGGGCCAGTTTAATTAGAGAAAAAGAAAGACAACAGCAACACACACGCTAAGTGGGCGCATACCTGGAGTGTGTGACGCGCGGTTCTCTAGCAGCTTAATGTTGAAATGGCGTTGCTCCTCCGCGGTGGTTAAAGACAGCGGACCCTCCAGGCCAGCAGGCAGCAGCTCCTACCCTAAGCCTCCTCCTGTCAGTCTATGCTGTAGTAGCTTGGCGAGGGGCGGGGCACAGCCCAGAGCCATCTAGTGGAAGCAGAGCTATCTAGTTGAGTTGTGACATTGAGGGTACAGAAAACAGCTTGGTCACGTGGTTTACGCAGGCTGAAAGGGACACTCGCTCGAGTAACAAATATACTTGTTTTCTTATTTGCGGCGTAAAAACGTTTTTACTTTAGGCATGTGTGAAACATGCTAACAATTGTAAAGTGTTATACATTGACAACTAAAGTCTCTGCAATGTTCATGTTGTACTAGTAGTCTATTACCAGTGTTGGGAATATTACTTTACCTTGTTAATACATTACTTATTACTTATTACCTTCATTTTAAAGCAATATATTATATTACAATATTACTGTCTGAGCAAGTGTAATATATTAGTATTACTATTACATATTACTTAAAAAAAAACTTTTTACAAAATTTATAATTAAATATTTAGTGTCACTATTAGTCAAATAGTGCGTAGGCCAGTGGCATACCTACAATAAAGCAAGCGCACTTGGCTATCTGGCCAAATCCATATGAAATCAACTTGAAAAAAGTCACTCCTGAATAAATAATTTGATGACAAATGATAGAAAATAAGTAATTATTTCAGTTCTGCAGTTGTCAAGATAATTTCACAAGAACACTTGCAACGAGACAGATGGACAGAAAGTAATATTGAAAGTAATGCAGTAATTCAGAAAGAAAAGTATAATATACTAGATTTTTTTTTGTTTTTTGTTAAGTAATATATTTATATTACAAGTTACTGCATTTTGGTAATATATTATGTAATATATTAAGTTATGTAGTGCACATGTCCCAACACTGTCTATTAGGCCTACTAAACGATCTAAAGTAAAGGGGTTTAAGGCTATTAACGCTGGGCTGTTGTCTACTTCCGGTGTGAGTAACAAATCTGCTCGGGTACTAGTCCACAATGGTTGTCCCATAGATTTACGGTTGTCCCATGGGTTGTTGTCCCATTGTGGACTAGCCTCATGATGTGAACGGAACTGTCTATACAGGCTCTGGCACCACCGGGCTGCTGCTGTTGTAGGGAGTGCGTGGCTTGTCTCTCGGAACGCACCGATTTGTGACTACCTTTATTTGGACTACAAACTCCCACCCTGTCTGCTGCTGGCCTGATCCAACGGCTAACGCGTATAATTAAAACGAGCTACAAAGCTACTGGGAGTGGCGTCTATCTGTGGACTGTACACATGGCTCTGGTAAACAGGAGGTGTCGCCAAAACCACTGCTCTGAGACGGTGCGCAACAACAGGCGCAGGAGAATTGAATATTTGTTCAAGTCAATTCCCACTGTCAATCAGATTATACTAAGATACCAAAGGAGTCAAGGACTATACAAGAAAATTGAACCATTATCTTGACTTCATTTGGTGGCTATAAAATTAGGAAACTGAACGAAAATTGAATATTTGTTCAGAATCAAACATCCAAAAATTGAAAAAAGTTGTTATTTTAAAGACAATTCCCACTGTCGGTCAGTTGAGATTATACAATTAAAGATTAAGATACCCAGACCTCATATATATGCCTACTGCATATTTTATATTTTTAAATAATATCTGTTGTAGCCCTTTATTTGCATGGTGGCATCACATTCCACGTTGCCCAGACAGCGAGATTTTGTATGGTTTTATGTATTGATTGAAATATTAATTTGTGTTGCTATCTGTTCATTCTGACAAAAAGGAATGGTTCCGTATACTGTGGTCGGATCCAATCTAGGGTTGCCAACCGTTCCGTAAAATACGGAATCGTTCCTTATTTCAGCATAAAATGATGCGTCCCGTATTGAATCGATACGGAACGCGGTTTGTTCCGTATTTTCCTTAATGCCTCCTGTGTGATCTGTCGCACAAACATCAACACTGAATTTAACAGTAGTGAACGAAATAAAACCGGAGATATATTTAAGAAAGCACAATTGCTCTGTGGTGAGTGCACACAGGACTTCTCACGAGCAGAAACCAAACCAAAACCTCCCCGTGGCTGCAGATCCGCATGTGTGTGTGCGTGGTGCGCTGGTAGCTCTACTGCTCTGTGTGCCAAATCCTGCCGTACCCAGAGCCGTAGACTTAGAGAGTTGCGCAAACTCCCAGACCCATAGAGTAAGACAGTTATGCAAACTCCCCACAACAACTGTCACAGACTCTGTTCTCATGACTGAAACTGCACCCAGAGATCGATTTGATGTTTATCTGTGTTTTTACAAGATGTTAAGTACTTTTTCTATTTCCCTGCCTAATGCTGCTGATGTGGGCATATGCCTATAGCCAGGCTATATATAAGCTAATATTTGGTTGGTTGTTTATTAGTAAAGTCTAATAAATGTGTGTGTATTCAATAAAGATTTTGCCCATTTAACAAACTTCTAAAATCAAGATTCTTAAGGTTATATATTGTCTTTATAACCTTAAGAATCTTGATTTTAGAACAATACTTGTTCATAATGGATTAACAGTATACAGTGCAATAGGCCTATACCGGCCTACCCCTTCCTTACTGACCACAGTAAACAGGGATTAACTGACCCCAGAGGTTAATATGGTATGTAAAATCATCCCTCCATCTTCATCCGCTTATCCGTAGTTGGGTCACGGGGGCAACATCTCCACCAGAAACCCCAGACTTTCGGTCGCGCGTCACGGTCGTAGAAGTGTTCCTTATTTCAAGATCTCAAAGTTGGCAACCCTAATCCAATCGTCCATTTCAAAGAGTGGTTCATATGATTCGATTCGTTTGCGAACGTCACATCACTCGTACGACTCATGCATGGGAATTTTGCATTCAAAAAGGTAAATGTATGTGTATTTTAGAGACACGTTGCAGTCCCTGTGAAAATTCTGAGTTGACATGAAACTGTTTATCTACACAAAAAAATAAAAATAAATAAGTGGCCATGTGGTACACAGCCTTTGGGTTTCTCATGAGATACTTGTACATGTATTACCCATTGTGAGCTTGTAGATCTGCTATTTTCAGCTAAGAGGATTGGTACACACTACACAGTAGGGATGTAAAACTCAAATACACAGTGGCCCAAAGTAGAACAATTGGTATGAATCGACAATGTGTTTCAGCACCTAGTGACACCAAAGACATCCCAGGAAAGTGGCTATAATTTTCCTGGAAAAATCATGAATGCCCATTAATAGCAAGATAAATACGAAACTGCATGCATTCAAAACTAAAAAAATAACTAATAATAATAATAATAATAAAAATCAATAGAGTTGCGAAAGTAGTTCCATTCTGTGTGCAGAGGGCCAGCTATAATAGTAATTATTAGTAATAATTTCATAGGGATGCCATTCATTTTTCAATAACAAGCTCACTTAAAGGAGAATTGCACACCAAACGTTTTTTTTTATCTTTATTTGCAATTAATTTGTTAGAAAAAAGTGGTTATTTTGTGAAAACACTCCTTAATGTCTGTTTCCGCTCTCCCAAAATAGGCTTATAATGGGACTAAGGGGTCAAATGCAAATTCACCTATATACATCGCTCCAAAATGCAATTTTCTGCTATATATTGTCTCCCCACTATGTCAGTAGTGTGTTAACACTTTCACTTTCGTTTCAGCAGTGGTTCAGCCATAAACCATGTGCCATGGCCCCACCTTTTGAGACAGCTGAATGACTGCTGTACCAAAAGTGAAAGTGTGAGTGCTCACACACTACTGACATGGTGGGGAGACAATACATAGCAGAAAATTGCATTTTGGAGCAATGTATATAGCCTATAGGTGAACTTGCATTTGACCCCTTAGTCCCATTATAAGCCTATTTTGGGAGAGGGGAAACAGACATTAAGGAGTGTTTTCACAAAGTAACACCTGGACCACTTTTTTCTAACAAATTAAGTGCAAATAAAGATTAAAAAAAACTTTTGGTGTGCAATTCTCCTTTAATAGCAGTGGTGGACATTAGGCCTACTCAAGTCGACTTACTTAAGTAGTGTACTTGAGTACAGATTCTGAGGATCTGTACTTTACTTGAGTGTTATATTTTTGATACTTTTACTCTTACTCGAGTAAAAAAAAAGTAAAAGTAAAAGTACATTTATAGCGTCGCCCCCCCCCCCCCACACACACACACACACACACTCCTTTTTTTGCCACACTCCTGAAGTGAAATGCAATTGGCCACAGCCTGTGTTCGTCAAAAATAAACCTATCACAGTGCACGTTCTCGGTTCTCTATACTATATTTCTATTCTGACATATCAGGCAGGCAGCATGCTATATCTTATATATTTTACTGCTTACATTCTATTATGGCATGTTGGAAAAGGCCAGATCTTACTGTAAATTTACTTTTCCAGAATAACAGACAGTAGGCTACTGGATTCAACTTAAAATATTGGAGAAATGGAGTGTTTGTGTCAACTAAGGTATGTGGGTGGTGCGTGTGTCGTACCATAGTAGTTGGTACTCTCCACAGCAGCAGATGGAGCAAATAAGGGCGTTTGCATGTGTAATGTCACCGTGTGTGTGTGTGTGTGTGTGTGTGTGTGTGTGTGTGTGTGTGTGTGTGTGTGTGTGTGTGTGTGTGTGTGTGTGTGTGTGTGTGTGTGTGTGTGTGTGTGTGTGTGTCGTATTTCTGCTGATCATTATCATAATCAGCAAAAATACGAATATCACTCTCAGACCAATGTCAATGTTTTAATTTTCTCTCTCATAGTGATTTGTGAAGGCAGTGAAAGGCACTGTCACTGCTGACCTCTA
This sequence comes from Benthosema pterotum, assembly GCA_039105355.1. Taxonomy (NCBI): domain Eukaryota; kingdom Metazoa; phylum Chordata; class Actinopteri; order Myctophiformes; family Myctophidae; genus Benthosema; species Benthosema pterotum. Next base: position 33,353,501 of record CM076980.1, on the reverse strand, counting down.
GTGGTGGTTTCAGGGAAGGCACAGACAGCAACTAAGCAATGGAATAGTTCAAATAGGCTACATTACACAAAAAAGATAGTAAAAGATAGTAACATAGGTTTTTCCCATGTAGAGTCAGAAGTCCATGGAATAAAACTAAATCAAGTCCTGTGACTGAAAATGACTGGAAACCACTAATTAAGGCTGTATAGCCTTTGCTTCACTGACATTTGTGGGATTCATGCCTATGGAAGATGCTTCTTCTGAACTGAATTGCTAGTTTGACAACTTCAAATACTCTATAACCTTTAAATAATTACTAACTAAAAGTAGTGTTTTGGTGTGTTCCACACTTGCATAGAAGACCCACTGGATAACTGTTGAAAGCAGCAGTAGGCATGGGACGATAATCATTAATCCTGAGAAAAGAAGTCAATCATATCGTGGGGATCAGTGTTTCTGTAATCTTGGAATACTGTATATACTGTATAATCGGCCTCAGTCCAAAATGGGTTACACACCCTCAATATTTATCAAACAAACGAGAGAAACGAGAGAAGTATATCATATTATTTGCCCTTGACTCCAAACTATAAGAACTATAAGATCCAGTAATTAAAATGTCTTCGGTTAAATTGTTAATTTAAACATCGGTATTGGCCAAGGATTTCTGTATCGTGCATCCCTATAATTACCGATAATATAGTTTATTCAAAGTTATTTTATTTCCATATTCTTTTGTAGCTCAAACAACAAGAGGACGCCATCGAAAAAACTATCCAAAGTGGTAGCTCAGCTCTTGCGCCTGAGCCTTCATGTACAGTTTGCACACCTATACCTCCGGTAAACAAACTTGTCCAATATATTAATTTTTGCTGGTACACACTTTTTTTTGGCTAATCTCCATTTCTTGATTTCTCAAGACACCATAAACCCCAACACCAACCTAACATGGGTGCTGGAGAGCTATGAGAGGGAGAGCTAGAGAGTCATGATGACGGCTCACAATGAGGAGATAAATAAGCTCAAGGTATGTACAGTACTTTGAAATACACCTCATGACAAATCTCTTTTTGCTATTCCGATATTTGGGACAAAAAGGGCGTCTTTCTCTAACTTCTTTTGGTAATGTACATTCTATTTTTGTTGTTTTGTTTTGTTTTGGCTCCTCTTAGACCCAGCCTGGCGGGATTCAGGGACTCCTAGACAGGTTCTACACAACTCAAAACCAGCCAGACAAGAAATAAAGCACAAATGGGTAAGTCAGAACAGTACCTGTCCTTGACTCACTTCTAATGGAGTCATGCTGCCATTATGACTTTGTGGTGTGAAACAAGCTTATGGTTACTAGGGGTGGATGTAACATTTCCCAATTGGGGGGGAAGGAGAAAATGGTATGGGGGCGGCTTCATCGCCCGTGCCGCTTCACGCCATGGGCGATGAAGTCATCCCCATACCATTTTCGGTTACAGGACTTTTATTAGGCAAGTAAGCATCAATAATAACATCAGCTGTTGTTGAAGTTGCAACAGACATGCAGCATGCATAAAGCTAAATGTTTTACTCAAGAGTTTTCTGTTTTCAATGATGAAATGCTATCGGATTAGTGGTGCCACAGCTGTAGTTAGTTAGTAGCAGTAGTTTTAATTTGAAATACTGTATCTTGAGTTATTTTGCATGCCATCATGTTTGGTGGGGCAGTTAGGGCATTTAGGGGGACATTGCCCCCCCATGCCCATGCCTAGATCCGCCCCTGATGGTTACTGTATGGCCTTTTCATCATTCAGTGAAATGTTGAACGAGGCCATCAAGTGGTTTATGCTTAGAGAGCTCAGAAGGTTGTCATACTCATTACATTATTTCCCCCCATTGATAACATTACTAGTGTGAATACTGTGTGCACTGCATGCTCCTCTCTCTTTTTATTAACATGAATATAGCGTATCTTTAGCACATTTGGAATAAAACTAGAAACACTGGCATTACTTACAGTAAATGGATGCTTAACAGGGTTTAACACCTACACATATTTTCCTTTTTTCACTGACAATTTGAGGCCTGCAAACTGAGGCTAATGCTAACAACATGTAACAATGTTAACAAGGGTTTTTCAAACTAGTATGGTTAAATTAAAACCATCCAATTGTTTAGGTGTATGTGTATCTTGGTTAAAGTTAAAAAAAAAATTACTCTAAAACATTTTCAACAAAATGGAAAGGAAGCTGGCCCTGGTCCCCTTGGCCACTCAATGAACTGGAGTGTCGTGTGGCGCGGTCCACGTGTCCAGAGACGGTTGGGATCTCCTCCCTAGCGTTGTGTACGTGCACACAGTGGGGTACAGTTGGGATAACAAAGCCCTGTTTCATTTGGGAGTGCTTGTTTGTCCAAGCCTCCAGTGGTCGGATCCATGCTGCCAGTGTTGAGATTTCCTCTTCTTCCTCCTCCTCCTCCTCTTCCTTATATTGGTCTTTGTTTAGAAAGTCTCTCAACACTTGTTTGAAGACGGGCACCATCTCCCATTGCATAACGTCATTTGTAGCAAGCACTTCACGGAACCTGTTGGTAGTAGAGAAGAAATTGAGCTTCAATATTTGACATTCATGACTTATTGATTGTAAATTTGCAGGGTAAGTCAAACCCACACCTGACTTGGTGGTGGTCTAGAATGCGAAACCTAGTAGGCTAATTACTGTCATTACTGGGATTTTGGCGAAAATGGATTTTAGTGAAAATGTCAGAAGAGTGAAGGGTAAAAGGTGCATATGCAGAAAGGCTCAATTTAATCAGACTGCTATCACATGTTGCACAATTGCAGTGTTAACAATTAAACATTGTAAATGAAATGTTGAACAGCATACATTGTTACTGAGTACAGTATACAGTAAGTAACCTTGCTCAATGGTCAAAAGAGCAACTGGGGACCAGTTGTTGGGTCAATTGCTTTTTTAGTGCGAATATAGTCGCAATATTATGGGTGATGGTGGCTGACCATAGAACAGTGATATTTGTATTGCTTTGTTAATCATTTGAATTTGTACACATCTGCACTAGTTCAGTGTTAAAAGCCTTTGGCCCTTTGGCCCATCTTTAAACACAGTGTGCAAATGTTTTTGTATCTACTTTAATTACTTGAATACAAATGGCAATGGCTCAAGCCTGCAACTTCTGACCATTTTATTAGGCATTATTCTTTGGGTCTTGCTTCTACTATCAGCCACGGTGTCATGTGGGGGACTGACTAATGACCTGGAAAGCACGTCGGCTATGTCCATGGGCGGGATCTGAGCACAGAGGAACTCGATGTGATGGAGCTCTGATGTAGACATCAGCGTCCGTAACATGGGGTCATTTTGAAACCTGTGGAAGCCAAGGGTGCTGTGGGCCAGTCGCTGCTCTCGTTCCAGTTCCCAAACCATGTGCTCCCTTTCCTCCACGTGTCGCAGGAGCTCTCTGATCAACATGTGACTAGTCACAACCCCCGGGGTCTTCAGAGATGACTCTACCTCTGCGGTCTGCCCACTCGTCTCTTTCAACCATCTCATCCAGCCGAACATGGGCATGGCTGACCGACAGTGCTGCGAAAAGTAACAATATATCCACTCAGAATCCCAATTTTGTTAAAAGACGAAAGAGAAACCACATAAGACACTATGTCAGTACTACAGCAGGCTGACAGCGAAAGCTTGACAATGCATCCAATAATCTTGCCAGCTAGATCTCTGGCTGGCCCCAATTATAATCTGTGTTGTGATTTGCCTTCTTGTAAAACGTGTGTCTGTGTCTGTGTGTGTGTGTGTGTGTGTGTGTGTGTGTGTGTGTGTGTGTGTGTGTGTGTGTGTGTGTGTGTGTGTGTGTGTGTGTGTGTGTGTGTGTGTGTGTCTAAAGTAGAAAATTGATATCAGTACTTACGTACAGCGCAGAACCACTCCGATGCTCTTTTACAAGATGCTCAGTTTGTCCAAAAGAATCAAGGCTGTTGATGACAGAAGCATCACATAGGGTCCAGTCAATAGCTCGTACTTTGTCTTGCTATACTTGTGATTGTGAACTTAATTTGCAGGCTTGTTGCAGGCTCGTTGTAGACTGTGTTCTTAGATCCCAGTCAACATCTCTGCCGTCTCACTTGTAGGAATTGTCTTTCTCTTAGTTTATTTTCTTGTCTGTTTCTCATACTCCCCCACTTGCTCCGATCTGCCCTGCGTACAGAATCCTTGAGAGTGAAGTCACACACTGTTCACTAAGAGCTGTCGCGTCTCCTCTTGTTGACCCTGCTTCCCCCACTGCCACTGTGTTGTAGGGTCAGCTGTTTTGTTGCTTGCAGAGAATGGCATACATTTAAAAAGAAATGCATGCAAATTGTATGATAAAATCCCAGTTGGTGTACTACTTAAGATCTTTTGACTCAGGAACACTAAACACACAACCACACGCACACTTAAAATTGAAATGTAGAATAAATACACAGACACAGACACTCTCTCAAGTGTATTAAGTTACCAGTAATGACATTCAAGCGACAGACGTAGAGCGGAAACATCACCTTGACGAGAACTTACACAAATACACATTTGGAGCATGATCCAATGTGTATATCTATATTTCTGTAATTGTGTCTGTGCATTTTGAGTCTAGTGCAATTACTCAGACTCTTAGTCTAGTGCAATTACTCAGACACAGCGAGCAGTGTCTGCTCGCTGTGCTGATAATGTCCCTCAAGTGAAATGCTGAGACAACGGTTACGGTACCAGGCTCTAAGTGCCACAATGGGTTTGACTGAACAGGGTGGGCATGTGTCACTAGGGTACATTGCAAAATAATGGATGATGATTTAACTCTAAAAGTGCCCTAGTTGATCAGGATTCGGCTGTTTTATGAGGGGGAAAAAGTGGTTTTATACAGAATGCCGTACAATTGTTCACAGGACCATACTTCAGTATTGTTCTTGGCTTTGCTGAGTGTCAGACAGCATTCAGCACCTACTGGCGCTCTGGGACTGTCTTGTTATGTGATTTGATCAGAGTGCATGGTTTGTGGCACAATCACATCTTTATGGCCATTGATGGATATATTTTTTTAATAATAATAACCATATATGGGTGACAATAGGAAAAGGACTGTAATATCCTTCGATAGCAGAACAAAATTTAGAAAAGGACCACCGACTATCAGACAGTCAGAAAACAGAGAGTACTTGAGTTGAAACCAATTGTATTAGTCTCAAGTAACACAAAGTAAGTATTTAGCCAAAATGTACTTACAGCAAGCTTTAAGAGCATTTAGGATTGTTAGTACCGGTATATTAGTACCGCTAAATGGATCAGAGGTAAAATGGTAACCCTGGATCTGAGTAAATGTACCCAGAGGTAAACATCATGAAATGAGTGAAAAACACTCCTGAACCAAATGGTCCGTTAGACCAAAGACAAGACATGCAAACAAAGTATTTTATTACCAGTCAACGGAGTCATGTTTCTTTGTTGAATAATCCAGTCGTATTCTGGTGGAGAGCATTTAATATACGGAAGCAGTGCACAGACAAGCCATAATGAACAAAGGCTCTCCCAACATCCCAAAGGATGCTGAGAATATTTAACACAATTCTAATCACAATGAATTGTCGTCATAGTTACACATGGATAGGTAAAACAAAAACAATAAAAGATTATACTGGATGAAACTGGTTCAGAGATCAAAGTGACCTAGGCTAAGTGTCTCCTGGAACAGATATCAACATTGGCGACATAAAAATCAAACTGTGCATTGGTAATGATAAACAGGTTACAATCAGAAACAGTTAGGACGTTCTGAAAACAAATAATGTCTTTGCTGTTGTTGTTTGTTCTTTATGTGATGTAAAGATGGCACAATATAGAGACATGGTAGAACGTTTCTCAAAATAGCAGATCTACAAGGTGGTAGCGCGACCCAGTTACAAACCAATGGTATGACATACTGTATGTGAGATCCTCAGAAATAAACCTCAGAAATATGAAATATTTCTATCAGCCATTATTATGAAAACAATGTGAGACTTTTGGGAATGAAAATAAATCTTCAATTTAGCATGCCTTTCAGACTGGCAGTAGGCAATACAGAAAGTTGTTAAGGAATTGACTGCCTTTTCTCTATAACTTATAATGTAGCTGTTGGTGCAAGACAAATGTTTTTCACAGATGTTAGCAGTCAGCAGGGAAATCTAATCAAAAAGGGTTACAGATTTAAACTCAAAAGCGAGTGGATCAGTGGATAGATTATCTCTGACTGAACTGGAGATAGTTTGCTACATCTACAGTATGGGATAATTAATTCATGCAATACTGCAATACTGTGAAACGGTTTACATTACTGAACGTCTTGGCCAGACGTACAAACCCTAGGCCCTGTCCTCATATCTGACCACAATATTAGTGCTGCTAGAGAAAAGAGCCTATGGAAAACCATTGTGGGATTTCATCAAACATGCTGAGTCTCTCAATGTCGTGCCACGGGTGTAACAGATGGTGAATGTGCCTGTTAATGTTTGAGATTAGACACAAAAAATATTACAAATCAATCAATCAATCAATCAATCATCAATGTGCACGGCTAGAAGGTTTGCATCACCATAAAAAGTGCAGAACCACACCCGTGGTTGACCCGTGTCAATCTATGAACAGCTTCAGATGAACAGCTTCAGCTATACAGTACAATTTACATATCGCCATTCATTTTGTTAATATTTTACCATATTTGTACTATGCTCAGTCACCCCCCTTGTTTACCCTCCTCCCTGCTTGCTCTCACAGGCGCCTCTTGCTGAGCGTGAAGCTGTTGGACATGGGAGTAGCCTCGCACTTTGCTCTCGAACCCCCCCAACCTCAACGACATTGCGAGGACTGCAGCTCAAGGAGGTCCTGAAAGCACAGCTCTCTGCAGCTCTTCCCAAGACATGAATGAACGTCAATCTGACTGCTGTAGTTTGACAGTAATGTGTTGTCGTGATAAGGGCAATGAGGTTAGTTGTGTGGTCAGATGACCATCCTGGTCTGTCACTGTGCATTAGAAATGCTTGTGTACTGTATATGTGTAAAGTGCTGTGTCAGGAGCTCTGCGTCAGCCTTATACTGTCAGGGTTGTGAATTGGTTAGGTGAGAATAAATGTAAGGAATGCTGTGAGTGTAAGAAATGAGAAATGTATAATTGTCTCTATTGTGTCTATAACTAGTCAATTGGACTATGGTACTATTCTACTTGAATGATGAAGTAGAAGACTATGCCCACAACCAGGGGGCAACCATTGCTCACATGAAATACTCACACAAAATAGATCTACAGAGCAAAATGTTGTGAGCTTATAGAGGGACAAAGGAGGCAAGGTGCACACCCCGTCTATGAATTATAAGGGGCGTTACGGTCCGTGACAACTATAGTTTTGGAATGCAACTGTCACACACAGGCAGCAGCACTCATTGTTGATATAACCTGACATTCTAGGTCTATGTGTGATCCTCTCAACTACATGGAGTTGTTTTTTTTATGATGGATACATCTTCTGTCAGGACTGTGCAATGGAGTTGCACATACCCATGAATAGCAACTCACTCATTGCTTATATCTGAGCCAGGATCCTGTATGTTTAAGTACCTATTACTAATGTGTTCTCATTTGATTCTTAAAGCTGATCGTTAAAAGACATTTACAGTGCACTGGGTATGCTTATAGCTGATAAATGCTTCCCAGGAGGACATCACGAAAAAGGACACATTCCACATAAATTTGGCAGTTATTCAACCAAGAGGTTGAACATATCACACAATTCACTCTTCACTTTCTGATGTCGGTTACAATTAGTGTATTGAAAATCGAAATGTGCTGCTGCTGAATACACAGAAGCGTGGTAATCACACCGATGGAAGTGGATAAAGACAGTGGATGAGCCAAACCAAGTTGCTGTTTCTAAACATAATAGGTTGTGGTCCCCCCCAGAGGCAAAAGTGTGTGTGTGTGTGTGTGTGTGTGTGTGTGTGTGTGTGTGTGTGTGTGTGTGTGTGTGTGTGTGTGTGTGTGTGTATGCTCGTACATAGATTGCTCAAAAGTAGAAATTCTAGTGCTCACACATGAATGAGGTCTGGAAATAGATTCAACACCCAAAAAAAAGACCAAGGGAGATTTGATTCTATCCACTCACTCAATCACTCTCCAGCAGCACTCACACACTCACTACCAAAGCAAAAGCACAAAGCAAATACAAGCTCAGAACATTATACAACCCCAATTCCGTTGAAGTTGGGACGTTGTGTAAAATGTAAATAAAAACAGAATGCATTGATTTGCAAATCGTTTTCAACCTCTATTCAGTTGAATACACCACAAAGACAATATATTCAATGTTCAAACTGATAAACTTTATTGTTTTTTTGAAATTATACAATCTTTTGTAAATTGATCCCTGCAACACGTACCAAAAAAGTTGGGACGGGGGCAACAAAAGACTGGGAAAGGTCATGAATGCACAAATAACGCCTGTTTGGAATATTCCACAGGTAAACAGGTTAATGTTAAACAGTTTAATATCGTGATTGGGTATAACAGTACCATCCCAGTCGTTCACAATCAAAGATGGGGCGAGGTTCACCACTTTGTGAACAATTCTGTGAGAAAATCATCCAACGGTTTAAAAACAATGTTTCTCAACATTCAATTGCAAGGAATTTGGTGATTTCATCCTCTACAGTCCATAATATAATTAAAACGTTCAAAGAATCTGAAGAACTTGCTATACTAAAGCGACAAGGCTGAAAACCAACACAGAATACTTGTGACCTTTGATCCCTCAGGTGGCTCTGCATTAAAAACTGACGTCATTGTGTAAAGGATATTACTGTGAGGACTCAGGAACACTCAGAAAACCATTGTCAGTTTACATAATTTGTCGCGACACCTGCGAGTGCAAGTTAACCCATTGTAGACTATCCCGATTCTAAAAATGTCTTTGAAATACTAACCTAAGTGTACTGGAAAACTTCAAATTATTGTGTAACACCATCAAATTTTTGACACTGTTTGATACTGTACATTCTGTACAGAACGCATATTGGTGTTCCCGTCAACTAGGGTAAAACTACCACTAGGGGTTCCCGCCCACTATGGGTTAAAACTCCACCATCCAAAGCAAAGCCATACATCAGAAAGGTTGGTTTGAAAAACAACCAGAAAAACAAGCAGAAATGCCTTCTCTGGGTCCACTATCATTAGAAATGTGGACTCATCAGACCACAGCACACTTTTCCACTTTGTGTCTAACCATTTCAAATGATATTGTACCCAGAGAAGGCATTTCTGGTTGTTTTTCTGGTTATTTTCTCAAACCAACCCTTCTGATGTATGGCTTTGCTTTGCACGGTAGAGTTTTAACTTGCAATCGCAGGTGTAGCGACAAATTATGTAAACTGACAATGGTTTTCTGAGTGTTCCTGAGTCCTCACAGTAATATCCTTTACACAATGACGTCAGTTTTTAATGCAGAGCCACCTGAGGGATCAAAGGTCACAAGTGTTCGGTGTTGGTTTTTGTCCTTGTCGCTTTAGTATAGCAAGTTCTTCAGATTCTTTGAATGTTTTGATTATATTATGGACTGTAGATGATGAAATCACCAAATTCCTTGCAATTGAATGTTGAGAAACATTGTTTTTAAACCATTGGATGATTTTCTCACAGAATTGTTCACAAAGTGGTGAACCTTGCCCCATCTTTGATTGTGAACGACTGGGATGGTCCTGTTATACCCAATCACGATATTAAACTGTTTAAGATTAACCTGTTTACCTGTGGAATGTTCCAAACAGGTGTTATTTGTGCATTCATGACCTTTCCCAGTCTTTTGTTGCCCCCGTCCCAACTTTTTTGGTACGTGTTGCAGGGATCAATTTACAAAAGATTGTATAATTTCAAAAAACAATAAAGTTTATCAGTTTGAACATTAAATATATTGTCTTTGTGGTGTATTCAACTGAATAGAGGTTGAAAACGATTTGCAAATCAATGCATTCTGTTTTTATTTACATTTTACACAACGTCCCAACTTCAACGGAATTGGGGTTGTATACCACACACTACAATAATATCAATATCATATAATATAATGCCCAGCAGCATATTTATCATTACCAATAATTATACTCATAACCCACTCGCATCCTCCTTTATACGCAATTAGAGCATCTAGCAATAGGGAAGAGGCGTTCCCACCCTAAGGTTGCTATTTTTGTTACCATCCTATTTCCTATTTCTAGAACATGCGTGTAGGTTTTCTCTACGAAGTGGGATTAAGCAAAACGTATCGGAAATTCGGTGAAATGGCGAAACTGAATCAGCAGCAGCAATGTGTCCCAAGTTAATTCATCTATTTAACTATATTAGCCTATAGCTTACCTAAACACAATGGACACAAGAAAGTGACTGACAGCAGGCAATCTACAGCTGTTTATAGTACAACCAATGAATAGGCAATAAAGGAGATGAAGTGAAGTGGCATACGGACGCACATGCTGCCTTCTCAAACTCGGTACATGGTATAGGTTAGCAGGTGCTAAATTATACCATGTTTAAACCTATGTTTATACCATGTTAAACCTATGTCTATACCATGTTTAAATCCTGTTATCTATTTCCCAAATCTATTTGACGAAATTAGCAACTTAAGGGACTGCGTGACAAAAATGCCTATGATCACACCTCCAGTTGCAAATAAAGTCACGGCATAAGGAATAGTGATTAAGGGAGAGGAAAGGTGACGAAAATAGCAATAAGAAAATTATTTGCGGGCTGCGGGCTGCGTGCCGCGTCATGAACAATGCATGTTATGAAAATTGGGCCCTATGTTCTTAAAGCCCTTCCCTCCAGTATGTGTTATTGCTGTGCAGGGTCAGGGTGAACATGACTCTCCAGAGCCACTCTGTGAGTCTGATGGGAGTGCTGAGCAGCAACATTGACTCAAAGAAGCTACCTCCTAAACCCTGTTTGTGGTCATCATTACAGAGGTCAGTTGCCATAACAGCTCTATTGATTACACTATCAGCAATGTTAGACGGAGGTCATGTCTATCTGTTCTTAAAACTACTTTCACAATCATGATTTTGCTCAAAGGGGCACTCTGAAGACTATCGCGCCCAACAGTGTTGGGCAGTAATTAATAATATTACTGTAATATTATTACATTTTCCAGCAAAAGTAAAGCAAAGATATTACTCTGCCAAAATGTGTATGTTACTCTGTAGTCTGCCAAAACACGCCTCATTACCTTTGAGCTTGTTGTTGCATGATGTGAAAACAGAACAGATTTACAAGTTATCAACAGATAACAACAGAGTTGTGCAGTAGTATGCAGATCCCAATCACCACAGCATTCTGCACACATGGCATACACTACAAGTTACCGCAGTTGTCACAAGATGTCACTAATCAGATTGTGTTGTACATCTCTATTCCTTTGCGGGTGGGAGGAGGGGACATGGAAAAGTAATATTGTGATATGTAATATATTATCCTTTGATTCAAGTATTAAGTAGACCTAATGTAATATTATTACCTTTTCTGAGGTGTCATAAGTAAAGTAAAGATATTACACTCCTAAGTAATATGGCGCCCAAACAGGCGCCCAAACAGTTCAAGACAATTTCAAGAGTAATATTATTTATTATTTATTTTAAGATGAGCATTTGTAGATGAATGAGGTGAATTTAAGGTATCATATTATCAGCACACTTATTAACAGTACAGGTAACAGATACAGTCAAAGCTATATAAATAATAAGTAAATAAATTCTAGTATTGTAACTTCAGTTTATTAACCGAATGGAGCAATGGAAATTGAATGATCTTAAATAAAGTATTCAGTGAGTTAAACTATGTTGTTGGCAACCACTCCTCCATGGCCTGGCTTTGTCCCTGTCTGTCCATCCTTATCATTATCGTGCAAACAGGAGGTGCTGTTTCACCAATACAGAGTACACACAGCACCACTCAGTTCACACATTAGTGTGATTTTTACAATAAAGGGCTCTTAAATCCTTATACTCTGCTACCCCCCAGTGGTGTGCTGTATGTGTGCCTTCACTAGTCAACATGAGTCTCAATACTCAATAGTATAGTACTGCTTGGAGCTTATAAGCAGAATGTTGAAAATGAATAGTGTAACTCAGTAAGTGCCTGTTAAAAGAAAGACAAAGGAAAAAAGTGTTGAATGAAACTTCACGAAAATTTCCAAATACTAGAGACATTTCATGAAAGCGGTACGATTTGCAGTCCCTCTGACCGTTTCAGCTGTATTTTATTGACTGAATCACAATAAACTATTTTTAAAAGATTTCATCCAACTAACGAGAAGTAGCTTGCAAAGTTTCTGTCTCCATCTGACCGTGAAGACAGTGCTGAGCAGGAGCCGAGGAAGCCAAGGCTTTAGGGAAAAGGTCACTATAAAACTACACATCAGGACTCATACAGGGGGAAGAGTACTTTTCTTGTACATAAAAAAAAACATCATTTCCCTGAGTAATATGAAAACGCACATGAGTACTCTCTTTTTCTAAGGAAAAACACTTTATTTGTACAATTTGTGGGGAAGGCTATGGTCATGAGAATTTTGAAAAGGCACAAGGACTCGCTGAGTGGGGCATAGATCTCCAACTTCCATATCACTACCAACTCAGTGCTCTACAGTCGGGCACCAGTCTTGTGCATAAAAGTGCCGAAAGATGTTGACTACTTGGTATTTAATCACAAAAAATCGTGTCCCGAGAGTGCTGGCTCAACCCGACTAGGTTTTCTAAAATGCATTATATTTCTAAAGTAATAATCTTTAAAATGAGCTCCTGGGATTTACTCCGCCCGCCACTATGTCAAGGGTGTCAAGTTTCATTTCCAGGATAGTGATCTAGGCCACGTGTTCTCAAAATCTTTGGCACAGGTCAACCCTGTAGATACTTTTTTCATCAACAAGACACCCTTGAGTTACACTGTTATCACATTTTTGTGCGTATACTGTGTATATTAATCTTTCCCCCAAAGAGACAGTAGACCTACATCACAAGGAAAACTTGGGAGAATATTTGTTTCCATTAGGACAGATGGAATATAACTTTTATGCTCATTTAGAAGATTTAGAACACTTTCCTGGGGGTCTTTATGTGTGCAATATGTGGTTTTAGATATTTTAGATTTTAGCAGTGTCTCTGATGTCAATGACACTACTTATTGGACCACATAAATTTTCGCCATCATGCAATTCCAGGCAGCAGATTTGTCGCACAATGGAAGCTAAAAGGCACTCAGAAGTTCGGTGGTACATTGGAGTCAATGAGAGCTCAATGACCAGCTCATGAAAAAATAAAATAAAATAATAACCAAGGCCTTTTGTAAAGTAATCACTCCTGGAAATTAACAGAAAACATATAGCACATTATTGTGTTGATTTTTGCGGTGTGATTATATAGAGGCTGAGGCATCTAAAAAACAAAAAGTATGTTTCTCAACACGCCGGCGACTGACTGTCTGCTGTTTCTTGTCTCTCAGCCTTCATATCAGACAGTGTAATGAACATACCGATGTTAGTAGTGAATTGGTATCTGAGGAACCCACATCATGTCACATTATGGTAGAATATTCACATCATGTATGATGCTGCTGTGTTTGTGCACAAGTAATGACTTTCTGTGTGAGAACATTGAGATCTGTTAAGAGCTAAGCGTGTTTCTACAGTGGCCTGTGCCACAGGGTAAACAACTCAGTGAGTTAGCAGGAATGCCACTGGGTTATCTAGGTCATCAAAGATTTCTAGGTTTGGGGTAATAAACCTCCTTTGTTAATTTGTGCTCGGAGACACAGGGGTAATTAAGTGTGCACATACAACATGCATTGGTCAGTGTGCACGTAGGTAGACACAATGGTTAAGTCAATGATAAAGGCCTCTGCAAAGGTGCAGAAGGGGGGCTGTCTTCAGGAGCTGTCTATGGGGGCTGTTCTTCAGGTGCTGGCTCTCAGGCAACTGGGGTCAGTCACTCTCTGGCAGTTGGAGAGAGTAGGGCAGAGAGATAGGATGGCTGCTCTATATGATTTGGTGTAACTAAGCTGAATGTCCTTAAATAAAATGACTGCAAAAGAGGACATGCCTGGACTCTACTTCACTTCCCACACACGGTCAAAAGTACTACTATAGACTACAATGAAGATACGACATAATAATGGCAACCACGAAGGGACCCCACTATTCGACGACACGACAAATTATGGCGAGCCTAGCTGTGGACCCACTATTCGGCAAGCGTCGGATCGGGACAAAGAACCTGGGTATGTCGAAGAGTGTACTTGACTATGTTTGGATGTGGAGTCCATGTTAAGAATTAAGGACTTTAGTTTAGTTTGCTCGATGGAGAGACTGTGAACTTCTGCGACATGGGTGTTGTGAGCAGCAGTCAACCAGCGGCAGTCACCCGGAAGCAGACCAGCGGTCTTCAGCAGTGGTGTGTTCTGTCATCACCGTCGCAGCGGAGATGTCAGCCTGCACCAGGAGCGGTGATGCACAGGTCCACATCTGTGCCAGGCTACTCCAGCAGACGGCCGGAGAGAGGAGCTCCAGCCAATGATCAACGCCACCAGCATCAACTCTGCGACCGAAGGGAGTCCATAAGTCCTGTCTACTCTTCTCTACTCGACTCTGCAGCAACAGGGGAGCGGCTCTACAGATGGTGAGCCTGCTGGCTTTCATTGATTCAACAGATCTACAAGCTCTCAGCTACGCATTGCTGTACTTCTCATTTTTCAGTCATTTTCATGACTGAAAGGGGGGAGAAGTTGAGGTGATGAAGTGAGTTTCCAGTATCAGAGAGAGGTGATGAACAATTCACAGCTCACAACAACCTGCACAGACTTGGCCTGTGATGGCTGAATGAACATTAAAGAGAAAGAAGAAGACAACGTTACAGAAGAATCCTATACAGTATATCAGCTGGATATCATTCCATCTGATTACAAAAGTGTTTGTTTGTTTATTCAACATATAATAGGCATGTATGTTGATGTTTATGTTAATGTCGTGAAGTATTTAATTAGAGAATGTTGACTTACAGGGGATAATGATGCCTGTGGGAAATTTAAAATATGAATATTAATATTTACTGGAAGTAAAATTGGTAAGATGTCTTTTTGTCAGACCATAGGTAGTGATCCTGCCGTAGGCTTAAATGTAAATCGTCCTGGTTTTATGAAACGTTCTTATTTTTATTCGAGTAAATTATAGGGGAAAGTCAACAAAAGGTATTTTGCCAAGACTGTGGAATTCATCTATTGTTATATAGATAACTCTGTTTTTTAACGTATACATGTTAAGGGAAGTTGATCTGTGAATCAGCTGCATGTTGTGGGGATCAATAAGGATGCAGAGATATGATTTGACCGTTATTATTTCATTGGCGTGGATAATAGTGGGGTTATGTCTACTGATAATCTGAGGTTGTTTCTCCAGCCTTGGAAAACATTGAGTGTTGAAGTAATGAATGGATGATTTTTTGCATGTCCTAAAAGAAACCGAAAAAGAGAAAAGAATGGATCAATAGTATTGGATGACTATAGGAAATTTAATCGGCATGCCTAAATCTGGGTGATTTAGGAATGAAGATTGAAGCCTAGGAGCACACATTGATCTGAAAATTGGGGAAAAGGGTTGGAAAAACGACAATCTATTGTGTTAAATGTCAGATATGTGTACTTATCATTTATTCCACTATTCATGTTTGAATTATGTTACTTATTGGAAATGGATTATACTACAGAGAAGTTATTGGTGTGAAAAAGATTCTAACTGTGATTTTGTGCCTAATGAAATGAAAATTGATGAAAATGAAATGAAGTGGAATAACACAGAGAGAATCAAGTATGCTGATGAGGATGATGTAATGTGTAATGCAGATCACTGGTGATGTAATTTGAATGACTGTAAGTTTTAGGGTGTTTTTGGATTCTGCTGTAATTGTGTGATTTCTTTGAGTATCATTGTTTGATGTTTTAATTAGTCATCTAATGGTCAGAGAGAGGACCTTTGATGATGTGGTTCCTCCTGTATGTTTTTCGCAAACTTTGATGTCGTTTGCGAGAGAGAGGATATGTGGTATCTGAGGAACCCACATCATGTCACATTATGGTAGAATATTCACATCATGTATGATGCTGTTGTGTTTGTGCACAAGTAATGACTTTCTGTGTGAGAACACTGAGATCTGTTAAGAGCTAAGCGTGTTTCTACAGTACGTGGCCTGTGCCACAGGGTAAACAACTCAGTGAGTTAGCAGGAATGCCACTGGGTTATCTAGGTCATCAAAGATTTCTAGGTTTGTGGTAATAAACCTCCTTTGTTAATTTGGGCTCGGAGACACAGGGGTAATTAAGTGTGCACATACAACATGCACTGGTCAGTGTGCACGTAGGTAGACACAATGGTTAAGTCAATGATAAAGGCCTCTGCAAAGGTGCAGAAGGGGGGCTGTCTTCAGGAGCTGTCTATGGGGGCTGTTCTTCAGGTGCTGGCTCTCAGGCAACTGGGGTCAGTCACTCTCTGGCAGTTGGGGAGAGAGTAGGGCAGAGAGATAGGATGGCTGCTCTATATGATTTGGTGTAACTAAGCTGAATGTCCTTAAATAAAATGACTGCAAAAGAGGACATGCCTGGACTCTACTTCACTTCCCACACACGGTCAAAAGTACTCCTATAGACTACAATGAAGATACATAATAATGGCAACCACGAAGGGACCCCATCATTCGTAAATACCGACGTTAGTAGTTAATTGGCCTACTTGGAATTATGCAAGTTGGAAACGCATGCCACCCAGTTATTACTTGAGCGAGCCATGCAAGTATGTGAATAATTGGATAAATGCTTTGGTCAAATAAGAACATTATAAAACATGTTTAAACCCCTGAGTGACACGGCTGGCAGAGTTGGTCAAACAAATCGATTCCAAGCAACACAGAGGGCAAGGTTTTATTTACAGCAATTTCCCAGCATGCCATTTGCCCACACCGAGTCACATATGCTTCCCCCTAAACAAAAGGATCTGGAAGATTAAAAAAGCACCATGCATCCTCCTCTCTCATTTACAAAATGACTGTCTGCCTCTATGACAAAACAAAGAGCTTGACGATTTTGCGACATGGCCAATTTCCTCACTGGGCCCGCAGACAATGATGGAGCAGGAAATAATAGAACCCTAAGTTCTAATGGAGCTGTGTCATAGACCATAAAGAAGCCATTTCCGTGCCTCCATTACCGCATTACTTTCCATTCACAACTAAATGAACTGTTGCAGAGTTTAATTTCTCCCTTGTTTGTGGCAAGCTCCAGTAAATAAGCGTGATTAACTTTTGTGAGCTTAAACAAAAGACACTGCACAATTAGTGAAGCGGAGGTCTCCACATTCTGGATAGTACTGGATGGTGTGCATATACTAATGTGACGTAAATTGCCTCCATTCCATTACAAAATGAATCGCGGGGAGATTTGAGATATAAATACATTTGGCAGGTTGAAAAATGTCGCCATTAAGGCAACATGAAGTACTCTCTGACTGTCTCTCCCATTGTGGCAGAGATGTATAAACCTCTGGTACAGGGCAATACCAATGCCTTTTGAGTACACTTCCTTGCCCTTGCCCAGAAACATTATATCAATGCACCAATCTCAAGTTCTCCCTGTCATTTAGTCTTCCGGGAAGACCAATATTAGGCAGAGAAGGCACAGCCAAGTACAGATGAATCTATACTTCGAAGCTTGAAGGTATTGAGGGATATTTTGGTGTCACACTGGGTGCATCTTTAAATCAATACAGGCCGAATAGTGAAAGCAAAGCGCATTGATGTGCAATCTACCTTTCATTCTAAAATCGCCATCATCGATGACTCAGCGCTCTATGCTGTCTGCGGGGACATGCTATCGCGTTATTTAATCGCACCTGAGAGTAAAGCGAGGCAGAAAACGACAGCTCCCACCATCAATCTTATACCAGTACAACACATCTTCTAAAACGCTGGTTCCCAAAGTGGGGTCCAGGGACTCCAAGCGGTCCTTGAGGCAACGCTTTTACCAATATCTGGGGCCACAGAGATAGTATTGCCATTAAATGTGAGTCACTGCTAGAGCAGTGTATGTTTTCTGTAATGGGTGTCCCTGGCTTATATTATCTAATGGGGTCTGCCGGCTAATTAGTGCCAATATGGGGTTCCACACAAGAAAACGTTTTGGAACCCCTGTTCTAAAACAATGGTAAAGGAGTAAGAAGCTCATTCCAGACCATTCAGGTGAATTGGTGCCTCAACTACATGAACGCTGTAGGCAAACATTTGGCCAAAAATATCTAACCTGACTCCGCCAGATTGCGCTAAGCTCACAAGGTCTTTTCTTCTATGATCGGTAAACACATGTGGAGGACTTATTCTGTGTGCATATCGTACATAGGTCTCGATTTTTGAGCATGACCCCTTAGACATTATTTGGGCATCTAGAATTGGTGAATGGGCATTTGCGCACGAGAGTTGCTATTTTGGTCATCTATCTAAATCCCATCACACCTCCAACAACCCATTAAAAAATCATGCAGGTGTGTTTTGCGTGTTACAACATTTGAACCAATCGATTTTCCAAAAGCCATTGCCTTTAATAGACCCCGGGCTCCATTTTTGTTACCACTAAACCCCTTTTAAACTATTAAAAAAAAAAAAATCAGTAGTTCAAATGGCCAGTCTACAAGCTCACGTGTTAGATTGACATGTTGAGATATTACAAAAAGTTTTTCAAAATAGTAAAAATGAAATTGGTATTTGGGATAAGGGGTTTATGTAACAAAAATGGAGCCCCCTTATGTTACTTCTTATGCCTAGTGCTATATTGTTCCATAGCCTTACTTTCTATCTGTCTTGAACTGCACGGAACGGAAGAGACAAGGACACCTACAGTATAAACACCATACTGTACAGCAGGGGTGCCCATCCTTTTTTGACCCAAGATCTACTTTTCAGCAGCCAACCCCTCCGGGATCTACCAGTCCAATATCAACATTTCAAACCACACGCATCGTTGCCAGCCTACAGTAACTTCACAACAACAAAACACTACTTTGTTTTACCACTTTACTTTATGTCCATATAAGCATAAAGTATAACAGACTTGTCATAAATAGGCCTACAACAGTACAACATAAGTACAACAGACTTGGACAAACACTGCCATTGCAAATGCAATCATAATAAGAACAGTCCAGAATAGTCCATCATAAGTTGCAGAACAATACTGTTGGCATAATTCACAGACAGCAGACAACAATCCTCCAAATGAGACATAGACAGACACACACACACACACACACACACACACACACACACACACACACACACACACACACACACACACACACACACACACACACACACACACACGAAAATCGCTCTTTTTTTCTTTCCCCCCACATCTCCTGAGATCTACTCCTGATCAGGCCGAGATCTACCAGTAGATCCCGATCTACTGGTTGGGCTCCCCTGCTGTACAGTATAGCAGGGTCCCTCAACGTTTGTCAGGCTATAAGGACCCCTAGAGTTTAAATACTCGAATCGGTGCACAGTTGGACGTCCCTCATGGACTCCAATTGGCTGGTTTAGGAGATGATGTAATGGTCACGTGATTAAGAGATCTTTTTGGTATTGTCATGAGTATTATCTCCTGGAGGTATTAGGATACTTGCGCTCTGGTCGCACAAGTAGCAAGTTGGCACTGAGTGCAGTTCTCTCTGGGATCCCAATCTACACTGCAAAATTCTGTGCACTGTACATATGGAACCAAATGCACCCTTGCAGGTCATTTCCATGTTTCATGTTCCATGCCCCCCCCCTATTCTTCGCATCCAATTACCGGTAACACTTGCAGTAAGTTTGACATACCGGCTCAGCCAGAATTAAATCTGCAGAGAATTACGGTAAACCAAGAAGCTATTGAATTAGCCTTCTAGTTTCAAATGTCATGACATCTAGCCTTCCAGCAGACATGACATGATTTGCCTCCATCTAGCAGTTAAGACATGACAGTGGAATGTTGATAACAATTACATGTCTGTTCTGTATGGCCCTTGGCATATCTTTCCATAATATGATATATCTTTATTGATAAAGAAAGATTTTTTTGTTTGTTTGTTTTTTGTTTACAATGGAGTGTGTTTAAGTGACTTTTTTTTGAAAAACGTATTTGCCACACAAAGACATGAGGATTAAGATGGAAAGATTAAAACATATCTGGAAAAAAGGAAAGCACATTATTTTCTGAAACACACACATGGCTGTGTGTGTGTGTGTGTGTGTGTGTGTGTGTGTGTGTGTGTGTGTGTGTGTGTGTGTGTGTGTGTGTGTGTGTGTGCCCATTACATACAGGGCTCTATCCATGCCCCCTCCCCTTGTACACCAAAACCTGTCACGTGCCCCCTGTTCGGAATAGGGAAGCCAGAGTTTATGTTGTTAAACTGAGAGTTTATATGTTTCATCCTGGTGTAGGGCTGGAAGTGGGTAGGGCTCACCAGTCTGGCTGAGGTGGACAACCTTCCATCTATCTCTGTTTCAGTGTGGCGGATGAGGATGACACTCCGTCTGTCTCTGTCTGTGTGTCTGCATGGGGAGGATGTCTGTCATCTAGTACTGGAACAGTCCAACGACTGTGGCACTTTCCCCTGAAAAACAACAACAACAAACACATGAATGATGATAGTATCAGTATATCAGTCACAACATCAGTAATCGGTCATCTGAATCTAATGTCCTAGATTCTAGCACAGGTCTTTTTTTTGCCTTCTATTGGTTGTTAATGGTACGGTCACACACAGTATTATTCCACTTATGAAAATTACTCAACATATGCAAGTAGCACCTGGCAGTTTCTACATGCTGGAGACTCAACATTTCTAACATTTCTAAACCTTGGTGTACTCAACATGTCCAGGTTTACAATGGGGCTCTGTGGGATGGCATGTAGACTAAAGGGTCCTGCTCTGAGGCAAAGTGGTTAAATACAGTGAAAGTCAGAGCTCTGCTTTGAAGCTGCACCGCTGGTCAATTGATTCCTGCTTCTGTGTTTGACAGAGTAAATAAAAGAGTGAAGCTTCGATGAACTGCGACTAAATCCATTTGTCAATAATACCACGAACGCAAAGAACAGACTTGCATCCTTGGGAAGTATGTGCATGTCGGAAAAAAAATGTCTGCAACAGAGTTAAACAAATTAAGATGAATTTATTAAGATGAATTGTTTCTTCTTCAGGAATAAAGTGTGATCAATTTTGGGGTGAATTAAAACACATTTGCAGAACACATTCTATAGCCAAATATTTCGCCGTTGGCATGAATTGTGGCAGTTTGTGAGTATGGATTAAGTCACTACATTGCAGCGTTGGTTCAGCTGACCTGGAAACAGTGATGAGGAGGTGTACAGTTGGTTCAGAGCCTCAGCCAGTCTGTCCATGTCCTGCTGCTACACCAGGGGCCAGGGCTTTGAGCTGCTGCAGCTGGCCCAGCACGGTAGGGGGCGCTGTCTCATTAGACAGGCGGCTCAGCAAGTCCTCCACAGCTGTCAGGTGAGAGTGAAGGTCTGCCTGTGTCTGAGCAGACAGGACAGAGAGTGAAGGTCTGCCTGTGTCTGAGCAGACAGGACAGTGAGTGAAGGTCTGCCTGCGTGTGAGCAGACAGGACAGTGAGTGAAGGTCTGCCTGCGTGTGAGCAGACAGGACAGGGAGTGAAGGTCTGCCTGCGTGTGAGCAGACAGGACAGTGAGTGAAGGTCTGCCTGCGTGTGAGCAGACAGCACAGTGAGTGAAGGTCTGCCTGCGTGTGAGCAGACAGGACAGAGAGTGAAGGTCACACTCACCATCTCAACTGACACCTAAGTCTCCATGCTGGCCCTGAGGAACTTTGTCACTTCAGCAGCTCTCCTCTCCTCCCCATCCTCAGCTCCCTCTCTCTGGTAGGTGAACTCCAGGGTGGTGGCCCATGGCACCAGGCCGATGGCCAGGAGCCTCTCTTTGTGTCGTTTCTTCTTCAGCTTCCTCCTCTCGTTCCTGCTCAGGCCTTCCCCATCTTGTCCCTGGGTTTCACTGGGATCGCTCGCCGTGGTTTCCGCGCCGCCGTCCTCCGGAGGTTGTTCGTTCTGCTGCTGTGCTGCAAAACGACACACATACTGCCACTTTAATGTGATCTATAGATAGTCAAGTTTATGTTAAAGGGATCAAGCCAAAAGGGACTTCTTTTTAGTCCCTTATTGTAAGCTCTGCCATCAGATTGTCTGCCATTTTGAGCAGTTTGAAAGAAAATAAAATACACCTGTAAAAGGCAAAGCGCTTTGGAGAAAGCTGCGATATAAATGCACCGCATATTTATTTTATCACAGGAGTTGAAAAGGCATCCTGGTGAAGAGGGATTGTCACGCTGGCCTGGCAACAGTGGTCCTGGAGGAGACGTTGGTTGGACTTGCGCACTAAATCCCTCAGGCTTAATGGTGCATGTCTGACTAACAGAGGCAGTCCATAAATGTAAGATTAAAGCCCTCTTACCAGCTGGATCCCCGGAGCGATTTATTTCCAGGGTGGGAGTGCGGAGGAAGGGCGGGGAAGGGGCAGTGCCGCGTAGAGGCGTCTGCCCAGATGGGCTGCACTCTCTGTCTCTGCTACCCCTCCATCACCTGAGGACGGGGAGCACATGAAAGGAGGGTTATACGGAGCATGTCTTGAAATGGGAGCAGTAATTACAGAGAGCACACATTGATTCTCTTACTGGGAGAGAGTGTCTGTTTTTGAGGGAAGACAGGAGTTCTAGTACACTTCATTTTTGCAGACACAGACGTGAGACAAATTAAGGGCTAAATTAACATTAAAGGCCTTTTTTGCCTTCTTTGTTCAAATAGCAGACATTCAAGCTCACAACTTGTCAATAAATAAAAAAATAAAGCCTGTTGTGTCTTAATACCAAAGGTCGTAGGCCACCAAGAGCTGCCAGAATAACTTCAATGCGGCGTGCCATAGATTTCTCAAGTCTCTCAAAACTGAACACCTTTTGGATGGGGGAATCGCCATGCCGTGGATGCAGAGCAAGGGAGTTAAGGTAGATTCACATACCCTGGCATGCAGGCAGAAGAGAAAAGCTTTTCAGAGGAGGGCTGGCAGCCAAATACATATCAATTTGTGTGTCTTTGAGATGAAACTTTTTAGACTTAAACTTTTTTTTCCTATCGTAGCTGCAGCCAGGTGAGCAGCAGTCTTTGTGAGTGCAACTCCTGCCATCCGTGTCCCAAATAATGATTCCTCTTTCAAAGTCACAGGTTATTTGATGAGATTTGAGCACAGGTTATTTTTCTTTTTTTTTTCAAGTCCTGGTTTTGCACATACAAGATTTCCACCCAGCCCACAGTGACAATATGAAGTTGATGTTAAAACACCAACATTGACAGTGTGTCAATCTTATTACCTCTTTTGTTCCTTTTAGGACACATCTTTTGTGCTCACTGCTCAGGGCTCGACAATGCTTGGTGGACTTGGCTCTTCTTCCTTCCACTAGCTGACAGCAGGGTAAAGTTTCTGGAGCACCTTGGATTGAAATAAAACTATGTGAAACAAACACAGATAATAGATCCATGGAATCCTGGCTCAGGTTTTAGAGCAGGTCAAACCGTCATTCAATGATCTGTGGTTCGGTGGTTAGAATCCCAGCTCCTCCTGTCTACATGTCAAAGTGCCCTAAATTGCACCAGATCTGCTGGTCGTGCATTGGTTTACATGGACAAAAGGTGTAGGCCTATGAATGTGTGTGTGTGTGTGTGTGTGTGTGTGTGTGTGTGTGTGTGTGTGTGTGTGCGCGCACGCACGCGTGCTTGGATAAATGCGCTATATAAATGCACAATTCTGACCATTTTATAAAGCATTCCTAAATTGTTTAGTGTTTACAATAGGGCCCCCATGTTAATTTCATCAAAAACATTTACAAACAAATATTCACTTCTGTTAGAAGGCAATCATAGTGGAGGTAAAGGAGGAAAAGAAAAAAATATATAATACGGCACGGCAGGCAGCATGCAGAATGCATCAACCATCATCGTCACCATCATCATCATAACAGGACCACACCGGGCGCACGTGCGTTTGCTTACAAACGTATTCACGCGATAGGCTACTCGGAGGAGGTAAGCTTGGGGACCGAGGCTACGCGATACTACAGTAGGACCGCGAATTGAATCATGGAGACCTGAGCATTGAGTTATATTGAGTGTCTCTCTCGAGACGTCAGCTAGCGAAGGACACAAAGTGCACCATGACTCTCTCCTTGTTGTCTTTGTGCCATGCCATAAACACATACATTCAGAGGACGGACTGCCATAGGGGGAGAAGAGACGAGAAGACAATACCGTGGAAGTATGCAGTTGTAACTTGTGCTGCTTGCGGGAAGCTAAGCTAACGGAGCTAACAGCAGTCACGTTTCCACAAGGATGTCCTAGTGGTAGGTGGCCCACCTGGTGATGCCATGATGATACATGATATAACACATATCAGTGTTGCTGTTAAAGGGGAATTCCACCCATTTTCAACATTCTAATGTGTCATTATATATTACCCTAAAGGTGTTGGGTGGACATGTGTTCCCAAGAAATAGAGGTCTGAAGAAAACCACTAACATGGTGAAACATAATGATGACATCATCATCATGTATTTTCACCATGTTAATGGATTTCTTTAGACACTTCTTTTTTCTGAGAGCGTACAAATGAAACCAAATGAACACGTTAGGGTTAATTTGGTTCCTTTTGTACACTCTCAGAGAAAATGTTGAAAATGGTTGGAATTCCCCTTGAACACATATCAATGTGTTACTGTTAATACTGTTAAAAGGATCCCTGGTTAATAAGACAAATATGGCTAAAACATTATACTTGTCATATATAACTAAAATAAACAAATAAAAACACAGTCGGTATCTTAGTTCTTCCATAAATATAGAATTTTTCACTCAACAGGGAGTGCTCATGTCGCAGTTTGATGATGTTACACAAGCATGTGTTGTTTAGCCCTATGGAATATATGGAATGCATATGCTACAAAAAACAACTTATATTTACTTAGAACAAGGTATTGGACTTTGTAACTGTAATATGAGCACCAAAGCAATATTGGAAACAAGTTTATTAGCATGTGCATTGCACATATTCCATAGGGCTGAACCACACAGTCTCATGTGACATCATCAACCTGCGACAGGAGCAGTCCCTATTGAGTGAAATATTCTCTATTTATGAATTAAATAAAAGTATTGGAGGTGTTTTATCTGTATTTTTTAGTTATAGAATGCAAGTATAGTGTTTTAAGGCATATTTGTCTAATTAGGCAGGGATCCTTTTAAGTGGGATGACAGCAACAACTCCATAATAAGACCCCAAGCACAGTGGTATAGTGGAGTAGTTCAGTAAACTACAGTGTGTGCTAGTAGTGTGTACTGTACTGTCACACAGTGTTGCCAGGTTCTATGAAAACAAGCCCAAATGATTGATTCATTGATTGAAGCAGAGTCCAGTGTCTCTGATGTCATCAGATACTAAAAGGCCATTCACTCTGTTTCATTAAGAAAACAGGAAGCTACAATGCAGGCCGATGCACTTGCATAGAAACTACAAAATAATAGCCCTGATTTTGGGAAAATCTGCCCTGTACACTGTCCACTTGTGGCTGGACTACAAAAAATAGGAAAGAAATTAAAGATGTGGTAACCTGGAAACGTTTTTTTTTTTTTTTTTTTTAATTATGGATCCCACCCGATTATCTGGCACAGAGGGTTTCTGAACCAATCAGAGCATGCATCCCTTCAGGCAGCGGAATGGCACAGTGCGAGGGACGGCTTACACTGACTGAGCTGGGTATATTACATGCGATGCATGCAATGTTTGTTTACTCAGCTGTCACTTTACTGCTATGTGGCTTATGTCTACCATATAATGTGTTCAGATTTATATGTATATACCGGTATATATTCTAACGTGATGGATTGAGTTTACCTTAAACCCAGTAATATACTGTTTCTGACTTTAATCAAGGCACCTGTGTTTGTCAATAGTATACTATTGGCTTTTATTGATGTGATAGTGGATATGTCACTAGGCCTTTAATGTACCCACTTTGCCTGCTGTGTTACGCAATCTGGTTTATGTGCAGGTTAACAGACTCTGTAAACAGTATCATTGTGGCACTTTCGAACCCTGCTAAGAGCTCTGTCAGGCTGACAATTAAGCTGTGAACCACTGGCATTCCAACCAGTATTTACAGTGATAAAGTCTCCTTTGTTTATGCTTTGTTTATTTATATTCCCAATTTCCACATAAGAATTGTGGGAATTGTAGTCCAGGAAGTAGTGTCCATGACATTAGAGGAACTAGGCCCACCGCTAAATTCCCGCTCATCTGAAAATGTTCAGTCCAGAACTGCCCAGAAGAAAAGATTTGAGTGAAAAACAACATAATAGTAAATTGTTTAAATGCGTTTAAAAGGTGTTCTAACCACTATTTGGAAATGATATGTGGGCACAAAATTTGGTATATTGTCCAAATGGTAAAAAAAAATACTATACTACAATAATAATAATAATAATAATAATAATAATAATCAGAAGAAGAAGAAGAAGAATAAAATACTTCATCTCAATCTCTTATAATAAGCACACTTTAATCCTGCATGTATTGTTTGTACAGTAAACTACAAAACAAAAAGGGCTCCCCCTGTGGTCAAACGCCAGCCTGGATATGCCTGGTATGCGCCACAGACCCAGCCCATCTGACAGCAGTCACAGCAGCAGCGCATGGGACGAGGCACGCAGCGCATATCAAGTAGGCGAGCAGGCAGCATCAGCACCACCGGAGAGGAGGGGAGAGGAGAGGAGGTGGAGGAAGAGAGAGGACTGGCGCAGCCTCCAAAACTTGGCTCGGGACCTCGGCATGTGAGAGAACGGAGCTTTTGCAAGAGGAGGAGGAGGAGAAGAAGGATCTCTGCCTAGAATGTCAGCTCTGAAGAAGGTAATCACAATTAGCCACACAATTAAGCCTGTATGGTTCTTCGTCTTACTCACCTACATACACAAATGCACTGAATTTGTGTATACAGTATGTAGACTAGAGTGGCATTTTTAGTCAGGTGAAATGAGTGGGTTGGTTTCACGTGCTGGACCAAGGGAGTTTCCAGTTACATGTGCAACCAGACTTGTTTTTATACTGTTAACTGTATGATTTGTATTATATATTCCATTCTCCAAAGTTTCTCAAAAACTGTTGATGAATTGTTTTAGACAATGCCATGGAATCATTTTCTGCAGAATTAGAGCACAGCAGAAGATCTTTGCATCGGTCCGTGTGGTTTTGTCTGCACAATTCGTTTTCAGGCTGGAATGCTGCTGCTGCTGCTGCTGCTGTGCACTCATCCTTGCCCCCCGAGTGAGGAGGGGACTTGGGCTTGTAGAACTTTTCCACTCAGGATCTCCCTTTGTGTGCATTCTCACTGACACGCAGGTTATTGTGACGCTGCAGGTGAAAAAAGTATTGTTGCATTAGGCTATGTAAACAGTAAGGACAGCCAAAGTTGGATCATTTAGGAAGATGCACGATCCCGATTACAGCCATACTGTACATAGATGTTACTGTACATGGCACACAAGCATTTGCCGGCATCCGATTGCAAATCTCATATCCTAACTCGTGCTAGTAGACCCATGAGAGTGTATTGCTGGGTTCTGCCAGTTTCTGTTAATTCTCCTGATTTATCTCTGTAAAAGAAAGTCATCTGAGTATGAAAATCCTGAGAATATATTGTCGCTTGTGATTGGGATAATTAGGTTTAATATTTAGTTCAAGGACCAAGGTGTCCAGCTGTGTTCATTGGAATGAAAAGAGTCCAGTCTGTTTCTGGTCCAATTAAAAAGGTGTATAATTCATGCAGATATACAGAAGTAATCCAGAGATGGTTATTTCTTGCTATTTTGCTCTCGGGGACAGCATCGAAAAAAGTAGTGCTGCCTCCCCCAAATGATTCTAATGTTTGAGCACGCTGTAGAGAAGTTGTGTGATATAGGGCCTGCCTCAGCAATCATCCCTGTTCCAACAAAACGCCAGAGAACAGCATGTGGCAGGCAGGAACGCTGGTGGTGTGAGGAAGTGAGTGAGGGACAAAATGCGGTTCGCCAAAATACATAAACACAGACATCATAATAAATAATCATAGTTGCACAAAACAGAGCATTTTTATTTCTTCCACAAAAAAATCAAATGGAGTTGTTGCTTTACCTTCAAAACTGGAGAGTTTAGGACCTTCTACAGGGCTCCTTCAACAATGCAAAACGTTTTTTTGTGTTGTGCCCGTAGAAAGAGATAAGTGAGAAAAGCAAGGGACTCATTTTAGTCTCTGCAGCTGAAGCTCTGTAGTCTGTATAGAAACTGCATTTCTTGCCATAATTGCAGCAAGCATGGGTCCTGGTTGCTATAGGTTGTCATTCATTATGCAAGTGTGAGACTCAGTCTCAAAACTCACCTCTCTAGAGTCTACCATAGCACTTTCCCTTGTTTTCTGCTGAATTACATTTGGGATGATTTGATTTGCCGAGCATGGAATGTGATGTGATGTGCGACTTTCGATAATTATTCTATGCATTTGTATGTCGGTTACTCTGTATGAAATTCAGTGGATAAAGTCGATGTATAAATGCACCATTTATGTTATGTTATTCAGATCAATATGTTGCTGATATTTGCTTGACCACAAATGTATGCTATTTATTTACCTGTACCATGTCATTAAAGACAATATGGGCTACTCCTTTGGAAGGATTCCAAACTCCCTCAATTTGTAATTAATGTTCCAATTTTGGGGCTCTGGCTCATCGACTATAACAACCGGGCCGGTTTAACCATGGTGGACAAGGGGCCATTGAATAAGTGGGAGGTAAGAGCTGTTAGGATGGTAGGTAGGTACGACTACCTTCTATTCGAGACTATTCCACTATAGGAATATTAGCGCAGCATTATGCCACCAACATAAAGAACCCAAATCATAATGATCATTGTGTGAGATCATAAATACCCCTGTCAATCCTTAAACCATCATGTGTGGTGTAGACTTCATGGCACGACCATGTCGCTCAGTGTAGATAACGGCAGCTGCTATAGGATCAGGATGAGTCGTGTAACTGAATCTTGATTGACGCGAGGTCGAGAGTTCTGCTCAAGTCCTCCTGTTCTGTCGGGAAGTCGGACCACTTGAGAAGACAAGAGTCTAATTAGAAATTAAAGAAAAAACACCTGAGCACAGACGGGAAGAAATCAAACAGTTATGCCCATACTGCACTCACGTACCCCCCCCCCTCTCCGCTATGATGAATGTATCCCAACGTCTCTAATAGTTTGGCTCTAGCAGAAGCTGCAGAGGAAATTGAGGGGCTGTATGGAGCTGAGCTCTCTGAATCTAATCAAGCATGAGAGCCAAGTGTGCGTGTGTGTGCGGGCGTGTGTGTGGATGTGCGATTGTGCGTGTGTGTGTGTGTGTGTGTGTGTGTGTGGGGGGGGGGGGGGGTCCATATAATTTGTATATGGCTACCCACCTCTGTGTGTTTATATCCTTGCGTAATACGCGTGTTCGGTGTGTATCTTTGTGTGTGTGTACGTACGCACATTACTGCGTAACATCTACACTCGGTTAATTGCTCTCCGCAGAAGGTAAATGCCATCATTGCGTTGTCTTCGTGTTAGCGTTAAGTGCCACATAGCCCCGGGGTCACATCGAGCTCATTAAATGCTCCATTAGCGAGCTTCTGCTATGCTATCTGTAACATTTCCATTGCCCTAATTGCACGGCCGTTAATATTAAGCAGTGATGAATATGCTTTGCTGCTCTACCATTACTGCCCTGCCTATGTTACTCTGAAACATGCACACTATTCATCATAAAGGCAGACAGCAGCAGCTTAACCCATTAAAGTCACAGGGAAAGCATTCCCAAAAACAATCAGCGAGATTTGGTGTTGTGGGGGGTAGGTAGTGGTGTCACAGTATTCAAATTGAATTCTACTGTCGGGTTATGTTGTGGTTTATTTACTACTGTTTAGTTCCTGTCTTAACACCCTGTGTTAAGACAGGGTTTGTTTCTGATCTAAGCCCAACACTGCAGACTCCTCCTTTTTAACTTTGTATTTGCTGAGTCCTAATATCACTAGTGCTGGCCAAAAAGCTCTGCTCGTTTACAACACTGACCCCTGTCCATATAATTAGAGCAATGAACTTGAACGCGCGCGCGCACACACACACACACACACACACACACACACACACACACACACACACACACACACACACACACACACACACACACACACACACACACACACACACACAATACAATTAATAGGGACCAAAAGTCCTTTCAGTCTTGGTCCCTTTTTAAAAAGTGATGTATTACTAAAGATTTGTAGAGTTCCCCCTAGGCAGCTGATCTTACCTAGACAGCCCACTCTGCTCTCTGGCTTGTGTGCGGTGTGAGAAGTAAAAGCTCCACGCTTTATGGTTTTAGGAGCCAAAAGCTCTTGCTGCTGTATGTTTTTTGCAGTTGAAATTTGAAGCCCGGCGGCGGGCAGTTTGCTGAAGTAGAATGACAGTTTGACAGCACACTTTTCTCCAACAAAGCCCAGTATATACTCCAGCAGGACCCTCGCGGCTCATAACAGCTCTCTGGACTGTCAGCAGACAGACGAGCAGTCCAGCACAGGAGAGGCTGTGATTGAATGGAGCTTGATGCTCACACCAAATGTCCAACATGCGCAAATCATCCATCGCTCCCGACATGCGTTGTGCTTGCGTTTAGGGTTAGCTTAGGGTTAAAATGATTATTCTGCTGCATCTGTTTTAATCCTAATCCTACCCTAGCAGTTTTTGAAGAAATTGTCAATATATTTTGTCTTAAGGTGCCTTCAGACTTGGATGGTTGAAGTGGCAGGATATTTTGGTTGAGCCTGCCAATGTTGGTACAAAAAAAAAGAGTCTCTTTGCTCACGCCACGTATAGATTTGCTTTAGATACAGTTATATGTGATATGTACTGTATGTAACATTGGGAGTGTAACCAAATGGACCCACTCGTTCACCCAAAGTGGCTTGGTTCGCTACATTCGGTAGTTTGATTACACCACATTTTTTACTTTGTCTTCATGAAAAAAGGAGGCTGACTGAACATTTTTCATCAACACTAATCTCCAGACATGTTTCCTCACTGCAATTAGCCCTTCTCAAAACCCCACCCTTTGGGGCAGGATTTAGTCCAATGACAATCTAAATAGTTTCTGTTGCTATGCAGGTGAAGCTTTCCTGGTCAAACTTTCCTCTGCTAACATGCCTCTTGGACAAGGAAGGACTCAGTGAAGGGGTAATTGGGTGCCTGTTGACATCGTTCTCTCTCTGGTACAGTATATACTGAGTTCACAGCACACCAGAACCAGTCTATTGATCTGGCCTCAGTTCCTTCGCTGAGCAAGCAGCTCTGCATAACTGCTCTCTCCACCCATTAGCTTATAACTTATAATAATTTTTTTAATCATTACAATTCTTGACAAAGTTTTTGGTCCATGAGTGTGGCTGACCTTTCTGTCCTCATGATGCATAATTTATTGTCCTCACTCAAGCATCTTGCTCTTGACATGTCCAAAGCATTGAATGTTAACTACCTTATACAATAACATTACTGGTTAATTACCGTATACAATCACATTGTCTGCACCAATTACCCTTTTTTCTGGCTTCGGGACGGCTTGCTAAAATGAAAGTTTAACGAGCAGGATCATGGTGTTTTGTACCGCCTCAGGTCAGCCACAGGGCTAATGAGTTTTGGATGCTCAGGCACACCCCCTCAGTATTCTGTTGGTTAGAGGTATTATACAATGAGTGAAGCAGCATCTGTATCTGTAGTTGGCATTAGTATGCACATATGTACTGTATATTTGTCTAATGAAAATCAGAATTGTTTTTTTGTCTGTCAATGTTGAACAGGGCTCAATTTTCATCACTGCTAAACCTCGTATCCCTTAACTTCTGTAAACCAGTCTAC
Source organism: Benthosema pterotum (assembly GCA_039105355.1). NCBI lineage: Eukaryota > Metazoa > Chordata > Actinopteri > Myctophiformes > Myctophidae > Benthosema > Benthosema pterotum. Next base: position 33,321,365 of record CM076980.1, on the reverse strand, counting down.
AAGCTCATGTGTCAATGTAGATGATTGGCTAATTGAACTATTCAAAAACGTTTGACAAAAGAGTAAAACAAAACAAACAAAAAATAGGCAGAGGACTTAAGTGATTAGGGGTTTAGCAGTGACAAAAATGGAGTGTGTTTGGGCAGCAAAGCATTTCTGAGCAGCAGTACTATGATTTCATGCCAAGGAATAGTACTACAGTACAGAATACAGATGCAACATTGCTGTGATGCTGAGAAGTTGTGTTATGGTCAGAGGGGAGGAGCCGTTCAATTTTTTGGACAGCACGGTCCATTTTTTGGAAATTAAGTCAGTGAGGCTTACTGTATGGTTTGGACATGTACAGAAAACGGATGGACGGAGGGAACTGTGAGTATCTGGGTAGCAGGATGCTGAGGTTGGAATTGCCAGGCAGGAAGCCTAGAGCAGGGACTCTCAACCTGTGAGTCGGGATGATTAATACAAAAGGGGAAAATATCTTGAATGGCTGAAAAATGGAAACTGAGAGTTTACATAGTTTAAATCTTAATGATTATATCTGGCTATATTTGGTAGCCAAAGCATTTCCAGGGGTCCCTTGGCAAAAAAACATTGAGAAGCCTAGGAAGCCTAGGAAGACGACAGAGGGATAGAGTAGAGGGAGTCGATGTGTGGAAGTAGTGAAAGAAGACGTGTTAGTGTGGTAGAAGAGGAGGCAGAGGACAGGGTGAAAAAGGGTGAAACAGATGAATTGCTGTTTGAATTCCATTCATGAATGAATCTCTTCTCCAGAGATTACTTTTGGTTAGGCTTTTCAAATTAACTCACACCACAAGGTAGTACCTTTTGACAAAATGTTGCAATATTAGCATGTTGAAATGCAAATCTGTTGAAGTTGATTTTCATGTCTTACTGAAATGATTAGAATCCAATTTCTATGCCGTATAATATGCTGTATAATGGAGCATCCGCTGAGAAACAGGTTTGATCAAAAGCAATAAAGAAATGTAAAAGGATGACTCACTCAAAAAAAAAAAAAACATTTTATCATCTACTCAGGCTTTGGTGAGCACCACAGACATTGTTTAGATTGCTCAATTCAGTATTTGGAAATGTGATATTTAGCTTGTCTGACACTAAAAACAGAGCGATGTGTGGGGATTTGTGGTGATAGCTGAGCACTGCAGTGAGCAATGTAATGTCTTAGTTTTATAAACCTTTAAAAAATGACACCACCATGATAAACTAACGCCAGTCTTTAGTGACACGTGGGCTGGAGCACTGCCCAAAGGTCCTACGGGTTGACCTGTGGGCCGTGTGGATGGTCAAGGCTTGGCCTGGCAGGTATGCACACCTGGTCACATTCCCCATGATCTCTCTCTCTCTTACTGACCATCCACTGTATTACAAATAACATAATGTGTGAAGTTCTCATCTGCACTGCATATATAAGTTCTGGCCAGTGAGTGTGTACTATTGTGTCTAATCATTTGTACTAGCAGATTACTCATTGTTCATCTCATTAAATGTTTCTATGTTGTGCTGTGGCATAGGTTTGTGACTTTTATCAGTTTGGACTGTGGTTACTGGTTACATCATTATTATGGGGTCTTTCTGATTTCCACTTTCCCATCTCATGAGGCAGCCCCCAGCCGCATGCACCCGACAGTAGACAAAGCAATCGCCCTGACAAATTGTGTTTTGGAAAAAGTAATCAGTACATTTTATATGTGAGGTCATTTTCAGAGAACCGCTATCAGTGGTAAAAGTTCCTGAAATGGTGTGTGACTCACCTGAGGAGGGCTCTTTGATTTGTTTCCTCGACGAATGGGTGAGCGTTTAGTTGCATCCCCCCACCTCTCTCTCCAACATTCTATGAGTTCTTTTCCTCCAGGGCAGTGGAATATATCTTTATGAAGAAGATCAACTCGGTCGCTAAAGTGCCTCTCTCCCCACCAAGATGAAACACACCATGGTCCAGCTAGCACACAAATAGCCACAGATATGTGGCTTATTGGCTGCTTGGCCCTTGTGTGATTCCTACAGCCAGAGTCTGCTCCGCGTTTCTGCATGAAAACTGATGTCTCGCACGGATGCTTCTGTTGATAGAACCTGTGTTTCTATCAATGTTGTTAGCTGCTAGCTATTTGTAGTTATTTATTAGGGCTTGTTAATATTTTTTATCGCTGTCAATATGTGTGAAACACACACGCACACACAATTACAAGTCAAGTTACAATACCATGCACGAAACACGCAAATCTGACATACCTACTAGTATTTTAACTTTCTTAACTTTTTTTGTTGTTGTGAATTAACATCTATGACTATACCGCTGCGTCACACAAAAGTAGCATATGTACAAGTTTTCTGAGTATCAGTTTTGGACATATGAGCTTTCCGAGCCAACGGAGAACGATATATTGCATTCATAATGTGTTGTGTGACTAAATCAGCCGGCACACACACAGACCTATCGTTTCTTGCCTTGGAGTCGGCACACCATTTAGGAAGCGCTGGTGCAGTAGAGCGTGTCCTGTATCACTAGCAGCAGCAGCAGCAGTGGTGTTGTTGTCTTTCAGACATGGAACAAATGCTATATCAAATATTTATTATATTCCATCCAGTGAGTCCTGCCTCTTTGTTGACTGTGTACCCGAGCTGCTTGCCGTTTATGCTTCTGTTTGCAGTATTTAATCTGTAGCCCATTTAGTACCTTTATTGGAAGGATAAACCCCTTGAGATGCATCATCTCAGAGGGAGTTGTCAATACAGACAAATGCATACAGTACACAAACAATAGAACAATACATCCATGAGCTTGCCCAAAGATGGATCCCACCTCACCAGTTCAAACCTTAAAGTTGTGAGATTCATTCATTATGGGAACATCATAGCATCAGAAAACCACAATATTGTACATACTGTACATGCAATACCAAGTACCAAAGCAAGGTACAAACATTACAATTGGTATGAACAAATTGGAAACATGAGAATCAGTATGTTATGGTTGCAGTAGAAAGTAGACAATTGTCAAGACATTTTAAAGCAATAGCACAGTGTAGGAAGGTGAGTTAATATAGATTATTTAAATGCATTAAAGGAAATTATTGATAGTACAACGTATAGTATACATAGCAATACTGGTAGTAGAGTAGTGCAATAGTAGAACTATTAGTGTAATTATACAAATAGTTTTACGCCAGAGAATGCTTCCAATTTGCTGTATTATCTTGGCACCTCATGGCTACCTATCCATGCCAGCAATGTGAAATTGCCTCGCTGGCAGATACAATTTAATATTTAATAGGTACTGTAAATGAGAATACATGGTTCTAGGGTTGGTCTGATCTTAAAGGCTCTCACTCACCCAAAATATATTTTGAAGAAAATGGATTGGGTATCAGGTGTGTATTTTTCTGCTTGAAAAGTGAGTCTTTTCAGAAAGCAACAGCCTGGTGCTACGATGCCGAAGCTTAGATGAAGTTCTACCGATTTGATTTATGGGCGAGATGTACTGAGGATCTACCGGGTTGACAAAGTTGACATCACAGAGGAAGGGATGGTACTGATGGCTGCAGTTCTACAATTCATTTGAACCCTGCAGAGACCTGTTATAAGATTCTACATGTCTACTAAATCATACCAATTTTTTATGTATACTGTACAGTGTACACCAAAAAGTTTCTATGTCAGTGGTTATCAAACAAAATTATTTCATGTCATGGAACAAACATAGGCCTACAGGAGTAATTAGACACCCTGTCTGTTAATCTTGGCTACTTTTCAGATATATTGACCGTTCTTCACCGGCCGCTACTAAACGTAACCCTAAGGCCTAAACCCTAAACATAATATCAGTAAAACCTATGCCCAAAGAAAGCTAACATTAACTCTCGACCGTTGTGCCATCAGTCACGACCGCTTGGTCAACGGTTACCCTGATATACAGTGAAACACAATATATGGAACTTGTATAGAATTTCAAAGTACTCAAAGATGCTTGACATGTGTGGGGGGTGCTTACACATGTTGATATTTATATAATGGACACACATTGAAACATCTTGAAACACTATGAAGTATGAACAACAGTATTTTAAATACATATTTATTGCATGCTGAATTGATGACAGCAAAGGATAGATAACAGGCAATGGGTGCAATTCTGAAAGCTGTGGTGTAGCCAGGTATGGTGTAAGTCTTCTCATTGGCTGCAGGGCAGCAAATCAGCTCTGGGGCCTCTGTAGTAGGCCAAAAGCCTATACCACCAGGCCTGGGCCTGGGCTTACCAAATAATTACCCAGAATAATTAAAATCTGCAATTCAAAAGGTCCAGAAATCACCTGAACCCCCCAATTAAAAATGTTACTGTACTGCCCTGCTTTGTTCATCATGAGTTGAAGCTCTTGATGTCTGGTTTTAATTATTATGGATAATTATTTGGTAGGCCCAGGCCCAGGCCTGGTGGTATAGGCTTTTGGCCTAGCCCAAGGCCGCAGACCTGATTTGCTGCCATGCAGCCAATGAGCACGGACCCACACCTGATTTGCTGCCATGCAGCCAATGAGAGGACTTACACCATACTTGGCTACACCAAGGCGATTCAGAATTGCACCCAATGGCTCTTGAGAGTGTAACAGGAAACCAGTTTTACACACTTGAGATCTAGGGAGTTGGGACTCCATTTGGTAACACCTTGAACCACTGGTAACCACTGGTTGTTCCTGGACCACTGGTTGAGAACCACTGCTTTAAGATAACAGCACCAGTAGCAGTGTTACATAGAGTAGAATGTAATGGTGCCAGTTGCAGTGTTACAGAGGATAGAGCAGAAAACCACTGAACACATTTTGGCCTCTGTTATCATAGAGCTTTTGCCCACTAGGTATGCTCATGTAAACTCTGTCTCCTTCCTCCAGCTCTAGGATCATTCCATTAGACACGTATTCCCAACCTCCATTAGCCCATGCATGGTTATAAATGAGGAGCTCTTCATTTTTGTACATATGGACGTACACATATGTTGATGACCAGGGGTGAGCTGCAGTAAATCTGAACTGATAAACTCCTTTCACGGCTGATGTAAATATACCTGAGAGAACAAAGAATCAAATCAATCAAGTGTAAGTGATACATAAGTGATGCATATGATTGTGCAGTTCAGTCACCAATCACAAAACATTTTGTTTTTGGTCACAACGTATAGCTTGAATGGGGCTGACTTTAAAATAAATCTGGGTAAAGGATCTGAGATTAAGGGAATTTAAAAAGTGTTTTCATTGAAGATTGCCTAGCAACATGTCTACATTGTTCTTGGCAGTCTAATTTAATAACAGTATTATTTTGGCCGCTATTCTTGTATTGCCAAGACTTGTCAAGCAAGCCTTTAATTTTGAAGACCAACAACTCCTTTATGCAACTGTTGGTCTAGAACCAGAAGTAAAAAAAAAAAAAAAAAATATATATATATATATATATATATATATATATATATATATATATATATATATATATATATATATATATATATATATATATATATATATATATAGGCTATGTTAGCTGAGCCTTGAATAAAGTTTGATCAAAATTGCACTTTGGGCAAAGAATCAGAGATAAATGGGTTTTCACAGTTAACATACATACAGTATTAGGGCTTGACAATAACACTTGCCCGCTTGCCTGGGGCAAGTAAAAAAAAAATGGTCAGGCAAGAGAAGACTGCCACCTGGTTGCCTGATCGGGCAAGTGTGCAACTTAGTTCTCTATAACACAACACAAGATATATTTGTCCTGAAGGTGTTGATTACGCTCTGCCTCTGCATCTTTAACTGCTTTCTAGCTATCTCTCCTATCGCTCTCCCAGGTCCATTTGGTTCCAAACCATCATTTTGCTGGCGCCATGGACCCCTGAGTCCGTGACCACTATGGGAACCACTGATTTACACTGATTTATAAGTTGAACATTTACTGATGTTAATATTTGCTGATTGGGACAAGACGGTCTTCGACTGCGAAAGGAAATGTTTAAAGCACCCAAGTACTGTAGAAAAAGTAAACTTAAATGCACAATGTATATTTTGGGGGGCAAGTGACCACGAACTGAGGTCAGGTCGGACCTGACTTGCACTCTCCCGATGGGCAAGTGCCTCGGAGAGCTTAGTGTCCACCCCTGCATATTATATCTAATATTGTTCATTCATCTGCCTGTCGTTTTAAAGGTTGATATTTGAGGAAGTAAATGATGAGTGTCAAATGCTTTTCATTTGCTGTTTTCTTTCGTTTTAATGATTTTAGCTAAGTCTGTCCTCTAGAGGGCTGCCATACTGTGTGTCCTAGCTCAATATGTCAGTTTGTCACCCCTCCTGCCTCCCTTCACATTAAGTCAACTGCGTCATCTTTCGTGTCAAGATGTAATTGTAGTGTCTCAGTCCCGGCCATATTCAGAATGACAAGTGCACCAGGAAATAATTCCCCATTCATTTTCCGATAGAAGTTTCAAAAGTATTTATTTAAAGACCTTAGTTTAGACAAGTCTCAACTCGGTAGGTGACAAGTCATGACAATAAACGCATCTTTTTAATTATCTGTTTGGCCCCACAAAAACCTTTAACACTCATCTTTTACTTTATCTAAGAAAGCCCATAACAGTTCCTGACATTAATTTTCATTTGTTTTATTTTTTTTATCTTGGGTTTTCTGAACTCAATTACACCCTCAAAAAACTGAACTTTGAACATTCTGTGGATTTTCTGTCATCAGGAGTTTTCTGTGGGGGTTGAGGCTTTTGAGCTGAAATGAAAACTGGCAAAACCATGAAAGCAGTGAAAATTTGTAGAATGTGACATCACATTCAGCAGGAAAGTCAAAACACTTTTGATACTATTGAGACTATTGAGACTATTATATAATATAATACTGAATGTTAAAAGTTCATGTTTTTTGGTTGCAACTGAGCTCAGAAAACCCAAAACAGAAATAATACAACAATGTTTTTTAATGTCACAATCCCTTTAAATTGGAAACAAACCTTGAAGATTTTTGTAAATTAACGTAATATTTATTCAATGTCTGCTACATTGACAGATGCGAGTTGAGGAAACAAATTCATATGTAATCCAGGTACGTACCGCGCAGGGGGCTTCTGCCATGCCGTTGCAGATAGCTTGTGTGAACAGAGCATCGTATCTCCGATGAATGAATCTTACCTACTATCTACCTGTAGTTGGATTGTAGCTGTTGCCAATGTTAGTGTAGACATTCTGGTAGATCAGAGTGGTTTCAGAACTAAAGGGTCCAACCTGTCCAGCACTAGTCAAACCAACAGAGAAGGCCACCTTTGGTTTGTCTGCCAACACATGAACATACATTGTTTATAATATTATAGGACAAAAGCATATATTAAGCTAGTAATTCAATACAACAATTCATTACAATAATCGTCTTGCAGTAGAGCAGTTGATATGTCTAACTGTCAGGACAATAGTTAAACTGAACAGTGGGTAGAATACTGTGTGTGTGTGCGTGTGCGTGTGCGTGTGTGTGTGTGTGTGTGTGCGTGTGCGTGTGCGTGTGTGTGCGTGCGCGTGCGTGCGCGCGGTATTGTAAAGAGAAATGGCAAAGAGAACATAATGTTTAATAAATATACTCACTCCTCAGTTCCTGCACTTGGTTTTCACTAACAGTCAGTCTTGTTTCCACAGTGGACAGCCAAGCAGCATGAGCTGAAATCGGCACAATATTAGCAATAAATCCATGTGAAAAAATGAGTGAAAAACAAATGCATAACGATCCATGCTCCATAGAGTCCCGTAGTTGACGTGATCTTTAGCTGATGAAGTGATATTGAGATGAGGTTTGAAACCAGGATGTCAATGAAAACCTTGCGCATTGCTACAATTAGGATTTTATTTTATTTTTTTGCAATTACCTCATGGCATGGTTAAAAGAGCTGCCCAAGAACATTCTTTCTCCAAGTCTGTAACCTGAAGCTCTGTAGCATCCAATCTGCTCTGGTGGTCTGCAATGTAGCTCTCGCTGATATTCAGTCTGGTCTGGACATCTGCAACTTGAGACTCACACTCACCCAATTTTTCAGCCATTTCTGAAAAACAAAACAAAAACAAAAAACAACATCATTCTAAGCGCCTAAGATGCTAAGGACATGCACTGTATACATGTCCTCTCAATTAAAATTGTGGGGTGCCTCAGACGTATAGGTCTTTTTGAACGCTTTAATCGCTAATTGATTGACCTGATAATATCATCGCTGAAATTGCTCAGTGCTGCCAGACTGTTCTGCACATGTTCTCAGTAAGGATGGATCAGCCCTTTTTTTGTCATATCGGTTCATATCGGTATCGGCAGTATCTGTACCAGAAGAGTATCAGTATTGGCCCTCATTTGTCATTGTCAGACCATTCATTATTGGTAAATATACCAGTATAACCAGTGATCCGACACAGGGGTAAGGGTTTGACACTATTGCAGGTAAACAAAATGCTTTGGAGTTGCCCAAGTGCACATTTGATCGAGGAGTCTGCTATTCTAGTCTGCTACATTACACCAAAGTGCCATGTCTTATCATTATAACCTGTTTGCGCTTTGATGTTTTCGTACAGCTGTTTGCTTGTTTCTCTCTCGCAGTGTGGCACCCTTCTCTCTCTCTCTCGCTGTCTCTCTCTCCCCCCCTCTCTCTCTCACTTATTCATGTACAGTACATATTATGCATAGGCCAACCAAATAGTCACCGGCATTAGCGCCTGGCTGTACCATTACAAATTCTACAAGCTCCATTTTTAGACCTTACCTTTCATTAAGGTCCTCTGCTGCTGGGCCTCTGCCTCGCTGGCTGCCACTCTGCTCTCCATGTGGCTGAGATGAACTCTCTGTTCCACCACAGTGGCTCCCAGGCTATGCACCATGTCTCTGAGCTCCGTGGCTTCTTGCTCCATGTGGCTCAGCTCAACTCCCTGGTCGACCACCGTGGCTCCCAGGCGAAGCACCAGGTCTTTCTGCTCCTTGGCTTCTTCCTCCATACGGCTCAGCTGAACTCTCTGTTGGAGCACCATATCCCTAAGCTCCTTCAACTCGTCCGAGAGATTGGGTTGTAAGAGGGTGTCATGCTCAGCCTGAGCCCCGTCAGCCTCAGACAGACACAACAGTAAGAGCAGCACAGCCCTGTAGCCCTTCATTCTGGAGCAGAGTGACCGCGTGGTTGTCTTGCCCACCTCCTTTTATGCCCCCCGAAAATGCCACTGATGAACTGGCTTCGGACACGCCGTGCCGTACCCAGTGAAAAGTTAATGTGCAACCAGTCACCGGCATGTTGTAATGACACAGATGCTGAAAATAGTGTCTGAGAAAATGTTTCATGTAATCAGCTGTTGTTGTTCAAATAAAATGTAGTACAAGCAGGGTTGTTCTTTTTCATAACCTTTTTTAGTTATCTGCAGCCACTTTTCACTACCTGCTGTGACCTTTTATTTATCTGCCACGCCTTTTACTTATCTACACATTTTCCAGGCCTCCACCTCTGCTGCAACCTTTTCATTTTGAGGTTAGGTTTAGGGCTAAGGTTATGTATAGGCATATTTGATGTGAATCTGCGGCAGATAAATGGAAGGTTATGACACATAAACATTTGCTGAATATAAATTAATGGTTTTGGTCGCGAAACACAAATGAAATGTCGCAGCACATAAAAAAAAGTTTGTGGTCGACGTTGCAAAATGATCTCGCTGTCTCTCTGTAGTGTCTAATCACTCTTTTGGGTCTCGGTCTTGTGGAACCACTCTCATCTCAACTACTCACTGCCTCTCGAGATGGAAGCTCACCTCACCTCGGAGAACAATGTGCTGCTCGCAGTGCCTGGCCCGAACCACATCGCCCTCAGAATCTCTGTTGCGCTTTCACTTTTTTTTGGTCGAAGGCGGCTGTATTGATCGTGTTGGGGTCGTAAGTGGGCGCAGTAAGTGCTTGTTACATTTGATTTGACAACTTCCTGGCATAGCAAATGAGCTGACAAGAGGAGTGGCGAGAGGAAGTGTCCAACCATCTGACCTCTCACATACCGACGGACAGTCTTGTATTGGACTCGCTGTCTCCCTTAAGCGCTGCCTGCGTCTGACTACAGTACACGCAGCTCTGTCTTAAACGGTCAGGAGGTTATCGCTCTTGCATCCGAACACCATTTAACCCTGTGTCAGGCTGGTGTGCAGGCGGGGGATACACAGTTCAACACACAAGCAAGCCTGTGGACATGGTCGGCTGCCTGTCTGCTCCCCACCTTGTTTATCTACCTGTGATATGAATATTAATGTCACTAAATTTATTTTCTCCTTCCTCCCTGTATCCCTCTCTCTATCTCTCTGTTTCTCTCTCTCTCTCTCTCTCTCTCTCTCTCTCTCTCTCTCTCTCTCTCTCTCTCTCTCTCTCTCTCTCTCTCTCTCTCTCTCTCTCTCTCTCTCTCTCTCTCTCTCTGTTTTCTAAGGTGTTACCAGTCATCCTGCAGACTCATTGCTGTATCCTATCAGACAGAAACACCGGTAAGAAGACAGCCCATGTATTGTCTACTCTCCACTACACACGTCAGTCCTATGGCACTCAGGCACTGTGTGTGTGTGTGTGTGTGTGTGTGTGTGTGTGTGTGTGTGTGTGTGTGTGTGTGTGTGTGTGTGTGTGTGTGTGTGTGTGTGTGTGTGTGTGTGTGTGTGTGTGTGTGTGTGTGTGTGTGTGTGTGTGTGTGTGGGGGGGGGTGGGTGGGTGGGTGGGTCTGTGAGAGAGAGAGAGAGAGAGAGAGAGAGAGAGTGAGTGTGTGCGCGTGCGTGTGTGTGGTCGACTGCCAGTTTACTATTGGTCGTGACTATTGGGCCATCAGTTGCGACCATTGGGCCATCAAACTAGAGGCCGACCGATGTATCGGTCGCACCGATATATCGGCCGTTTTTGGCGCCGATATATCGCATCGGACATCGGCGAAATTTTCACCGATGTCCCGATGTTGCCGGCTTGTCAAGTTGTGCCGTGTTTAAAGTACTGATCATGGGCGAAGTTTATGGGGGAGCAGGGGGGGGGCGAAACTACTGTATATCTCTATAGGCCTACTGATAGACAATGATTAGCCTATAGTGGTGGGGGATTGGGGAAACAATAGGAAGGACGTTTCCAAGGTGTTAAGGCTCATTCAGACTGCTTGACACCCCGCCTTCATTAATTCAGGCTTTTGTTATCAAATGGGTCAAAACCTGTTTAACTGGTCCTGGAGACTGGGGGTGTCAAAGATGGTCCCCAAAACAACAGAAACGCTAATGGCCCATCAGTATTTCCACTAAAACCTGTTTTACTTGCCTGGAGAGAATGGGGGATAAAAGGTTGCTCCAACAACAGAACTCACTTATAGTAATTCTATACTTGCATTGTGTAAGTTTTGCATGTTTTATTCACATTTCTTGTTCTTGCATTACTTGTTACAGTGGCTTTATCTCAAAATCAGCAGGCTTAGATATCCGGCTGCAATGCATATGTGGGCTTGTAGATCAACGGTTTTGATAAATATTGAAGAAAATAAAAACTTGTACAATTAAAAATGTTCAAAAAAGCTTTGTTTGGGACAGAAGAAAGCTTTCCCCATAACTATTGCTTCTACTGTACAACAATGTGAAGATGTATTAAGTTAAACCTGGGACAGTTATTTATTATAGATTTCATTGGCCAATAATAATTTTAGATCAGTGATTTTATTGTAGTTTACAGTATTTCACTAGCTATATTTATAATAATCATTTTTACTTACACAGACCCTTGCGGGTCCATTTGGTTTCATTTTACACTCATGAGTTAAAATATTCCTGATCTAAATTAACCCACTCAATTAAGGATTCTACACAACTTCTTTCTATATTCCCTCTTTATCTGTCCCTTTGCCAATGATTAAGATGCACAGGCAGTACAGCTGAGTTTGGACTTATGTTGACTTATGTGTTGATGTTGGAATGGTTACAAAAACATGAACTATAGCGCTAGAAGTTTTATGGAGCTGGCTTGAGTGGGCGCGCAGTACGCGCATATACCATCCGGCGTTTCGCCCCCCCCCCCCCCCCCCCGAGTTCAAAATCAAACTACGCCCATGCGGCTACCACCGGATGTTTAGTCCCTTGTCCGCCTCAAGCAATAAGCAGTAGTAACAATGGCTGCATCAGTTCTATGGACACCGCATATTAGTTGTATAGACACGTTCTGTATCAGAAACAAATGAAATTTCGGGGACGGGTGGAATAAGCATCCAATGATCAAATGCGTGTGTGCGTGTATCAAAGCATAAACATATTGGCACACAGCGCAACACAGAGACGCGGGCCAGGCTGGCGCGGGTCTTAAAAGGATCCCTGCCTAATAAGACAAATATGCCTTAAAACACTATACTTGCCTTCTATAACTAAAACATGCAGATAAAAACACCTTCAATACTTTATTTCTTTCATAAATAGAGAATCTTTCACTCTATAGGAGGTGCTCCTGTCACAGGATGATGATGTCACAGAGCATGTTCATCCATATACTCCATAGAGCTAGACCACACGTGACATCATCATCCTGCGCCAACAGCAGTTCCTGTTGAGTGAAATATTCTCTATTTATGAAAGAAATGAGATGCCATTGGTGTTTTTATTTGTTTATTTTAGTTATATAGGGAAAGTATAATGTTTTAAGTGATGTTTATCTTATTAGACAGGGATCCTTTTAAGAACACAGCATTAACAATATACAGACCACAGAACAACGATGAAATACAAGGTCTAAACATAGCAGCCACGTAATCAGAATACAATATATTTCCTTGATTTCACATTTACGCATGTATGTATGTTGAATTCCTTCTCCTCCTCCCGCTCGTCCTAAAAACTGCACGCATCTTTAAACGAGAATGAATGCGCTCTCTCTCTCTGTCGCTCTCTCACTCGCCCTCTCTCTCTCTCTCTCTCTCTCTCTGAATAAATGAATGCGCACTGGAGTAGCTGTCCCGTGCGTAGCCTAATGTTAAACCAAGACACGACAGAAGGCCACTCACGCAGTTTGCGCGATTGTGTTATTTCTCTGACACTGTGCAGCTTTCAGTTATCAGCCTTTCAGTTATAGGATGCGCTGAGGTGCCTCTCGCACCGCAGCTGCGGCTGATTGCAGGCTAATTAAGGCTGAACTCCGATACAGTTGCAAAAGAAAGAATGACTTCTGTCCGTGACAATAACCAATCTAGTTGATTAATGTAGGCCAGAGGTTTTCAACCGGTGGTCCGGGCTGAGGGGGTTCCAGGTGGTCCCCGGCTAATTTGGTTAACCAGATGTAACTCTTGAGAACGTAAAAATGAAATCATTTGTACACTCTCAAGAGTTAAAATATTCATCATCTAAGCTAGATTTGTATGTTTGCCTGTTTTGTTCTCCAAAATCCAGGCTGGAATTGGACAAAAACAAAAGAAATCTTTAGTTTTGGGGTCTGTGGGGCTAAAATGTCATGAAATGGTGGTCCGTGGCTCAAATGCTGAATAAATGGTGGTCCCTGGAGTCAAAAAGGTTGAAAACCCCTGCTGTAGGCTATACAGGCGCCGCACACAGAGCAAGAATACATGAGAAAACAAAGGTAGCCCAAATGTTTACAAACATCAGGCTTGTCCCCGACAGCCACGTGCGCTTTTATTGTAAACTCACAGCGCTGTGGACAAGCCTGATGTTTGTAATCATCCAGCAAGCAATAGGAATTCATACCTGAAAGCAAACTCCCGTGTTTGGCATAAAAACGCAAATGATGATGATTCGTAGTCATCCAATTCCTGTAATGTTCATGTTCTGTTCCTTGACAGTAGGCCTATAGCTTAATCCATTTATTGTTGTTAAACAACAGGCATAAACTAATGTAGAGTCATCGCAGTTGCTGTGCCAAATTGCTGCCGTCAAAGTTGCGTGTTGACAGTGGCGGTTCTAGGTACAGAGTGGCCAAGGCAAATGCAATAGGGCCCATTATTTTATGGGGGGCCCCAATTTTTTTTTCTTTTTATTATTTTAAATAGTTCTCAACATTGGGTTCAGAACCTCTCGGAGGCCCCCAAAATTATTTTGAGGGGGGTCTCCAAAAAAAAAAAAAAAAATACAAGACATTGTACTTAGCCTTATCCTTCATTCGTGTAACTTAGCCACATTCCCTCTTCTGAATGGCCGATATTTGCCTGAGATTTCCACGATCAAAGGCCCATTGATCGCCCCAGTGTGTTTGTTTTCAGTCACCTGCTTGCAACACCAGATGGGTCCCTGAATTGACCTGCTAAAACTCTAACCATCTGCTCTTTATACTGTTGAATTTAAATGATCTCCAAGAGCAGTGGTTTTCAAACTTTTTCATACCAGGCCCCACTATTTATTCAGCATTTGAGCCACAGACCACCATTTGAGGACATTTAAGCCCCACAGACCCCAAAACTAAAGACTTATTTTGCTTTTGTCCACAATAACAGGCTGCATTTTAGCAACAAAGCAATCCAACATACAGATCAAAATGACCATTAATCTTCTGCATTCTCTAGTTGTGTAGACTTGGGCTAATTCACCTGATGAATATTTTAACTCTTGAGTATACAGTATTTTACCTCTTGAGCGTAAACATGAAATATTTTAACTCTTGAGAATATTTTAACTCTTGTGTAAACATGAAACCAAATGGACCCTTGCGGGTCTATTTGGTTTCATGTTCACGCTCACAAAGAGTTACATCTGGTTAACCAACTTTCCATCATTTAGCCTGGGGACCACCTGGAATCCTCTCAGGGACCACTGGTGGTCCCTGGACCACCTGCTGAAAACCCCTGTCCAAGAGTCTTCTGCAAATGCTGCTAGCTTGACCCCAGATCTGGTCAGATCAGCTGATGATGATGATGTAAATGACATTATACTGCTATACTCTATAATGTTATATTTACTTGACAAAGCTAAAACTCTGCAGCACAAACTGACAAGTCTGCATAAACATTCTAGGATACCATGCTAGGTTGTTTCTGCAAGCGCAATGGGCTAAGACGGAGTCTGAAGAGGTGTGTTTTCAGACTGGGCGGAAGATTGGGAGGGAGTGCAGTTCTGATTGCAATGGGAAGACCATTTCATAGTTTCGCGGCCAGAAGGTTAAAGAGTCTGGGGTGTGTGGTCTGTGCATTGTCCAGGTGTTTTTAGATTAATTGAATACTTGCAAACAGTACAGCTATGCAGCTTGAAGCTTTAATTTTTATTGTGTCATATTTTATTGTAAGTATTGAAGTTTTTAACATGTATTTTGTTGTTTTTTTGATTACTAAACATCGGTCAAAACATCGGTAACATCGGTGTAGGTTTTTCCAAACATCGGTATCGGTATCGGTTCCAAAAATATGGTATCGGTCGGGCTCTACATCAAACATGACCGTCTGTCATGGTCGGGAAATAATTTCGCCCCTCCTTGTTTCTGTTTTGTGTCTTTGTCTGTGCACACACTCACTCACTCAACTTCAAACTACTTCATATTCCTTTCTGAACTTTGTAATTAAAATACAACAAACACAACACACGTGCAGAATCCTGTGTGCAGTACTTTCTAATTAACATCAGCAAGAGCGTGCATGTTACTGACAATACACTGTATGAGGGAATACCAAGGGTGAGCCAGAAAATAGCAGCCAGGAGAGACTAGCGGGACGTCTGCCAAAGTCATCAAGAACTGCCAGTCAGCAAAGCAGTGCTGTGGGAACCAACACATGGGCATCGATCAAGAGGACGTCCCAAATTGATGGACTGGGAGAAAAATGCAGAAGCACAAAACATCAACAAGCTGGCCAGATGCATGGAGAACTGGGATGACTAGAAGGCTCATCCGAGGATGACTTTTCTGTTTTCGAGTTTTCTGTTATTGTGATAACATAAAGCCCTGATCGACAAGCCCACGGCACGTTTCATTGCAACAGGTTGTGAGCTTGATGACCGGATATTTTCTGAAAAAAAAAAAAAAAGCTTTCCTTACAATACAGATGCCAGGTAAACAACGTACATGTTATTCAAGTACTAAATGTACATTCTTTAGGTGCATCTGTTGGACAAATTCACCACACCCTAAATTCATATAATTGGTCCTCACTAATGTTCTTGATAATATTGCAAAAAAAAGAAATGCTGTGTGCAGTTCAGAAAACCACCTTCCAGTGAAATAATTAGTGAGGAAAACAATTTATTGAAACTCTAGGTTTGGGAAAAATAAACTGCCTAATGATGATGTCACCGGAACACAGCTGTCAAGACAGAGTAAAAAAAATAATTGTGCTATTTTATCATGAACATTAGTAAAGGACCAATAATTCTGTCCTTTTAAATTTTTAATGTTTATACTTCTATTGCACTACATCTTGCATAACGATATTGTACTTTTGATTCTACTACAAGTACCCTATTATTCGAACGTTAGCTACCTAGTATATGTTTGTTTGTTTATTTTCACTTACAAAATATTTTAAAAACATTACAAAAGTTATTAAAAGATGTGAAGGAGAAAGCCGAGAAACCCTCCAGGGGCTTAAGTGATGGCATTCTCCGAAAGCAGTGAGGATTATATCAACATTGAAGGATCTTGTACAATAAAAAAATATCACACAGAAGGAAAGAAACAGAAAAACAAAACAGAAACAAAACACAATCATCAAATTAAATTGGTAAACCGTATGGAAAATAAGTCATATTTAGGAGGAGTGATTTTAGACCACGTTTGAATTGATGAGACTAGACATGAGGCCCGCTGCGCGGGCCTCACGCCTAGGGTCCGCACCATTAGGGCAACAGGCGACTTGCGTTCACCCCAATTTTGAAAATGTTCATTTTTTGGACACTTTGCAACACTGCATCTTTCGTCATAGGCAATGTAATTTTGGTCATACTAAG
This sequence comes from Benthosema pterotum, assembly GCA_039105355.1. Classification (NCBI taxonomy): domain Eukaryota; kingdom Metazoa; phylum Chordata; class Actinopteri; order Myctophiformes; family Myctophidae; genus Benthosema; species Benthosema pterotum. The sequence goes on along the minus strand of CM076980.1, from coordinate 33,304,437 downwards.
AGGAATTCTAATAGTTGTGAGTAACATGAAATTCTTACAAAAGATTACGATCATGAACAGGGAGGTATATAATGCAGCAGTAATGAGGATACATGGAATATGGATGGGGACAGTGGTAATACATGTATAGGCAAAGGTCTGTGCAACATAAAGCCTTACAAAGAATAAGACATAGTTGGAACTGTTTGTATAGCAGTGGACTCAAGTGAAAATTGGAAACGCCAATGTACAGGTATAAGGCAGAGGGCAGTGTGTTTGTGCCTTTACAATGTGGTGATAGTTGGACATGCACCATATGACATTACACAGTCACACACATCAATGGTGGCATCCTATAGTATGGCCCCGTAGTTGAGGGATACCCAGGGTGCGTTCGGAAATACACCCTAAACGCACCTGGTGTATTTGGGGCATTTGGTGCACGCACTGAGCAACCCTACGCTGGAGACGGGGTTGGCCGGTGTGGAAGGTATGATTGTGTCACAGCTGTGTCTCGAGCGCTCCCGTTCAATGAAAAGCAATACAACTGTTGTGAGCTAGGAAGCTAGGCTATGGCTAAGCACTGTACTGTGGTGGTCCCCCAACTTTTCCATGTCTGTCAAGGACCTGCACATTTATCAAATAAATGCATGCGGACCCCCATTTGAAAATACTTTCCAGGGGGACCCCCATAAGAGAGGATTTATATGGCTCTGGCAGTGATTCCCACCATTTTTGAGTGAGGTGTGTTGTCGGTTTTTACTGCTCGTTCGTAAATCAGGCTCACTCAACACACTCGGTGAGGTCTCCGCCCACTAACCCAAATCAACTCAATGCACTCGCAGTTTGTATTTCCGAACATACCCCCAGTGTCGTAGTGGGACTTAGAAGTGGGGGGAAGCCTCTTAAGACATGTGCCACGCGCACATGCATTTGTGTGTACCTGCGCAATGCAAACATACACACTATTAAAAAGACACAGATACACAATATCATGCACACAGTATAACATATTGAGAAATATGGTTTACAATGCTAATTGTATCAATAAAAGTAAATGTCCAAAAAACATCTTTCCCCAAAAAATATTCTAGATGTGAGAGAAGGGGGGCGCCGTCCCCCGCATCCCCCCTCCATTACACCCCTGGGGATACCTAAAGTTGAGATAGTGATAGGAACCAAATGGGCCCTTGGGTCTGTAACTCAGTGTACAAATGGAACCAAATGGACCCGCTAGAGGTGTTGTACACAATCAGAGTTACATTAACAGTGGTTGAACAATATAAATTGAGGGTCACAGAAAGAGAATTGGCATTAAATTGGGTGTGTGTGTGTAGGCAAATTCATGTCAACTGGGGGTCCTTGCAATTAAAATGAACACTGCAAGAGCTTTAAAATGTTCTCTTATAGGGACCATTGTGGGGTCTGTGTAGCCTAATTCATGTTAAACTGGGGTCCTTGCGATTAAAATGAAGACTGGGAGAGTTCTAAAATGCTCTCTTATAGGTCCATTGGGGGGTCCTTGGAATGTAAATGTTTGTATGTTGTCATGAAATGTAGCTACTATCCAACTAAACGTATATATTGTTATGATTACTACTGCTATGCAAAGATATTAATACACACAGTCACACACTGCGCGCGTGGTTAATAATATGATGCATGCAATTAAAAAGAGACATTGTTGTTGTGCAGATGGACAGTGTAAATGTTAATATATGCGGACAGCGCGTGCATGTGCAACATGTTGCATGTGAAACAATGTGGAAAGAATCGTGGGGTTTTTGTGTTTTGGCAAGCAATTTACAATGGCTTGTTGGTTTCTGTGTCTGTAGCGACTGAGACGCTAACGCTGAGCGAGACACTGTGTGGTTTTCGGTGTGGTGTTATGATCCGTGTGTCATCATCGGCGTGGTGCTGGTTGTAGGACAGGCAGCCGTGTCCATAGCGCTGTGTTAGTCGTATATATCCAACACTAAGAGCAGCGGCTGTAAGATGCATTCGCTTGGTTTTTGCGGCTACCAGAAAGAGCAAGTAACGTCCATCTTCTGCAGGGCGTGTTGTTGATTATAAGAGAAATGGTGAGGAGTTTCATCGCATCGAGCACATGATCGAGCAGCACTACGTAAAGTTGTATGGACTGGCTAGCAAAGCCAGAAGGGGGTTGGGTCTGCGTGCGGAGGCAGAATCATAAGCACAGTGTGCAGTGTTGCCAACTTGGCGCATTTGTCGCTATATTTAGCTTCGTTCCTACAAAGGACCATTGGTAACCAAATGGACCCTTTCGGGTCCGTTTAGTTTCATTTTACACTCTCAAGAGTTAAAGGATATTTGCTTTTTTCTTGTGAGTTGGGGCAAAATTGGTTGGCGCCAGAGATAAAACCCTTGTTTTTCACCATTTTTACTGCTATGATAGAAAGGACCATTGGTAACCAAATGGACCCTTTCGGGTCTGTTTGGTTTTCATTTTACACTCTCAAGAGTTTAATCATATTTAACCATCTGAATTACCTAATTTTCAATAATCTACAGATTTAGAAAACGTAGAAGAATTGCTATTTTGATGAACATTTTGTCAGTTATTTCTCCTAAATTAGGCTGAGAGACTAATCTCATCAAGGGGTGGTCCTCCGTGCCTAAAATGCAGAATAAACAGTCGGCCCTGGGATGAAAATGGTTCAAAATCCAATGCTCTACCGCAGTGGTTTTCAACCTTTTTCATCCCAGGGCCCACCATTTATTCAGAATTTGAACCTCGGACCACCATTTGAGGACACTACGGGGCCCCACAGACCCCATACGTAAAGATTTCTTTTGCTTCTCTCCATGACCATTAATCTTCTAATTGTGGTGTAGATTTGGACTAATTGACATGATGAATATTTTAACTCCTGAGAGTGTAAAAAAGAAACCAAATGGACCCGCAAGGGTCCATTTGGTTTCAATTTTACGTTACGTTCTCAAGAGTTACATCTGGTTAAACTACTTAGCTGGGGACCACCTGGAACCCTCTCAAGGACCACCCCTGCTCTACCGCATTCTAGTGCATTTTAGATTTTGGCGGTTGGCAACACTGATTTTGACGTCACAGTGGCTTAGTCCGAGAGGAATGGAGCCAATTTCTGTAGTCCGGGAGTGTGACACTGCACCAAAATTATTTTCATATAAATGGACAGTGTACAGTAAATATGGCAGTTGCATGGATGAAATATAGCCTATGCTGTGAAGACAACAGTGCTGGAGGTGTTGTGCATGGTTAGATCCATGCAAACATTGTAGTTTTTTAGGAGAAGCCCCACAAAGGCGAACGGATAAACGGGCAGGGCCGCTCTCGCATTGTAGTAGCAAGATGACAGTTCCCTTTGATGTAGGTCTATAGGCAGAGAGTTCCAAATTTTGGACCCTCTGAAACCTATATTAAATTGGGTTTGGGACGTGCGTGCCTTGGGCGGTCTAAGTAGATTTGAGCTACGACTTGTATAATTATAAACTTGATGGTTATACCCAGGGGTGAAAGTGGTTTGAAGTTCTTGCCGGGTCTATAGGAAACAGCATTGTGTGATGCGTTCAGGCCGAATTTTTTTTTGGAGGTTCAAACTCCACAGTGTCCCTAAAATGCATAGGAAAATGCTTTTTGTGGCACTGTAAGCTAACCTAACCTAACCTGGAACATAATATAAAACACAGCAGGTCTGCCTTACACCTGCATTAGGCTCCCTATACTCCATTTCAGCATGATTAAACTGTTTTGTATTTGAGGCATTAGGCTACACAAGAAATAGGTTTCATTTAAGATTTTATTTTGTTACAAACTACTGCAAAACAGCATTATTTCAACCCCCATAATATGCCCTAAAATGAAACCATTTTACCTCCTCCTCCTGCACCTCCTCCTGCACCTCCTCCTCCTCCACCCCTCCACCTCCTCCTCCTCCTCCTGCACCTCCTCCTCCACCTCCTCCTGCACCTCCTCCTCCTCCACCCCTCCACCTCCTCCTCCTCCTGCACCTCCTCCTCCTCCACCTCCTCCTGCACCTCCTCCTGCACCTCCTCCACCTCCTCCTCCTCCTGCACCTCCTCCTGCACCTCCTCCTGCACCTCCTCCTCCTCCTGCACCTCCTCCTGCACCTCCTCCTGCACCTCCTCCTCCTCCTCCACCTCCTCCTGCACCTCCTCCTGCACCTTCTCCTCCTCCTCCACCTCCTCCTGCACCTCCTCCTGCACCTCCTCCTGCAACTCCTCCTCCACCTCCTCCTGCACCTCCTCCTGCACCTCCTCCTCCACCTCCTCCTCCTGCACCTCCTCCTGCACCTCCTCCTCCTCCTGCACCTCCTCCTGCACCTCCTCCTCCTGCACCTCCTCCTGCACCTCCTCCTGCACCTCCTCCTGCACCTCCTCCTCCTCCTGCACCTCCTCCTGCACCTCCTCCTGCACCTCCTCCTGCAACTCCTCCTGCAACTCCTCCTCCTCCTCCACCTCCTCCTGCACCTCCTCCTGCACCTCCTCCTCCACCTCCTCCTCCTGCACCTCCTCCTGCACCTCCTCCTCCTCCTGCTCCACCTCCTCCTCCTGCACCTCCTCCTGCACCTCCTCCTCCTCCTGCCCTCCCTCACTTCCATCCTGCACTCCTCCTCCTGCACCCTCCCTCCTTTTCCTTCACACCTCCTCCTCCTGACTGCAACTCCTCCTCCCCCTCCCTCCTCCTCCCTCCTTCCTGCACCTCCTCCCTCCTTCCACCACCTCCTTCCTCACCTCCTCCTGCAACTCCTCCTCCTGCACCTCTCTCCCCTGCACCTTTCTTCCTCCTGCACCTCCTCCTCCTCCTCTGCACCTCCTCCTGCAACTCCTCCTGCACTCCTCCTGCACCTCCTCCTCCTGCCACCTCCTCCTGCACCTCTCCCTGCACCTCCTCCTGCACCTCCTCCTCCACCTCCTCCTGCACCTTCCTCCTCCTCCTGCACCTCCTCCTCCTCCTGCACCTCCTCCTGCACCTCCTCCTGCACCTCCTCCTGCAACTCCTCCTCCTCCTCCACCTCCTCCTGACACTCCTCCTGCACCTCCTCCTCCTGCACCTCCTCCTGCACCTCCTCCTCCTCCTGCTCCTCCTCCTCCTCTGCACCTCCTCTGCACCTCCTCCTCCTCCTTGCACCTCCTCCTCACCTCCTTCCCTGCACCTCCTCCTCCTCCACCTCCTCCTCCTCCACTCCTCCTGCACCTCCTCCTCCTGCACCTCCTCCTGCACCTCCTCCTGCACCTCCTCCTGCACCTCCTCCTCCTCCTGCACCTCCTCCTGCACCTCCTCCTGCACCTCCTCCTGCACCTCCTCCTGCACCTCCTCCTCCTCCTGCTCCACCTCCTCTCCTCCACCTCCTCCTGCACCTCCTCCTCCTCCTTGCACCTCCTCCTCCACCTCCTCTCTGCACCTCCTTCCTCCTCCACCTCCTCCTCTCCTGCACCTCCTCCTCCTGCACCTCCTCCCTGCACCTCCTCCTGCACCTCCTCCTCCTCCTGCACCTCCTCCTCCTCCTGCACCTCCTCTGCACCTCCTCCTGCACCTCCTCCTGCAACTCCTCCTCCTCCTCCACCCTCCTCCTGCACCTCCTCCTGCACCTCCTCCTCCACCTCCTCCTCCTGCACCTCCTCCTGCACCTCCTCTCCTCCTGCACCTCCTCCTCCTCCTGCACCTCCTCCTCCACCTCCTCCTCCTGCACCTCCTCCTCCTCCACCTCCTCCTCCTCCTGCAACCTCCTCCTCCTGCACCTCCTCCTCCTGCACCTCCTCCTGCACCTCCTCCTCCTGCACCTCCTCCTGCACCTCCTCCTCCTCCTGCACCTCCTCCTCCTCCTGCACCTCTCCTGCACCTCCTCCTCCTCCCACCCCTCCACCTCCTCCTCCACCTCCTCCTGCACCTCCTCCTGCACCTCCTCCTCCTCCACCCCTCCACCTCCTCCTCCTCCTGCACCTCCTCCTCCTACTCCTCCTGCACCTCCTCCTGCACCTCCTCCTCCTCTCCTCCTCCTGCACCTCCTCCTGCACCTCCTCCACCTCCTCCTCCTCCTCCTGCCACCTCCTCCTCCACCTCCTCCTGCACCTCCTCCTGCACCTCCTCCTCTCCTCCTCTCCTGCACCTCCTCCTGCACCTCCTCCACCTCCTCCTCCTCCTCCTGCACCTCCTCCTCCACCTCCTGTCTCTGTGGCTCTGGCTGTGCGAACCGACAAGAGGAGACTTCTCTCCGTGCGGTGACAGGTTATTTAACCTAATATTTTATTAGACCCTGCGGGACCCTGCGTGAAATCTTTTCCCGGGTCCCAGACCTGGGCGGACCCCCTTCACTTTCACCCCTGGTTATACCCAAATAGATTGTGAAAAAGGGTGGGGAGTGTTTTTCCTAGTGATCCATGAACAAATAAACCCACCTGTAAATGGTTCACTTGATAAATACTGAGAATACCTAAATGACTGAATTAGAGCCCGACCGATATATCTGTCGTACCGATATATCGGCCGATATCGATACCGATATATCGGCATCGGTATCGGTGATATTCGTACCGATATATCGGTCGATACATCGGCCATTATATCGGTAAAATCTGCCCATATATCGGTAACATCGGCCGATATATCGGCCGATATTTGCCTGGAACAGAAAAAGAAACACAGCAAATGGAATTATTTCACAAAAGTAAATGATGTCAATGTCGTATTCTATTGTTTACTTGAAAGAGAGAATAAATTTGACGTTTAGAAGTTTTCAAATGTACTTTTAATTATTATTTTAATTCATTATTATACATCGGTCCCAAACATCGGTAACATCTGTGCAGTTTTTTCCAAAAACCGGTATCGGCATCGGCCACAAAAACATGGCATCGGTCGGGCTCTAGACTGAATAAAGGCTGGGATGTATGCCTTGGATGTGCACAGCTTATTATTCTCACAGCTCGTTTCTGAAGACGATATAATGTCTCCAGTTTGGACTTGTGAGTACTAGCCCAGACTATGTTACAGTAATTTATATAAGGATAAATCATAGAATAATATAAGAGAGTGGCCACCTCCGAGCTGATCAGATAACGTGTTTTGCGTAAAATACCAATACTCTTAGAAATTTTGGTAGATATAGACATAATGTGTGGTTTCCAAGACAATGATTCGTCAACTAAGATACCAAGGAAACGTGTGGAGCACACATTATTTATAGGGATATTATCAATTAATATATTGGACGATTTGTTAAAACTATGTGGTTTAAGACCAAAGCGTATAAAGTTTGTTTTTTTAATGTTGAGTGATAATTTATTGGTCTGAAACCAAATTGTCAGTTTAACAAGTTCTTCATTCAACACCTTAATAACGGTTTCTGGGTCTGTATGGGAGTATAAGACACTTGTGTCATCTGCAAACAGAATTTTAGATAGTTTATCAGACACATTTGATAAATCATTAATATAAATCAGATTACAGATTAATTCAAAACAATTTCATACTGAAGCTATTTGAAAATATTCCAAATGTAAGTTGTCAGTTTTCATTCAAACAGACCCAGACCCCAGGGTGGCCACCTACCCTGACCATGTAGGGGGAGAGAAAGAAAGTCTCCTTTTATGATAGCAACATTTACGGAGTAAAACGTTATGGGTACTTTTGGCCATTGTTGAGTGACATATTTTTTGTGCCCTTCCATGTGTTGTGCAGGTGTGAAGAAGTGGCTGATGAAACTGAAGAGCAGGGAGATATACTCAGGTACAAAGTCCACACACACTCACTCTCTCTTCCTCCCCCCTGTTCCGTTCATTTTTTCCTGCCTGCTTTTGAACAAGTTCAGAGCATTTCCACTGAAAAATGCACACAGGCTGCACTCATCCATCCGTCCATCCATCCATCCCTCCCTCCCTCCTCCCTCCCTCCCACTAACTTTAGCTCACTGTTGCTGTTCTGTTCCGTGTTGCTATATTGACTCTGTCATCGGTGGCCTCATTTATCAAACTCATGCCTTGTGCTGTGACCTCTGCCCGCTGTCACAGCCGCTGCGCTGGGCAGCCAGCAATACACGGCACATAAAGAAATGTACCCCCAAACTTGAGTGTATGTGTGTTTGCGACGCGCACGGATGTGCGTGTGACACATGGTAATGAATGAAGCAAGGGCACAGCAGCCTCGTTGTAAGACAGAGAGAGAAACATGAGTTCAGCTGCCTACAACTGCAAAGTGATAACCCCATCCTAGTAAGAACTGATAACCCCTTGTGCAGTGTTCGATTTGTACAAATTTAAAAATAAATGCCTTTTCTTAGGACAAATGGCAAAATAGCAGATCTTTAAAGCCATATTGTAGATGTTTGTGTGGTGTGTTTATCTTGTCATGACTCATGACTAAAACTAGTCAATTTTGCCTGATTTATTTCTCTAGACCAGTGGTTTTCAACCTTTTTGGTACCAGGGCCCACCATTTATTCAGCATTTGAGCCACGGACCACCATTTGAGGACATTTTATCCTCACAGACTCCCAAAACTAAAGATCTCTTTTGCTTTTGTCCCACAAGGGTCCATTTGGTTTCATTTTCACACTCTCAAGAGTTACATCTGGTTAACCAACTTGGCTGGGGACCACCTGGAACCCTCTCAGGGACCCCTGGTGGTCCCCGGACCACCTGTTGAAAACCCCTGCTCTAGACTGTTGTGCACTCTATTTGAAATTAATAATCCAAAGATACCTCCTTGTTCATTGACTTCTATTGTACAGTGAAACAGCTCTCAAAGTCATTCTTTCACCACATGAAGGGAATGCAAACAAAGCAGGTATAACTTCTGAGGCAACAGCATTCTCTTTCTCTCTAGTATACCAAAGAGCTTAGGAGCCGAAACGGGGCCAAATTTGCAAACTAATCCACTCCCTATTACTTTAGGGCGGCTATCCAATGGATGCGGTTTGATCTTTTTGGGCGATTCAGTTTGTTCCTTTCTGCCAGGCCAGGTGAATCAAGGACACTGAGAAACGATGGACTCTTGCCTGTTTCCTTATATAATACTGTAGGTCTAATGGTGTAAAGTAAGTGTGCAGTCATGTCTCTGTGTATGACATCAGCATCAGTGTCAGAAATTACATTTTTCTCTAAAATGGAGTTTTTTCTCTGAAAATGTTTTTTTTAGTGTGATAGATTGTGCCATCAGGAAGCTGGTGATGTGACACACCGTACTTATTTACCTGAGACATTTGGGTGATATAGACATGTCACCGGGTTTGGGATCCTGAGGATTTAGAATCATTTCCAGATGCATTTGTAACCGTGTCTTTTTTCCTGTTGATATGTTTATTTCATGTCTGCTCATGTAATTACACTGTGGTGGCTCTCAAATGTTTACTTTTCAAGGAACACTGTGTGTGTGTGTGTGTGTGTGTGTGTGTGTGTGTGTGTGTGTGTGTGTGTGTGTGTGTGTGTGTGCGCGCGTGTGCGTGCGCTTGTGCTGGTGCGTGCACGTGTGCGTGGCCATGGTCTCTGGATTCTACTCTATTGAGTGTGGGGCGCCCTCTTATGGCCACCGTCAAGCATAATTATCTCCTCTCTTTTTGTACATTCCTCCAGCCCTCATCCATAGATAGATCCATTAATCAACCATAATCTTTATTATGTGTAATACAGCCAGAAGCAACTTACATAACCACCAAAAAGACAATAAAGAAGAGAGAATAGGCAGTACTAATACTAATAATACAGCAAAGTCACAATAATGTCATGTATAAGATGTATAAAGTCAACAAAACAAATGAGTACTACTCTATTGGTGCTTGGCAGATTAGACCCAATGTAAAGCAGGAGGGAGGTGTACTCTCAGTTTGTCATGATACGTTGTTAACCAGCTGGCCAGCTGGGAATGATTAAAAAAAAAAACAATGTCAAAGATTTGATTTGAAATATGTGGTTGTTAGAGATTTAGAAAATAAAAAGTATTTTCTCTGCCCTCTGCCCTCTTTCTGTGTGTGTGTGTGTGTGTGTGTGTGTGTGTGTGTGTGTGTGGTGTGTGTGTGTGTGTGTGTGTGTGTGTGTGTGTGTGTGTGTGTGTGTGTGTGTGTGTTGTGTGTGTGTGTGGGGGGGGGGGGGGTCTCTATGATGAATTAGCAGGATGCACTCAATTTGATGAGCTGTTTTTATTTGAATTTGGATATACAGTACATTGGAGAAGGGCTTGATGTTGTGTTCATGTGCTAATTTACGTTTTCTATGGCGCTTGTCGCTTTGTGTGTTAGGGAAGTACCTTTTGATGGTCGTATGACAGTGTTGTGGGGCCAAAGTGTAGATTTACAAGAAAAGGGGGCACAGTGGTAGTGCAGTTTGGGCTAATTTACTTGATGTTATTAATATTTTAACTCTTGAGAGTGTTTCATTTTTACGCTCTTAACAGTTTTCGTGCCGTTGAAATAGGTCTACGTCAGCGGTTATCATTATAAAATATAGTAATGACCGATGCCTCTTAGGTAGAGCTACGTCACTCTTACGTCGCTTACCGTCGTTGGTTTGATACGATCCCCATGATAACAGCAGTGTGCAGCGACCGCATATTACATTGACGGACCATAATAAGGGACGGACCAACCCGGAACCAAAAGTGTGTGTCCGTCAACTAACTTGTCCGTCGGGAAACATGGACCGAAATATGAAATATGACTTTTAGATGAAAATCGCTGGCACTGGCTACCTCAAAAAATATGAAAAAGGGCTGGCACGGAGAGTGTTAAAGAGTTAAATCTGGTTTACCACCTTTCCATAATTTAGCCTGGGGACCACCTGGAACCCTCTCAAGGACCACTGGCGGTCCCCGGACCACCTGTTGAAAACCGGTGCATTAGATGATTGACACGTGGGTGAAAAAATGGGTTACAAAAATGTGGGATAAAAGAATAGTACAAGGACATAAGGAGTTGTAGATCAGCAAACTTGGTTGGTTGGTTGGTTGATTGGTTTGATTGGTTGATTGATTACTTTATTAGACAGAAATGAAAACGGTACAAGCAGTGTCACCTCACAGCCATAAGGTCCAAGGTTTGATTCCCGCCGGGGGTCGCAGTTTATCCTCCATCAGCAGCAGCCATCGCATATAGGCAGGTTTGGCGAAAGGGACTTTTCAGCGTGTGGTTTGCTTGTTGTTCTCTCCATGTCCTCCTCCTATTTGGATGTTTGTGTGTGTGTTTGTGGGGGGGGGGGGGGGCTTCTTTTGGCAAGCTAGAAGACTTTATCTAGGTCCAGTTGCCATAATTGCTCACAGGTGCTCTTTTATGGCGTTCATACATGCAAATGGATTGACTACCTTTTCATAAATATTCTCAGACATAAGTGAGTCCTCCGTTCATCCATCCATCTGTTACCATGGAGACTGCCTTATCATGGTGGTGCACGGTGCGTTATCAGCGAGTCCATTCGGATTTACAAAAGAAAAAACAAACTCAGGAGTTTTGGGAGCCGTTTTGCAGACGAATTCTCAACAAATTCCTTTTACACAGCAGAGATCTGCACTCTTCTTTCTATTTATAGTTGTTAATTAGCGAGTGTGTGAACTGTGAATATTATTGTCTTCCGTTTTTCAAGTCCATGTGTCTAATTTATGGCATTTTTTATCTTAACTGACTTTTGCTGTCAAAATGAGCAGGGCTCCAGCACCTGCTCCACAGGTAGGACCAGCTCTGGGTATTGCTGCCTAGCACTCTTTAAAAGATAGTGGGCTTGACACCCCGGCTGTCCTCAGCTCAACCTCCGATTCACTGGAGGCTCAGGACAGAGAATGGGTGCAAGATCACTCACACACACACGCACACACGCACACATACACACACATACACACACACACACACACACACACACACACACACACACACACACACACCACACACACACACACACACACACACACACACACACACACACACTGGATTCTTTTGAGTGAGCAAAACGTGAGTCCAGGCAGCACTTCAGCCGGCATGCTGTGTGGCCGACACTCCGTCCAATATTGATCTAGTCACCAATGCATACAGTATTATAATGTGCCGTGTTACGACTGAACACTCTACAGTAATGAGTCCTATAGTCAACACTTATTTTAACAGACAATTATTTTAACAGGCAATTATCACTTACCCTGAGCAAAGAAAAGAGTGCTTCTTCCAGTATAAGACTGTCTGAACTACAGTACAGCATTGACTCTCAAAGTTCTCAAATCATTTACGATAGTCTCTCAACACAAACGTTCTCTTCTGAGGCCAAATATACTGTGTATCAAATTGGAGGTCCGCCTCGACACAAACCAATTCTTAATGCCATGATATCAATATCGAATCGCCAGGTTCAAAATCGATTTTTTTGATATTTATGTAGGCCTATTCATTGATATGTTCATGTCAGAAAAACTGGCTGATGTTATCAGGCTGCATTGATGTGTATGATTGAACTTTTTGCTATCCATATTGTTTAAAATTGCTTTAAAATGTTCTAGTTGATTGAACTTGTGGCGAAGCACAACTTGATGACGCCATGAAGTTGTGTTTGTTAATGATATTTCTTTCAGGACCTTTTTTCTGAGGGTGTACAAATTGAACCAATTGAACCAAATGGTCACGTTAGGGTCCATTTGGTTCCATTTGTACACTCTCAGAAAAAATCTTGAAAATGGGTGGAATTCCCCTTTTAAAATGTTCTAGTATAATAAAAATCATTTGTGGGCAATCAACATATCAAATCGAATCACAGCATAATTAAGAAACACAATATAAATCGATTCCGAACCCTAAATATCAATATTGCATTGTATCGTGTGGTAAGTCAATCGTGTGTGTGTGTGTGTGTGTGTGTGTGTGTGTGTGTGTGGTGTGTGTGTGTGTGTGTGTGTGTGTGTGTGTGTGTGTGTGTGTGTGTGTGTGTGTGTGGTGTGTGTGTGTGTGTGTGTGTGTGTGTGTGTGTGTGTGTGTGTGTGTGTGTGTGTGGACACGGCCACACCCTGTGTCCGTGTCCTCCTGTGCACTCCACATCAGTCTGTAGCAAAGCGAGACAAACATGAGAATGTCTGCTCACACCAGTGGCAACTGGTGTCGCCTTTTTGCAGACTAGCTAGGAGACAGTGGTGCGTGCGTGCATGTGTGTGTGTGGGTGGACGTGCACATGTGTGTTCACTGTTCAGGCATGGCTACTGTACTGGTACAAAGGTATTTTAGGTATTTCAGTCACCATTTTTTAAGAAATCACATGCTTGTAATATGGCATGATTGTCTGCATGCATTTATGCATGCACATGCAATGCATGCATGCACCTGGTTGTGAGCTTTGCGAGTCATGGTCTTTGATGTTGCACAGTATGTTGTCAGTGGAATAGTGAATGGAAAGCGCTGAGTCACCGCTGTGCTGACTTGGTGTTGGATGGCCGGCCGCAGGAAGCAGATCAATTAGAACCAGGAGGTTTCCATGGGCCATCCTTTATGTTTTCATAGTGATTCATTCATTCACTGGTCACTAGCATGGCCCATCTTTTATGTTTGCACAGTGATTCAGTCATTCACTGGGCAGAAGCATGGTCCATCCTTGTATGTTTTCATTTTTTCTCTGACCACTAGCATGGGCCAGCGTTTGTTTTCATAGTGGGTAACATAATGGGTGTGGATATGGCTGGGCGATATGGACAAAAATAAATATCACAATGTTTTTCCTCCAAATATCTCAAGATTGACATACTGTATAGTGAGTTTTACAACATTTAAAGTAAAGAAAAAGTATAAAGGGGGTTAACTGATTATCACCGAGAGAGGTCAACCACATCGCCACATGACGATATTATGATACCAGTGTAACAGACAGACGAAGTCTCGTCTCATATTGTGACGTGTGTTCGATAGGATACTGATATTATTCCCCTCGACACATGGTTCCATCTAGGTTAAGGCACCAGGTGGTCACAGTGTGAACACAATTAGCTTACAGATGGCAGCATAATTAGTGGAAAGAGCAAAGTGACCGTCGACAAACACAATCTGTCACGGCGTTATGATCGCCACGACTAAATAATGCAAGGGAACATTATAGAAACTGTCATTTCGTATGCCGCCCATCCATGCATAGGAGAGAGAGAGAGAGAGAGAGAGAGAGAGAGGAGAGAGAGAGAGAGAGAGAGAGAGAGAGAGAGAGAGAGAGAGAGAGAGAGAGAGAGAGAGAGAGAGAGAGAGAGAGAGAGAGAGAGAGAGAGAGAGAGAGAGAGAGGAGAGAGAGAGAGAGAGAGAGAGAGAGAGAGAGAGGAGAGAGAGAGAGAGAGAGAGAGAGAGAGAGAGAGAGAGAGAGAGAGAGAGAGAGAGAGAGAGAGAGAGAGAGAGAGAGAGAGAGAGAGAGAGAGAGAGAGAGAGAGAGAGAGAGAGAGAGAGAGAGAGAGAGGGAGAACCAGGTATCCTCAGTCTTTGGGTCATCGTGTGGGCTGCATTTAGCAGCAGACACAGAGGTCATGAGATGACTTTGTCCCAACCTGCTGCACTGTCTGCTCTAGAGCGCTGTCTGGGGCACTGAAAAAAAAGATCATACTTGTTTGTGCCAGTTTAACAGTGTCATCCTGTTGTCCCTATTGTTGAGGCAGTATGAACAGTTTCAACAGAATCGGGTCAGTCATGGGGAGTAACGGTTCCAACAGAGCACTCCTGACTTCCCCTTTCAAGCAGGGGTTTTCATTTCAACAGGTGTTCTGGGTGGAAGAGGATTCCAGGTGGTCTCCATGCAGCTAAATGGTGGTCAGTTGGTAACCAAATGGATCGTTATAGATCTGTAACTCTTGAACGCGTTCATATGAAACCAAATGGACCCTTACAGGTCCATTTGGTTTCCTTTGACGCTCTCAAAAGTTAAATTGTATTTAAACATCTGAATGACTTGATATTTCAAGAATCTACACAATTAGAAAATGTAGAAGAATTGTTATTTCGACCAACGTTTTGCCAGTTATCTCTCAGAAATTGTAGACAAAAACCTGGAAATCCTTGGTTTTGGGTCCGAGAGATTAAACTCGACATCAAATGGTGGTCCGTGGCTAAAATGCTGAATAAATAGTGGGCTCTGGTATGAAGAAGATTGAAAACCACTGATCTAACCACTGGTCACTATAGTGACGTCCTCCTGGGTGGTCCCGAGGCGTTTGAGACGTAATCCTCCCATTCCTGTCCGTGGTTTACCACCGGGTCAACCTCCCTACAGGCCTGTAGAGCCTGTAGGTTGCCCAAACCGCCATGAACGTTTCTAAGTCCTTTCCAAGTCGATGAGCAGCGGATGTCTTATAATACATTTAACAAAATTTCTTTTAAGGGGATATTTCATTTTCACAAAAATACTCAAGCTTATGTGAACACCACAGACAGTTTATACGTTACTCAATTCAGAGACTTTTGTATGTGCACTGCTGCTGCCCCCTCTCTTTGCACATGTTCGGCACCAATACCTTTTACATAAACAAAAAAGGAAAGAAAAAGGTAAGAGTAGTATGCATGTATGCTCTCTCTTGCACATGTACGTTGTATAATACCAGCATACATTTAAGATATTCTTTTATAGTTTAGCTTATAGGTTTTATTATACTGTAGGTTATCTAGCACTCTATTGCCCTCATTGCTTTTACTCTGTTAATCACAACTGTTAATCTTACTTCTATAAGTCTTGACATACATTGGTGTGACAAATAAAAAACCTTGAACCTTGATTTAGATAATTGATATTAATTTTAGGCATGGAAACGTTTTGGAACACTGTTTTAGGGGCATATACAGTATGTGTTGCATAAGTTGCTCACAAGCTCCACTCTCTCTGCGTTTGTTGTTTGTTGTCTCTTCTCATATGTATCGCCGGTCGCAGCTCAAGCTTTGCATATTGATCTGCCTCCGGTTGACATCCTGGCATGTTTTTCGCTGCTGTAATTATTTGGCAACGCTTAGCAGCCCCACGCAAAACTTCTCCCCACCGGAAGACACGTAGGATTAGTGCAGGGCTCTCTCCTCTCCTCTCCTCTCCTCTCCTCTCCTCTCCTCTCCTCTCCTCTCCTCTCCTCTCCTCTCCTCTCCTCTCCTCTCCTCTCCTCTCCTCTCCTCTCCTCTCCTCTCCTCTCCTCTCCTCTCCTCCTCTCCTCTCCTCTCCATCCGTTTGTTGTTTCCCACACTGACTTCTAGCAGTGCATCAGTTATATTAAATAAGAGTGACCATTAATTCCATTCCTCATTATCAGCCTCAGGGCTTCTCTGAATCTATGGCCCTCATTCGACAGCCTGATGTTTCCCGACAGCACACCTGTTCACATGGCTTCTCTCTCTCTCTCTCTCTCTCTCTCTCTCTCTCTCTCTCTCCCTCCTCTCTCTCTCTCTCTCTCTCTCTCTCTCTCTCTCTCTCTCTCTCTCTCTCTCTCTCTCTCGCTGTGCTGTACATGCTTTATAGCTCTGTCCTTGTCTGACTCTCTCTCTCTCTCTCTCTCTCTCTCTCTCTCTCTCTCTCACACACACACACACACACACACACACAACACACACACACACACACACACACACACACACACACACACACACACACACACACACACACACACACACACACACACACACACACACACACACACACACACACACTATTTAGTGAGTGTCATACACTAAGACGTATGGGGAGCCTTCTTGGGCTGCAGATTTGTCTTGGAACATTTTGCGTGGGGCAGGCGTTCAACTGCAGCACCTCACACACTCTGTGGGGGACATCAGTCTTTGTCTTTGAGGTATTTTTCCACCATTTGTGTTTAGCACGGGGGTGGGGGGGGGGGGGGGACGACAACAAGAAGACCCGAAGTGGAATACTTTCGGGTGGGAGGGGGAACTTGGGAAAGTAATAAAGTAATATATAACATATCACTCTTTAATTCAAGTAATAAGTAATATAAAAAATATTATTTTTTCTAAGGAGTCATAGATAAAGTAATCATAGTAATAGTAAGTAATATTGCCCAACACTGATCACTACAACTATAGATTTGAGCTGGGGTGTTTTTTTTGTTTTTTTTTTGCAAAAGGACACGTCCCTCAAGCTGTATTTTGATTTTGTACCAATGTTTATGTTGAGATCTTTCTGGAAAAAAAACATCCCAGCACAATTTTTTTTAGCGGGTTGATAGTTAGTCGAAAAAAATGCCACACATATATTTTGAATTTAGGCTTAAATGTGGGTTATATACCCTATTGGTCTGAATATAAGACCATGCTTTTTTCCCCAATGATAACGCAAGAAAATTCACTCGTCTTATATTTGGGGGCTATATTATTTGACATTCAATGTTCTTTTTCCATAAATGAGTCTTACATAATGGGGGTCGTCTTATAACTGAGTCTTCTTATATTCGGGACAATACGGTACTACCTTTAAACCAGGGGTTTTCAACAGTGGTCTGGGGACCACCAGTGGTCCCTGAGAGGATTCCAGGTGGTCCCCAGCTAAATGATGGAAAGATGGGTCAACCAGATCTAACTCTTTGAGAGCGTAAAAATGAAACCAAATGGATCCTTGGGGTTCCATTTGGTTCCATTTTTACGCTCAAATTCTGAATAAATAGTGGGCCCTGGTATCAAAAAGGTTGAAAAACCCTACTCGTGCCAGCGTTGCCCGTGCCAGTGTGACTAACCTTTGTAGAGTTGGAAGGCTATCAGTGCGGCCCAGGTCCAAATTTCAAAAATTAACTAGAACTGCATTATTGAGTTGCCAATTTGCACATTGCACACAAGTAGGCTATACATGGAATTCAGACAGGTGCTTCATACGTATGTTGTGTGCCAGCCTGAACCGAATCGACTGATCCCCACTGGCTCACCACAGGGGGGGGCATGGGTGACTGTTTGAGGGAGTGTCCATCCATTGTTGAATGCCACTGTTTTGGCATCTCCATGCCCATTTGGGACAGTCTCCAGACTTCCTGCTGTGAAAATATAGCAGTTTATTTTTGGAATGGCTGACGGATGGATCATATTCCTCTCCCTGGTCTCATCAGACTCTGGTGTTTTCAGCTTGCAGATGTGAAGTAAATAGCCCTATTGTGTAATCTGTACAGCACTTTGGTAGGATGAAAATTGTGTTTTAAGATAATTTGATTTTATTTAAGTATTTTTGCTTTAGTTGCTTTGGTTTACACAATATAGTTTCAGCTAATTAGTATTGCCATAGTTAACTATATTAACCTTGCTCAAAACAGAGACACTGACACTGATTGTATTCTGGTCCTGAACATTATACTGTCTGACATTGACCTTCTTTCATTGGTCCACTGCACTGTCCATGTCCTTGTTTCATTGGTCCACTGCACTGTCCATGTCCTCTAGTGTTACGGTACTTAAGTAATTCTCACTTTTTTATGTCCAAATATATATCGGTAGTTCATTATGTCAGACTACACTCACACCACTAAAGGGGCTTCCAGACTGCAACAATAAACGCCGGCGTTATCGTCGGGCGAGTTTCTTTGCCGACATAAAGAAAATCGCCCGTCGATAAACGCCGAGCATTTTATGCCGGGAGGGGAGGGGGGGCGCACGAAATGCGTGGCTCAGCAGCCAACAGACTACCAACTTCCCAGCAGCTTACATCCTTGCAGTCAAGCAGGCTGATCATGATCACGCTGAATTTACAATTCATTTACAATGAATTAATGACTCACCTATAATGATGGCTACAGCCGTAGAGGTTGATATTTGAACGTAGACTATAGTTATTCCAAGTTGTGTAGGTTAAAATAAAATGGGCAGCATCCATCACGGTTTAAATATGTTGTGTAATAATCTCTGCTGGCTAAAAGCATGTAACTAACATGCTTCACTTTGTCATAGCGTGACCGTGACACAACTCACGTCATAGCTCGGCTCAGGGCTCGGCTCAGGGCCGGATCTAGAGGGGGCAGGGGTGGGTACAGCCCACCCAAACGTGCATCCTGCCCACCCAATGAAAGGTAATATCAGTGGTTTTCAACCAGTGGACCACTAGTGGTCCTTAGGAGGATTCCAGGTGGTATCAAAAATGTCCAAAACCACTGCTTCTTATGAAAAACTTTGGAGTTGCCCACCCTGCCATTCTTCCAGCCCACCCTAGTAGGGCTGGCTAGATCCGGCCCTGGCCCGGCTGCGCCAGAGCCTTAAATGAATAGGGAATCCCCTCCTGGAACAGAAACGGTGAAGTCACTGTGCAGGTCTACTGGTAGAGTGGGTCCTCATCGTCCTCATTATGTTGTTTGTTTGCTATAAATCGACCAGCGTTTTACAAAAAGTTCACTGGGATTAACCTTTTTAAAACTCGCGCGCGCGTGCACGAAACAAGCACACGCGCGCAACAAAAATCAGTGACACCGGACGTTTATCGACCGGCGTTAAACGCTCTCTTAAACGCGGGTCGTTTTTTGAACTTTTGTGGTCAAAAAACGCCGGCCCCATTGAGAATGAATAAGAATGGCAGATTTATTCCTCGCCGTCTGTAAGCCCCTTAAGTGTTGCCGATTTTCAATGACAGTTACCATAGCAAGCAGTACTCGCAGGTCGCGAGTCGCGACCCATGGGTTGAAAAAACCCTGCACTAACCTAAACATATTCATAAACATAACCCCAGTAAAACTATGCCTAAAACTAACCTTAAACCTCAGCTAACCTTAGTGGACTGTGTTCAGTGTGTTACACACTGTTTGAATTTTGGGGCTTCACAAAAAAGTGAATTGTACAAAATGATGGAAAACGTTTTTTTACACTGGGCCAAGCACTACAGAGATGGAACAAATGGAATGGAATGAAATGAAATGAAATACGAAACGCCTGACTGGTCCCTGTGCTTTTCCTGAACGTTCTCAGAATATTAATGGGCCTAATGTAGAGTATGAGGGATGTTTAACCACACCAATGACCACTAACGTCCATATTCTGATGTGAACATTGCCTTCAATAGATATACACTGTGCCATGTGTTGCACGCATAGATAAATATGGACATACAGTATGCGCAGCATATGTATATTTTCTTTTTATTTTTTATTAGCAACGCCCAACTTTTTCCACACACAGCATCACAAAAAAAAACATTTAAAAGTAGTAGATCTCTTAGCTCAGCCGTGCAAATTAACTTATGAACTTATAAATCTGCTACTTTTAGTGCACGCACACGCGTGCGGACACACACACACACACACACACACACACACACACACACACACACACACACACACACACACACACACACACACACACACGTGCGCACACGCACATGCACACACACACACACACACACACACACACACACACACACACACACACACACACACACACACACACACACACACACACACACACACACACACACACACCCCTCTTGCTCTCACTGTCTCTCAGGTCAACCAACCCCCCCCTCCCCCACAAGGTGCGTAGACTGTAATAAATATAGTCCATCCATTTACCATTAGGTGTCCAAACGCCCCCTACACAGCAGTGTAGTGTTACATATTATGGCTGGTTTGAGTGTAATGGAGTAGTTTTGACAGTTCAGCACCCCGACAGCGGCTGTGATCAGCCACACTATTGCACCTTACAAACCACACAATGCAACAGTAACACAAACACACTGTTGCACCTCACAAGTGTACTAATAAATAAGTGTGTTGTAGTACATTTATAGTATTGATAAGTGCTGCTCCATCCATTTTCAACATTTTGCTGACTGTATGGTCTCGTTGTGTGTGTAAATAATAAAAAAAGGCTCCCTATTCTGTGTTTCCAACAATGCAAGGTCTAAAAAAAGAATCATTAACATGGTGAAGTGCACTGCACCTAATTAACAACACAATGCAACAACAAAACCTCAGGTTTTCCTGAAAGCATGTGGTTGGCCACAATGGGCTGGTGGTGGGGTGATGTGATGGTCTGGTGCGGGGAGACAGCTTGTCTGGCTGTCAGGCTAGCTAGTCCCGCTGGTTTTGCCACTTAACAAGCTGGCATTAGCCTGATACCCAGCCTGAATCCAGGCCTATTCAGGCCTGCACGGGGTGGCGTGCAGGGTTTTGTAGCACTTCAGTGGCATCTAAGAAACGACTTCTGGAGCTGAGCCTTCCCCGTGGCCAGAGGAGTGTTCATGTAGTGGGAGCAGGGCTGGATCTAGGCATGGACATGGCGGGGGGCAATGCCCACCTAAACGCCCTGACTGTCCTGCCAAACATGATTATTAAAGTGCTTACAGTATATTTAAAATGAAACTTTGAAACTCTATTACTAACTAACTACAAATGTGGCACCACTACTAAACTAACACCATTTCAAAACAGGCTTTCTGCCTGTTGCAACTTCAAGAACAACTGATGTTGTTATTGATGCTTACTTGCCTAATATAAGTCCTGTGCAAATCTTGTGGGTCACAGCAATAATTAAAATGAAAATGGCATGGGAGCGGCTTCGCACCACGGACGATAAAGCCACCCTCATGCCATTTCATGTTTGAGAATTGGGGGCATGGTGGTGCAGTTGGTGCTGTTGGTGCTCACAGGTGCACTTACCGTACCTGTGAGGGTGTTACCTCGCAAACTGCTGCAAGGGTCAGGAGGACCCGTGTTATCATACAGTATGGCCGAATAAATGATGGCCCGTAATCTCAAAAGACTTGGGGAAAAACGTCTGCTGCCTTGTGTTTATAGGCCGGCCGGGCAGCACATGGGCGACTCTCTCACGGCAGCCATGTTGCTGCAAAAGAACAACATACGTAGTCCAGACGCAGCCGTTGGTGGAGAACTAATATTGGATTTCCTCTCCGGCTGAAGGCAGAGGAAAACACCCGCACACAGTCCTCCTAAAGCAATAAACGGCCAGACAGTCAGGAAGATAGATGGAGCTTATCCCGTCTTAGCGCGTGTGTGTGTGTGTGTGTGTGTGTGTGTGTGTGTGTGTGTGTGTGTGTGTGTGTGTGTGTGTGTGTGTGTGTGTGTGTGTGTGTGTGTGTGTGTGTGTGTGTGTGTGAGTGAGTGAGTGATAAGACCCTGTTGGGGACCACCGCAGGGAAATACTCACACTGGACTCTCGTTAGTGGCAGTGTTGCTGCCAGGTATGCTCACTATAAGTGACTTTTGCACATTTTTCTGTAAGGTTTGTCGTGAATACTGGAGTTTGCTGGCTGGGTTTTTTGGGGTGGGGGAGGCTTGCTGATTATTTTTGTTGTTGTTTTTTGTGACCATTGGTTCTCATGAATTGTATTTAATCCCCAAACCAGATTTTCAAACGTCTTCTGAATATTGATTTCACAATTTGTATTTTTTTTATTTTGGTGGTGGGGGATGGCAGATCATCAACACACACTGTCACAAGTAGCCGTGTAGTGTATAGTTTTATGAGGGCTCGTGCAGTTGGCTAGTTGCTTCTTCTGTGCTTGTTTTCATTGATATGGTCACTTGTTTCGCTCGCAAGATGTGGCAACACTGGTTAACTGGGGCTGTAATGGCCTTTCATGATTACACACCTGCTTCAGAGAGAGAGAGAGAGAGAGGGAGAGAGAGAGGTGTTCTCTGTAAGAGATGAATAGGGCTACTTAAGATAAAGTGTTTTCTTGTTGTTTGTTGTTGTTTGCCTAATGTGCTGTGTCTTTGCAAAGTATTTAACAGCTAAACACATTATACGTTAATATGCCAAGGGGTATCCGACAGTAGAAATATGACCAGAAACAGAGCTGACCCTAAGGGCTCCATTTTCGTTACATGCTAAACCCCTTATCCCTAATCCCTTATTTCGTTTTTACCATTTTGAAAAACTTTTTTGGAATATTTCAACATTTAACACATTGTGAGCTTGTAGACTGGTCATTTGAACTACTGAAAAATGTTTTTTTTTAAATAGATTAAAAAGGCAAAGAAGTTAAGGGATAAGGGGTTTAGCGGTAACGCAAATGGAGCCCTAAATGTATACTCTAGTGCTGTATGTGGTCTTCAAGGTGGGTATCGGGCATTGCTTGATGGTAGATCATCCACATGGAAGCGTTACAGGTCTGTAACAGGTCTCAGAGTGCACGCCATTTGGTCCATTTAGTTCCATTTGCAGTTCCCTGCTGCATAGCTCCCTTTTCCACCAGTTGGGCATGTTGTGGATGTTTACTTAATGTAACAGACTACCGTATACTGCAGCATTTATACTTTTACTTCTAAAGTAAAAAATAATAGTATATATGCTATAAATTCCCCCAAAAGAAAATATATATGGTTCTGTGTTTTCTCTCTTGTCAGACGGCTTATAATAAGTCACTGGCCTGCCTCCGTGTCCTCAATGTCTGGGAGGGTTTGGACCAGCATCCGTGAAATGGCTTTTCACACCTGTCTCACTTAAAGCAGCTGTGAGAGGTGATTAATTATTTGTATTGATCACAGCGACGCATGCTCTGATGCAGTAATAGTTCCCCTCATTGGCCCCGTGGCCGTCCCCAGATGACCTGCGTCCTGAGACAGGGAATCCCAAACCTTTTCACTGCTCTACTTTACTCCCCTGGTTCTTATCCTGGGTGCTGCACTTCCAACAGAGGCCATGAGGTGGTGCTGTTTCCCTGCTGTGGAAGCCATTATTATGCACTGTCTAATAATAACCAGTTCTGTTTTTCAACAGCACATTTTAGTCATGGAATTAAACTTATTTTGGTTTTAGTCATAATTTTGTCATGTTTAAGTGTTTTTTCGTCATTAGATTAATCGAAAACAGACAATCTTTTTTTCTGGTGACTGATATTGTCCTCCTAATTGTCCACCAGAATTTCATTCACAATTTTCATTTATTTTTAAAATATTGTTTTGAAAAATGCAGCAGCCTCGATATTTGGGCATGCCCCTTGTTCTGTTTATAGCTTCACTGTACATATATTCTACTGTTACAGATTCTTAGACTATATTAGAAATTCACAGAAAGGGAAATTATTGACCAAAACAGAATACCGAATAGAGGAAACATTTGGCCGAATACTGAACTGACAAATATGATTAATGTAATGTTATATATATTTTTTGGCTGCACCTTAAAGCTACCTCATTATGGCACTATTATTGGGACATAACACATCCATTCAGGAATTTTGGTTATGTATTTTCCGCGTTGTGCCTTGTGTTTTCTTGCTTACTGTAGTCACTCTGGATGAAAAGTATCGCCTCACAGGTCAAATCACTCAAAACAAAGAATCTAAAATTGCTGTGATGTGAGAAAGTCTAAATAACTTTTTGTGGCATAGCCCAATCTTATACAGTATGTGCCGTCGTAAATGGCGTATAGTACCCAAGAATAGCCGATCTATACACTCACAGTGCGTTGTACACGTGTGGCGCACTGTGAGCTCTTCCTGCAGGCGACAATTGCACGCCAGCCTTTTCATCAGGTAACCTAGAACACCCCCAAGCCTTCCCCCCCAAGTACCCTGTTCAGCATTCACCTCCTGTACACTGTGAGTCAGCTTATCTTCCAGCTCTGCACAACGACCGAGAGCCAATTTCCAACTGCAGTGAGCAGAGCAGGCCCCTTTTGGGGAGGGGAGAGAGAGAGAGAGAGAGAGAGAGAGAGAGAGAGAGAGAGAGAGAGAGAGAGAGAGAGAGAGAGAGAGAGAGAGAGAGAGAGAGAGAGAGAGAGAGAGAGAGAGAGAGAGAGAGAGAGAGAGAGAGAGAGAGAGAGAGAGAGAGAGAGAGAGAGAGAGAGAGAGAGAGAGAGAGAGAGAGAGAGAGAGAGAGAGAGAGAGAGAGAGAGAGATTTACATCACTTCCTCCCAGCACTGAGTGCCGGGGGGGGTAGAGAGGGGGTGGGGTGCAGTGCTACTGGGGGACACAGTCTAGAAGCAGAGCAGCCGAGCGGACCCGGTCGGCTGTGGGCTGCGCGGCTGCACGGCTGGGGGAACGTGGCGAAGCGTTCAATCTGTGTGCCTTCACATGGGATAAAGGCTGCAGGCTGACGAGCTGTTTGAATGGAGAGAGGGACGCTTCAGCATGCATGCAGCCCTATCTAAACAAGCACAAGGTCAACACTGCCACCAGAACAGAGAGAGAGGAGAGAGTGGATTTAAACGGACGCCACATATCCAGTCTGCTGTGAAAGAAGAGGGCTTTGTAGGAAAATGGCTTGACCCCCCCCCAACCACCCACCCACCCACAGGGTCCATGCATTAAATGCTACTATTTAAAAAAATATTTTATTACTTGAAAAAAATAATATCTTACAAATTACATTTCTTTCCCAAGAAATATTGTACAGCACAATCTGTTTAGTGGCAACTTGCGACAACTGTGATAACTTGTAGTGTAGATCATGGTTAGGTCCTTTAGTTAGGATCTACAAACTACAGTGCTTCTCTGTTGTTCTAAGTTCTAAGTAATGGGGCATGTTTTTTCAGAGTAACATAATACTTATTACACATTTTGGCAGAGTAATATCTTTACTTTTGATGGAAAAGGTAATAATATTACAGTAATATGTAATATTTAATTTCTTACTGCCAAACACTGATTGTCGGCATCAGCCAGTAACACACAGGAGTCTATCCCTGTTACAGTGCAATAGACTTCTGGGACATGGATTGCTGAGGTGGAGCGCCACACCTACCATCAGCTTCCAGTATACCGTAATTTCCGGACTATAAGCCGCTACTTTTTTCACCTGCTTTTGAGCCTGCAGCTTATACAACGGTGCAGCCAATCTATGGATTTTTACAGGTGTTTTTTTAACAGGGGTTTTCAACAGGTGGTCAGGGGACCACCACTGGTCCCTGAGAGGGTTCCAGGTGGGCCCTCCAGACTAAATGATGGAAAGTTGGTTAACCAGATGTAACACTTTGAGAGTGTAAAAATGAAACCAAATGGACCCTTGCGGGTCCATTTGGTTTCATGTTTACACTCTCAAGAGTTATGATATTCACCATCTAAATTAGCACCACTTAAAGGTAGGGTAAGTGATTTGAAATCCATTGTGTAGTACCAGCCTAGTGCATTAGGGGCGCCCGGGCGCCCAAGCATAGCTACACTATGTGAACCTGCTGCTCGATCCTGATTGGAGGAGAATTCACCCTCCACCTGGGGAACTTTTATTAGCTCCTCTGCTAACATGGGGGAGAGGGAAACTCCATATATGGTCTGCACAACTTACAATAGAGCATTTTAACAGAAAAAAGGTGATATCTGACAAAAGTGAAATCACTTCCCCTACCTTTAATTAACAAGTCATGGTCATCTCTGTGATCTCTATGTTTTGCCTGTTTTGTTTGTGAAAATCCATCCTGGAATTATGGACAAAACCAAAAGTAATCTTTAGTTTTGGGTTCTGTGGGGTGAAAATGTTGTCAAATGGTGGGCTGTAGCTCAAATGCTGAATAAATAGTGGGCCGTGGGATCAAAAAGGTTGAAAACCACTGCTCTAACATGAAACTTGTTGTCTGGTGCGGCTTATAGTCAGTTATACAAGGAAAAATCTGTATTTTGCCCCAAATTTAGCTGGTGCGGCTTATATTCCGGTGCGGCTTATAGTCCGGAAATTACGGTACTTCCCGCACGACTTGCTGCACCGAGCCGCTGCTGCTCATACACTGATTTGGTGGCGCCCGGGATCGAACCCATGAACTTGTGGTCCAAAGTAGTGCTGTCACGGTTACATAATTTAGATGGCGGTTCGGTCAAGTGGCTCTGAAGCAGGATCAGTGCTGATGACGATGTCTAGTATTTAGACAGAGTAATGCAAACGCTATTCTTTCCATGATAGTCTTGTACGTACGTGCACGGTCTGTATGTCTATCGCTGATCATAATCCACTAATCGGCATGCTGCAGCTCGAGTGCTCAGTTTCTGACCCCTCAATGTCGCAACTCTTCCTCTAGCTCGCTCTGGTTTGTACACTGACTGCACGCTGTCTGCTGGGGTCGGCTGGACCTGTGCTTTGGCTGTTGTCTTTCCCCACGCAGAACACTGCTGCTGCCCGTAGGGCGGCCTCCACAGACAGATGGGTGGATTGAAGATGAGCCCTCAGAGCAGAAGTGTTTCAGAAGGGTTTTGGCACGAGACCTGCTGCCATGTTGTTGTTGCTTTTATTGAATCAGAATGATGACGTAACCATTTCACGTGTGCAGTAACAGCAGAAAGGGGGAACATGGGAGTTTCCCGCAAACATTAGTCTGCCCCCCTTAGTTAGTCTGCCCCCTGGCAGTATGAAAGTATAATAGCGCGGTATTGAGCACTGCTGAGGAAGGAACAAGGTCTCAGCCCCAGACCATAGTGTTAACAATATCACACATGAGAGTTCCACAAAGCCCTCACACACTTGTGTATTTCTCACGACTTTCTGTGGATGAAAATAGAACGCAGATGTGTGTTGTTGTTTTTTTTTTACTTTAAGACCTCAAGCTCATCCCGCATTGCTTCTGCTACCCAATTGGTTGTTTAGTTGTTGTTGTTGATGTTTTTTGAACCACCATCAACCACCATCCCCCCACCCCCCGACCTGCCCCCCTGCACGGAAGGAAAGAATTAGTGAAACTGCTGAGGCGTGGAGAGCAATTCTAGGATGAGCAGTATGTTTTGTGCACCCCCCCCCCCCAAAACAATCACACACACACACACACACACACACACACACACACACACACACACACACACACACACACACACACACACACACACACACACACACATAGTACCATTGCACATACAGTACACAAATCCTCTGCAGCCATACAGAGTCTGTAATGGAACAAGTCTCCATACGGGGAACATGAGGATGTTAAGACTGTGTAGCTGCCATTCATGCAGCCTGGCCGGACGCCCAGCATAGAGTTGTGTGGGGGATTGTTTCGGAGGGGGTTGAGGCGGAGGAGGAGGAGAGGTTGTAAAGTGCTGGCAGTGTGGCTTTTATTCTGGGTGGTATGAGAGAGAAGAAGTGTCTGTCTGGCCCAGCCAGGTACAGTGAATCTATAGCCCTCACAGTAAAATAATGAAGTGGTTGGTGGGATCGGGTGGAGGTACACACTTGGGTATAAAGTGCCAGGAAACGATGAAAAACCCATTTCTAAATCAATTATTATTCTCTCTCTCTGGGTCTCTATCTCGTCTCTCTGTCCCCCAGGCGGTCCTTGAGGGAGTTCCAGGGAGGTCCCCATCTAAATGACAGTTTGGAACCTTATCTTGGCCCTTCGCACTTGCTGTAACTTGGAACACTATTGGCATGTTTTTTGGTTCTTGCTTATTCTAAGTCGCTGTGGATTAAGAGTGCTTGGCAAATGCCTAAATTGTAAATAGAGCCAAATGGACCCTAATTGGTCTGTAACTCTGAGGGTGTACAAATGGGACCAAGTAAACCTGGTACAGAGTTAAATTAACATCGATTTTGATATAAATTGTTGTCCTGGAGATAAAAGTGGCATTAAATGAGGGTCCTTAGCCTATTGCATATCAACCTGAGGGTCCTCAAGAGAGTGTTTTATCCCTATTCCTAACCATTTTAACATTATGTTATTCCTAAGGCGGTTGAAAATAGCGAGTTAATTTATTTTGTTGATTTTTATGATTAAACATTTTTAATGCGGTTTTACAGAGACATATACTGTAGCTGTGTTTGTGTCCGTAACCATTAACCAGAGCCATAGAGTATAGCTCGAGGGATCTACAAGAACTGGGGGCTTGTAACGTACATCACCCATAAATATTTAAAAGATAAACATATCTTTTATCCCCCAGATTCTGTTTCTTCCCCTATAGGACAACATGCTATTTTGGACAAAGTTCGAATGGTAATTAATAATAATTACCCTATTGGCCTGAATATAAGACTATGTTTTTTTCCCAATGGAAATATCCCAAAAATGTGGTCGTCTTATATTCAGGGGCTATACTATTTGACATTCAATGTTCTTTTTTCTGTAAATGGGTGTTGAAAAATGAGGGTCGTCTTATAAACGAGTCGTCTTATATTCGGGACAGGTAAATTAATTTTGAAGTTGAGATTAAACTGATTTTTAAGCATTCAGCAGCCCTAATTATTTATTATTGTATTTTATTTCATAACAGTGCAGCACTATACTCTAAGCCTGGCTAAAGTCAAACTCATCACACTGTCGTGTGCCAGCAGGCAATTCTGACTTATTATCCAGGCTACTGTTATTCTTATATTTTTCTTAATAATACCACAACATACAGCTTGTGTATGTTGTATTGCATGTTGCTGCACAGTGTTGTGGACCTTGTAGTATGAGTGGGGCAGCATTGTGGGATTCTATAAAAGCTACATTCCGGTGAACATTGCTGATCTTCACAGATGCTTTGTGTCAAAGCAAGCATGCATGCACACACACACACACACACACACACACACACACACACACACACACACACACACACACACACACACACACACACACACACACACACACACACACACACACTTGCACGCAACATACAACACAAACATACTGTCTCACCCTGTATATTACATTTGACCTCTGAGGTAAGGGCTTTGATTGCAGGCTGTTGATCCTTTGACCCCACTGTGTGTGCGTGTGTGTGTGTGTGCGTGTGCGTGTGTGTGTGCACGCGCGCATCAAATACGTTGTATGACATGAACACATGAGAAGGATCACAGTAAGTCTGGCCCACTATGTCCCTCCTTTAAACCACTCTTAGGTTGACTATTTTGTGTCGTGGGTCAAGGTGTGCCCTTAAATCAAGAGATTACAGAGCCTGTCCCTCAAACATGTGCTGCACATCCCTATTGTACGAAACAGTGTGAAACTAAGCGAAACCCAGGCTTTGGGCTTAAAGCTTAGGCATTTACAATGTGTAATTATAATTAAATCTTAATTTTAATAATTAGAAACAACACTGCGTAACACTTCAGTAATAATCATCATTAAGCACGCTATAGAATACTATGTCTACATAATATTTAATATGCATAATTTTAGCCTTTTGCGTACGGGCTACGACGACAAGTGCTGCAATGGCAAAACTAATGGTGAAACTATATCATTCTAAAATGTAGATGTCCTCACAAAAATACAGCAAATAATACAAACAATTTCCCGACCAAAACAGCTTTTAGTGTTTTTTTGTGTGTGTGTGTGTGTGTGTGTGTGTGTGTGTGTGTGTGTGTGTGTGTGTGTGTGTGTGTGTGTGTGTGTGTGTGTGTGTGTGTGTGTGTGTGTGTGTGTGTATTGGTATTTTGCGTCTCATTGTTGGATTCATGCTGCTTGGTTTGCCTGCTGCCATTTCTGGGTGTGAAAGGAACAGGTGGATCAGCACGATATCAGAGGGCTATAGCTCCACAGCCCTCTGATACAGAAAGAGAGAGAGAGAGTGTGTTCTTACGTGTGTGCGTGCGTATGCGTGTGTGCGTGGGCATGTGTGCGTAAGAGGGAGTGAGAGCTTGTTGGCTCAGAAGGAGAATCATCCCAGCAGGATGAGCTCCAACGTGCTGGACAGGTGGTTGGAGAGAACAGGCTCACGCGGTGATGCAAAGCGCGCCAATTTAAACACTTAATAATGCTGTTCAGACGGAACAATCGCAGTGCTTTTTTTCCATGATTGCAAGTCGTTCGCACTGACACAGGCGGCCAAGCGCTAATCGTGGCGACACACTGACATGCTGCGTTGTTGTGTTGTTTTTGTTATGTAACATTTTAGAATACATCACATCACGTTGTTGTGTGAAAAGGGAAAGCCTGGAATAAATCGTTAGCCACGGTGGCCTAGAAGTGGGAGTCAACCTTTCCGGCTGGGCGTCGCTCCAAATGCTGTGACGTAGCATAGCAC
Source organism: Benthosema pterotum (assembly GCA_039105355.1). NCBI lineage: Eukaryota > Metazoa > Chordata > Actinopteri > Myctophiformes > Myctophidae > Benthosema > Benthosema pterotum. Next base: position 33,273,671 of record CM076980.1, on the reverse strand, counting down.
TAGAGGGGTCGAGGAGGGGCTGGGGTTGACGACACGTTGGTGAGATCAAATCAGATCTACCAGCCTGCCTGCGCCAGTCCCTGCCCCTCTAGGCCCAAATCATTGCAGATTAGGTCAGGTGAGTCCTCCTTACACTCATACACCATACACATCACCGATGAGGAATCCAAGCTGAAGGCTCTCCATTCTTGGAAAGTTGCAATGAGATAATGGAAGTTATCATTCTTATGATAATAAAAAGGTGGATGGGTGCCTGAACTTCCCACAGACTGAGTAGAACAATTGTGGTATTTCAGTGAGGACCAATTATATGAAAATAAACTGAACAGTGGTGAAGTGATTCTTTAACCAATTGACTGTCAGATGTCCCACAACGCACCTTGCTCGCCCCTCTCCTTTTCCTGCTCTACATCGAATCTCTACCGACATCATCCAATTTACAACCTAGAACAGTGCATTGGAAGGTGCTGTGAGCTTGTAGATTGGCTATTTTAGGGCAGAAGAGGGTCTCGAGACATGTGTTTAGTGTTTACTCACTCAGAAAATGCCATGTCTAAATAGAATTCACCCATCTACTGTATAGGCATTTAGCAGCGTTTAGTTTATTGATTCAGAGCGATTTACAGTAAGCAAGGCAAACACAAGGTGATACATCAAATTCATAGAGACCGTCTTGTGCCTCAGTAATCTACAGTAAGATCACCGGTAAACCAAGAACTAAATATTAATTCAGTTCTTAGAAACATCAGAATCTTCTGATGCACCTGCACACATCATGTGCAGGTGTAACCTGGGGTCTGAGGTGTTTCGGGTCTTTCACAGACACCCTAGACCAGTGTGTCTTCCCCCACTGGGTGGGGGGAAAAAATACTTAACTGAGAAGATACTTAACTGGAGTATACTGTATCCAGTGTTCTACCGTAGGCCTATGTACAGTATACTCCACTACATACAAAATATATAAATACTGTACTTTTACTTAATTTAGAATTATTTTTAAAACGTTAGTTACTATTTACATACATTAAGCACTTCAGCCCTATTTCCACAAGTGTCTTTTTAAAATATCAGATCTGCAAGCTCACAATATGTCGATAGCAATGCAGCTTGTAGATCTGTATTGTTTAAGAGTTTCTGTTTCGTTGATATATAACACTTCTGACATTCTGCACAATGAGTACTTTTTCATGTGTAACTTACTGGTTAGTTTGTGGTTGGTAGGTGGGTAGGTATTGAGTAATACATTTCCCCCTGTGCGTTTCACTGGAAACTAAGTATGCAAGTTTTTGTTTTTTGTATAAAACAGCAAAACATGCTCATAAGTCAAATATGACTTAAACCTAACCTGGAAAATGATACCCCCATCACTTTTCGATAGAAAACATATTCAGAACAGACTTTGTGCACTAAAATCTATAGAGTGTGCTTCCTCTGAGCAGTAGATTGGGTAGCCTAGTGACTAGCAAGAGGGAGGCTGCAGAACTGCATTTCCACATAAAAGGTGTGGGTTCTCATCCAGGCTCTTTTGGCAGAGGGCCCCGGTGACAGCCTGATAAGCACGCAGTGTGAAATCGGAGGGTTTTCCCTCTGTTGTGTTGCTGCTAGTGGTAACTGCTAGCGACCTTGACATGCTAGAGTAGAGCCCAAACCTGTGCCAGAGTTATTGGTCCGATGCCGAGCTTGATGTTGAGTCCTATGACTCCTGATTAGATGCTTTTAGGCGGTAACCAGAAGGCTCACCCCAAAAATCACGTGCTTTTTCTGCCGACCATATTGTGCTTAACTGAAGATAATGTTAGAAATACTTTTAGGGTCAAGAATAGCTTTACTGAGGTTACGTTAAGGTGATGTAGCTCAGGAGGTAGAGAAGGTCGGCCAATGATCCTGTGGGTCAGTGGTTCGAATCCCGGCTCCTCCTGACTACATCTTGAAGTGTCTGTGAGCAAGACACTAAACCCCACATTTTTCCTGGTGTGCTGGCTCTGCCTTGCATGGTTTCCACCGCTATGAGTGTATGAATGTGTGAATGTAATGCGCAATGGATAAATGCGCTACATCAGTGGTTCTCAACCAGTGGTCCGGGGACCACCAGTGGTCCATGAAATGGTTCCAGGTGGTCCCCAGCTAAGTTGGTTAACCAGATGAAAAGTTGTTTAACCAAATGTAACCAAAAGTAAAAACGAAACCAAATGGACTCTTGTGGGTCAATTTGGTTTCATGCTTACACTCTCAAGAGTGTAAGTGTTAAAATATTCATCATCTGATTTAGCCCAAGTATACGCAACTAGAAGATTAATGGTCCTTTTTTGATATTTTTGCATGTTTTGTTTCCCAAATCCATATTGTGGACAAAAGCAAAAGAAATCTAAAATGTCATCAAATGGTGTTCTGTGCCTCAAATGCTGAATAAATAGTGGGTTTTCATCAAAACCACCGTGTTACATAAATGCACCATTCGCCCTCTGACTACCATTCACCCTCTACTCTGACTTTAAATGTGCAAATAAGCAGCTGAACAAATGACACGTTAACAATGATATACACAGCATGAAGTTTATGCTGTTACTTCACACACCATTGGTGCGTTAAAAGGGTGCATGTATTGCACCCAATTCTAAAGTGCTACAGTATGTCTTTATGGCCGCATATTTGCACAGCCTGAGCTCACTCTCTCTTGTAGAAGATCCAGTTACTCCTGTTGTGTGTGTTGCGGTGCGTGCAGCCGTAGCATATTGAATAAGACAAATAGAAGCATGTGTTTACTTAAATGATACACATAGACCAATACTAGATTATAATAAATAATAAATAAACAATAATAAATTATATGCATAGACCAATGCTAAATTGCTGCCCTGAGGGCAGCTTAAAGGATATGCATAGACCAATGCTAAATTGCTGCCCTGAGGGCACCTAGTAAATGCTGCCCTTAGGGCAGCTTAAATTATATACATAGACCAATACTAAACTGCTGCCCTGGGGCAGCTTAAATGATACACATAGACCAATGCTAAATTGCTGTCTTAAATTATATGCATAGACCAATGCTAAATTGCTGTCATGAGGGCAGCTTAAATGATACACATAGAGTAATGCTAAATTGCTGCCCTGAGGGCAGCTTAAATGATATGCATAGACCAATGCTAAATTGCTGCCCTGAGGGCAGCTAGTAAATGCTGCCCTGAGGGCAGCTTAAATTATATGCATAGACCAATACTAAATTGCTGCCCTGGGGGCAGCTTAAATGATATGCATAGACCAATACTAAATTGCTAGCCTGAGGGCAGCCTAAATGATATGCATAGTCCGCGGCGAAATCACCTTTATATGAACTATTTTCGAAAGGCTGAGAAAAATTAATGGGGAAAACAATTCTGGAACCAGGGTGGTGACGTCACTGCACAGGTGACCAATGCTAAATTGCTGCCCTGAGGGCAGCTTAAATTATATGCATAGACCAATGCTAAATTGCTGCCCTGAGGGCAGCTAGTAAATGCTGCCCTGAGGGCAGCTTAAAGGATATGCGTAGACCAATGCTAAATTGCTACCCCGAGGGCAGCTAGTAAATGCTGCCCTGAGGGCAGCTTAAATTATATGCATAGACCAATACTAAATTGCTACCCTGTGGACTGCTTAAATGATATGCACACCACCAATGCTAAATTGCTGCCCTGACGGCAGCCAGTAAATGCTGCCCTGAGGGCAGCTATTAAATGCTGCCCTGAGAGCAGCTTAAATGATACACATGGACCAATGCTAAAGTGCTGCCCTGAGGGCAGCTTAAATGATATGCAGATCGCAAATCGCCTTCATATAAATTATTTATATTTAATTATTTATAAGTCTGAGAAAAATGAATGGGGAAAACAATTCTGGAACCGGGCGGTGACGTCACTGCACAGCTCTATTGCATCGATACTGAGTGATGGAACCGATGAACTTGCATCGCGCACGTAGCGATGTATATCGATGAATATTCACACCCCTAGTGCTGCCCTGAGTGCAGCTTAAATGATACACATAGACCAATGCTAAATTGCTGTCCTGAGGGCAGCCAGTAAATGCTGCCCTGAGGACAGCTTAAATGATACACATAGGCCAATGCTAAATTGCTGCCCTGAGGGCAGCTTAAATTATATGCATAGACCAATGCTAAATTGCTGTCCTGAGGGCAGCCAGTAAATGCTGCCCTGAGGGCAGCTTAAATGATATGAATAGACCAATACAAAATTGCTACCCTGAGGGCAGCCTAAATTATATGGGCAGCTGAAATAGTATAGACCAATGCTAAATTGCTTCCCTGAGGGCAGCTTAAATCATTGCAAAATCTCACCACATTGTCATCCCATGACCTATGCACCATGCGATACCTCACAAAGAACTTCATGTTTCACTACTTGAACCCCAGCATTCATTCAGGGGGGAAAATTAGGCAAAAAATAGCCGATTTATAAGCTTGTACAGAGCAAACTCTGTTCAGTTTTACTAAGTCTAGAGAGGTTAATGGTGAATGGTTAATGTTTCTACATGAGTGCTGCTCAAACCTTGTCGTGGGAATCACATCAAAATGTACTGTAAATGGTATAAATGGCAAAGACCTGCAGAATCAAATATTTTATTTTGTAAAGTTTGCTTTAAAAAAGAAGAAAAATATTTGCACAAATTATCAAGATGGCTCAGTCAAAAACAACCAAGTATAAATAAAAAAGATTGCAGGCATGCAGTCAGGCAGTCAGGCAGTCAGGCACGCACTCGCGCACACACAGGGACAAACATAAGGTGTTAGAATGTAAGCTCAGCTTGTGTTTGTGACTGTTGCTCCTCAAAGCAGCTGGCATGTTGCTGTGGTTATATCTTTAGCTGTTTAAAGAACGTGTGACTGCAGTGTATGGCAGCAGGGCAGGCACATACTCTGTTGTCATACAATGACAGTGCTTGCCAAGAAGAACAATTCTACAAGCTAGCAATTAACATCTCCTGTTATGATGCACCGTGAGCTTTAGATAAGCTTAAAAAATGCTATTCAAAATCATGCTGGCTATGGACGTCAGATTGAATACAGTAAGGGCCATTATGTCAACAGTGCCAGAAAAGTCCAATAACCAACACAATTTCCACCAGGCCAGCATATTGGTCAGGCTGTAAACATATGGCCAGGAGATTTTCTATGGTATATCATATACAACGTACAACGTATCAGCAAGATCATGCCGTTTCTGCAGTAACTGCTCTACTAGTATGGTAATTGCGATTCTCACAAAATAAGTGTGATTTACAAGAATATGGACATAGTTGGTTTCTGCCTGACAACAGCGATGATGTCGTAGTCAACGGTCGGTCGCACATCTCATCTCTTTACTCAGTGAGGTGAATTCACAGAGCTATAGAATTATTATACTGTAACCTTCTGTTAAAATGAATGTTCCATTTCATAGATGAAAGAACCATTCTCTGATGAACTTGGAGTGAAATGTATTCAGGCTTGTATAATTACTATGGCCCAAGAAGTGCACATACTCTGCCAATCCGATCGGCCCTTTTACTGAGTCCTCCATGCACCGCTGCGTACACACACAGACTGTGTGTGTGTGTGTGTGTGTGTGTGTGTGTGTGTGTGTGTGTGTGTGTGTGTGTGTGTGTGTGTGTGTGTGTGTGTGTGTGTGTGTGTGTGTGTGTGTGTGTGTGTGTGCGTGTGGAGACATATTGAATTTCAAGACAGTGTGAGAACTATTGTCATTCTCCCTTCATGTGGCAGCATCTTTTCATCAAGGCCAGTGTCCCCTGTGCAGAAGCCATCGGCTATTAGAATAATTGGCATTATTTTTCAAAGCCCACACATGCTGTATGCTGTGAAAGGATTTGTCTCTTCTCCTTCTGTTTTTTCTGTCTCTCTTTTTGTTTGGTGCGAAGGGAATAGAGAGACCTGACATGAGTTTTGTCACCATTACGGGCGTCCTCCTTTCGCCAAGGTTTCTGTCAGATTAGGAGAAGTAAATTGGTGACACCGTGTCATTGAACATCGCTGTGGTGGAAATAGTACTCTGGTTTCTTTTCTTCTTTTTTTCTTACTTTACTTAAGTAGTAGTACCTGTACCTTTCTACAATGTAGAGAATTCCTGCATTCGAAGTTTATCTTGAATAAAACTAAATTACAACATCATTTAACCGATAAATGCTAGTGGTCCTGTTTAAGTGAGGATCTGTGGGAGAGCACAATTCAATAACAATGACACAATTCACACTTTAAAAGTAATTATATTTTGAATCTGAATACTGGGGTCACATCATGTTATCAAGGGGGCAGTCTGGATAAATCACTCTTAATAACAAAGCTTTATTTGTATAGCACCTTTCATGAAAATGACAAAATGACAGTTATTGCTTTTACTGTTATTGGTGCCAATAACCGTAGTAGAGAGCTTACATACACACCAAAATTATGTCAGCCCATCCCAAGAAGCACAGGTCAAATGTCACCAAAGCTGACCTAATAGTGCCTGTAGGATTGGCACAGGAGCACAATAATTAACGCAAGTTTGGTCAAAAGTAAGGCTGTTTTAATCAGATTATTCACAGCTTCAAAATTAATTTAATCATGATAAATCACCATCCAAACTACCGTTATGTCCAAAATATGCCATGTTTTCCTGACATTTAAAAAAGAAACAGAATCTGTGAGAAAATAACTGTTTATCTTTCAAATATTTATCAAAATAGCTGATCTACAAGCCCCAAATGCTTGAAGATCCCTCAAGCTATGACTCTGGTTACAGGGAGACACACAGCTATATGTCTCTTTTTTCCAATGAGAAATTGCTCAGTGGGTTCAGTCAGTGTGCACGTAAGTTAAGTTAGTTGCGTTAAAAATCAACAAAATTATTTACATTGGATTGCATTATTTTACAGTGAATTGCATTCATTAATTTGAGTTCATGTAATCAAGTGGTAATACACACAACTATTACTAGATAATACATATCATTAGACAACCTTTTCACAAATCCAATAGATTGATGACCCACATGATCTGTCGTTCCATCCTCTATAAAAATCAACGCAGTCTTCTTCTCCATTTTTGTTATTAGGCTCACCAGGGTCCCAATACCTGTAGAAGTACAAACATTTAATTCATTACTATACCTTCACAAATTCACAATAATGCTTTTCTCTGAATGTTTTTTATTCAATTGATGAGAATATACTTGTGTCAAAAAGTAGTGGTGCAGATCGATTTATCGATATTTAAATTGGCGATGCAACTACATCGAGCCACGTGGGTCGGATCGACCAAAAGAGCCTCTGTATCGGACGTTAGATTGATCCTAAAGAGATGAATCGATATGATTCCTTCAGCTCCGCAAAAAAACACATACAGTATATACAAGCTCAAGTAGCTGTGCATTGCAATGAGGCACATTGCTTGTAGATCATCTACTTTCAGTGCAGGAAACTGCGAGGGTATGATGTAGTATTCAGGGTCTTAGAGTATAGACAGAGTTATGCAAACTCGTTCACTTCATGGGGCGAGTCCAATAAATGGGGACAAACAAAATAGGGACAGCTGAAATTACGGAAGGCATTGGTGTTTTGAGCTCACGCGAAGTTTTCTGTCCCCTCAATGTCACAACTCTCTATACTCTACGCCTCGGACACCAAAGCGCAACAAGTGGATAAAGCTGACAAAAAGATGATCATCTGAGCTGAGCTGTCCGGACCGACAGCTTTACACAACTTTATTGCATAATTGCACACATCTGTGCTTCCACTCACGTCTATAACCCTTTAAATCTTATTTTCGAGCCACGGGACAACATGATATACTATATCTCTGGATGGTGGTGGTGTTGTTGTCTGTATCTATGCACAAGAATCAGCGTAGCTACTAGCTAGCGTAGCTAACGCGAAGAGCAGCTCTATAGCAGGGGTTTTCAACTTGTGGTCCGGGGACCACCAGATCACCCTGAGAGGATTCCAGGAGGTCCCCAGGCTAAATGATGGAAAGTTGGTTAACCAGGTGTAACTCTTTGAGAGTGTAAACATGAAATCAAATGGACCCTTGCAGGTCCAAGATTGATGGTCATTTTGATCTGTATTTCACTGTTTTGTTTTCTCTGAAATCCAGCCTGGTATCATGGACAAAACTAAATGAAATCTTTAGTTTTGGGGTCTGTGGGGTTAAAATGTCATCAATTGGTGGTCCGTGGCTGAAATTCTGAATAAATATTGGGACCTGGTATGAAAGAGGTTGAAAACCCCTAGTCTATAGTCATCTGGCTTCCTTTAATAATGAATGTATACTAGTGTAGTTGCATCTGCTTGTGTCACACACAGCAGGCAGACCTGTCAAAGGACTCCTGAAAACTCAGACAGTTGTTTTTCATGTTCCCCTTATAATTTCCTGGGGTTTATTAGGACTGTAGTAGATGTATATAAAATAAATCGTTTCTGAATCATATCGAGCCCATGCAAATCAATACACATCGAATTGTCTTGTAAGGGAGAGATACACACTCCTAGAATATACATAATTAAAATGTTTTCTTTACATGAACAGTAGAATACTAAAGGGAAAGTCTCACGTTGGCGTAGTCAGTGGCGTTCCATCCACCCACTCCCACACTCCTGCCTCTCTTTCGGTCAATCCGATCCACACAAATGTGCTCCTGCCAGTGACTCTGTCAACAAAGTCCTGGGCAGGAAAGCAGCTGGTTACTGGAGTACAATTTCTACAATAAAACCACATGCATGCACTAATCCCAAACAGACCTATTTGTGCATCACATAATATTTATACAACTTTAGGTTGGGTCCCACACTAACATCTAACCTCCCTTTCAAACAAATGCACACACTGTACCTGTTTCTCTCTGCTCTTTATGGTCATCAGGTCAGATTGTCTGGCTTTACAGTATGCTCTGCTGTCATCCCAGGTTTTCCTCTCAGTAGAGATGTAATAACACACACCATCATCAAATGTAAATCCATGAGATGCTAACAACAAAATATAAGGTTACTCACTGTTTAAAATTACAAAAATTAACATGATATGTGGATGAAGAATAGCAGGTATGTTTCACTGACCACAACGGTCATTAAGTCTGGTCTGCAACTGGTCTCTCTGTTCAGTCATGTTGTTGAGACTGGCCAGCAACTGATCTTTCTGTTCAGTCATGTTGTTAAGTCTGGCCAGCAACTGATCTTTCTGTTCAGTCATGTTGTTAAGTCTGGTCAGCAACTGGTCTTTCTGTTTAATCATGTTGTTAAGTCTGGTCAGCAACTGGCCTCTCTGTTCAGTCATGTTGTTAAGTCTGGTCAGCAACTGGCCTCTCTGTTCAGTCATGTTGTTGAGACTGGTCAGTAACTGTCCTCTCTGTTCAGTCATGTTAGTGAGTCTGGACTGCTGGATGTTTTTCTCTTTAATCGATGCGCCATCTGCAAGAAGGATCAATAGACGTATGAGTTTTACATTCATCAGTGTTATAGTTTGGAAAACAGGTGAACTGGCATGAAGACGTGTCATGGTTGGGCGTGATGAGTGAGTGACACACTCAGAGTGGCAGTTCAGAAACTAGAAAGAAACTCCAGACTTTCATGAAAAGTAAATACTTTTTTAATTAAAATGTCCCCATCAACTTATGGTAGAACGTGCCACCTCATTCCTCCACCCTTAGCTACACCTGCATCACAGGGCACCGTTCTCAGTTTTACCCCACTGCTCTAGCTCTGCCAACAGCACGACACATCATGATGCCTTTTTCTTCTGCTCTGTTGCACTTGCCAGTCACAATAACTGGTTATCATTCAATCTCCAACACGGCGGAAATGCGCAGGTTCATTTGGTTACCTACAAACAGGGGCGAAGCCAGAACTTCAATTTTGGGTGGCCTGGCCAGATTTTCCACCAGGCCGGGAATCCATTTTTGGATTCTGTACAATATGTACAGTATTTTAAAATTGTTTTTTTGTGATGCTGCTATATATATTTGATTCTTTCACAAAACTTCAGTCAGGCCTAAATGGGTTAATGTTGCTGTACAGAAGTTGTTTCATTATCAATGCAAAGGAGATTTGGCTTAGCTAACTGCTCACTTAGCCACTGAATCATTGACAATGGCATTTGAATCCACCTCTCTCCAACCTCTTCCAAGGCTGGAGGTCATGTAGCCTACCCTTCATGAATGGTCCAGCAATCTATATGGTAGCTGCACCACTGTACGTTTATATCTGTTTTGTGTATAGCCAATGCTGACCTTTGTGTGACAACCTTTGTGTATGACTGTTTTCTTAACAATTTTGACAACTACGGCAATTGCGTCATAGCAGTCGTACTTCCGTTAAGAGGAGCTTAAAGTGCCTAATGTTGCAGTAGGCTACCGCACCACATGTTATAAAATACAAAAAACATTGCTTGTGAGATAAGATATCTCACTCGAACATATCTCTCTCTCTCTCTTTCTCATGGTGGAGTGGTAGATGATAAAAATGGTGCATGCACTGTGCGTGTGAGTGACTATGTGTGCGTGCTGGTTGCATCGGCTCTGTTCTGCTTTTCAATCATCATCATACTAGTTATTTTGCATTGCTGTGTTGTGGAACACATACACATCTTAGCTTAGATTAATGTCTGGAAAGTTACACAACTCACTCTTCCCAGGTCATTGGAAATTTTGCAATACTAATCACTGCAGTTTTACCAGACAATTGGACTTGAGTCGTACCACATTTTTGCCACGACTGGACTCGACTTGGACTCGGCGGTAAAATACTTGAGACTCGACTTGACTTGAGACAAGCTGACTCGGCGACTCGTCCGAGTCATCGTCCGAGTCACCATTGCCGGGAGCAAAGATGCCGACCATTACGCATTTTGCGTATCGGATACGCATTTTGACCTCTGACTACGCTGCTACGATTAATCACTGCAGAATACGCAAAGAGCGCAAACCCTCTGTTTTTCCCATGTAGTAGTAGGCGTTGTTGGCGTACGCCAACTCCGTTCACCTCATGGGGCCAGTCCATCTACATAAACGTCTGTTGGATAGTGACATGAATAGTGACAGCCGGAAGTTACTGAATGCATTGAAGCCTATGGGCTTGCGCGAGTACGTGGACCACGTGACCAGGCTGTTTTCTGACCCCTCGATGTCGCAACTCTTCTACTAGATGGCTCTGCCTTACACCTTGGTTTCTAGCGACGTGATTGGTCTGCGTCCCCATCGGAAGGGAGGCTTAGCTTAGATAGCACCCAGCTAACAGTGCAGTCGCGTCGGCCGCGGCTCACGGTTCAGTTCAGTTCAGTTTATTTTCGGACCAAGACATGGTAACAGTACATACTTTTTTTTTTTTTTTTTCCTCTTCTTTTGATAAGGCACAAGGGACAGTCACAGTAGATACACATTTTTTTTTTTTTTCTTTTGATAAGGCACACAGGCACAGGTTTTTTTTTTTTTTTTTTTTTTTTTTTTTTTTTTTTTTTTTTATCCCTCCTCCCTTTGTTCAGTATGTCCGTATGTCAGTATGTCCGTATCCGGTGATTCGTAGTGCTAATCGCCTGAGTTGTCTCCTATTAAAATATTATTTTACTATATGGCTCTGGCTCGAGCCTCCAGTGGGGTCGTTCATGTTGTCTCGTTATGGCGGCCGCAGCCTCGCGCTGCTCGGCTCCGCTCCGAGGACGAGGAGGTGCTCGAGCATGTTTTTTCCCCCGTGCCTGTTGGCTGTGGCCGCCGCCGGTCCCGTGTGTCGGTCGGTCGCACGGCAGCGGACCGCGTGAGGGAGAGGCTCGAGGAGACTAGTGGATTGGAGCGACCCGAAGTGAAGAAGTAGTGAGCGTAATGAGGCGGTCGCTCCGAATTCTAACCGCGGAACAAACAACCAAACTGAGATGGATGGATAGAATAGTGGAGACGCCATGATGACCATCCAAACTTTACCAGGGGTTTTCAACTTTTTCGATACCAGGGCCCACTATTTATTCAGTATTTGAGCCACGGACGACCATTAGAGGAGATTTTTTTAGCCCCACAGACCCCAAAAACTAAAGATTTCTCATGCTTTTGTCCACAATAACAGACTGGATTTAGGAAACAAAACAGGCAAACCTACAGATTAAAAAGGACCATTAATGTTCCAGTTGTGTAGACTTGGGCTAATTCAGATGATGAATAGGCTACTTTAACTCTTTGAAAGTGTAAACATGAAACCAAATGGACCCGCAAGGGTCCATTTGGTTTCATATTTAGACAAATATTCATTTCTGTATATCTAATCATAGTGGAGGTGGAAGGGAAAAGAAATAGGCCTAATGGTGGTGGTGGTGGGGGGCAGTTCTTACAACAACTCCAGTCATGTTATGAATGAATGTTTTTTATAAACAAGAGATGAGAGTTACAGTACAAGTCAAGTACACACTGCAACAAAACTGATAACTGCATGGAGAATTAAGAATGCACTGGTTTAGTTAAGAATACACTTTACAATAGTGACCAACTGATGAATTGAACAGTTGTGCACTGCAACTCAAATAATCTTAATCCTATAACGGTAATGAAATCAATTGATGCACTGCTGCAATACATTTCAGATATACACTAGTGTTCAAAAGTTTGGGGTCACTTCGAAACGCCTGCATTTAGGAGCAGTGTTGTTTGTTTGAGAATATTTTGTCTTAGTCTTAGTCTTTTGAGTAACACACATTTAGTCTTTTAGTCCCATTTAGTCTTCTGAAATTCATTTTTTTAGTCTAGTCTTAGTCGACGAAATATCAACATTGATTTAGTCTTAGTCTCAGTCTTAGTCTTTTATTAGTCTTAGTCTTTTTTTAGTCTTAGTCTTTCAGTCTTAGTCTTGGTATAGTTTAGTCTTACATAGAAATGCATTGTAGGTTTATATATGTTATACAGATTTATAGTTTTTAGTATGAAAGATGTCTCGTTTTACTTCTTTGTATACAATTACTGCAATAGTAATAAGTTCCTTTCCTGAAAACGTATGCAATCTATACTGCAGATATGTTCACATAGTTAAAAAGAATGAAAAAAAGAATTTAAAAATGTTTCCTATTTCCATTAGTCTCGGGTTATGATTTAGTCTTCGTCTTAGTCTTAGTCTTTTGAAAACACACATCTTTTAGTCCCCATTAGTCTTCTGAAATTCATTTTTGTTAGTCTAGTCTTAGTCGACTAAATATCAAAAACCTTAGTCGACTTAGTCTTTAGTCTTAGTCTTAGTCGACAAAAACAACACTGTTTAGGAGGCAGGCATCCCACATCCAAAACCTTTGGAGTTGGACCGCATTCCACTATTATATAGCAGGGGTTTTCAACAGGTGTTCCGGGGAACACCAGTGGTCCTTGAGACGGTTCCAGGTGGTCTCCAGGCTAAATGATGGAAGGTTGGGTAACCAGATGTAACTCTTGAGAGTGTAAATCAAATGGACCCTTGCAGGTTCATTTGGTTTCATTTTGACACTCTCAAGAGTTAAAATATTCATCATCTGAATTAGCACCACTTAATTAAGAAGTTTACACTGTTTTGTTGGCAAAATACAGCCTGTAATTGTGGATAAAATCAAAAGAATTCTTTAGGTCTTTGGTGTAAAAAAGGTTGAATGGTTTTCACCATTTATCCGCCATCCGCCCCAATGTTTGGGGGCACCCAACTTCTTTTGGGCTAAAACTACTGAAACATATACCTCGTGATAAGTGAGAATGTGAAGTTAATATAGGCATGCAAATGTGCCTTGTTGCAATGTGCGCTGCACTGCCGCGCTGTCGGGCCGCTGCGCCGCTGCACCCCGTGAAGTTGCTACTCAAAAACGTTTTCAAATGTTGGCATCTATGCGGGAGGCAACGGTGTGCAAATGAAACCAAATGAACCAGTCAGAGAGCTAACGTAACGCAATCACTTATTTTTGGGGGTCCCAACCCACGGTCGGAACCACTGACAGGAGCGGAGCGGTGGTGAACGCCATTGCCATCTAGATCTAGTTAGAACAGTTGCGACATTGAGGGGTCAGAAAACTTCTCCAAGCTGTAACCTGTGACTTGACTTGACTTGAAAAGCTGTGACTTGACTCGACTCGAAAACATTGTGACTCGACGCAACTCGAAACAACCATGGGACTTGACTCGACTTGACTCGCCCAACTGTGTGGACTCGACTTGACTCGCCCACAACCTAAAAAAACTTGACTTGCTTGAGACTTGGGACCAAATGACTTGCACTTGCTTGAGACTCGGCTCGGAGGGACTCGTGCAATTGTCTGAGTCTTACCGTGCATTGCATGACAACCTCTGTCCACCTTGCTGGGCTTTTTCACATTTGTCTGTATATTTCGCATTAGTACCGCAACTTATAAACCTATGTATAAACACTTTTTGCACACATTTTTGGAGGTCTTATTATATCATATATAAAGACATGATGATACACAGGGCTTGACACTAACACTTACCCGCTTGCCCGGGGCAAGTAAAAAAATGGTGGGGCAAGTGAAGACTGCTACATGGTTGCCCAATCGGGCAAGTGTGCAACTTAGTGCACTATAACACAAGATAAATTTGTCTTGAAGGCAGTCATTGCACTCTGCCTCTGTGTCTTTCCCTGCTTTCTAGCTATCCACAATTCCAGGCTGGATTTGGGAAACAAAACAGGCAAATTAACATACACATCAAAATGACCATTAATCTTCTACATTCTCTAGTTGTGTAGACCTGGGCTAATTAAGGTGATGAATTTTAACTCTTGAGAGTGTAAAAATGAAACCAAATGGACCCGCAAGGGTCCATTTGGTTTAATTTTTACGTTCTCAAGTGGGGGGCAAGTGACCATGAGCTGAGGGCGAGTAGAATCTGACTTGCACTTGCCCGATGGGCAAGTGTCTCCGAGACCTTAGTGTCAACCCCTGATACAGTCACATCTTGCTACTACAATGCGAGAGCGGCCCTGCCCGTTTATCCGTTCGCCTTTGTGGGGCTTCTCCTAAAAAACTACAATGTTTGCATGGATCTAACCATGCACAACACCTCCAGCACTGTTGTCTTCACAGCATAGGCTATATTTCATCCATGCAACTGCCATATTTACTGTACACTGTCCATTTATATGAAAATAATTTTGGTGCAGTGTCACACTCCCGGACTACAGAAATTGGCTCCATTCCTCTCGGACTAAGCCACTGTGACGTCAAAATCAGTGTTGCCAACCGCCAAAATCCAAAATGCACTAGAATGCGGTAGAGCAGGGGTGGTCCTTGAGAGGGTTCCAGGTGGTCCCCAGCTAAGTAGTTTAACCAGATGTAACTCTTGAGAACGTAACGTAAAATTGAAACCAAATGGACCCTTGCGGGTCCATTTGGTTTCTTTTTTACACTCTCAGGAGTTAAAATATTCATCATGTGAATTAGTCCAAATCTACACTACAATTAGAAGATTAATGGTCATGGAGAGAAGCAAAATAAATCTTTACGTATGGGGTCTGTGGGGCCCCGTAGTGTTCTCAAATGGTGGTCCGAGGTTCAAATTCTGAATAAATGGTGGGCCCTGGGATGAAAAAGGTTGAAAACCACTGCGGTAGAGCATTGGATTTTGAACCATTTTCATCCCAGGGCCGACTCTTTATTCTGCATTTTAGGCACGGAGGACCACCCCTTGATGAGATTAGTCTCTCAGCCTAATTTAGGAGAAATAACTGACAAAATGTTCATCAAAATAGCAATTCTTCTACGTTTTCTAAATCTGTAGATTATTGAAAATTAGGTAATTCAGATGGTTAAATATGATTAAACTCTTGAGAGTGTAAAATGAAAACCAAACAGACCCGAAAGGGTCCATTTGGTTACCAATGGTCCTTTCTATCATAGCAGTAAAAATGGTGAAAAACAAGGGTTTTATCTCTGGCGCCAACCAATTTTGCCCCAACTCACAAGAAAAAAGCAAATATGATTTAACTCTTGAGAGTGTAAAAGGAAACTAAACGGACCCAAAAGGGTCCATTTGGTTACCAATGGTCCTTTCTAGGAACGAAGCTAAATATAGCGACAAATGCGCCAAGTTGGCAACACTGCACACTGTGCTTATGATTCTGCCTCCACACGCTGACCCAACCCCCTTCTGGCTTTGCTAACCAGTCCATACAACTTTACGTAGTGCTGCTCGATCATGTGCTCGATGCGATGAAACTCCTCACCATTTCTCTTATAATCAACAACACGCCCTGCAGAAGATGGACGTTACTTGCTCTTTCTGGTAGCCGCAAAAACCAAGCGAATGCATCTTACAGCCGCTGCTCTTAGTGTTGGATATATACGACTAACGCGGCAGCGCTATGGACACGGCTGCCTGTCCTACAACCAGCACCACGCCGATGATGACACACGGATCACAACACCACACCGAAAACCACACAGCGTCTCGCTCAGCGTTAGCGTCTCAGTCGCTACAGACACAGAAACCAACAAGCCATTGTAAATTGCTTGACAAAACACAAAAACCTCACGATTCTTTCCACATTGTTTCACATGCAACATGTTGCACATGCACGCACGTACGCGCTGTCCGCGTATATTAACATTTACACTGTCCATCTGCACAACAACAATGTCTCTTTTTAATTGCATGCATCATATTATTAACCACGCGCGCAGTGTGTGACTGTGTGTATTAATATCTTTGCATAGCAGTAGTAATCATAACAATATATACGTTTAGTTGTATAGTAGCTACATTTCATGACAACATACAAAAATTTACATTCCAAGGACCCCCCAATGGACCCTATAAGAGAGCATTTTAGAACTCCCAGTCTTCATTTTAATCGCAAGGACCCCCAGTTTAACATGAATTAGGCTACACAGACCCCCACAATGGTCCCTATAAGAGAACATTTTAAAGCTCTTGCAGTGTTCATTTTAATTGCAAGGACCCTCAGTTGACACCTACACACACACACAATTTAATGCCAATTCTCTTTCTGTGACCCTCAATTTATATTGTTCAAACAATGTTAATGTAACTCTGATTGTGTACAACACCTCTAGCGGGTCCATTTGGTTCCATTTGTACACTGAGTTACAGACCCAAGGGCCCATTTGGTTCCTATCACTATCTCAACTTTAGGTATCCCAAGGGGTGTAATGGAGGGGGGATGCGGGGGACGGCGCCCCCCTTCTCTCACATCTAGAATATTTTTGGGGGAAATATGTTTTTTGGACATTTACTTTTATTGATACAATTAGCATTGTAAACCATATTTCCCAATATGTTATACTGTGTGCAGCATATTGTGTATCTGTGTCTTTTTTAATAGTGTGTATGTTTGCATTGCGCAGGTACACACAAATGCATGTGCGCGTGGCACATGTCTTAAGAGGCTTCCCCCCACTTCTAAGTCCCACTATGACACTGGGGGTATGTTCGGAAATACAAACTGCGAGTGCATTGAGTTGATTTGGGTTAGTGGGCGGAGACCTCACCGAGTGCGCTGAGTGAGCCTGATTTACGAACGAGCAGTAAAAACCAACAACACACCTCACTCAAAAATGGTGAGAATCACTGCCAGAGCCATATAAATCCTCTCTTATGGGGGTCCCCCTGGAAAGTATTTTCAAATGGGGGTCCGCATGCATTTATTTGATAAATGTGCAGGTCCTTGACAGACATGGAAAACTATCACCACATTGTAAAGGCACAAACATACTGCCCTCTGCCTTATACCTGTACATTGGCGAGTCCACTGCTATACAAACAGTTCCAACTATGTCTTATTCTTTGTAAGGCTTTATGTTGCACAGACCTTTGCCTATACATGTATTACCACTGTCCCCATCCATATTCCATGTATCCTCATTACTGCTGCATTATATACCTCCCTGTTCATGATCGTAATCTTTTGTAAGAATTTCATGTTACTCACAACTATTAGAATTCCTCTTAGTATGACCAAAATTACATTGCCTATGACAAAAGATGCAGTGTTGCAAAGTGTCCAAAAAAATGAACATTTTCAAAATTGGGGTGAACGCAAGTCGCCTGTTGCCCTAATGGCGCGGACCCTAGGCGTGAGGCCCGCGCAGCGGGCCTCATGTCTAGTTTAAATTAATTGATACTCACAGAGTATGGCCAGAATAATGATGCCAGCCAATAAGAGAAGACATACACACACTGCAGCAACTTTGACAAGAATCTTCTTAAATCCTGGAAAAAACAACATCAGACACATTTTCAATATTTTATACATTGAGGAGGAGCTCATGTTTTGCATGATTGTTATTGTATCCTAATATGATTATATATGATATACCGTAATTGTACCATTAAAGCATTGACAAGCGATGCACTGTCTGCAATTTGACTGCAACAACACTACAATTGCTATTGCTTAGGATTGATAGATGTGTTAATTACATCATTGTATTATTGCAATGATCTTAGTAGTAGCAGTATTTTACCGTGCTGTGCTCTGATGTTTTCATAAATATCGTTGGTGGGCCCTGGGATGCTGTAGATGCCTTCAGACATTTTTGTTTGAGTTGAAACAAAAATGATGTTTTCTAGTTGAGTTTCTTAGTTGAATTAAAATGAGTTGAGGCGTGCCCTTTTTCAGATATCATAGCAATCAGGAAGCAGCAAATGCCACAGGAAATTCACCTCGCTGCTGTGGTTTAAGTTTCCTTGGCAATGAAATATATAAACAGGACAGGCAGCGTGATAACTAATGAAGACTTGAAATAACATTAGGCCTCATTGTAAACATAATACAGCATGTGTTCCACTCTGAAGAGATCCCCATGAATGAAAACTACCTGTAAAGAAGTTTACAGTGCCGGCGAGCTACTGGTTGAACCATGTTGTTGTTGGTTTTTTTGGTTATTTTTTATGATTTATTTTTGTCTTTTTGCCTTCTTGATAGTTATTAGTGAAGACAGACAGACAGGAAAGTGAGAGGAACTGAAAGGGAGAGACATGTAGCAAGTAAAGAATAACCTGCAATAAGAGTGCTGGGCGAGTGGTTGAACCATGCTTTCTTTCTGACTGAAGGGGAGAGATAAACAGCAAAGGTTGTTATGAACGGCACCCAAACATGTGGTTTGGTTGTCAGACCAGAGCCTATATGTGGCGTGTAGCTGCTGCTTGCATGGACCACTTGGCCATTGACAATGAATGGCCAGCTTTGAGTGTCTGTGTAAATGCAAACATTGTATACTTACTGTTTACTAAGACTAGTTAACGCAAACATTGAAGACGACAAGTCCACAAATACTAAAAAGCATCATATTTTCTGCAGGCTTTCATGTGTTTATGGCAGTTTTCTCTTATTATTATCTCTGATAAGAGCAGTACTGACAGTAATTGAAGTAAATGTGTTCATGTGAAATTTTTGGAGTCTAAACTATTTGAATTATTTCAAAGGTGTCCGAGGTCAAATTTGATCATTTGATTTCGACTCAAAAATATGTGTTTCTCATGTTCCGTTATATATTTTTTCTCAACAATAACACTATGAATGTCTTTGATTCTACTCTGCACATCTAATTGGTAAACTCACCTATAACACCCTGTAAGCAAATTCTATGATACTTATAGCATTAATAAACCTATTCTTGTTTAAGACTTGAATGCTAGACATTTACATTTTACATTTATATATTTTGTGCAACTGACCAAGTTTCAGAACTTCTCATTTTTATTCTCATGTCTCCACTTCTCATTTATGTTGTACGTAAACAGCAACTGATCTTTATATATATGGAGTAGTATGCCATATATGAAGTTGTTCCTCATCTTTTGCTGCAATTAAAGAAGCCCAAACTCAGGGATGTTTATTATTCACACATCATTTACATTGGATATTATTAATTTATACCTTCACTGTATATGAATAGAACGAACAAAGAAGGGAGAACAGGCAGAACAAACAAACCTTCAATTCACACATGCAAAATGCCCACCATTCATAATAGAATATCTTATATACAGTATAAATTCATATAAAACCAGCCAGATCTAAATCTGAATCTAAAAACAGATCTGAATCATACATTAGCTAAGTGAAAAATCTATATAAGCTAATTAAACAATGCATATTTAAACTATAGTACTATGTTTACATAAAATGCTCTCAGGTGCATGATGAGATAAAAGTAGAAGCTTTGAGCTCACACCATTTCTTGTAAGAATGTGCCACGTCAAGGCCAGAGCGAGATAGTGAGTTATTAGAGATTACAGCGGGTATAGCGAGGGACTGAGTACAGGCTAGGCAGAATTCTCCAGGATGAACACAGCGTTGGACCTGAGCTTTTGAGGGGCGCCCCGGCCAGAGAGCTGATATAATGTGAATCTCGGTTCGCAGTATAACAGGTCGTATTTGCTTTCAATCATATAATGTTCATTTGCTGTTCATATTCCTATCATGAGAGGGATTCAGTCGATCCCATTGTATAGAAAATAAATATGTCTGGGTCCCACAGAAGTTATGTCTACAGCCTCTTATTGGACTTTAAAGGTGGTCGAACGTATACAGACGCTCTAGGTGCATGATTTGAACATATACAGTACACAGTAGGAGGGCAAGTACTAAGAGCTATGCAGTGGGATGAGATCTGAAGAGGTGCGTTTTCAGATTGCGGCGGAAGATTGGGACCAAATCTGTAGTTCTGATTGCAATGGTAGTCACCACAGGCACCACAAAGAAAGGGTCAGTCATCTCCCACACATAACTCAGGCACATAACTATTACTAAATAAAATCTATAACACTACAAAACCTTTTCACAAATCCAATATGTTGATGACCCACATGATCTGTCGTTCCATCCTCCATTGAAGAAATCCATACAGTCTTCTATTCCATCAGCGTTATTTGGCTCACCAGGGTCCCAGTACCTGGAGGAATAGAAACATTGAAATCATTACTATTTTTTTTCTCTATTTTTTGAATTATGACTTCAACTTATATGTAACTAATTACAGTATATTAGTTATATTCAAATGAACTGAATGTCAATGAAAGACATCAGCTATGAGTGCAGTCTTTGTGCAATTAATTGCATGATTGCTTATAGTTAATCTTTGATAACCGCAATTTAATTGCATATCTCTTATTGGTTCTAAATGTACCTTAAATTTGTGTTTTTCAAGATTTTTCACATCAAGGTCCATTTTTTATTCTGCATTTGAGCCACAGACCACCATTTGATGACATTTATTTAGACTTACAGACCTAAATTAAAGAATTTGTCCACAATTCCAAGCTGTATTGATGTCAGTACCATTAGCCCATTAAGGACGGGGTGCCGTGCTTTTTCCTGTCCCAAAAAGATGATCATCAGGTGTTATTATAACATAATCAGGAAGAATTTTTTCAATAAAGTGTATAGTATTTGTTAAAAAGCCGTTTGTATGTGGCAATGGCCACCAGTTCATTAAGTATGCATGACTTTAACTTTAGCACCACCCACCTAATAAAGTCTCTCCGCCTCTTACTTTAAGACCACCCACCTCTCCTAGTCCCTCCCCCTCCTCACAAAAGGACCGCCCATGGTTCTGCCCATTTGTTTACAAAATTTCAGAGGGATGACAAACTGTTGAGGCTATAGTTTGAGCCAGATTCTGGTACAGAACTCCCCATTAATAATGGAGATTCACCTACATTAAGCAGTAATAGTAATAATAACGATATATTAATAATACATTTATTTATTAATTTATTCTGTCAACATGTTATGATAGGGTATCACCCATAGTTCACTGAGTATTGGATAACCACAACCTGTCTAATATTCTGTCTGTGTACCGAGTTTACAGTAACAGCTCCTGTGTGTAGAAGTTCCTATCTATATAATAATAAAATAATAATAATAATAAAACAAGCAAATATTAAAACAAGCAGTTGCTTTTTGTTGTGGCCCAGTGATTCCCAAAGACAGAGGCGTCCAGGGGGTCCCTCGCTACATTATACTTTGTAACCAAATGGCCAGGGTATAAACTAAGTGTACATATGAAATCAAATATGACCATTTGTACACTCAAGAGTTAATTAACACCGATTTTACAGTTAAAATGGGGTCTCAGAGATAGAAATGCCACAAATGGGGGTCCTTAAACTAATACATGTCAAACTGGGGGTCCTCTGTTCGAAATCAAAGCCTTATAATAGTCTATAGACAGTTATGCAAACACCATTCACTTCATGGGGCCAGTCCAATGGCGGCTCTTCTACATAGACTTCTATTGAATTAGCACAACAAAAGGGGACACGTTCTGGACTGCATTGGATTCAAGCAACGGCCCAGCTTTTATGATAGTTTTGTAGTAAGCCTGTACAATACCTTACAACAGTTGTCATGATGAACAGATTCCTAAATTAGCTCTTATTTGCGCCGCCCTCGTTGAGAAACAATGCATTTCCAACAGTTTGTCACTTTATCTCATTTGCGCTTGGTTTCTGGCCCCTCAATGTCGCAACTCTTGTCCACCTAGAGTACACTATCAGGTACGCAGCCAACAGAGAAAACAACGGCGCATGCGCGGGCACTCTTCTGGTCATAGAAGAGTTGCGACATCGAGGGGTCAGAAACTGAGCGCTCGAGCTGCTGTTCATGCAGCTCATATGATGCAGCTGAATAGGGACTTTTTGGGGCAGGTTTTCAACATGTCAACGGTACAGTAACGTTGTTATTGTACCGTTGACATGTTTGTGTTGTACTATCACTAAAAACAATCTAAAATAAAGCGATTTATGATCATTAACGCTGGGCTGTTGCCTGGGTCCTAATTCAGGTCCAGGAGTTGTCCCCATTCTCTATTGAAGTCTAAGCAGAAGAGCCGCCATTGGACTACCCCATGAAGTGGATGGAGTTGTCACTCTGTCTATACTCTATGGCTCTGTTTCAACACAGATGATCACAGATGATACCAGATCGTTTTAAAAGTTTTCTTCAACACATCAACTCATTTATTCACAGCGTCTTAACAGCAGACACCTGGGGGTTGGTGCGACTACTATTATATGCCCCATACGATGTTTAGAGGTGATCTTAGAGAAGAGAAATCGCTAGTTACGTATATAACTGTGGTTCTATGATGGTGCATGTCATAGACATACACTCTCTCTCTCGCCTTTTTACGTTCACCCGAGTTCCTATGGCACCGCAGGCATTCATTAAGAAGTATTAAGTAATAATATTGCATTAATCCTCCATCAGCTGGTAATGTTTGAAGCCACCTCGATCCGCCATGATCAACCGTACCCCATGTGTGCATGTGGTAGCTCCGCCCCCCAGAGGCTGGCGTATTTAAAAATATGACAATGACGGGGAGGGGCGTTGACACGTGGTAGATTGATACGTCATACTTTTCGTGTTGACTCCGTTGGACTGTGCCACTGCCAACGGCCCCGCCCCCAGGAAGAAATAGTAACTACGTCTCTTGTACACCACTGTCATAAACACGATCTCAGGAGGTCTAATGAAGTACTGAGACCTAATAAACACGTGAAAAAGTGGGAAAAGACCAAATTTCGCGGAACTCCATCTTTAAGGACGGGAATCCATATTTGGATCCTGTACATTATGTACAGTATTCAAATATTCAATTTGTTTTTATGCTGATTATAGTGTAGACTCATTTATGCTCATTTATGCTGATGTTTAACAATTATCCAGGTGCATTTGGTGAAATTGAACCAAATGAACTCACTTCGCTTTTGCTTTTACTGTGAGTTAATCACGCACTAATTAAATTGATTGAGTTAACTCATGGCTGAGTTTACTCGTGATTAAGTAATGCTGACAGCCTTAGTTTTATTATAGTGTTCAATAACATTTAGACAGAAATGTGAAGAGGGAATTGTTTGATGAGAATAAGTATCATTAAAATGTTTTTTTTTTTTTTTTTGTAGAATAATGAAGGTAAAGTCATACGTTGGTGTAGTCAGTGGTGTTCTATCTATGGAGGGCCAAATCTGCCAGCTTATTCTATTTATAAATCAATGAATATATGTTACAATACATATATAAATGCATAAATAAATCCATGAATGCTTCATTTTATAAATAAATAAATGAATATATGCGATAATAGATAAATAAATCAATAAATCAATCAATGAATATGGAAATCAATAAATAAATCAATAAATAAATGTATAAATAAATACATAAATAAATAAATAATTAAATAAAGAATTTAATGCATAAATGCATAAATAAATAAATATATAAATAAATAAATAAATAAATAAAATAAATATCATTCATTGAAATGTGCATTGAAGTGTGCCTTTAAAAACACTATTTCAATAATCTTTTCTGTATATCATTAATCTTTGTAATGTGTATATCAGTACACATTTCAGGACACATTTCAATACACATTTCAGTGAACCTATGTTAATGAGGGGGTGTGTTTTTCCAGTTGTGGGCGTGTCTTTCCCATTCAGCCACTAGCAATCAAGCCCAGAGCAAGGGAAGAAATCCTCTGGAGATTTTTTTTTATTTAGTGGTATTTGTGGTGTTTTCTTATGCATAATTTAATTTAAAGTTTCCAGATATATTTAGAAAATAACGTACCGTTCATCAATCTCACTTCGTTTCTCACAAATTAATGCTTGTCTACAAGTAAGTTGTAATTGTGAACAGCAGTGTCCAGACTATAGTGGGTGGGGGGGTGGGGGGGGGGGGGCATAGACCATGTGAGACCCGTCTGTATCAGTGTTGCCAACTTGGCGCATTTGGCGTTATATTTAGCTCTTTTTCAGACCCCCCCCCCTAGCGCCAAAATTAGTGGAAAACAGAACTCCTGGCGGAAAATCTAGTGCTTTTGTGCTGTTGAGTTGGAGTGAAATTGGTTGACAGACGCCAGGAATAAAACCCTCGTTTTTCACCATTTTCCTCCTATGATAGACTCCTCCTTCCTTCCTAGAAAGGACCATTAGTAACCAAAGCGACCCTATAATTTAACTCTTGAGATTGTAAAATGAAACCAAATGGACCCCAAGAGTTAAATTATATTTCTATATCTGAATTACCTAATTTTCCAATCTACACATTTTAATCTACACATTTAGAAAACATAGAAGAATTGTTATTTTGACCAACATTTTGCCAATTATCTCTCCTAAATTAGTCAGAGAGACTAAAGTCAACATCAAATGGTGGTCCTCCGTGGCTAAAATGCAGAATAAATCGTGGGCCCTGGTATGAAAATGGTTGAAAAACACTGCTCTAGCGCATTCTAGTGCATTTGGATTTTGGCAGTTGGCAACACTGGTTTGTATCGAGTTTGGTGATGTTTTCGTGTGTCTGGTGGAGGGTTCTTCTCTGTCAGAGCCTTCTCCGTGCTGCGCCGCTGGTGTGGAAGTGCATACGGCTACTTGACAGCACGACAGCACCCCAACACATCCGGGCTGGCCTGGAAGTCCGGTTGTGTTGGGGCGCTGTCGTGTGGGGGGTGAGGAGCTTCTTCTTTGTAGCTAGCATAACACGACAAACTAAACTAAACTAAATGTAAACCAAACGGGACTCTCACGGGTCCGTTTGGTTTCATCTGTGCACAGTGCACTGTCAGAGTTAAGGGGGGAGTGGGAGACGTTTTGTCGTGTTGTGCTGGCTGTTCTGGCTTCACTTCTGGCTAGCCTGGTCTAGCCCTCAATGATTTTGGCCTTGGGGGGCGGGGTGTCGTGGGATCCACACGGCGGAAGTGCTGCGCTCTGATTTGATCTCACTAACGTGTCGTCATCTCCGGCCCCTCCCACGCCCGTCCACTGCTGTTTTACGTCACATTATTTAGAGCAGGGGTTTTTTACCCAAGATCTACTTTTCAGCAGCCAACCCCTCCGGGATCTACCAGTCCAATATCAACATTTCAAACCACACGCATCGTTGCCAGCCTGCAGTAACTTAACAACAACACAACACTACTTTGTTTTACCACTTTCCTTTTCTGTCCATATAAGCATAAAGTAAAACAGACTTGTCATAAATAGACCTACAACAGTACAACATAAGTACAACAGACTTGGACAAACACTGCCATTGCAAATGACACACACATGAAAATCGCTTTTATCTTTTCCACACCATTTTATTTCTTCCCCCCCACATCTCCCGAGATCTACTTGTGATCAGGCCGAGATCTACTGGTAGATCCCGATCTACTGGTTGGGCTCCCCTGATTTAGAGCGACGCCCACCCCGGAAGGTTGACACTCCCCTCAAGGCCACTTTCCAACGTGCGTTAGTCCAGGCTTTCCGTTTTTTGCGCAAGGCGGACGAAAATGAAAGCCTGGGTGTAGAGGCTACTTCTGGCTGGCGTGGCGTTGCTCGCCTTCGCTTAACGGTGGGGGCTCTTCACTTTCTACACAGGTGGCTGTCTGCTTTTGTGCCGGCGCCTTTGTGGCGGTGTGGCGTGGGGACGGATTCCAGGTGGTCCCCGCCAAAGTTGTTTAGCCAAATGTAGCTCCTGAGAGTACAAAATGAAAACAAATGGATCCGCAAGGGTCCATATCGCATGATATCCATCAGCAAATTAGTCCAAATCTACAAAACTAGAAGATTAATCGTCATGGACAGATGCAAAAGAAATCTTTAGTTTTGGGGTTGGTGGGTCTAAAAAATATCATCGATTGGTGGTCCCTGGCTCAAATGCTGAATAAATGGTGGGCTCTGGGATGAAAAAGGTTGAAAACCAGTGGGCTAAATACTCCTTGGAATTTAAAACAGCTAGGAAATTGCGTGTGTTATGTTTACAGCGACGTCCTTTCTGCCCGCCAGCTAGGGGACGGAGAAACCACGTGACTGAAAGCTATGAATTGCCATGAAAAGCCAATTTTATAGTATCACCATTTCCGGGCAGTGGCGTGCACAAAGAGTTTCAAGGGCAGGTGCTCAAATTTAACCATGAGGGCACTCTAGCCGCCCGGCAAAGCCGGGAGGAGGAAAGTTTTTGAGTTTTGGGGGGTTAAAAACACATAGAAAACAGCATTTCAGCATCTACAAGTACAACTATACAAACGCATTAGGCTACTGCTATATAAAATGGTTTGAAGAAAATAATGGCTTCTTCTCTAGAAACTGAATTTCAAGCTCCTGTCCCTTAGAATGAAAGCAGATCCCCTTCCCTTTAAAACAGGCCATGACTCTTGTGGACAACAGTTCCATATTCTGACACAAAGTGGTAGTGTTGCAAACCTACTGCACTGGACTGGACTCGAATGCCCCTCCTAGTGGAAGAGTGGTGAGTGGCACTCACCACTCTTCCACTAGGAGGGGCATTTGAGCCAATTCTAGTAAAAGAGTTGCGTCATGACCCAAGGAATGCTGGGAAAAAATAATTTTAAATTCATGACCTACGGTTCAAGAGTTATGGGCCAAAATGTAAAGTGGGCTGTTATAGCGCCACCATGAGGCCGACCAATGGATTTTTTGGCTACCTGTTGGTGCCACCACCCACAACATGCGATTCAAATTTGGGGAGGTTTGGACATTTGAATGATTTGTGGCACTTATTTGTGAAATAGGCCCCTCCCACTAACTTTGGAAGCCAATTATGGGCAAACGATACGCTTAATCAAAAATCTGTGTGGTCACTTTTATCGGATAGGTCCACAGAGCATGTGTGCCAATTTTTGTAAGATTTGACTAAAATATGTAGGAATAGGGGCAAAAAGTGTGTTTTTAACAACATCCAAAATGGCGGAAAAACTTTAATGGCGGAAATGGGCGTGGCCTATATGGAGAGATGCATCATGACCCAAGGAATGCTGGGAAAAAGGAATTTTAAATTTACGACTTACGGTTCAAGAGTTATGGACCAAAACGTAACTGGCTGTTTGGTGGGCTGTTATAGCGCCACCATGAGGCCGACCGATATAATTTTAAAATCAAATATTTTTTAAAAAATATGTCCACCCACCTCCCCAAGTTTTGTAAACATAGCCCTTATGGTTTCAGAGGGAAAAATCGTTGAACTTTAGATTTTGTTCTTTTAAAAAGGGCATGTTGGTCCAGAGAGGGCCACTTGGGGGTGCTCAAGCACCCCTTAGCGTCTTACTGTGCACGCCCCTGTTTCCGGGTAAAAAACAGACAAGTATAGTCAATCTGTGATCTCCTGCATAGATTATCCAATGGTTGCTTACTGACATCATCAAGGTCCGCCTCATCAGTGAGTGACATCATTAAATCCTGCCCCCTCATTAACATAGGTTCACTGAAATGTGTCTTGAAATGTGTACTGAAATGCGTACTGATATACACATTACAAAGATTAATGATATACAGAAAAGATTATTGATATACAGAAAAGATTATTGAAATAGTGTTTTTAAAGGCACACTTCAATGCACATTTCAATTAATGATATTTTATTTATTTATTTATTTATTTATATATTTATTTATTCATGCATTTATGCATTAAATTCTTTATTTAATTATTTATTTATTTATGTATTTATTTATACATTTATTTATTGATTTATTTATTGATTTCCATATTCATTGATTGATTTATTGATTTATTTATCTATTATCGCATATATTCATTTATTTATTTATAAAATGAAGCATTCATGGATTTATTTATGCATTTATATATGTATTGTAACATATATTCATTGATTTATAAATAGAATAAGCTGGCAGATTTGGCCCTCCATATCTATCCACCCACTTCCATACTCCTTCTCTCTCGCTGTCGGTCAATCCAATCCAAACAATCTTGCCTCTTCCAATGACTCTGCCAACAAAGTTCTAGACAGAAAACCAGCTGGTTATTAAAGCACAATCTGTACAATAGGTGTATCCCAACCCAGTGGAAAATGCTAGGCATTACAGAATGCACCCAAACAGGCCCATTTGTAGGTGCATTCTGTTACCTGTTTCTCTCTGGTCTTTATGGTCATCAGGTCAGATTGACTTGCTTTACAGTATGCTCTGCTGTCATCCCAGGTTTTACTCTCAGTAGAGATGTAATAACACACGCCTTCACTCAATGTAAATCCACTGGACTCTATCACAACAAAATATAATTTTAGTCACTATTTATAATGACAGTGATGAACAACATGATATAAGAATGAAGAAAAACAGAAATATATCACTGACCACAAAGACTCTTTTTCATGTTGCTAAGACTGGTCTGCAACTGGTCTCTTTGTCTAGTCATGTCACGAAGACTGGTCTGCAACTGGTCCTTCTTTTTAGTCATGTCATTAAGTTTGGTTTCTCCCTGTCTAGTCATGTCATTAAGTTTGGCTTGCAGCTCATCTCTCTGTTTAGTTATATCATTAAGTCTGGTCTGCAGCTGGTCTCTCTGTTCAGTCATGTTAAGTGTAAGTCTGGTCAGCAACTTCTCAGAGTGGTCTGTCTGTTCAGTCATGTTGTCAAGTCTGGACTGCAGGATGTTTTTGTCTTTAATTGATGCAGCAACTGTAAGAAGATTAATACCGGTAGACTCATTAGTTTTACATTCAACATTCATTGTGGTCATACGGGTCAACTGGCATGAAGAGCAGGCAACTACATGGCAGGTTTGGCATGGTGAGTGAGTGACATATATGAATGAAGATGTTAGCATTTATAAAAATGATTCTCACAGAATATGGCCAGAAGAGTGATGCCAGCTGCAGCCAA
Source organism: Benthosema pterotum (assembly GCA_039105355.1). Classification (NCBI taxonomy): domain Eukaryota; kingdom Metazoa; phylum Chordata; class Actinopteri; order Myctophiformes; family Myctophidae; genus Benthosema; species Benthosema pterotum. The sequence continues at coordinate 33,244,045 of CM076980.1, read as the reverse complement.
TAGGAGAAGACACCCACACACTGCAGCAACCTTGACAAAAGTCTTCTTAAATCCTGGTAGAAACACATCAGACACATTTTCAATGTTATTTTAGGTCGCATTCTCACCTAATGGGTAGACTCGATGTGAATGGGCGGAGAAGTTATGATTCTTGCATATTTAATCTGCTGTGGTTTGCTTTCACACTACATTGTCTGTCATCCGCAGCAAATGAAAACGCAGCAGGAACCTTTATCAATGTGTTCAATTCATAAACTACACAGTGAAATATAATAGACCTACTAATAGTTAAAGTTATAGCACTTTAGGAGAATGCGATGGGAAGTTAGAAACGTGGTTGCGGTGTGTGTGTGTGTGTGTGTGTGTGTGTGTGTGTGTGTGTGTGTGTGTGTGTGTGTGTGTGTGTGTGTGTGTGTGTGCGTGTGCGTGCGTGCGTGCGTGCGTGCGTGTCACCATCCCTGTTGAGGTCTGTACAAGCGCACTATCCTACAAAAACAAAACCACAACAACAAAATGTTCCTACTGTATGTCATTGGTTCTCAAACTATTTCATATCAAGGACCCCCAGAATTATACGTAATTGGCAGTGGACCCCCATCTGAATGTTGTTCCAGGGATCTCCCAGAAGCAAAGATATGAGTTCAAAGATTTGAACACATTTTGGTGGCCACAGATGAATAATTTAACTCCTGCTTCTTAACTGATTATGAGCCATTTTGCACATGAAAACGACAAGAGTAAATGCAGGAGCGTTCACCTAAGAATTTGCGATGCTTTTAGGTGGATTGAGATTTATTAATATATCTCTGTTTTGCCAATTATGCTGAATAGAACAAAACTCGTTATCACAGGCATGCCATCAATTAATCAATTAATCTTGGACTCTCAGGTACATCACTGGCACTGTTAAGAAGTGATGTTATTCTCACCCTCTCATTGGTAGTATACTGTAGTAGTGGTAGTAATTTACCTCTGTGCTTCTGGGCTGTGTCGCTTTGGTCAGAAACTCTGAGGTTTTCATAAATGTCGTCGGCGGCGGACCCTGGAATCGTATAGATGTCCTGAGCCATTTTGGTTTTAGTTGAGTCTAGTTTCTTAGTTGAATTGCACACATCTTCAGATATCACAGTGTATTTTCAAACTGCTCTAGAAGTCAAAAGAGAGGAAGTTGAAAGTGGAGAACAAGCAGGTCATGTTGTGTGGTGAGCCGAGCAACTATACAGGGAACTTCTCCTTCTCATAAGTCTATACCAGCCAATGACAATTGGCTGCTATCACAACGCTAATTTTAGCATTGTGAAATAGTTGAAATACTTGAATGTGAGTTTTCGAATGTATTGTGACATTCAATTAACAGAATTTTGTGTATAATACATAGGATTTCGCTTTACCATTACCCATTACACCCATGGGTACCTTGCTTGTTTACATCCAAAGCGAGTCTTGCAAATCGCTAATTCATTCTTTGTACAGCATGTCGCAACATAACAGGAATTACACACATGCACACATTTTTTCTTTTTCTTATTTTTCTTCTTTTCAAATTTCTTTTTCAAACAATAGGACACTCCACCATACAATTTACTGTAAATACATGGTATTCAAATAACAAAATATAACATTAGACACTAGTGATGCGCGGGCCGGCTTTTTTTCACAACCCGCCCCAGTCTGCCCCGCCAATTGTGCCAGCCCGTCCGCAGCAGCCCGCCCCGCAATATTTTAATCAACGGCCCGCCCCAGCCCGCAATTAAAGAAAAATGATATAATGATTAGCGCATGTTCTTGTGAGTACCCCAAGCTTTAAAATACTATAGCAGCTATATAAATGATATTGTCATGGGCTGAATAAACAAGCATGTTGTTCAGAATGGCTCTGTAATGACAGCAAAATTGACAGTCTTGGCTCTAAATAGCTATGTCTTTCTAAGACGCATGGAAAATAAATAAAGGGCGGCTGTCGGTGATGGATCGAAAATGATAAAACAGAATAGCCTATATAACACAAAACAAATTAAACCCTGTATCAACAATTAAGACCTGTCGCTTATACAGTAATGGGTCATTTAAACATTTATGCAGCGATTATTTCGCATTGATTTATTAACAATGAACCATAGGCTACATTTAAAGTAGAGCATACAGCGATGATACTGTAGACGTCGTGCCATCTCTTTAATCAAAACATCCAGATCGCCACGCATTGCCACAGCATGTGAAGGGTCACTCTCGTGTCGTGCGTAACAGCCGAGAACGCACATACTCCACTGTGTGTTCAAGCCAGTCTCCTTTGCGACGGCCGGCTGCGCTGTGCAGAAAAAGAATGGAATCAAGGGCTCCAGGATTTAATCTATTTCTATGCGCTTCAAGTTCAAGCACACGACCAGCTGAGCTGAATGCGCGCTCGCTAGATGCTGGAATGCACAACATGCATCATCTAGCAAGCAGGGAGAGGAGCGGGAATGTAACGCGGTGAGGATGGCGTTATCCTGGCACTGTTCCACGGTGAAGTGAGGCTGTAGGTAATGCTGTACTAGGTCTGGTGTGTCCCACTCCATGAACATTCTCTCTTCTCAATGCAAGTTCTGGTAGTAAAAACAGCTGCCCGTCATCACTAATTACCTGTCAATTTAGGCTCATATTTTCGTCTATTTCAGGGGTTTTCAACAGGTGGTCTGAGGACCACCACTGAGAGGGTAATAAAAACAAAACGAGAGCATGTGATTTCTTTGTTTTATTTTTTGCATGTGCAGCAGCGGGGTCAGCCCGCCCCGCCCGCGGTGTGATAATTACTTAAAAATCATGAACCCACCGGGTTCGGGCCGGCAGGCGCATCACTATTAGACACTGTTTTTATTTGCTTGGATGAATGGCAAATATAGAAACCGCATGAATGAAGAAAAAACAGTGACGTCTGACTGACCACAAAGAATCTTCATGTTATTAAGTTTGGTCAGTAGGCTAACCTGTCAACATGGTCAGTCTGTTCTGATATCTTGTCATGTCTGCCCTCAAACTTGAGGGTTTTGCAGAGTTTGCAGGCGCACTGTGCTGTCAGTTGTCTGCAGAGCAGTGCAGTTGTGCACCATCTGGGTGGAGTATAGAGTAATATAGTCATTTTAATGTGCACGTTTGCTGTGCATGCAGTGTGAACATTAGCTCCTCTCTCTGGGGGGGTTCATATAGAGCCATGGAGTTCAGAGCGGTTCACCAGCGCTGCTGCATGGGAATATGATTATTCCAAAGTATGCTCCTCGCAGATAAGACAGCTGCACTGTCTCCTGGGTAATGGCATCGTGCTGACTTAATGCATCTACACCTGAGGACGCATCTGTGTCACCTCATAGCGTTTAACTACTTTAAGCATTCATTTTGAACTTCAGCTGTTGTTAAACTGCAGATCTACAAGCTCACGACGTGGCACCGAGTACCGCGATATGGGCTTGTAGATCTGCTAATTTTATCTTATTTTATTTAAAAATCGCGTGCAAAACTTTAAGATATATTCTTTCATCGGTCAACTCAAGACCACTTGATTACTAGCCACGGCCAGGTCTTCTAGTCACAACCAGGTTGCAACTAGTTCATCATTATCTGTCCACAAGCAACTAGTTGACCAATAAGAAAGTAGTCGCGACCATTAAGAGACTATTATGTGCGATCCGTCCCGTCACTGCAATGGCATTCATCATGTACATACAGTACATGCGGTGTAAACACAGGATATTCTATCACTGTTTGGCATGCAATCAAATTTTGCTATGGAACAAACTATATGGAAAGTCTGGAAGGCTGGGCCGAGACTCACAGAAAGTAGGACTTCCATTTACACAAATACTGTACATATTGTTTATGTAAGACAAAAATAGAAACTGCCGATTTGCTCAGACACTATGACGTAAAATTCCTCTTCCATTGTCAAAGGGAAATTTAATGTTTGTGTAGCGACAAAGTTTGTGAACATAGACTAAAAGCCAGCTATAGGATGGACAAGCACCTCTCAAAAAAGAGGCTCTTCTGTAAGGGGAAGACGCACCATTAATTGGATTTCCCAGACAGTTGCTTTTAGCTCTGCCAACTTGTTCATATTCCTTGGCATTCTTACATGAAAAGCATGCACACACTTTTGTTGTCTTGCACTGGGAATTAGCCTTCAAGCGAGCCAACCATTCAAACATAATTCTTCTGCATGTTTTAACCCCAATGCCGGTAAAGCTAAGGGGGTTTTCATGCAGTGTTGAGTTTGTGTTGAGTTTGTCGACTTCATAAGAATAAATGTATGGCAATTTCGTCAGCAAATTATACATAGCTTGCGGAGTTAGTTCAGTCAAACATACTCGAGCGTGCCATGCTAAGCTCTCGGTTGCATTCATGCATATTACACCGGTATTACACATGTTGCATTGCTTGTGGTGACATGGCAGTCAGCTGATCAATTGACTTAGTTACGATCGCCTCAGTCTCTGCTCTTCCTGCTCTCATCCTGCAGCTGTCACCTGTCTGTGGTTATGCGCTTATTTGCTCCCACCACCTCTTCAGCACCCCCTGCTGGGGAGGTGGTGGTGCTATTGCTGTTCTCCATGGGGGGGGGGGTATATTTTATATATCTCCCCGCTCTTAAACCTAATATTGGGGTTCAAAATGTTCCGAGCAGGGAGAAAATGTAGCAGAGCCGAATGCCAAGATTAATGTCATGTTTCTGTGCTGTATGTTCATTCTATAATATATATATTGGTTTAATCAATCGTTAGTTATCTGACTGAAATAAAATCTACACTAAAATGTCAGGGAGGGGGAAGAGATCGGAGAAGAGATCCAGTATAATTGAAGGGCAAGTCATTTTATGCATGGTTAATTCATGCTGGAAATAGCAGATCCACAAGATCCCAACATGGTTGTGCTGCAACATGTTTTGAGCTTGGAGTTCTGCTATTTTCAGCATGTCTACAGGTATTGTTATAAAACTTTCCTGTGTGCAACCATCACGTTCTAACTTATATATGGTGCATTACCAGCTGAAATCAACATCGTAGAATAGGTAGAGAGGGCACACACCCCAATTGCCTTCAAAATCAACTCTGGTTTCATGTACTGTGACCAGATCCCAACTCACCAGATGTGGGACAAACAGTGTGTTTGTGTGGGACAATGTGGGACACATGCGGGGTCGTGTCGGACTGTCGCACAAATGAATAAATAGTACCCAATTTAGGTGTTTCTACTCTTCCCTTCACATACCACCACTATAGTTTGCCATTTTCATCCACTAATAAGAGGCACTTAACAGAAATGTTTTTAAATTAACCATTTAGTGGACATTTACCTACAAACTATACACCTGGACAATATAACTGGACCAGGGCCAAAGCAATCAATAAAAAACTAGTAAAGACATATTAATCAATGTATCTTCCTCCTAACAAAGACAACTACTGCAAGTCTGAAATTGTAGAGGCACACAATGAATGAAATAAATCACCAGAAACATAAATAAAAGTTTGGTTAGCATTGCCATCAAATTGTAAATGTCTGTCATAGCAGCATGAACAGGCTATGCACTTTTAGGTTTTGTCCATCACAAACCAAAGGGACCCTTATGGGTCCATTCTGGTTTCATTTTATGCTCTCAAAGAGTTACAGATATACAAGGGTCCATTTGGTTGCCAATGGTCCTTTCTAGGAAGGAAGGAGGACTCTATCATAGTCATAGGAGGAAAAATGGTGAAAAACAAGGCTTTTATCTCTGGCGCCTGTCATTTCACACCAACTCACCAGCACTTTCACTAATCTTGGCGCTAGGGGGGTCTGGAAAAAAAAGCTAAATATAGCGACAAATGCGTCAAGTTGGCAACACTGGTAAACAGAAGATAGTTCAGCTGCCGTTACCTTGTCTGTGTTCGAATCTTGTTTTGGTCGAGCAAGACGTTGCTTGTGAGTCTCACATTGTATTCACCCCCCTGTGTCACTGCAGACATCACAGTAAACTCTGTCAGAATCGCATTTCACTGGTTTCACCCAGGAATACATGGTCTCCCAGTCCTTATTACTATATTTACTTATTTTAGTTTCGTTCGGCTCCTCCTTGTTTCTTTTCTTTCATGTATTCATTCATTGCAACGCACGCAGCTATAACACGTTGTGAGACAGTGTTGTTGTGTTGTGGTGGGCGTTTACTTTACTAGTAGGCGCATTGATTTCCCAACACGGAGTATTCAAACTCCAGTTTGTCCCTATATAGGTCATTCAAACTTGGACACCTCAATGTCGCGCCGCTTCTACCGAGAATACAGACGGAGTTACCCATCTCCGTTCACTTCATTGGGTCAGTCCAATGGCGGCTGTTCTACATAGACTTCTATGGGAACAGGGACAGCAAATAAAACCGTCTCTCTCACACAAACACACACACGGCCCGCCCCTTTCCCATTTGGACAGGCTTCGCTGCTCACAGGCAGGCTGCCGCGGACCAGTGTTTTATATTGTGTCACAATATTTTGCGAATTTGCGCACATTATGAAAACTACAGCTTGTCAATCAAAATGCGGGACAAAGTCTCAATCGGCGGGACGCCTTAAAAGAGAGTGAAATGCGGGACAATCCCGCACAAATCGGGACATCTGGTCTTCAAAATCAAGTCTAGTTTCATGTACTGCATGCGCGCTGACTGCACTCTGCCTGCATCACGTAATTGTTCTCCGTCTCAGTCTCTCTTGTTTATTTGTTCCACTGAGCCTAATGCAAATGTCATCGATCAGTGACACTCTCCCTCAGTCTAGAATGCAAAGCAGTCTGAACCCGGAGTCATTGCGAAAGGTCATTACAGTGCACTAGTCTCCAGCTGCAGCCCACGTAACGCTGTCCTAAATATTCTGTTCAGGTTTCCATCCATTTCAGACTGATGTCTACTGTCTGAAGATGAGCATACAAATTCCAAAACTTTAATGGAAGAAAGTAGTAGTTCAACCCCCCCGAAAAAATAGCCTAGAAAACCGAAGGCGCATCGTTTAAACGCATTTAGATCCGGGGACAGTTCTAATGCTTAATGTCTTCAAAATCCAGTTTTCTGAAAACTGACCGCATTCTGAATTTGTTAATGACATTTTCAACATAAAATATTTAGCCTTGGTTTTAGACGTTATAGATTAGTGCCATGTAGTTTTCGCCACATTACCGTTTTTCTTATAGTATGATGAAAAATGTTCGTTGACTACCTTTTATAAGCTATAGCATACCTAATAGCATACCTAAAAGCCTTGATGCGAACTCAATGCGTTGTCAGTTTTTTTTTTTCTAGCTTGACTGTTTTCCTCATGATGACACACACCGTCATGTGAAGAGGCATAAACCCGGCGGCGTCAGCTTACAGGATCGAAGTACGGCAAACTCATACGGCTCCCAGATTGCCAGAGAGGAGCAAATAAAGTTCTCTGCTGTTGACCCAATTTACTGCACCAGAAAAGGCAAACTTGGCAGTTGTAGCAATCTCACTCAATAAACTGTTAGGGTGAAATGTTAGATTGAAAAGTTTAAAAGCACTGTAAAGAAATGTGAAATATTTCATCAGATGGGTGCCCAACCATCATTCATACATTCCAGTAAAAAATAAAGGTCCTGGCCATGAAATGTGTTGCAACTGTGGTGTGTGTGTGTGTGTGCCTGTGTGTCTGTGTGTGTGTGTGTGTGTGTGTGTGTGTGTGTGTGTGTGTGTGTGTGTGTGTGTGTGTGTGTGTGTGGTGTGTGTGTGTGTGTGCCTGTGTGTCTGTGTGCATGCGTATGGTTTGCCACATCATTATGCTATAGCTTTGCACACATTTGTCATAGTCGTGCGTGTTATTACCTCCAGGAAAATCCATCACGCTGCTTAATTCGGACGAGTAATCGCCTCACTTAGAGTCATTTGCGGTGTTTTCCTAAACCGTAAACATAACGCCATGGCATATTCAGCACATTGTTACTCTTCGGGGCTAACTAGGTGTCATCCATCAGGCGAGGCCTGCTGTTGGGAACGGGACTGGGTTTAGGGTTGGGTTTTTTCAGGGCTGGAGGGGAGACTGCTGGAAAATGATGTGTTTTCATCCAAGTTGAACCAACCAGGAATTCTACCTGAGGGGGTTCCATGATGCGTCTGCTTTTGATACCACCTCCTCCTGCTCTGTTGATTCCTTTTTATGGCCAGAGGCATGCAGGGATATATGATTTATCCTGGTCTGACTGAATTAAATGTCATGCATTTGCTTTTGGGCAACTGTGGTCTGATATATTATATATTTATGTGTTGGATAATATCACTAATTTAAACCTCTCTCGAAAAATAAAATATACAATCTTCAACCAGGCTTCAACCATTCCAAACAACCCCAGATGCCTACAGCAGTGGAAAGGGCCACTATACCCACTTTACAAATGGGACACATTGCTTATTCCTATAAGATATAGCAAAATATAGCTTGCATATCAACTATATTGGAATCCTGAATAATATTTTGCTATTTTTAAATTAGAACCCCGAAAAATAAACGTTTAAAGTCCAAACACAGTGGACACACAAAAGCCTGGTTATGTTTGCATGTTTGGAATGAGCCCTTCTCAAAACCCCACCCTTTGGGATAGGGTTTGTTCAATGCCAATCCAAACACTGTTGCTATCCAGGTCAAGCTTTCCTGGATTTTCCCGGATTGGGGAGGCACTTAGTGAAGGGCTAATTGTCACAGCTGAAATCAATAATAAATCAGTATTGTGATATTACCCTACAGGACACATGTGAAGGTGGGGCTCGCATGTGGCCTGTGAGCCACCAGTTGCCCATCCATCCCTGACCACCTTACACTATCCCGCTGATACACTATGGGAGTCAGATATGCATCAGTGGACCCTATACCTATAGGTTGGACAAAAAAAATCAATTCTTAATGCCACAATATCAATATTGAATCCCACATTCAAAATCGTGTCAGAAAGACTGACTGATATTGAATATTGAAGTGTATGATTGAACGTTTCACAGTCTATATTGTTTAGAATTGTTTTAAATTGTTCTAGTATAATAAAAGCAAAGTAATTTGTGGGGAAAATATTGACATATCCATATATCCATGTATCAAATAAAACATCTCAATATAAATCGATTTGGCACAAAAATAGCAATATTGTGTTATATGGTGTCGTGATGTAAGTGAGTCGTCCCACCCCTACTCTAAGCCTGTTGTTTCTCATGACAGCTGCATGTATGTGACATCACCTTGGGCAGTAACGCATACCTCATCAGTCAGTACGAAATGCGAAGACGGATGCACATGCACGTGTGCACACGCGCACACACACATGCATGTCTGTATTACTATACTTGTGAGGACATCAGCATATTGGGACCGATTTTATGAATGGGATGTTTATTTGATGTTTTTTGTCATTTATAGCTAAATCCCAACTTTAATCCCAAGTTTTTTCCTAAACCCATCCAACCATGAAACACGTTCTAAAACAAGATCTAAATAGTGTATTTCTCAGTTTTCTACTATGTTTACGGGGACAGTTATGGTGCTCATAAGTATAGAAGTTAACACGCACACACACACACCCAACCGATGGCACAAGCTACGAGCGCTGTCTCTAAAGAATACATGTGAGCAGAAGCAAATGAGATCAGAGAAAGCTGATAAACTGGGAGAGCCATTATCCCAGAAGCTAGAGAGCCACAGATGCCAGTAATAAAGACACTGTATTGAATTAGACCTGGATTTGCTTTGTCAAACAGACTCAGATATTTCCTCTCAGACACACACTACATGTCACACAGTGGTCAAATTGACATTGTGCAGATCAAGCACACACGACTGCAACTCTCAAGCAAGGGGCTTTGATTTGTAAAACTAGCTAGTGAAAACTGCAAAGGACATTTAGGACTAAGGCCGGTTCTAAAAAAAATGCTCTAGAATCCTGACCTAGGTTTTCCGAAAAATGAGTTAACTGACTAGTTCACCCTCAAAAGTAATAAGTTCTATCAACTTCACACTTCATGAGCCTCAAAGACATCCCTACCGACTCTCCATCGACCGATGAACATACGTAACAGATTACATTGCCTCCACCCTTATTTATCCGATTCCACTTGGCTGTGGTATCGACCGGGTAAAACAGGTTGTCCTGTTTGAAGTGTGTGTTTAACCAAAGTCATCCGGGAGCCGCGGTGATAATAGCATGCAGGCAGCGAACCACATAATGTGGCAAAGAATGAATAGTTATACCAGAGGACCCCTGCAACCTTGGGACAAGGGCAAACCTATAGTATTGAGCCAATATCTTGTCTGGCATACTCACTGTCCTGTTCGAAATGAATAGGGTGTGAGTGCATGCGTGTGTGTTTGTGTGGAGGGGGGGTTAATGCCCTTCTCGATTGGCTTATATTGTGGAACGACCCTTGAGATGATTCATTCATTCCTCTCTTGGGCGAGATGTGATTTGTTGTGCACATGCAGACAGAAGAAGAGGCCAAAAGCCCTCTTTCCACCTGAGTGACAAGCAAGCAGAAACACCTGGGGGACGGCCACGCTGGCTGCAGGTGTTGGTTGAGGTCAGAGACGATGGAAAACCTGCGGGATGAAGAAGGCTAATTGGCCAGATCATTGTAGGGCAGTGGTTTCCACATAGTGGGTCACAGCAAACACCTTGGTCGCTTTAGTTTTTTTGTTTTGTTTGTTTTCCTAAACTTTGTTCTTAATTATGATGATTTCAAAACATTTTCCAAAAAACATCACCACACAAAAAGCTAAGAAATTCATGAATTCAATGACTTTTCATTATGAAAATGTCATGAAATTTCGCAAAATTTAAGTTTAAGAAATAGTGAAACCGGCCAATCTACAAGCTCACAATGTGGCACAAAGTGTCACGTAGCATGGAGATATAGATCAGCAATGCTGATGGCAATGGCAGGAATTGCACTCGCTCCACAAAAGACTAGCGTGCATGTGAACTAATATTTCCCTATATTTTGTTTTGGTGTATGTCATGCACATGTTTACAGTCCATAGCCAATAGAGTTTAAAGCTTTTGCTCCAGATAGGGGGTAATGTTTTTTAACAATACAAAATAAAACAAAATACAACAAAAATACAAATAAATGTAAAGGACACATATCTGTATTCATTCAAGACCTTCCGAAGCTACCACGTTCACAACCACTGCAAAACAATTAACATATTCATTTGTAACTTTATTGGATAATGCAACGAACTTATGTTTCTCCTCTGTTGAATTTATACAGCAACCTTTTCTCCCATATCTTAAGGTATAGGTCATTTCTCACTTGTATTCTAAATGTCAATCTCTCCATGTCCTCAATATTGGCCACCGGCTTCCTCCATTGTTCGTAATCTGGTATATCAGTCTTGAGTCAGTTCTTGGCTATCACCTTTTTGAAATGGGCAAATGTTCCAACCATTTCCCAACACGGGAACCACAGCCAGGGACTATAGCTTCTTTAGAGTTCCTGATACCTGTATAATTGTGTTGTCTCAAGCAGTCTTGGGCAATATACCGGCATTACACTTTATCGGGATATTGGAAATCAATACCGAGTAATATCGTTGGGTCTATAAAAAACATTGAATACCGAATATCGTCAAATCCCGACATTATACTGTATTCTATTAAAATATGAGCAATGACACTTTTAATTGTAACTATACAAACAATTTTCATGTTACACACATGCCTAAAATAGCCCTTATTTGGGCTAGGCTTTTTGGAAACAATGTATTTCCACCTCCAGTTTTTCCCTAATTAGGCTGCTTGAACAGCAGAGCGCTCAGTTTCTGACCCCTCAATGTCACAATTCTGAGAACTAGGTGACTGGTAGAACGTGTCCGACTCTGATTGCACGCCATTGTCATCTAGTGGTCAATACCGGTAATATTGAATATCGAGCTAATTAACAATACCGATATTAAAAAATCAGTACCGCCCAAGACTAAGTTAAAAATGTTCAAGGATGAGTTCCAAACACCAGAGATGTAATTTCACAAAACCTGTGTCAAAATCACAAGTACAAGAAATGTATCCGCCAAATGTGTAAACATTATTGTCCGTGCCACGTTTTAGATTTTCTGATTCACACAAATGTGATTATGATTTGATCGTACTAGTACTGTAAGTCACGATTAGCGAAGGTCAAGGGCACGATTTTGGTCACTTCAGCCCTTATGCGCAATTAACGCACATAGCATTGGGGAAGAGGCGTTCCCACACTAAAGTCGCTAATTTCGTAACCATGCCATCTCCCTTAAACACCTCCTATACCCGTTAAATTATGCATAGGTGTGGTTTGGGCGTTTTTAGCTTTCATCCAATCCGTGTTGGTCTTGCCATTCCCTTTAATTCATCCCTTATCTATTTCCCTTATCCCTACTGCTATGTCTGACCCTCCTAAGCACGCAGCCTGGCTGCGGGCTTAGGACACACACATGCATGAGTAGCCTATTCTCAAAGATTATGCTCTCATTTTGAAACAATTATAGCTCGGTCAATTCTCAATCATTTCTTACCATTCAACATGTTATGTTGAAAAAACATGTTCCATGTTTTTTGCTGTATGTGGCGTGCATTTATCCCAAGTCTGCGACATGTTATAAAGTAAATTGCAAAAAACTCTGGAATTCGCGGCAAAAAAACGTTTTTTTTTTTATCATTGATCATTGATTTCAAAGTGCAGCGTGACGGGAAAAACCTCCTCTCTCAGATGCTGTATAGTATATGTGGGTAGGTCTTCTCTACGATGCGGGATCTAGCAAAATGTAAGTGTCGGGATTTTGGTGGAAACGGTCCACCAAATCCCCGACACTTACATTTTGCTCGATGCGGGATCGTAGAGAAGACCTACCCACATATTCTATACAGCATCTGAGAGAGGAGGTTTTTCCCGTCATGCTGTATTTTGAAATGTAAAAAATGGTCCAGAATTGACCGAGAAATCAATGATCAAAAAAAACGTTTTTTTGCCGCGAATTCCAGAGTTTTTTGCAACAGCATTGCGTCACAAGTTAATTAATGTATTTAATTATATTATATACTGTACATTACCTAAACACAAGGAAGTGACCGACAGCAGGCAATCTACAGCTGTTTATAGGACAATCCATAAATAAGGAGATGAATTGAACTGGCGCCTTTCCACGTGGAGTTGTGGACATCTCCAAAGGCGCACAGACGCGCATCGTGCGCACGTGGCTCTGCCTTCGCGGATCGGTTAAGGGGTGGTCTCAGATGGCGTTATCTAGTTCCCAAATCTATTTGACGAAATTAGCAACTTAAGGGACTGCGCAACAAACACGCCCATGACCACACCTCCAGCCACAAATAACGGTGTCGGCATAATGAATAGTGGCTAAGGGAAGAGAAAAGGTGACCAAAATAGCAATAAGGGAATTCGCTGCGGGTATCGGGTAACGTTAGGGACAACGGGTGGAAGGAAAATCGCGCCCCATGTCTCCACGTTGCCTTCACATGTTCTACTGTACTATATTTACTTTTGACACTATGGCACATTAGGAGTCCACTTGTGGTACTTCTAGTATATTTGCAACCGCACACCCAGGGCTAGACTTGCCTGTGTCTGTATGCTCATTGTTGGCAAAAGTGGAGTTTTGACAATAGTTGTCCACCACAAGCCAGCATGGTGATGACTCCGGCACAGGATTGTAATTGGATGGAAGGGGGCTGGGGGCAGATCCGTTGTCCAACCTACTCTCTCTCTATCTCTCTCTCGGCCCTCTATACTCCATGTACTCTTCAGAAAGAGAGAGGAAAAACAAAAACAGATGCACGATCCACATGGAATCAAACTCCGGACCCATGTTTTGGCTCCATCCATCCACACTGTAGGAACAGGCAGCAGCAATTGCACTGTTTGTCTGTGTGTGTATGTCTCTCTCTCTCTCTCTGTTTCTCTTTCTCTCTCTCTCTCTCTCTCTCTCTCTCTCTGCGCTCTGCTCAGCTCTGCTGCAGTGGCAGCAGCAGCGGCAGCAGCAGGGTCTCTCTCTCACTCGCTCTCAAACTGGTCTGGCGGTGGAGAGGAGAGGAAGAGAGACGTCGGAGCATCTCTCGGCTCGCGCGCCCATCTCGTCCCGGACCCTACGTCCGTCCGTCCGGCGTCCGTCCGCCCCCCCTCCCCTCCCCTTTTTTTCATCCCCTCGGTCATTTCTGCCCTCCTCTACCCCCCTTAGACCCCTCCCACCCCTAACCCCCTGCCCCCCCTCCATCCCTTCCAACACACACACACACGCACACATGTTCAAAGAGCTTGGATAAAAGGCTAAACAAAGTGTGACGAGACGAGGCGGGACGCGCTACAGGAGTGGAGGTGGGGGGTGGGGGGCGCTTGGTGGTCTTTGATGTGTGACCTGTCATCCTCACGTCGCCTGTCACTGGCACGCTGCTGACGGACAGGTGAGTTCATGTTGCTCTGTCTCTGACCGCTGTGTGTGTGTGCGTGTGCATATGCGTGCAGGCAGAGAGGAGCGTGTCGTTGGGTGGGTGCGTGCAGGTTTGCGTGTTCTTCTCGTCACTGTCCAGATGACAGAACGAAGAAGTAACTTTGTGTGTGTGTGTATGGGTGGGTGGGTGCTCGTGTGCATGTGCACATGCATGTGCATGTGTGCTTGTGTGTGCGCGACACACAGGGATCCCCACATTTCCTTTTTTTTTTCATTCCCAGACGTTTGTGATGATCGGTGCTTTCTGCTGCAGCGCCTTGAAACGGTGAGCTGTGTTTCACCACCGCGCCTTCTGATCCAGGGATTTCTGTGTGTGTGTGTGCGTGAGTGAGTGTGTGCACGTGTGTGTGTGTGTTTGGGGCAATTAAAAGTGCAGCATTTTTTTCTCTCTCTCCCGAGGGAAATCCATAGCTGTACGTGTGCGGTACAACACAGCTGATGACGAGGGGATTCTGTGACACCGTCGTGTGTGTGTGTGTGTGTGTGTGTGTGTGTGTGTGTGTGTGTGTGTGTGTGTGTGTGTGCGTGTGTGCGTGTGTGCGTGCGTGCGTGCGTGCGCGCGTGCACATACGTTTGCATACAACCAATGATGGTTGTATGATCTGTATTTTATGTTGTAGTGTGTAGTGCAGTGCACACGGACGGTGCACTGCACTCATGGCCACAGTTCATTATAATTGCTGCTGGTTGTTTGGTCTGTGTAGGGTAAAAATATCACACCCATGTGAAGTGAGAGAGGCGCTCTTATAAGTTATCATGGCATAACGTGTCTATGACTTGTGTAGGATGAACATTTGCTCAGACACATTATGGTGTACAATACATTATCCAATGTCAATGGGAATTATACTGTATAAGATGGAAATCTACACTAATAGCTGAGTCAATACACCGCGTTCCAAATTATTATGCAAATCATGTTTTTGTTTGATTTTCCAACATATTTGATGCAAATGATGATCAGCATAATTTTCAAGTCATTAGCTGTCAATTTTTATTTCAAATGTTATTGAACAAACCTACTAATGAAAACAGAATTTAGATAATAAATTAAAAACTTGGAAAAGTGCGTTTCGCACTGTTCCAGATTATTATGCACATCATAGTTTCAAGACATTTTCTAGTTTGTAAAGAACTGAAAATAGTAATTTATTGAATTCATAGCAATAATGAGGTCATATGTACTGGGAAAAAAAGCTATTTCAATCCATAACATCTTAACAGGTCAAGTTACATGCTAACATGGGACCTCTTGTTTGATAGCAGCTTGCGTCCATCAAACTAGTGAGTTTATGGAGAGTTTCTGCTTGAATGTTTTTGCAGGATGTCAGAACAGCCTCCCAGAGTTGCTAATTGGATGTGAACTGCCTCCCACCCTCATACTGTACATGAAGACCATTTTTCAAAACAGTCTTGTTCACTGATGAGTGCCGTGCAACCCTGGATGGTCCAGATGGATGGAGTAGTGGATGGTTGGTGCATGGCCACCATGTCCCAACAAGGCTGTGACGTCAGCAAGGAGGTGGCGGAGTCATGTTTTGGGCCGGAGTCCTAGGGAAAGACCTGGTCGGCCCCTTTAGATCTTTCGCTCGAGGATGCTCCACACATTCTCAATAGGATTGAGGTCGGGGGGGGGGGGGGATGGGGAAGCTGAGGTATTCCTTGCAGCATGAGATGGTGCATTGTCGTGCTTGAAGATGATTTTGTTTCAGAAAGCATGATTCTTTGCTTTTGTACAGTGGAAGAAAGTGGTCAGTCAGAAACTCAACATACTCTGCAAAAGTCATTTTCACACCTTCAGGGACCCTAAAGGGGCCGACCAGATCTTCCCCTAGGATTCCGGCCCAGAACATGACTCCGCCACCTACTTGCTGACGTCGCAGCCTTATTGGACGGCACTCATCAGTGAACAAGACTGTTTGAAAATTGGTCTTCATGTACAGTATGAGGGTGGAAGGCAGTTCACATCCAAGCAGCAACTCTGGGAGGCTGTTCTGACATCCTGCAAAGACATTCAAGCAGAAACTCTCCTTAAACTCACAAGTTTGATGGACGCAAGCTGCTATCAAACAAGGGGTCCCATGTTAACATGTAACTGGACCTGTTAACATGTTTTGGATTGAAATAGTTTTTTTTCCAGTACATATGACCTCATTATTGCTATGAATTCAACAAATTACTATTTTCAGTTCTTTACAAACTAGAAAATGTCTTGAAACTATGATGTGCATAATAATTTGGAACAGAGCTTTTTAAGTTTTTAATTTATTTTCTAAATTCTGTTTTCATTAGGTGGTTTGTTCAATAACATTTGAAATAAGAATTGACAGCTAATGACTTGAAAATTATGCTGAGCATCATTTGCATCAAATATGTTGGAAAATCAAACAAAAACATGATTTGCATAATAATTTGGAACGCGGTGTCAATAGCAGTGCCCCTCAAAAAGAGGGGGCCTAACATAGAGCCCTGGGGAACCCCAGACCGGTAAACCTGTAGACCTGCGCAGTCTCTTCCCCATTCATTTTTCTCATATACATTTCGAAAATAATTCATATGAAGACGATTCCAACGCGGACAAAGCCAACTCGGGTCGTGACAAATCATGATGGCACACACAATCTTTTGGGACAATCAAATAATTTCCAAGATGAAAAATGAAACAAAAAGTGCTAATTAGATATTATATGATGATATTGTGTGTGTCATCATGATTTGGCTTTGTCCGCGGCGAAATCGTCTTTATATAAATTATTTTCAAAAAGTCTATGAAAAAAATGAATGAGGGAAAACATGAATGAAGAACCGGGGCGGTGACGTCACTGCGCAGGTCTATAAGCCTGGGTATTGCCTTTCTGCATTATAAATCATGAAGCCCCAATGCTTTTGGTATTGCTTTCCTTATCAATTTTGCTATGTAAAGCTGTCATCATAGAAGACTTTAATTACAGAGGTAACTACGTATATTATGTGCACATCACCCACCTCCCATGGTGGACTGGCATCACGTATACTGCCTTAGAATAAATGAAAAATAAGATTGTGATCTAAAGTCATACCCTGATGTGATCTCCTTTGTGAAATTGACTAAGAATGGTGCAGCAGTCTGTCCAATTCATTTGAGTTGCTCTTATGTTCTTGCTATACAATAGAAAGAGAGGTTTCAGTCAATCAGTAGGCTAGGCTTCAGCTGCCACATTTTAATGTTCGGACTACAAATACAGAATACAGACAATCAATAATTTCATCAAGAAAATAAATAGGCGCGTGAGAATCGCAACCTCAATTCTTGTGGAGGAAACTTGGGATTGACATTTGAGCAGCACTATGGCATCAATTAAGGAGCAGTCACTGACATGCCTGAGATAGGATGTCCTGCTCCTGCCCAGCCCAGAGGGCTGACCAGATCTGAAACCTTCCATTTTGTATTATACGCTCCTTCTCTCCGAAGGAGAGAGACTTTGCAATAATCAATCAGTATAGGGGTCGATCCAGGCAGTCCCTAAGGTAATCCATTAGCACTGTGCATTATTGTTCATCCACTTTGACCGAATACTTCCACCATACTGTAGCAGTACCCCCCCCCCTCCCTCTCGCTTTGCCTCTCTGTATGTGTGCATTGTGCATGTGGGTATTGACCACAGACAGTATATAGTCAACACTTGCGCCCAAGTATAAACAGCGTCTTTATTCCACAACTGGAAAGCCGACGAGTGGCACAACAAAAGCTCCATTTCAGGGCTGTGTTTAAGCGGTTCGGTTGCGTTGGTTTGACTTGTCCACTGTGACTCCTCTGGTGCTGGGTTTAAACAGACCTCATGGACACCGGGTGGTGAGGATGTGTTCAATTCCTTGCCCACTGGCACTGCAGACTCAGTGGTTTGAAGCTTATACCAGCTTGCCCATTCAGGCATCCTCATGCCAACACAACCGTCTCTGAGCCATTTTGGGAAATAACTCTTCCGACTTCATTCACAGGTGTTATCAATGATACTGTAATCAAAATGAAAAACAAATACATTTAAAAAACGTGTCGGAAGAGTTATTTCCAATATGGCATAGGTGGAGTCTTTGGCCTGATTTACACTGGCAGCCTGCTATCAGAGTTGTTAAATTGAGTCATGTGACCTGTTAGACCATCTAGATTTCAACCTTGATGTGGCACAGATCTGATTCAGGCTAGATTTGGCTGCCGGTGTAAACCAGGCCTTTGCCGCCTCAAGTTACCTCTGTGTCGGCGGAGGTGTTGGAATGGTGAGGAACAGCATGGTCCTCTGCATGTGTCACAGCAGTGGTTTTCAAACCTTGATTTGATGAAAATTGTCCTCTTAGATCTATAACAAAACAATATGTTGTCTTTCGATTAGTTTTGTAAACAGTTCCACCGATTTAGTTTCCTTTTTTTCCACTCTCGAGATTAAAGATTAAAGATAAAGAGTTAAAGATATATAACGGTCCATTTTGTTACCTCCAAATTGGTTTGAGCTTTGAAATAGTGGTGATGGTGTTACTTAATGTTATAGGTTTTTTTAAGAATAATGCACTTATAATGAAAACTAGAGGAGGAGAATTGTAAGGTTTTCCTGTTCATGCTATTACTGATGTTTGAAAACAGTATTTGAGGTTTGAGTTGACAGTTTGTGATGTTGAGTTTAGTTTATTGCACCCAAAACTAAGATCGTTCACGTTTTGTGCACAATTTGTTCACAATAACAGTTATTCTCCATTTTCTAACTGTATGGACTCTTGAAAATTATGTAATTCAGATGTTTAAATATAACACTCTCAAGAGTTATAGATCTATAAGGGTCCAAGTGCTGGGGGGATTGTCAGTGATTACCTGCACGGCCTGTGTGATCTACTGGTAGATCACGATCTACCTTTTGGGCACCCCTGGACTGGATGCTTCCGGGGACACAGTACACTGCACTACAATACAGTACAGAGTACAGTACAGTAACATTGTGTATAGTTGCACCGCACAGCTTGTACAGGTGTGATTTTATCTTACAAGATGAAATCCATTTTGGGGGTTAGCTGTTACTGCTTATTTGCAGTGTTTAGCAATTAGCAACATACATTTTGTCATATTTAATTAAATATTTGATTTTGTTTCCAGGAAACTTAGATCAGTATTGCAATGACAGAAACATACAGGAACATATTTGGAACATTCTAAAGTGAGTCGCGTGCCTCTTCTTTGTTCCTCTTCAACAATAACATCCACAGTACCAAACAGTCTAAAGAGGCGCCAGTAGCGTCCCGCACTGGCATGAAAATGAAATAAATTGGAAAAATATAGTTAATATGGGCTTGTGCATTAGGACTCCCTTGATTGATTTGAATGAAGGCCAAGAGTAATCACATAAACACACACACACACACACACACACACACACACACACACACACACACACACACACACACACACACACACACACACACACACACACACACACACACACACACACACACACACACACACACACAGAGTTGGAGAGTTGACAGTGAGGCGGACGTGCCTGGCGCTGGACTCCTTTGAATGTCACTTTGTAGCTTTTACTTCTCATGCGAGACAGATTACTCAAGTATGGACAACATTTGATTGAGCAGACAGCTGGTTTATATAATCAGTTTTTTGTTGGGTTGATTAGCGCAGCATGTTGTCACTTGAGTGCGGCGTGCGCCTGTGCCTGTGAGCGTGTGAATGTGCATGCATGCATGCGTGTTTGGATGTGCGTAGATGGGGTTCATGGTTCTTCCACGTGTTTGTGAAGTTACATCACACTGACACATGGAACACACAAGGAAACACACACACACCAGAAACCTCTTATCTCTCCATATCCTTGATATTAATTTATTTTTTGTAAAAGAATGCTTGACTTGCATATTACAGAATATTTTTAAGCTTGAAACATGTTTCGAGGTTGTGGATCTGTTCCTTGTGATGCTTGAACTGGAGTGGAATCCTGTTGGTTTTTGGACATATGAGGTTTCCTGCCCACAGAGGGCGACGTGCGTTTAGTGTTAGCATTCAGTGGAGCCCGTCCTTATCATGACGAATACTATGGAGCTGATATCAGTGGTTTGTTGATTAGCTTTCGTGTTGAACTGCCTAGATCTATCACAACAGCTCTACAGCATTGATGTAATGTGCAGCAGTAAAGAGAGTCCAATCGATGGCAGACCTTGTGTTTAATGCATATCTGTGTATATAGTATGGTTTGTTTTAAGTAGTATAGCATAGTATTGTA
Organism: Benthosema pterotum; assembly: GCA_039105355.1. Taxonomy (NCBI): domain Eukaryota; kingdom Metazoa; phylum Chordata; class Actinopteri; order Myctophiformes; family Myctophidae; genus Benthosema; species Benthosema pterotum. Next base: position 33,223,299 of record CM076980.1, on the reverse strand, counting down.
TTGCACTGGTCCACAGCTCACTGCTTCTGTTTTTCTTACTTGCAGTAGAGCTACTGTATATATGGTTAAATTGATGTTATCGCACACATAAAACCTGCATGAAAAAAATCCCAAAAAGGGATTCTCTTTCCCTGGAAAAAACGATAAGATTTACGCTCACAAGCCGTGTTTCGATTTGTGAGTAGGTAAAATGTTCATGAGATTTCCATAACATCAAATCAACTGTAGCTCTACTGCAAGTCAGAATCATTGACACGTTGGAGCTATGGACCAGAGCTGGTAGTTCCAGATGTGGCGGTGTCTGTGACACACATGCAGATATGCTCATACTGTATGGACAGCATTCTGCTACTTTTGATACAAATTTCTCAGCCAGCTCTATAGCCCCAATCATCACCCATATAGTTAACCTCTCCATCAAACAGGGGCAGGTCCCCCAAGGTTTCAAACCGGTCAAAGTAAGGCACTGCACAAGAAAGGGAGCACATTAGAGAGATTCAGTAGAATCTGCAACTGGCTTGCAGATAACAAACTGACAAACTGATCAAACTGAATCCATTCTCCATAAAATGGCCACCAACATAATCAAAAAGGTCAGCTTAAAAACTAGATGCCTCGTCTACAGAATCTCCTCACTTGTCAACAAAAACACCTTGAAGCCCCTAACAGGAGCCCTAGTACCCGGTTTCTTCGACTATGCCTGCACCTCTTGGTACCACAGTACCTCAAAGACCCTGAAACCCTGAAAACAAGGCTACAGAGTACAGACCTCCCAAAACAAGCAAACTGGCAAACTTAGGCTGTTACTTGCCCACCTCACTCCTACCCACTTTGATAGACTGGCTTAGGGTTGACAACTGTACATCTTGCAATGGGTCTGGTCCACAAGATTCAATACATAAAATCCCCTTGTACCTGTCCAAATACTTCCTCAACAAAGTCCACGTCCACGACACCAGAGGGAGATCAACAAATGTCCAACCCAGATTCGGCACAAATAATACTCTTTTCACTCCTATGCCACCAAAATGTGCAATGCCCTACCATTAGTCATAAAGACCTGCAAATCCCTTGACTCCTTCAAAATCACTCTCAAAGGGCACCGACGGATGTCTGCAATCCAAAGTGTTTTGTCTGTCACTTGATGTCGTCCACAGCTGTCTAACATTCTGTGTGATCATGTTGATTGTTCCTGTGTGTTGTAGAAAGATGCTATTTCTCTCTCTGTCTGAAGAAGAGCTTTGTGCTCGAAATATCACACTGTCACTTCTGGTGCAATGAAAGCATCTGTCACATGGAGTCCATGGAGAGTTACTGCTCAGGATTCAAAATCCAGTTTGCAAATCTGCTACGTTTTCCCCCCCTTTATTGATAGAAGACAGCAGTTCGACAGGAAAGGGTGGAGAGGAATGGCGGGAGGACACACAGTGAAGTTCGTTGAAATCGGGACTGAAACCAGTAGCATACTGTGGTGCTAGATTACCAGTGAGGTGGCTGGACCGCTGAGCCAGGACCCAGGCCAAAGTCTGCTACTGTTGATACTTTGGAAGTAGGTCGTTGATATGCGAAACAATATGTTTATTTTTTTTGTTTTCCAGTTGTGTCAGAAAAAGAAAGAAAAAGATAGTGACATCTCATTATCACCCCCCCCCCACACACACACATTTAATGAAATGTTGAGCATGTCCATGTCAATAGCTAGTTTATGATCGCCTTCCCTGCAACTTCGACATGACGAGGAAGTACGGATGCTCCAACACGGTCGCCACAGAAGCCCAAATAGTTAAGAAAACAGCCGACGGGGACCCCACCGCCTAACAAGACACCAACAGCTGTGATGGCTCGAGCGCTGAGCCAGTCGCTGGTGACGTCGCCCGTTGGATGGTTGAGTGATCCTAAACTCACTAACTTTTTACATTTTACACTACATTTTAACAACTACTTTAGACTGTAGTAAAGAGAAAAAAATATTCCTCCTTATATACTGTAATAATAATGCTACCCGATGATGGCGTTTTAAGGTCGAAATACATCATGGCATTCATGTTTACCTGTTTAATGGCTGTGGTTGTGTACTGGCATGCAGGGAGCAGTGTTATAGCATGAACATGTACAGTATGATGTAGGTTATGTATTAATGGCTAATGGCTGTTTGGTATGGCATGCAGTCAGGGAGCTGTGGTTGTAACATGAACATGGAGGATAATGAAGTGAAACAGACAGTCAGCAGCTTCACGTTATTTGGTGCAGTTCCATGTTGTCAGAGAGCTGTGGAGCTCAGTATGACTGGTGTGTGTGTGTGTGTGGGTGTGTGTGTGTGTGTGTGTGTGTGTGTGTGTGTGTGTGTGTGTGTGTGTGTGTGTGTGTTTGTGTGTGTGTGTGTGCGGTGAAGTGTTGTTGGACAGCTCAGTGTGACTAAATGGACCTCTGGGTGGAACGTACACACACACACACACACACACACACACACACACACACACACACACACACACACACACACACACACACACACACACACACACAGCAGGGCACACAATATCGCTGTTGTTCATCATGCCCAGTCAATGGTCATCCACTCAACAGGCCAGCTGATGAATGTGTGTTTCTGGTGTCAGACGTGTGTGTGTGTGTGTGTGTGTGTGTGTGTGTGTGTGTGTGTGTGTGTGTGTGTGTGTGTGTGTGTGTGTGTGTGTGTTGAGAGAGAGAGAGGGAGAGAGAGAGAGAGAGAGAGCGTGAGCAGCTGCCAGAGTATGGTCTATCTGCTGGGGATAATGGTTCTGACTCCAATCAGTGTCCAGCTGACTCCATCAACCCTCTGCGTGACACCCCCCCCCCCCCCCCCCCCCCCCCCCCCCACACACACACACGTGAACACACACGTTCATATTATTATTATACATTTGACGATATCAAAAATGCATGATGGCAATTTTATTGAATTAATTTTCAACATTGCCATGGAAGTTATACTTCTATAGTCTATAGTTGTGCACCGGTGCAACAAAACTCTACAAACTCATCGCACATGCGTTAAGTAGTAGCCATCAGTCATATGTCCATCTCCAACCCCCTTCATAATGTTCATATAGCCAGCCAGTGGTTTGCAACCCTTTTCATACCATAATCCATTTTTGTATTCTGCAATTTGTGCCACAGACCAGCATTTGATTAGCTTTAGCCACTCAGAACCAAAACATAGAATGTTAGTTTGTAAATGTCTGTGTTGTATCATATTCTGTCCTCTCTTGGGAGCCAGGACTGCCTATGGCGGACTCTCTATCGCGATACTGTGTCACAGAGTCTCGAGTAACGAATTCATGTTTTTCTTAGTTTTGCATCAGTTACAGTGCTCAAGTATTCTGCTACTTTGAATTCTCTGTTTAGAGTCAAATAGCATTCCATTTTGCTCTCGATTTGAGTTGATCTTTTCCAGTGTGTAAGATAGCTTTCTTTTTGTTTCCTTATGATTTGATGTAGTCCCATTTGTTTTCTGTCTGGTGGCTGTGATTGTGTTAGTCCTTAGGCCAGCTGGATTCAATGTGTGCGAAGGCCTTTTTGTGGAGCATGACTGGTTCACTTTCCTTTAGGTCTTTATGGAATGCTACATTTTGGGTTTTGATAATCATGTGGGTAATATCGTCCTAATTCTGCTCTGATGGACCATACAATGATTTCGCTGTCTCTCGCCTATATCCCGCTGGGCTGCACACAAGCACGGCACGCGCGAGTGAGCGTGCACTTGGAGAGGCAGCGAACAGTGCCGCCACTTGATGGCAAAATGTATCAGTGAACACAACAGAAGGAAACTGGCTGAGAGGATAATCCTCCCTTCTCATGCGACAGCAACTTTGGCACCCCCCGCCACCAGTTCACTCTCGCCTGTCTCTCTCCCTCTGTCTGACTGTCTGTCTTTCTGTCTGTGTGTCTGTCTGTGGGTCCAGTTGATGGTCTGTGCTGCAGCTTGTTTCAGAGTCAGTGGGTCACAGGTAAACACTAAATGAGTCATGCATTGAAGCACAACTGCAGGCTCTCCCCCTCTCTGCTAAAGTAGTTGTGACCACCTGCGTCGCTTATAGTTTCTGCCCGGCCTCTCTCTCTTTCAAAGCTCTAGCTACTGTATACTATACTGTATATAAGCTGCATGCCCGTGGGTGGTGCAGCCGGTGAAGTACCTGCCCACCACTACCACTGTGTACGGGTTCTTCTAATCCAATTGCAACAACGGCTAACTTGCCGACAGCTTTTGTTTCTTTACATGCTCTGGGCGGAGGGAGGTGCTGGGGCAATCTGTTTTATTGTAGAATTGTTTTATGAACATGGTTAAAATGACAAATGGTATTATGTCACCGGTATTTCTGGTTAAAATGACAAATGGTATCAGTGTTATTTCTTCATTCAGAGTATGCCAAAACATTATTACAACTAGATCAGCACTCGGTAGGGAGCAAATTGTGCGCACAAGTAGGCCATGACCTACCTGTGCGTGAGCAGAGTGAACGAATACTCATGACATTAGCTGTAAAGGTCTCTTACTTACGTCACCATTACGTCATCACTTAAACCAGCCAATCAGAGTACCTTGAAGGTCCACGGACCGCTGGCTGCCGACCGACCACGCACCGATTGCTTAACTTGCATCCGTTCCGCTCATGCAAAGAGTAAAGAGGTGATGGAGAAATCGCTGTAAATGTATGACCGTTTGCTTCAATAAACATGTATAGCTTGGTGTTGTAGATGCTATGTGAAACATTCTGCCGTAGTAGAAAGGGCTGCGACAGCACGCATGTTTTGACTGATTTACCAATATGGACTTGATGAAGGCCAGGGGAGTACTGTACAAATAAAACCGTAGGAGTAGAAAACGCAACCATAGTTTGCAAATCTGATTTAAAAAAAACAAAAAACAAAAACTTGTGCATTGCAAGTTCTCCAAAGGGGGTCCTTGAGAGAGTTCCCCAAATAAACATTTGAGTAACTTATGAACCAGATGGACCCTTACAGTTCTGTGACTCAAACCGGGTGTCCTTGAAATGGAAAAAGTGTGAAGTTGGAAGGTTTGGTTTGTGCAGCAGCTTGCAATTGGCTGAATCTCCGTGAGTGGGCAGGTTCCAGCAACATCCATTTACATTGACATGTGCTATGCTAACTTTGCTCTCTGTCTCTGTCTCCCTCTCTTGCCTCTACCACTACACTTGCCGTTTTCTTGCTGAGGTTTAAGTTTCTCCGTTGCACAGTTTGACAACGCATCATGTTGCCCACCCCCCTCCCCGTGTTACCATGGAAACGTGTTGCCGTGCCGCCAACTCTCGCATCTCTGTGCACGCATAACCTCCCGATCACGCTACTTCTTGGGGACTCACCCATGCCAACTGTCTGTGTGTGTGCGTGTGTGTGTGTGTGTGTGTGTGTGTGTGTGTGTGTGTGTGTGTGTGTGTGTGTGTGTGTGTGTGTGTGTGTGTGTGTGTGTGTGTGTGTGTGTGTGTGTGTGTGTGTGTGTGTGTGTGTGTGTGCGTGTGTGTGCGTGTGTGTGTGCACGAGTGTGTGCAGTGTGCGTGCATGCGGGGGTGGAAGGGGCTTGCACAAATGCATTTTGACTGAGAGCAAGTGGGAGAGGCGGCGAGAGAGAAGGATCGGACTGAAAGAAGGTGGGAGGGAGAGACAGAATGAACGCATGGAGGAAACAGAGAATGATGGGAGACAGAGAGAGAGAGAGAGAGAGAGAGAGAGAGAGAGAGAGAGAGAGGGAGAGAGAGAGAGATGGTGGTGAGTAGTTGCTTCACAAACACACATCCTCTAGCAAAGATGAGGGTGTGTGTGTGTGCGTGTGTGTGTGTGCGTGCGTGTGGGAGAGAGAGAGAGTGTGTAGGCGGAGGGATGCCGCATCGGTGCAGATTCTTCTGCTTTCAGTTCTGATCCCTGCAACCCGTCTCCAGGCTTTTCCAACACGTAACAATAAGCCAACAGCTTAACTGATATCTGCACGCAGGAAACATTCAATGAGATCCCTGCTAATTATTACGGTTGCATCGCTATAATAACGGTGTCGATGGGTCCAGAGGGGTGGGGTGGGGTTTGGTGGTGGGTGGGTGGGGGGGGGTGACGACATTAACAGTTTTTAATGCTATGATTAAACATTTGTGTTCCAGATCCCCCTGCTCCTGTATACCCCCCCACCCCCCACCACATACACACACACACACACACACACACACACACACACACACACACACACACACACACACACACACACACACACACACACACACACACACACACACACACACACACACACACCATAGAAGTCTACATATAACTTTTTGCATATACAGTATATGGAAAATCAGTTAGGAGCACACAGGGACGTCATAGGCCATTTTAGGTTCTCACAGCAGGATGGGGCACTTTGACCCTCATAGATCTGTAACTCTTGAGAGCGTTAAAATGAAATCAAATGGACCATTGCGGTTCCATTTGGTGTTTAATTTTACACTAGGGTCCAAGTGCCCCCCACCCCTGCTGGGAGAGCCTATAATCGCCTATGGCCTCCAACACGCTGCACATCCCTGAAAAGTATGTTGTTTTTTTTGGTCACTCTTGAATGCTCAATGCTCTTTCTTGGACTCTCATTATATTACTTTGCTGGTTGTGCTTGTACAATGTTGTGATTTCTTTTGTTTAATGCCAGTGGTATTTATTCAGCAATTGAGCCGTGGACCACCATTACTCTCTCAGAGCCCCCAAAAAGATTTTTGTAGACAATTCCTTGATGGGTTTAGAGAGATAACAGGCAAATGTTGACCAAAATAACAATTTCTCTACATTCTCTAATTGTAGAATAATAGAATGGAATGGAATGAATTAATTAATTAATTAATGAATGAATGAATGAATGAATGAATGCATGAAATGGAATGAATTAATTAATTAATTAATGGTTTGAATGAATGAATGGTTTGAATTGGTTTATTTAAGTGTCATGCCACCTTGTGGCCCATCCCTTATGGGATTATATGACACCTTTTCATACAGAGTACAAATATCTTTGTCATTGTAGACTTCTTGTTAATTAGGTAATTCAGATGTTTAACAATAATTGAACTGAGAGAGCACAAATAAAACCACACTCTAAAGAGTTAAAGATCTATCAGGGTCCATTTTGGTTACCAACTCTACATCATTTAGCTGGGATCTGGACCCTGGAATGGTGGTTATAAATGTGCCAACTGTGCTGCTCAATGTAGTTTCACTACCAAAACTAAGTGCTTCACACATCCCCCATAATGGGAGAGAAATTCCTATAAAAGGTACCATCACATGCTCCACAGCATTTGTAGTTTATCCTATTAAGTGCCCTTGTGGGCTAGCCTATATAGGCAAAACCAACAGAGCTCCACGAACACGTATAAGTGAGCATAGGAGTAAAATCTGATGTGGAGATGTACATTCCCCTGTGGCGGTTCACTTCAATAAAATGGGACATAATATCGCCCCCCTACGCTACTGTTGATAGACCCCCACGTGGTGCTGACTATGATCGCCTTCTACTCCAATTTGAAGCCTCTAAAATACTATATCTCCTCACAGATTAAATGAGGAATTTCATGTTAAACAATTTCTGGGTTGAACATTCTCTCACTCTTTCTTATCTTTTTATCTTTTGTATTTCTATACCTTGTGCCCATAATGCTTTCCTTTCAACCATATTCTGTACTGTAATTTATACGGTACTGTTTATTATTTTAATCATCTTCAATGATCACTGCATCATAGTGGGCTTTTTTTTACTTATTGCTTGGCAATGTTATACTGCAGTGAACATACAGTTTAATCTATGTCTGATGTCACTTAAACTCATGGCATAGATTGGTGGGCGTGTCCTAATTAGCTTAAACCAGGGTAGCCCAACCAGTAGATGGGGATCTACCGGTAGATCTCGGCCTGATCACGAGTAGATCTCGGGGATGTGTGTGTGTGTGTGGGGGGGGGGGGGGGGGGGGGGGGGGGGGGGAGAAAAAATGGGGTGGAAAAGAAAAAAAGAGCGATTTTCGTGTGTGTGTGTGTGTGTGTGTGTGTGTGTGTGTGTCTACAAAGCGGATCATTTGGAGGATTGTTGTCTGCTGTCTGTGAACTATTGTTCTGTATTGTTCTGCAACGTGTAATGGACTGTTCTGGAACTTATGGAACCTGATGAAGACGCTTTTGGGGTCGAAACGTTGTCAATAAAATCCACTACCTGGGAGCAATTGAAGGTGTGCGAACTTCCATTTTTTCACTGGAACTTATAATGGACTATTCTGGACTGTTCTTATTATGACTGCATTTGCAATGGCAGTGTTTGTCCAAGTCTGTTGTACTTATGTTGTACTGTTGTAGGCCTATTTGTCTGTTGTAGGCCTATTTGCCTATAAGTGTTGTGTTGTTGTGAAGTTACTGCAGGCTGGCAACGATGCGTGTGGTTGTAATGTTGATATTGGATTGGTAGATCCCGGAGGGGTTGGCTGCTGAAAAGTAGATCTTGGGTCAAAAAAGGATGGGCACCACTGGCTTAAACCATACTTGTTCCTTGTTTGACTTACCGATCTTTATATAGCAAGTCTACTATGCTGTCCATAGCTGACAAAGACGCAAGGGGTCAAAACATTGCCATCCCGCCTATCCTGAAAAACTACATGGGAGCTGTTAAACGGTGTGCAAACTATTCTTCTTTCTTTTGCACATTTCGTATTTTTTCACTTCAGCACGTGTAACTTTTTTGCTCACTCTCCTTTTGTTTCTTCTCATTTAGAGCAATGGTTATCTATTTCACATCCCACTAAGACCCATTAAGCATTTGAGGCACGGACTACCATGACATTTACCATCTTAGACAATTACCATCTTCTTACCCAAAACTCAAGGCTATCTTGTTTAAAATATTCTCTACGACTCCACGCTTTTGGAAAAGTTCAGCAAAATAGCATTTATACAACGTTCTACTGTACATTCTATAATTGTGTAGACTTTTGTCTAACATTGTAATGCAAGTAGGGTGTAATTTTCAAAAGAAAAGGAAGAAGAAGAAGAAGAAAAAAAGCGATGTGGGCTAGATAAGAGGTTTTCCGCCAGACAGGGAGATGATAATATCATAGCTCTGGGTTCAGATGGAGAGTCAGTGACTCAACACGGCTTCAGAGACATTTTTAGCATTTTATTTATTTATTTTGTTCCAGGTCTCCTCCTTCCTTCCAATCAGCTGTGTGTGGAGGCTGTAGTGCTGAGTGGTGCACTTTTATATAGCCTACGGTAGAGCAAAGCAAACCATCATCACTTTCCTCTCTCTATATAATAGGGCTTTGTTCGTGTTTTCGTTCCACACCCTGTGCCACCTGCAGGCTGCCTCTTCACACCTGGGTCATCATGCAAGGTGTAGTCATCCTTATAAACTCAGCCGGTGGCGCACATGGTGGTTCCAACGTAACAACAGTCTGAGCGGCATTTGTCAGACAAATGCATGGCTGGTTAACACAATCTGAGACAGATTCACCAGGCCATGTTAATTGCACCTCCTCCCACACACCTATACCAGAATGTGAGGTGATGTCTTTCTTTCAAACATTTTGGACTGAGGCCAATTCTTAAAAAAATCTTTAAAAAAGGAACTTTCTACAACGTAAATCCTTTTTTTTTATCATGTGACCATTCATACAAAGATTTGCACCACATTTTCAAGATGTTTCAAAAATATCAGATCTACAAGCTTGTAGATTTTTTTCAGTGGATAAAGCATAAGCTTAGAACACCAACAGTGGTTCCCGTGAAAAATGTGTTAATCTGACTTTGTTGTATTATTTTGTATCTGTTTTTCTCGCATGTTCAGATCCATGTGGCTGTGCACACGCTTATTAGTCACTTTTCTGCTCCAAACCAGCCATAAGCTTATAAGATGATGATGGACACATACGGAGATTCTTCTACTTTGGAATTTTCCAAATGTGGGTGGCACTGGCACTCATGGCTGAGGGAAGTAGGGGTGCTGCCCCCCCCAGCAGGGGATTTTAATTAAAACAGATTTCTGTTATTAGGTCCAATCTATATGCTGTATCTCAGTATCTGAGCGTTATCCTGGTAAATTGCCTGTGTCAATTTGCTCATGCATGTGGAGAGGAATGTATAAGCCACTTTGGTGTGTGAAAATGCACAAAAAATGCACGAGCTAAGCACGTGCACGCACAGCAACTCCTACTAAAATAAATAAAAAATATTTTCCCACTACCGTGCTGGCACTACAATTTGGCCTGGGGTGGTCACAATTATTGAGTTAAGACTCACCCACACAGTTCCTGACATACGTTGCCAGTTATGCCACAAGCACGTGGTTAGGGTTAACAGTAGTAGTATTAGTAGTAGTAGGGTTTGGGGTAGGGTGTGGGAGTAATGCCTGCGGACTGTTAGTACAGTATGTTGGAGCAAATACATGCACCCAGCTCACCCATTCATCCATCCATCCATAATTATCATAATTATCATAATCGCATCATCTGACAATATGATGCATTGTAATATACTGTATGTTAATAATTATATGACTAGTCAGCCAGTAATGTACTGTATGCGTGTGTGTAAGTACGCTGTGGCTCAGAGGCAGCATTGCTGACACAGCGAAGGAAGAGAAAGAGGTCCTTTATTCTACCACCTTGCTTTTTCCTCTGATGCGTCTAATTTCTACTCTCTATCTCTCTCTCTCTCTGTGAGTCTCTCTCATCATCACATCGGTGTGACCCTTCTGTGCTTCTGCAGGAGTTTGAAGGATGAGAAAAGTTCAGTGATCTGCACATCATTAAAAAGCCCAGTGTAGAATTACTTCCGGCCAACCCTCCCATTCTTTCATCCTTCCTCTCTCAGCATGTCCTAACGCTGCTGTAACACGGCTGCAAAATACAAAACGAAAAAAAAAAACAAAAAAAAAACATTTGTGTCTTTTGTATCTGAAGATGAAACCCAGCTTGACGTTTTTTTTTTGTAGATGTAGATTTTGTAGCAGCTTCCAACATTGTATCTTCACATCACTGGCTCCTTTAAAATGAATGCTCACCTGTAGCCTTGTACCTTCATGTCGCCTAGCAGACGCTCTCAATCCAGAGTGACTTGCATTAAGCAAGAACAAAAATGGCACGTCAATACACAGTTTGTACAGAGCGAAGATGGACACCCTGCTGGAGTGGAGTGTACACCATCTCCACCATTGCACTACATCAGGCCTCATGTAACTTGTGTAACTCGTTATTGGGAGGGAAGCTGTTTTATAGTCAACTTGTGTAACTCGTGTTAGGGAAGAAAAGTGTTAAGCATTTGGGACACCTCCCCCCAGAACCACAAGCTTAGGAGCAGGTAAATGGTGCCTTTATACTGTATAGTTCCTTTATCCAAGTTGCTTTACATAGTGCATTACATACATACACACACGTTCATATACCAATTGTAACATGCAAGACACAACCAGCACAGCACTGCTGACCCACGGATCATCGCGGCCTGCTCTACTTCCTGAGCCACAGTCGGCCCCGGTATAGAACAAATAGCTGTATTCTTTTGATAACCGCGTGACCACCATCGCCGCATCCAAGACAAACTGTGATGCTTTTCAATTTGCTGCTTCAGCGATACACTGAGTACTGATGCACTTCTACCGCTGCCATGTATCATTGATCAGTGCTCCTACAGTACTGATAAACAGCTCGACACCTAATACTGCATCAAGTGCAATCACTATTCTAGTGCAGTGGCTCTCAAAACATTTTCATTTCACAGACCCCCATAACTCTGAGAGCATACAAATGAAATCACCCTCGCTGGTCTGACCGCTTCCATTTGTATACCACACACTCTGAGAGCTATTACAGACCTGCAAGGGTCCATTTGGAACCCTCTCAAGGAACGCAGGCACAACAATTTTGTTGATCAAATTGCTCGCAATCTACGACCCCAATTAAAAAAAAATGGAAACAAGTGCCTTGCTTGGCGGTGCCTTGCATGGCGCAAGTTAGAGTAGAGACTGCTCAAGACGTATCCAATGATCCATGGGTCGGTGGTTTGATTCCCGACTTCTCCTGTCTACATGTCGAAGTGTCCTTGTTCGCAAATTGCTGGTTGTGCCTTGCATGGTGTTCTCCGCAATCAGCATATGAATTTGTGTGAATGGGTGAATGTAATGCACCATGTAAAGTCACCTTGGATAAAGGTGCTATATAAATGCACCATTTACCCTTCACCATTTACCTCCGTCATTGTCAATGAGGAGGTATTTCATTGTCCTGTACAGATTGAGGGGTTTTCTTGCATGTACAGAATTCCAGTTCCATGCGTTGTGAGGCTGGGTTGATGATGGTATACACATTCTGAATGGCCCTACCAACAGATTCAGGTAGCGTAGAATAAGGCTCGGAATCTGTTCTTTGAGAGATTAACCTCTGTTGTTTATGCATGCAGGGCTTTCATTTAAAACAACGCACTAGGTGGGAGTGTGTGAAATAAAAGGAGTGTGCAGAGAGTAGCAAACACTGGCCATGCATGAGAAGTGAGTGACCCCATGGTCCATTGAGTTCCAGTCCCTCCAGTATAATGAGTCACTTGCCCAGCACAGAGCACCCCCCCCCCCCCCCCCCCCCCCCCCCCCCCCACACACACACACACAGCTTCTAATAATAGCCACCGCATACGTTATCAATGTGACATGTTCACATCCATCCACAACACACTGCACAACATTAGACTCAAATGACTGTCACGTCCAGGCGTAATGTGTCCAAAGCAAAGATTTATCAGACGTGCCGCGAAAAACCTGCACGGAACACCCATTGAACAGCACTAAAACCATGACATCAAACATCACCCACACACACCTCATTAGGACACTGGTAAGGAATGGGGTAGCCTGGCCTAAGCTGAAATGATTTTGGCCTAGGGGGGGCGGTGTGCCGTCCGTTCTTTAACGACAAATGAGCTGATCTGATTTGATCTCGCCAACGCGTCGTCATCTCAGGCCCCTCCACTGGTGTGCTACCGGTACGTTACATCATTTGGAGCCACGCGAAACCCGGAAGGTTGACTCCCACTTCTAGGCCACAATGATTAACAAATTAGTCAGCCCAGGCTTTCATTTTCGTCCACGTTGCGCGAAAATGGGCTAGGAAAGCCTAAGTTCAGCATTATTTGCATATCTCCCACTATATTGTGTTTCCTTGTATTGAATGTGAATTTCCCAACCATGCTCGCCGTGTGTGTGTGTGCGCACACGCACGCACACACACACGCACACACAGACACGCACACACAATCACACTCACACTCTCCAAGGCTGAAATGTCAAATATCCCCACAAGAATTGATGTTTTCATGGTTAAACAACGAACAATGGAGATAGGCTTGCAAATTCCAGTTTCTCAGGTTGAGGTCAGGCGTGCATTTGAGTGCGCATGTACGGGCGTGTTGGTTCTCTGTAGTGTGATGCATGGTGGTGGGCCATACAGTACATGCATGTCACCCAGTGGTGCAATTGTGGCAGTCAGGTGTTTGCCAGCGTCCTATTGGCCGATAAGAAGCAGGATGTTATGTCAGGTGGTTGGCAGCGTCCCATTGGCTGATAAGGAGCAGGGTCATTAGGCCAGATGGTCCCAGTCAGCCTGCTGAGCAGCACATGTCTCCGTTTAACACCCACAGGCTGCACTGTAGACACTACAGGTATACCACTCACTGCATGGGTCCTGTAGGCTCCATACACAAAACTGTATTCATGGACACTATACCACTGCATGCGTCCTGTATGGCTGTGGACTATACAGATATGGCACTTGACTTTTTGCTAGCTGCTTGTGCCTGGAAAACATGTTCATATCTAAATGTATGTGTACTAGTACTGACAAATAACATGGCTTTGAACTGTTATTATTTTCAATATTATTTTGTTTGATCTCATTTTATTCTTTGTATTTTAACAACAATAAAAACAAAACAAAAGTCAAAAACAGACATGATCGATTGCAGTAAGTAACATTTCCAAACTTTTTATTTCACCACACAAAAGAGAACTTAGAAGGGCAGCCTAAACTAGTGAAAATACTGTGGCTTTGTGCGGATTTATGCTGCAAATTGGATTTGACGTTTTGATTTGTTTTGGATTAAAAAATCTGCTTTTTGGGGGAATGTTTTTTGAAAATGTTTGAAATAATAACAATTCAACAAAATGTGGGGAAACAAAAATCACAGACAAATGTATAAAAATGTGTCACACTCACACAGATGGATCCATCCACCCAGTGTTTGGGACCCAGCGATCCACACTAGATGTGATATTCTTCCTACATAAAGGTCAAGTCAAATTGATTTATAAAGCACATTTACGAACAGCCAACGACCGGCCAAAGTGCTGTACAGCACAAGAAAAAGCTATAAGCTATATAAATAAATAAGCACAAAATATCAAGGTTACAACATACAAAAAACAGAGCATACAATAAAATCAGGATGACAGTAGTGGGTGCCATTATCACCCTTTACCAGGATTGTAACTGCTTAGCGCACCCTATATTGTCATGTATAATAATAATAACAATAATACATTTTTCATGAACCATTGTGGATATTTTTACCTTCATACAACACCTGCATGGAAAAAAATGCTGCTTTTGAGTGAAAAGCTGAGATAATTACTGTTTTATATCACAAACATTGACAGGCAGATATAAAAATGATCACAATGAAAATCCCATACAAGCCATATACGAAAAGAAAGTAAGTAAAGTAAGTAAAAGTAAAAGTAAGTAAGTAAAAGTAAGTAAAACACTTAACTGGTTGATCAATCGATACGGTTATCAAAACAGAATTATCAATGAATGAATGAATCAATAACTCCCAACCCTAGTAGGTTGTTCCAGAAGTGACAGGGTGTCCTCTGTCCTGCCTACTGCTGTCCTGTCCTGCTAACACCCGAGGTGTCCCTTTGGCTGTGGTAGCACCACGCCACCAGGTGGTTCCTGTCATTGGACGCTGTGTTTTCCGCTGAGGATCCGGGAGGCCTGCTGCCTGGCCTAGGTGTAGCATCCATGGGAGGCAACGCGGCGGGACTGTCGGTGTCATGTTGTTGTCAGCTCGCTGGAGGTTTTGGACCATGCTGTTGTTGTTGCCGTCACTTGCCAAATGAAGGGAGTAAATTCGCCCCACAGTGAATGACAAAAACGAATGTTGGCCGGCTGTGTCGGCTTTTTCTGAGACAATCCCTTGACTGATTTATTTTTGGTTGGAACAGATGCACGCCGTGCAGATGGATGCTTTTCTGCATTATTCATTAGGCGAGCATATGATATTTTGTATGTGTCTGTTACTCTGGACCCCCAGGTGTGGTTAAACTCAAACATGTCTTCCTTGTATATTTCTGCCTGTGTATTTCTGAAAGACCCAATTGAAATCTTTTGTGATATCAAGCCCATAATTTCTCCCAATTATCGTGCAATACACAGCTGTGGGCGAGGCTTAAGTTCAGGTGGAAGGGACTAAGGTGAAATCAGGTATAGCTAATGATCTCGTGGGTGTGGCCACGTAAATACGCTTTTTGGTGAAGTTATGCTAGTATAGTCATAGCACAGTACCTGATGATCATGTTTTAGGAGGAGAAAACAGACACAACACTGCATCTTTAAGAATCTTGCATACGTGTAATGTGGGTAGATTTGGTACGATCTGAAGGTCACCGGATTCTACTCCCACAGCGCGTCTGTGTCAAAGTGTCGCTGAACACACACACACACGCACACGCACACACACACACACAGTCAGTGCAAGACAGACACATTGGAAAACACTGACATTCCTTGGGCTGAACATAGACCATCTTTAGTAAAAAAAAGCACACAGTGACATCAGTGGAGCTCTTCTACTTGTTCTCACTGTCGGGCACCGTGCCATGTGCACTTCTCTCAGCCCGCTGTGATCTCATCCGTGTGCTGCTGGTGCACAAATCAGTCTCAAAGCAAGCAGGCCGTTATCTCACAGGGCGGCACCGCGGTTATATTGAAAAAAAGGACTGGGAGGAGAGGATGAGTATTGGGTTTCATTATTATTACGGTGACAGTGGGACTCATCTCATCTGAACCACAGTGTCGGTTTGATCTCATCATCAGGATGTCGTCTCACTCTGCCCATCCATTCCTAAAGCCGTAATGGATTCCTGCAGTAAGTGGGCATCACTCTCTCTGGACTGTCAAATCTATGGTTAGTTCTTCTTTTTATGCTAACGCAGCTCAAGATTTATCCTTTCATTCCATATTTTAAAAAGGCAGAGTCGTTTAGTCTTTTTTTGGGTGACTTGCACTCGAGCATTAGACCAGTTATTGTGGTTTTAGACTATGCCACGTACAATATTATGTTGATTGTTTCGTCTGAGGTGCCTGGTGGCTTCAGCCGGTTCAGTCAGGATGGAAGACTCCATCACACTCAATATCCATTAACCATGTTTTGCTACAAATGGAATACAGTTAAACTTGTTGTTAATGGCTCCACTCTAAAGATGTTGATCCCTAAATGTAGCTATGGAGCATTCTGAGCAAAATCAGGGAACACACTATGTAACCCTAAAGCTGGTCCATAGCAAGACGTTTAATCAGATTTACTTGAGTAATGTGAATATATTTTAACATTAAAGCCACAGTGAATTTAGTTTAGCGCTAGCATGCCTGAGAGGTCATTTTGACCGTTTTTTTGGATATAAGTTGTTTATCTTTGCCCATGAAGCTTCCAGAAGGTTCTCCTTCCATGACCATCATCATCCATCATCATTCTATCATCTCAGAAATGTTGGTCATCTGAAAAAAATTGAATGAATTTAATCAAATGCTAATTCTCCCCCTATTTTTTCCAGGCATGCTAGTGTTAGAGCCATGCATGTAAAATTTGAATTTCAGTTTACTTTTGACCTTTTCAGCTAAAAAGAAAAAAAAAAGTGATGGAAAACTGTCATAACGTGGAGGTTGGGTGGTTGAGGCAACATAGGCAAGCTTTGCCAGCAGCAGCTGAAGAGCACAGATCTAGCACAGGAGCATGCCGCATTTAAACGGACCGCTTTGTTGAGGGAATGATGTGTTGTTGGTGTGCAGGAAAGCAGGCTTGATTGAAAGCAATCAGCAGACTGACAGCTGATTACAGCTGAGCCGTGTACGGTATGAGTCCCTGAATGAACTGACTTGATGCTTCAGTTGGTGCAATCTAGTGGTTCCCACACACCTAACCCAGATATAACCTCTCCGGCTGCCCAGAGAGCTGTTCATAACCTAAGGTGAAAGGATTGAACCCATTTAGACGTGAGGCCGATTCTAAACAGTTTTCTGAAAAACCTACGTTTCTATGGTGCTCAACCTTTTTCATGTCAAACAGTGTATAGGACCTCCCAGTATTTTGTATATTTGGCCTCCGACCTCCATCTGAAATATGTTGATGGCATACATTTTCACAATACAATTACATTAAACATTAGTTTAACTATCACTTGAATCAACTCTCACCGTACCTGTTTACATCCGAGTGTATGGCGGCTGGCATGAGGATCAGCCACTAAAAATCGTCGAGTAGGTACTGAGCCATCATTGCATTGCAGTCGCTGTAACACACTGTTGGGATGGAGTGTTGAGCCAGAAGGCAAAGCTCACTGTCTATCGAGCTCTGTCTGTCTTTGCTATGCATAGGTCTGGAGGTCTCTGGTGGAGCTGCTTGGCCCTGCGACCTGACTACAGATAAGCAGTTGAAGGTGGATGGATCATGGAATACATTTGTTTAAAAAACGAATAAAAAAAATCCTCACCTTCAAAATCCCTCCCACACAGCCTCTCGGAGGCAAGAGATGTTATTATTGTTGGACAATTCTTCTACATTCTTTGACTTTTTGTAAATTAAGTAATGCTGATGTTTAACAATAATTCAACCCTTGGGAACGTAAAATGAAACTAAATGGGCCTGTAATAATTTTACACGCTCAAAAGATATATAAATCTATAAGGGTCCAAGTGGTTATCAGCTCCCCCTCATCATTTAGTAGGGGACCACCTGAAACCGCTGATTTGAATGGTTACAGTGAGGCTTATATGCAAGCCTACACGATCTGGCATTGTTTGCTATAGTGTTGGTGATGACAACACACAGAGCACGCAGGGAATGTTGATTGGCTGTTTGTATGCTGTGAAAGCCCTGAGCTGTGATGGAACACACTTTCAGTCTGAGAGGAGAATAGAATCTCTTTCATCTGTTCTATTGCTTTGGACATATAGGAAGAGAAATGATTCCCTGTGACCATGCGTGGCTGTGCTCATGCGCACACATCCCACACACACACGCATGCACAAACACAATTAGAATTCAATTAGAATTCTAGTCATTTTAACATACAATTGACAATTTAGGCATTTAGCAGTCATACTTAATCAAGAATGGCGGTGGCTCCGGGGTAAAATGGCTGGGTGGTAACCACAAGGTTGCCAGGTTGAAGCCGGGCTCCCCCAGAGTTAGTGTCGATGTGTCCGTGAGCAAGTCACTTGACCCCTACTGTGCTGGTCGGTACCTTGCATGGTTTCCACCGCCATTCGTGTGTGAATGTGATGCGCAATCTATGTAAAGCGCCTTGAATAACGGTGCTATATAAATGCACCATTTACAATAAGATAGCACAACATGGTAATACAATAAATGCATAGAAATAGTCATCAAGAATCATAAGCAAGCCAAGAACTTAATCTTAGATATACAGTAAGTGGTGGTCAAAGTCAATAATGTTGAGGTTGAGGTTATACTAAAACACACACACACACACACACACACACACACACACACACACACACACACACACACACACACACACACACACACACACACACACACACACACACACACACACACACACACATCCCCATCCCCACAACATCCTGCCATGCACTGACGATGCACGGGGTGTGTTGTTGAGCGCTTGTGGGCCTTGATGGTATCATGTCTAGTTTCAGGACATGTGTTCGACCAGGCGTGTTGCACATATGGGACTTGATGTGCTCGACGCTCATGAACGCACCCGGAGCAAAAACCTTCTGCCTGTTTTAGGGAGTGTAAATCAGCGTCATTCAGGGGGAACAAAATGCTAATCGCACCCAGAGAAACACGATTACCCCCTCACCCCTCTTCCCTGAGCACTCAGTGATTGCAAGTTTATGGTAGAAAGTACTGCGATTAGATAGAGAGATAAGGTTTATGCTATAGAACAGTGGCTTTCAACCATTTTCATTGCATGATCTACTGCAAGGGTTTTCAACCTTTTTCATACCAGGGCCCACTATTTATTCAGTATTTGAGCCACGGACCACCACTTGGACCCACGATTCCAGGCTGGATTTGGGAAACCAAACATTTAAACATACAGATCAAAATGACCATCAATCTTCTACATTCTCTCGTGTAGACTTGGGCTAATTCACATGATGAATATCTTAACTCTCGAGAGTGTAAAAATGAAACCAAATGGACCAAATGGATGTTTAATTTTTACACTCTCAAAGAGTTACATCTGGTTAACCAACTTTCCATTATTTAGGCTGGGGACCACCTGGAACCATCTCAGGGACCATGGTGGTTCCCGGACCACCTGTTGAAAACCCCTGATCTACTGTATTATTTATTCACCATTTGTACCACAGAACCCCTTTTGATCCTCATGCTGTATAGATCTAATGGAAACCTATAAAAATCTGGAAACAAAGGAAAATTGTTACAAAGGAATTTCAAAATGTGTCTAATAACATGCACTCTCAAACCTCATAAAAAAAGGCTCAAAGTCGGGGTGCCAATAAACCGATTAACTGGACCTAGTTGACTTTTGAGGGGTCAATCAAGGGACTTTTCATGATTCTGAGTTGATTGGTAGCCTTTATTTTTTCCCTATAACCATTCCATAGTGAGAAAGTCATGCATGCCGCACCCACTTTCCCCACTCATCGCTCAATGTAGTCCGGTGGGAATTCTGATTGGGAAGTGTGATTGTTGGAGGCATTTTGGAGGCAGTGTGTCCCGTGTGCACGCGGGACCATAGTGTGAATCCGCCCTTAGTAGCACTGCCAGGGCCGAGCTGACGTGAGGCGATGATGGAACTCTCAGACAGACTGCTCCCATGAGTTCTAGCTGCTTGTTTTCACCTCAGCATCCGTCTCTTTTTGCAGTCTCCAAATCAACAACCAATGCTTGATTTCACTGTCTCTTTTTGCAGTCTCCAAATCAACAACCAATGCTTGATTTCACTGTCTCTTTCTGCTGTCTCCAAATCAACAACCAATGCTTGTTTTCACCTCAGCATCAATACCGCTCTAGTTCGTCTCCAGATCATCAACAATCAATGGACACCCTTTGATGCATGAATTATGAAATACTGAGTGAAAAAAATTGAATTATGTGTTTTTATTTCTCTTAAGGCATATAGAAAACATTGCACTTTGTATTTTTTCAAAACACATTTTGGTTAACCAGTTACTGACATGTCCACTCTAATGGACAACAGGCGTTTATGGATTCGAATATAGCAAAATAATAACAAAATAATAATTTGGTTATAATATGCACTAGTGTTTTTACTTTTTTACAGCCACTGACTACACACATTCATTGCCACACATGTCCTTGGCTTCAAACAATTGATTTTGGCTTATGATAGTTTAGTAGTGAGCGGCAATGCCTCAAAACCAGACATGTGGAGTTTGCGATGGCAGAGATGGAACTTTCTTCTGATAATGATTATGCAAAAAAGAAAAAAAAAACAAGTGCATATATGTAAAAACTGGTGAATAATCTGTGTTATGATTGCATTTACCAGATATAATGCTGATTGTGCTTAGCTAACTTTTTTTTTTCTTTATGGAAATCCATACACCAGTCTCTAGCACCCCCACTCACCCAACAGAGCCCAGTCTCTACCACCAACACATGCCAGTCTACCTGAAAACTGCAAATCAAGAAAATGAGCTGTCCAGTGAATAAACTGTTTTCTTTTATTACATTACATTTTTACCAAATTACCAAATGTTTTACTCTGGATAGAGAGGTTAGAGGACCCCTACTCTGGATAGAGAGGTTAGAGGACCACTACTCTGGATAGAGAGGTTAGAGGACCCCTACCCTGGATAGAGAGGTTAGAGGACCCCTACTCTGGATAGAGAGGTTAGAGGACCCCTACTCTGGATAGAGAGGTTAGAGGACCACTACTCTGGATAGAGAGGTTAGAGGACCCCTACTCTGGATAGAGAGGTTAGAGGACCCCTACTCTGGATAGAGAGGTTAGAGGACCCCTACTCTGGATAGAGAGGTTAGTGTCTACAGGGACCCCTACTCTGGATAGAGAGGTTAGAGGACCACTACTCTGGATAGAGAGGTTAGAGGACCCCTACTCTGGATAGAGAGGTTAGAGGACCCCTACTCTGGATAGAGAGGTTAGAGGACCCCTACTCTGGATAGAGAGGTTAGTGTCTACAGGGACCCCTACTCTGGATAGAGAGGTTAGTGTCTACAGGGACCCCTACTCTGGATAGAGAGGTTAGAGGACCCCTACTTGGATAGAGAGGTTAGTGTCTACAAGGACCCCTACTCTGGATAGAGAGGTTAGTGTCTACAGGGACCCCTACTCTGGATAGAGAGGTTAGTGTCTATGAGGACCCCTACCCGGATAGAGAGGTTAGAGGACCCCTAATCTGGATAGTGAGGTTAGAGGACCCCTACTCTGGATAGAGAGGTTAGTGGACCCCTACTCTGGATAGAGAGGTTAGTGTCTACGAGGACCCCTACCCTGGATAGAGAGGTTAGTGGACCCCTACTCTGGATAGAGAGGTTAGTGTCTACGAGGACCCCTACCCTGGATAGAGAGGTTAGAGGACCCCTACTCTGGATAGAGAGGTTAGAGGACCACTACTCTGGATAGAGAGGTTAGTGTCTACAGGGACCCCTACCCTGGATAGAGAGGTTAGAGGACCCCTACTCTGGATAGAGAGGTTAGAGGACCCCTACTCTGGATAGAGAGGTTAGAGGACCCCTACTCTGGATAGAGAGGTTAGTGTCTACAGGGACCCCTACCCTGGATAGAGAGGTTAGAGGACCCCTACTCTGGATAGAGAGGTTAGTGTCTACAGGGACCCCTACTCTGGATAGAGAGGTTAGAGGACCCCTACTTGGATAGAGAGGTTAGTGTCTACAGGGAACCCTACTCTGGATAGAGAGGTTAGTGTCTACAGGGACCCCTACTCTGGATAGAGAGGTTAGAGGACCCCTACCCTGGATAGAGAGGTTAGAGGACCCCTACTCTGGATAGAGAGGTTAGAGGACCCCTACTCTGGATAGAGAGGTTAGTGTCTACGAGGACCCCTACTCTGGATAGAGAGGTTAGAGGACCCCTACTCTGGATAGAGAGGTTAGAGGACCACTACTCTGGATAGAGAGGTTAGAGGACCACTACTCTGGATAGAGAGGTTAGAGGACCACTACTCTGGATAGAGAGGTTAGAGGACCACTACTCTGGATAGAGAGGTTAGAGGACCCCTACTCTGGATAGAGAGGTTAGAGGACCCCTACTCTGGATAGAGAGGTTAGAGGACCCCTACTCTGGATAGAGAGGTTAGAGGACCCCTACTCTGGATAGAGAGGTTAGTGTCTACAGGGACCCCTACCCTGGATAGAGAGGTTAGAGGACCCCTACTCTGGATAGAGAGGTTAGTGTCTACAGGGACCCCTACCCTGGATAGAGAGGTTAGAGGACCCCTACTCTGGATAGAGAGGTTAGTGTCTACGAGGACCCCTACTCTGGATAGAGAGGTTAGTGTCTACCTCTTATTGCGTTCTGCACTTGAGCCCTGCATAATATAAACAATGACATAACATGCAAAAGTGAATAATATTGCACAAAATATTAGTTTGTACACAAACAATGCAGGTTACATTCTAATAACAATTTGTTTATATGCAAGACATATTACTTCAGATGAAGCAATGTCTTTGTCACAAATTGTTGTAGAAATAAGCCACTGATGCATGCTGTCCACTGTCATGGACAGATGGAAAATTGCAATTTCCTGCCGACATATAATCAATACTTGGATTTTTTTTTAAACTACAGTGATTACTAGATGTTACTTTATGCCAAAATATTTTTTTTACCTGGAGGGGTCTCCTACTATAGAAGGAATGAGTCGAAATTCCTGAGGGTTGGGGCAACTGTTCTTCACTGGCAGCCATCTAGGATGTTGACTGGATTATCTTGCAAATACAACACATGGCCACTGGGTGGCAGTGGTGGGGGGGTCCTCTGGTGTCCACTCTACAGGCTTATATGCAGCACTGCCATGAAAACCTCTTTTTACCATATAATAATCACATTTTATTATCTGTCCACTGTAGTGACCGATATGCGTGAAAGGGTTAAAGACTTTTTTCTCCTCCTTGTTCTCTGCGAGAAACTGAGCTGCTACACCTGCAGTGCTAAAGGAAACAGTACGAACAGTACGTCTTTGAAACACTGACGCAAATCCATTTCTCAGCTCACTTTCTTTCCCCCCTCTGAAGAGGGTTGCTAAAATCACGTTACAGCATGCAGAGCCAAGTACATGATACAGTTCAAGTAAACAACAATGTTCAAGTACATGTTGTCAAGTACATGTTGTACATACTGTAAGTCTGTTCTTTATTTTCCATAAACACTCCTGTCTTGATCCCCCTTCAACACTACCGTAACTCTATGTGCGTGTTGGAACTTGGACATGTCGGTACCAAAAGCCATTCCTGCAACATGCATGCATCAGGCATGACACTGATCATGAGAGGGTCGGCCTGGTCACCAAATCCAGCAACGAAGCACTACGGTCAGGCTGTGTGTATGTGCGTGCATGCATGCATGCACTGTATAAATCTTTCTGGGAAAAAAAATGTCTCTAGACAGGAATCCTGCAGAAACGTCTAGTCAGTGTGAGGTGTTTCTCTCCGCCAACAATTAGCTCCCATTACGGTGCTTAGCATGCATTGTATTCAGACACAAATACTGTACAATCCTATCCTGGTATCTCATTAATCCTCTTTACGAATATCGCCAGCACTCATTTAGCAACAGCTGGACCTAGGTGACATATCTGTGCTGTCATTCCCAGCCGTTTTAGCAAAGGCAGCCATGCAGTGCCTCTCAAAGGTAGTAAGCTTCTATCAAAGGTGGCCAGCACCTCTCAAAGATGGCCAGCACCTCTGCTGGTGCCTGGCTCCTGACTAGTCACGTCTACATTAATTAATGTAATTGCCACACAAATAATTGTGATTTACAATTGAATTGTGTGAATTGTTTTGGCACTAGACATTGGAACATGAATGTAAATTACAATTCCATTTGTCTTTTAGGTTTTACAATAAGTTAAATAAGACAAATAACTATACCAGGACCTTACACTGATATTTCCTATACTTTTAAAACTTTAAATGGTGGTAATATGTCATTGTAAGCTTGTATGTGAGCTCGAATAATTGCGATTAGTTACAACTTCAGTCGTGACCACTTAAACCCTATATAACCCTATATAGTATATTAGTTGATGTGGCCCCCCCTGGGTTCTATACTACGTCTCCACTCCCCATTTCCTTCCATGCCCCTGAACGCTGGGGTTCATGTGGTTAAAGACTGCTCTGATCGACTCCCATTCAATGTGTCTTTTAGCTATTACAGATTGTTAACACTGAATACAAGGTCAGGGCCAGCGCCGTGCTGCAGTCACTGTAGAAAGAGCTCTGTCTGTATTAGTATTATTAAGGAACAGGGTTGAAATAGCACACTGCAGACTATCTTTTCTCCTAGAGGGATCCTAAAGGGATACTCTTGGTGAACTTTTGCTGATTGTATCATCTACCTTTCCTGAGTTTCTTCTTCTTCTTCTTCCTCTCTCTTCTTCTTCTTCTGCTTCTGCTTCTGCTTCTGCTTCTGCTTCTGCTTCTTCGTCTCAATTTTATGTTCAAATGATTGTTTATATTGTATTTTTGTTTCTTGCCTTCTTGTACATGTTAAATGTGCTTTATAAATAATTGAGTTGAGTAGAGGAGGAAATGAGTCTGACATTTTGAAAATATCCCTTTAAAGGGGAAATAACATGAAAGTCATGTGTTTTTGGTGCTTCCATGTGTGTTTCTATCCCCACAAATAATCAACTGGTTATACTATAATCAACTGGTTATATCAGTGGTGATTGAGGCTCAAACCATTAGCAATATGGTTGAAGGACATATAAGTGTTATTTGCGCTTTAACTTTTTCTTTCTGAACAACATTTTAAAGACAGATGCACTATCCATGAAACGCCAAGGTTAAATATGAGCTGTATTAACTTACACACATTGGAATGAAAGTTGAATATTTGGATATTTCATGGGCTTGTGCTGTAGCCTAATGCACATTTAGTACATCTTCAGAGAAAGAGAGATGGAGAGAGAGGAGAGAGAGAGGAGATGTTGGCGATTACGAATAGAAGTGGGTGTGAAGCAGGTTTTTCTTTTTGTGCTGATGAAGGTAATAAAGGTGACTATGTGAACGCTGTGATTCCCCAGTAATTTAAGCTGCACAATGCAGTTTGACTCCACAGCCATATAATGGTGCTCTCTCTGCCTCTCCTGCTCCACAAGGACGATCTGACTATAAACGATGCATTATACAGCATTCAAACACTTTGTCTGTCGTACAACGTTCTTAGTCCTTCAGCCTTGATGCAGCAGGCGCAGTCCAGTGTGTCATCGTCTCGAGGTCAATTAAACCATCATCACCCCTCGGTGGCCATGCAGCGGTGTGGGGCAGCTGGCTGTCGGCGTCTGCAGTGGGATCTTCACATTCGCAGCAGGCATGATCTGTCTGTCTGTGGGAACCCAGCCCTGCATTGCAGCAGGGCAATGTCCCACATCTGTCCTCAGAGCGATGGAGGGTAGTCCACTCCCTTATACGGGGGGAGGTGCTGGCCAGTACACTCGATGTAGAGTATAGTGCCGAGACCTGGATTCTTCTGCTGCCGGAAGAAGTGTCAGGTGGTTTTGTGTGCACCGGTTCCTGTATGGATCCACTTTCCAATTTAGGCATTTAGCGGATGCTATTGACCATACCATTACATTACCATTGAGATTGTATAGTTACCTTTGGATACGCCAAAGTATTTGCAGCCTTTGATCCATGATACTGTATATACCCATGAAAATAGTCCCATTACTTGCTGTCAAACAGAAAAAATAATCCATTGTCCCGAAGAACAACAAGCAGTAAGGGCTTGCAATGCAGAGCCCAGTCAAAACCAATGTCGACTTGTATTGAACTCATACCAGAAGCCCTTGCAGCTTCAGTGCATGGCTTGATTTCCGGAAACATCATCAGAACACGCCAGTCTTGTCGTGATGTCCCCAACTAAACTGCTGTTTGATACTAATAGTCTAACAACAGCGAATTAAACACTGTAAAGCAAAAGTATTATGCAGTGCCAATGGATTAAAACACATGAAACACAGATTATGCAGCTAACCTGACCATTCAGCTAACCGCAGAATGACTTACATGAAGCTCGAACAAAAGCATGGCAATACATCACATACATGAATAGAGTAGTGGAATATCTAATGAGACTAGTGCTGTGTCTACATGAAATTGTGTTATAGGGATGTCTACATAAAATGCAATCTAAGTTGCATAAGTTGAGCCTTTACAGTATATGTGCCCGTAAGGTCAAATGGGCTAAGGTGTTCTAATGGATGGCTGGGACTCGGTGCGTGTGCCATGAACTCTCTGTGATGACCTGGTGGAGGAGGTGGGGATTCACTTTTCTGCGCCTTCCGAGCCAAGGGTCAGCATGGTTTGCTTCTCGTCTGTGAGCGATTCCAGTGCAGGCAGTTGGTTTGATGGAGTGGCTGGTAGATATCCGGAGAACAATCTGTAGGCTGGTGGTGAGGGCAACGTGCAGATGAGGGCTACGGCTCCAGACTGGGCCAGGGGTACTCAGCAATGGGGAACACCACCAGAGCCTCGCTTATGTGGAGATACAGATGTACCATTCGAGAACTTCACACGTCATAGCAAGAGTTACCAACTGTCCCGCAAAATGTGGGATCATCCTACATTTGACTACTAAAAGACGTGTCCCGCATTGAACTGATGCGGGACACATATTGTCTCGCATTTCGCGGTCTTGTATGAATGGCAGCGTGTTATGGTGATTCTGCAGTCAGTGACTGCATTCATCCGCTCACATGCCGACACACAGAGTACCAATAAAAAAGGGGCCGCTCAAGCGCTCAGTTTCTGACCCATCAATGTCGCATCTCTTCTTCTCGATGTCTCTTTCTTCTTCTCTGCTGGCCACTTTTAACACACCCCCACGTGCCTCCTCCTCCCTCCTCAGCTGTACCATGCGCGCACACACAAACAGACTTCAGACTTGCGGAGTAAAGAAATGGAACGACAAATAATAATTAAACAGGTCCCCTGAACACGGTGCAGTTAACACAGTCCAGGTAAGAACAAAAAACTGATCTGAAACGCTGCAACATTCACTCTGTGTCGACTTCGCCACAACATTAGTCCTGCCATGCAATGCAGGGATGTGCAGAGAGTGTTAGAGGCAGGTATATGTATGTTTGGCGCAGTCCAGTGCGCCATACATACATGTGTGTGTGTGTATATATATATATATTACAAATAAACGTATTGATATTTACTTCAATGCATGACTACATTGATTTATTCTTTAAAAATCCTTAACCTTTACGCTAAATTAATTATGACCATGAACCGCTTTTTAAAATCTAGGAGATGGCAACCCTAGTCATAGCACTGGCAGCAAGATAGACCGTGGATTGTCAGAACATTATCGGTGAGAAACGAGGGCATTTGCAAAGCTTATGTATACGCTATTCAGAATCTTTCTTTACAGTGAAAAGACATGTCGAAAAGGGACACCTGTTTTCAGCAACAAAAGAGAATAATTGGCAAGGCTAAACAGAGAAAGGAGCCTTGGGAAAACAAGTATTTCCAGGAAAAGATATGCAGGACATGTACAAGAAAGCCTTAAGTGTTGGTGCGGGTGGCGATCTTAAAAGGAACCCTGCCTAATGAGATAAATATGGATAATACATTATACTTGCCCTCTAGAATTGAACATTTAAAACACATAGAATAAGCTCTTTAGTTTAAAAATAGTTAATGTTTTTATCCCATGGGGCACCATTTTACTGTACCTGTCACATGACCTGTCATAGGGATGACGTCACAGGAGATCTGTTGTATAGTACATAGTATGGAACGTTCCATGATTTGGCATTATTGCAACGTAAAACATCAAAGTACATACATCGTTCTATGGGCATCGTCAGCCATTATGCTGGTGTCTCTGGCTTGCTTCCGTGCTGATGGAACACTGTCGATACGGTCTTCTCAGCACTTCTCATTACTGGTTACATTTCATTACCAGTATGAGTATAGGCAATACGTGACATAGCCTAATTGTTCGCAAACTGGTACATAATCGTTTCAATATGTCAGAAACTATAACTTTGCCCCCGTTTTGAGCTTGCAAATCTGCTACTTGCTTTTATGGGACACTGTGATATGATCAGGTATGGCTTCAGTAGTTTTCTGCCTCTTTTTGCAACAATGATTTACTGCATTCACGCAAATAATACGTCAGCATTATCTCTATATACATCTTGTATTCATAGGCAGGAACAATGTATTTTTTATGACATCTTTAAAAGAATCATGGCCGATTAATTTCCCCTGCCTCCAAGTAGCCCGCAGGTACCCTGACCTGCATGCGTGAAGGACTCTTAAGACATTAACACAAGCTGCACATTTCACTGGAGACACAGAGATGACAGGTCATAAATGTCTCATGAATCACAGAGTGATGCTTAAACGTCTGTGGTTTTAGGACTGTAACGTTGTCACGTTGTGATCATGTGAGGTAACCATGGTGATGATGGTTGGCCGTTAGGCACCCTAGTGGGCATAATGAGGACACTAACAGGGCCATCAAAGGAACATTATTGCATTTGCAAATTAGGGACGGCTGATATATGACCTTTTTTAATGTAATCAAGATCTGGGCAACGGTTAAGCAGATGTTTTTTCATTGTTTTCAACCTGGCGTCCCTCTATGGGGTGTGCCATTGTTAACCATTTTCAGACATTTTTGAAAATGACCATGACATTTTGCACACTGTCCATTTCACAAGTTTTCAAATATATATATAGAAAAATCACACCTGTGTGAATTGAGCGGTGCTCACTGTACTATACTGGCCACTTTATGTGTCCACCTGCAGATGGATGGACATGGCTCCGTAATGGAGTGGAGCCACTGCTCAAAAACAATACATATTTGGAAAATAACCAACATGCAAAGCACCTAGTTGCGTTGCTGTGAGCTTGTAGATTAGATATTTTCAATTATTGAAAGTATAAAGGAAATGGGTTTTTAATAATCTAGAAATCCAAAGACTACTACAGTTTTAAAATAATTCTAATGGAGTAAAAAGTACATTATGTGACTATGAAATGTACTGTATGGAGTAGAAGGGGTGTGTGTGTGTGTTGTGTGTTGTGTGTTGTGTGTGTGTGTGTGTGTGTGTGTGTGTGTGTGTGTGTGTGTGTGTGTGTGTGTGTGTGTGTGTGTGTGTGTGTGTGTGTGTGTGTGTGTGTGTGTGTGTGTCCGAACCAGAGAGCGCATCATTCGTCTGAACTCAACTGCACTCAGACCGGGCTCTCCGCAAACACCTCCCTCTCCTCCCTCCACCTCCTCACACATCGTCATGGCAACGGGATGTCTTCAAACGTAGAGGAGATAGTGTGATGTTCATATTTGTGTGCACATCATGACATACTGTACTGTACTGTACTGTACTCTGTGTGTGTGTGTGTGTGTGTGTGTGTGTGTGTGTGTGTGTGTGTGTGTGTGTGTGTGTGTGTGTGTGTGTGTGTGTGTGTGTGTGTGTGTGTGTGATCTGGTGCAGCATGAAGGAAGGAATTTGCGAATGTGTGTGAGAATAGTTTTACATGTTAAGAAAGATGGGAAAGATGGGGATGTTTTTTGGGGGACAGCCTCCTCTCTCTCTCTCTCTCTCTCTCTCTCTCTCTCTCTCTCTCTCAGTAGTTTTTCTGTAGTTCCTCCGGTGTCCTCTTGGTGGCGTAGTGTTCTTGACACTCATGTACTGCACTTACTGCAGAGCAAAAAAAAAGATCAGTGTTGTTGTTGCTAGGCTACAGTGGGGACAGAGAGCATCCCCAGACCCCCATCACACACACACACACACACACACACACACACACACACACACACACACACACACGCACATGTGCACACACAAATATACACTTTTATGTGTGGCGCCCGGTGTGCACCAGGCGTAAGCATTTTTAGTACATGTAGATCTGCTCTTTCAGACCATCGGTTTAGGAATCATTCTTTAAGCCTGAGCAAAAATGTATTGATCCTGGTGATTACAAACTGTCATCAACATTTACCTAGAGTGACATGTCACAGACAGCTCCTGTGCACGCTGTCACAAAAGTGTAGTGACAGTGTAGTGACATGTTGTCATATAGTGCAATGACAGACATCATTGTCATTGCTGCCAGGCAGAAACCTCATATCTCCATATTTTGTTCCTTATTGTCTTCATACTGATAATAATTATGCTGCCAATTGTGCAGTGTTGGAGCTGTTCTGTGCTTTCCACGAAATCTGACACTAATATGGTGAAGGGTTGTTGGAATCGCTCAGAGAACTTAAGCTCACACACTCATTCGCCAAATGACCTCTGACCTTTAGATCTCCCAAGGAATTAAAGGAGCATTCAGTGATTTGGTAAGCCCGGTAACAAGATATGCACATGCACGCGCTCATTGTGGGGGGGCACGTCGACAGACGAATAGTTATACGTAAAGGCTACTGAATGTTATCAATTATTTTCCGTTTAAATCAGGGGCAGATCTAGGCATGGGCATGGGAGGGCAATGCCCCCCTAAATGCCCAGTCTTCCCCACCAAACACGATGGCATGCAAAACAACCCAAGATATTTCAAATTTATTTGCCTATATTTAAAATGATTTGAAACACTACTACTGCTACTAACTAGTTGTTTCTAATGATGAAATGGTGTTGGTTTAGTGGTGACTAAACCAACACCATTTCATCATTAGAAACAGAAAACTCTCTGAGTCAGACCTTTAGCTTTATGCATGCTGCCTGTCTGTTGCAACTTCAACAACAACTGATTTTATTGATGCTTATACTTGGCTAATAAAAGTCCTGTAACAGAAAATGGTATGGGTGTGGCTTCATCGCCTGTGGCGCGAAGCCATTTTCTCGATACCATTTTCTCCTGCCCCCCCAATTGAGAAATGTGACATACGCACCTGCTCATAAAGGCTACTGAATGTTATCAATTATTTTCCCTTTAACTACTCTATTGAAGAGCTCCGTCAGCCGTTTTGCAAAGCGACACAAATGATGCTGCCTCTGAGTCGGTGAATTGTAAAGCCTCTCTCTGAACACATAATGTATTTCCCGTCACCCGTTTGTTGGGTTTGAAATGACATTTTCTGAAAGTTCCTCTTCTGTCGTGTTGTCACGGTCCGTCTCTCTCTGCCTCTGTCTCTCTATTTCATTCTGGCTGCATCCCCAGATCTAGAAATGTTGTCATTCTTGTATTCCTTGTGTCTTCGTCATAGAGCAGGGGTCTTCAATGTTTTTCAGGCCAAGGACAATGAAATAGATGAAGACCCACTACATATTTATAGGCTTGTGTAGCATTGTGTTGGATACATGTGATATTGTGTGTATTTTCAGTTAATACGTCGGTCTGCAACCATGTCTCAACCCGGTCTGCTATTTTTTCCCACCACACCATTGTACGTATTTGGAAAAAAAAAAAAATAGCAGATCTACAAGCTCAACACCTTGCAGTGCGAGCTTGTAGATTTGTCATTTCCGACAAATGTTCTCCTGAGAATATTGATGCTATAGGGCAGTGGTTTTTAACCTTTTGGATTCCAGTGCCCACTATTTATTCACAAATTGAGCCACGGACCACCATTTGATGACAATTTGATGACATGACAGACCCAAAACTAAAGGTTTATTTTTTTTGCTTTTGTCCACAATTCCAGCCAAACATACAGATCAAAATTACCATTAATCTTCCACCTCCTGGAACTCTCTCAAGGACCACTGGTGGTCCCTGGACCGCTGGTTGAAACCCACTGCTATAGGGTTCAAGTGGTTCCCATTGAAGACTCCTGGACTCCCATTTCATATTTTGAAAAACATTTTTGAATAGTTCAACTACCCCCGTCTACATCGACATATTGTGGAATTGTAGATTGGCCATTGTAACTATTCAAAAATCTTTTTCAAAAGGGTAAAAAAAAAAAAAAGGCAAATAAGTTTAGGGCTAAAGTGTTTAGTATGGACGAAAATTGAGCCCTCCTGTCTTAGAGGAAATGATGCAAGGAGAGTATATGCACGTGCGTGTCTCGTGCACGTTTAACGTGTGCCTTTGCCAGCTGTAGTGATGGAGTCATTACTGCCATGCTGTTCGGCTTGGAATGACTTCCTGGAAGGATACACTCATGTTTCCTTGTTTACAGCTCCTCAGTAACAACTCCTAACACTTGTCATCTCTCTCTCTCTCTTGGAACCACAATAACCAGACACCTGGAAATGACTGAAAATGGCGGACGCTGTTTTGAACCTCCGGTTCAAAGTGGGCAATCTTGGGCAATGGCATGTCCCAACGTCCCCCATGAGACCACTATCATAAATACAACAAGAACTGTTATGTGCCGACTTGCAGACACGTACCGGCAGGCCATACATGGCCTACTTGGGTGTGAGCAGATCGCAGGTGCTCCCGAAAACTACTGTATCTGCTGAACACTACAGATAAATTATTATTATTATTGTTAATGTTATTATAGTGACACTGTCCATGTTTTAAAGTATGCCTCAGCAAATTATGATTCAAGGATCATCATCCCTCACCATTATTAGCCAAATAAAGGACCTTATTTCATCAAATTAGTTACATCACCAAGATTGATGGTGGTTCTTTATTGGCGAAGGCCATTCCATGCCATGCCTACCCCTATACATACACAGATACACGCGAACGTACTATACGTATGTTAGAGCCCACACAACGCTGAAAGATATCTTCATTAAATCACCATTGCATCACCAGATCCAGCCAATCAATGGGTGGGTTTGCGGTCCGCCAATCTCACCTGCTCCGCCCAGAGCCGTCCGCAGTAACTGCAGCCATAAGAACTGCTCATCGGTTCTTCCAGTATCTCTGAGGATCCTGTGATTCCTGTCTACAAAAACACCACTCATGGCCTGTGTACTGAGGGTCGCTGGCAGACAGACAGCACAGCATGTGATGTGTGTGGAGCTCAAGCTTCGTATCCCCCTTTAGGCTGTTGGATAATACAGGCTTTCCACGCGGGAGACCCCTGTGCTGGTGTTCTCTGTTTCACTTCTGCCACTACCAGGGCAGTCCCTACAGTGTTTTGGATTGGGAGGGTCTTGTGTGGATGACTTACCACTGCTTGTAAAGCCCGGTCCCTTGTGTGGTTGTTAAAATGACTATACAAGACTGCTGTGCACGCAGTCCTGTGGTGTTTTAACTATATAGGAACGCTTATTTTTTCACACTCTATATGTATCTACCCCCAGACCGAATGGATGTCCCTTTGATCTGGGGGTTAAGATGGTGGACTTTTACATGGTAGAGCTGAGTTCAAATCTTGGGGGTTACATATACAGTATATTCAGCTGTTACTGCAAAGCACCCACTCCAGAACCCAGATTATTGCTAATGTAATTTGGTGAATCATAAATAAGCAATTACAGTTCTCTGATTATGTATTCTACAGAGAGCATGTAGATAAACATAGTACTCATTTTGGTATGTTTTGCAATATAGCAATACATTTTTACTTTTACTCAATTAAATGTTGAATTATGAACAAACTACACTGCGGTATTGATACTTTTACTAAAGTAAAATGTTTTGTACTTTTTGTGCATTACATTTGCTTTTGTTTTACCATAACCATAGCATGAAAGTCGATTCACTTGGTTTACTTTTTTTTTTTTTTTTATTATTAAAAACAAAGCTTGTTTATCTCTCTCTTCTGGAAAAGGAATAACACTGAATAGCCTACATTGTAGCTAGTCTGGCTCATAGCAAATATAAAGTTATATTTTTTTTGATATTCATGATGATTAAAAATGCTTCGAGGCAACCCTAGCTGGTCCTTGTAGGCCTGGGTCTTAAGCTCTGCTCTAAGGCAGCCATGCATCCTGTTTCAGTAGACTCGGGGGGAACAGGGGGACAGTTGTAGGGGGGGCCCGAAGCCAGGGGGGCCCACTAAAAGCTTGGATTAATAAGGTTTTATTTGTATTGATTGTTATAAAAATATATTTGAATCACTGTATTACCTGAATAAACCGAATGAGTGGCGCAACAAAACATAATGAGTTTTATTATCATCTGGTGCACCATGGTGCTCTCTCAAGGACCAATGGTGGTCCCTGGACCACTGGTTGAAACCCACTGCTATAGGGTTCAAGTGGTTCCCATTGAACTCTCCTGGACTCCCATTTCATATTTTGAAAAACATTTTTGAATAGTTCAACTACCCCCATCTACATCGACCTATTGTGGAATTGTAGATTGGCCATTGTAACTATTCAAAAATCTTTTTCAAAATGGTAAAAAAAGCAAATAAGTTTAGGGCTAAAGTGTTTAGTATGGACGAAAATTGAGCCCTCCTGTCTTAGAGGAAATGATGCAAGGAGAGTATATGCACGTGCGTGTCTCGTGCGTTTAACGTGTGCCTTTGCCAGCTGTAGTGATGGAGTCATTACTGCCATGCTGTTCAGCTTGGAATGACTTCCTGGAAGGATACACTCATGTTTCCTTGTTTACAGCTCCTCAGTAACAACTCCTAACACTTGTCATCTCTCTCTCTCTCTTGGAACCACAATAACCAGACACCTGGAAATGACTGTGAAAATGGCGGACGCTGTATTGAACCTCCAGTTCAAAGTGGGCAATCTTGGATGGCATGTCCCAACGTCCATGTGTCCATTTGAGCTTGTAGATCTGCTATTTTTGAAGGACCAAAGTATAAAATAAGACTTTTGAGCATCGATTTGCTATATTAGCTGAAATCTAAACGGACACATTATAGGGGTCATTCCACGGAAATGGTACCTCTGACCATTTTAGCTGTATTTTATTGATCACTGATGTCAATTGAGGTTTTTATTGAAGATGCTGTAAAATTAAACAGTATTTACAATTTACAAAATC